>CM076580.1:541791558-542391558 GCA_034641835.2 Pinus albicaulis | reverse complement strand
CCTTAGTAAGGAGCCTCTTCTATTATTATTTTATGCATCTTGACCTATTTTTCATTAGTGTTTTTGGTTTCTGTTCATGAATTAGTATTGTAGAGAAGGACAAACAAGTTCTCCTATGTTAGGAGCTTCTTCTTCTGCTTATTACATAATTGAATTAGAAATTATTTAGTTAATCTTTATATTTGTAATATGCATTTCATTTAAATTCAATAATTCATCTTCTAAACTTAACTGCAATTGAAATCCATATATTTTGGAGATGCTTCTAAGTTCTACAAATCCAGATTGATAATTAAATACTTGTGCTAATTTACCTAGTAAATTGACCCAACAAAGATCAACATCGCAATGAAAGAAGTTCTAAAGCAGTCATAGAAACAAGAACTCAACAAGTACAAAATTGATTAATTTCAGAGTATCTCAGCAGGTGGAAGAACTTACCCATTGAATATTCCACATGGGAGGATGAGAATTTTATACAGAAGCATAAAGAAATAATCAAGCGTTGAGGACAACACTTGCTTGAAATAGAGAGGCATGTTAGGTCCCTATATTACTAGTGTAGTCCCTTATTGTGTTAGTGTATCCGCCTTATTGTTATTGTTATACCTCTGTAATCCCCATATTGTTATTATTATGCCCCATAAAACCCCACTATTGTTATTTTTGTGCCTTACATTATTATTGTTAAGTCGGCTAGGATTATTTGTGACCCCATGGACTCTTATATATAGAGAGGAGGTTTTTTCATTTGAATCATCCAATAATTGTTCATTTATGTAATGTAAAGGAGGTTTCCCCCTCGAAGTGGATGATTTATAAGGTGTTGACCTATCTTTTTCTTCTATTTTTGGAACTGGTTCCATAACAAACAACATCTTTCTCTCAGGTAGGCAAAAAATTTGCTGCATCTCCAATAGTATCATCAGTATCCCAGGGTCAGCGAGACACAATCTAGACTTCAAAGGTTTTTCAAGGAGAAAATGAAAAGAGTATCTTTGACCGATATAGAGAAATCAAGCTTAAGAATGAAATTATTAAGAACAACAACTACACTTAGTTTTGGAAGTAGACTTCCATATCATAGAGTAGACTTCTTTCAACTTTTGTTTCAGAGAAAGGGATGATGTAGATGGCCTTCCTTGAGGCTCAAATCGCACAGCCAAAATCAACAACAAATTATAAGAAGACAACATTTGAGTTTGACACTAAAGATATACATCCCATTGACCAAATGGAAATGTACAAACAAACTGGTGAGATGAATTGTTCCAATCTAACCAATACTACTATGAATGTCTCTAAGTTGCAGGTTTCACTTTCCAATATTCAGTCTCAGCTAAAGAAGGAGAATATTTCTTCTCTAGCAAAGGATACCAGGATCAAATATTTGGAGGATTTGGTTTTGAAGATGGGTTATGACCCAAAAAACATGAAAGTTGTAGAGGAGTTGATTAAGAAGAAGAATTATGAAATTGTAGCATTAAGGAATCAGCTGAAGTTTCCAAAAACTAAAGATCCTCTCACTAAATACATTGAAGAATCTGAGACTAAGAAAGGAGACATGATGTAATATTCCTAATTTTTGCAGCTAATGGGAATATTTCATTTTATTTTCAGTTTTCCTTATTCATGAATAAAATATGAGAAGGAGGTTTATTAAACTCCTAAGTTGAGAATAAATACATGCCCAATGTGAAAGGGGATAAATCTGGGCTATTATACTAAACACCCCTAAGTGTAAAAAGGGGCAATTCATTTGAATGGGTCAACCTTGGCCCCACCTACAACGCAGATTGGAGGGAAGCTTATCCATCAAGCACAACGTACTTCTAGAAGAGGATCTCACGTGTTAAAGAGGATAAGTTGAAGAATATGGTTTAGGGTTTTGGAAAGCCCTCATGTTATAAATAGAAGGAGAGGCAGCAAGCAAAGGTTGTTGAATAATTTTGAGAAGTTGCTACAACAACTCAAGTCTCTTGGCTCTTTATCCTAAGGGAAGAGGATTTCTTGTTTAGGAATCCTCTCTCCTTCCATGGAGTAGCTCTTTGGAGGGGATTGTGATGCATCTCTCCACTATTCGGAATTATGGCCAAGCTTCATCTCTATAGCAGCACTGGTCCTGTTGAGGGTTTTACAGCTGCTTGTGAGCTGCAGCAAGTGGGGGAACTAGATCTGCAAGATCTAGTATTTTAGAGGAGATTTCTCTCAGGGAGGGTGTCTTGTGACCACCCGGAAGAGGATCTCACTCTCATTTCACTTTCATATCTGTAATTTTCATCTGTTGTATCAGTTCCTTCAAGCTACTGCACAGTCCCTTCCATGAACTGCGTTATTTATCATGTACTGCTTCTCTATGGTCTAGATCTTTCATTGTACTAGCTCTCTGGTGATTGAAGCTTGCCTCTCCCTTAGAGATTTGAAAATTAGCTTACTGATATCATCTTATTCAGATATGATATATAATGTAATGAAAGCCATATTTAGAAATCTCAGAATTTTTCTACGGTTCAGTGTATTAAAAGCTAGATCTACACTTTGTTATGCATTATTTTGATAAAACCCCGAGGGGATCTTGTTGAGAAGGCTGAGTAGTTTCCAGATCTGGTATGGATCTAATTTTTTAGTTATTTATCAGTTTTATATCTGAGTTTTAACCTACAATAGCTGAAGCTCCTCATATAAAATGCTGTCAAGTCTTTCTGCAACTTTTCCCTGTGTTTCTGCTATTATTTCTGAAGGATTCTTGCTCTTGCTTCAAGTAAATCCAATGCTTTTACAAATGAATTTCATTATAGATCTGATTTTTTGCTGCCATACTGTAACATGAGTCTAATGGATGTTTTATAGTGTCTTCCAGTAGAAACTGTGCAATTCCAGAAGGAGGATTTCTCTATTAACCAGCTCTCTCCTTTAGCTGATTTTCAGCTAGTGTTGATTATGGGAGATCTGTTTAAGCCCTCTAAACTCATTTATTTTTGCTGAAATATGCATGGAGGTCCCAAATAGCCTAAAAAAATGGAACCCAACCTTTTTCTACATTATTTTAACACTGGCTTGCTTATACAACGTCCTCCTTGAGCCTATTGCAGATTTTCCTAAGAGTGGAATTTCCCGCTTCTTCCTTGTTTGGTTTTTGCTTCTCTTTTGGATCCATTGTTTAGATCTAAAGATCTAAGGTTCCTAAGAGCAGAAAAATCTAAGAGGACTGTGTCATTCCCACACTTGCTGTGTTTCACCAATATTCTATAGACAGAGTCTGGAACGGGCCAGGAAGCCTCTGGATTTCACCCTTCCTTGTGAAGATGATGCATCTGATAAATGCCCTACCAGTCTATCCCTGGTTTAGATTTATTTGGGAAATTCCATATTGTTGTGATTACATAGTGTAATATCTTAAGATATTGCCTACTGAGCCTATTTTTCCCCATTTGGAATATTACAGTGGTATCAAAGCATGATCTCTGGCACAACTTGTGAGATCAAGCTACCAGTGAATTCGAGAGCAGAAGAAGACAACAGATGGATGGACCAGATGAGATTATTCTCATCATTTTTTAGATCTAAGAAGGGCCTCTCCCAAGAGGTAAATCAGAAGAGAGAAATAAGAAGCACCGAGACTCCTAGAGGGTTTCAAGAAGAAGCAAGTTGCAGTAAGAGCTACCTGAGATTTCAAGAAGAAGAAGGAAGCCCTAACACTTCCTATCAGCAAAGCAGAAGACTAGAGGATCCTAGATCTCCTCATAGATCCACTATTCCCACTTTCTTTGAAGAAGGTTAGGGGTATATCAATGAAGGAAAGAGATGCAAAGAAACTCCTAAAGGGTTTCAAGATGAAGAGGAAGAACTATACACTTCCTGTTATCACAAGGCAGAGAGAATGACTGAAGAAGAGATCTCATTGCTTCTTTTTAAAGCATTGAAGAGTATTGAAGAAAATATCAAGGGGTTTGAAGAGAAGAGGAAAAAGAAGAGTTACAAAGAGACATCTCCCAAGGAAATAAAGGAGAATGTCAATCTTATCACTATGGGCAAGAGATCTCCATTTTCACTACCTGCTGCTAAGGAGCTTGCATCTAGAGAAGAGGCACTTGCATCTTTGCAAGGTAGTCTTGAGTTATTATCATATGGGGTCCCATGCATAAATTAGGAGATGCATGAGGAGGAGAAGAAAGATTCCAGCACTGGTATACTTGAAGGAAGGAGGCCATCATCCTTCCCAGCAGTTGGAGACATCATTGATCCGGATGGAGGAACTCTTGTGTTCTGTCAAGAGGTTCCCACATATCAGTTGATTCAAGGTATGCCTGAGATTTTAGCACATAATATTTGAAGATCCATGCATAGCTAAGGGTTTGATCAAAGTGCTGATTTGAAGCAAAGGTATATCACAACACTGTCACATAGTGGCTGTGACAAAGAGGCTTCATCATTCTTGGAGCTTGTTGAAGGTATTACTGTAGATCCAAAGCTTCACTGGTTTTGGAAGATCATACATGAGAGAAAGGTCTCACTAAGAGATCTCAACAAAGATGTATTTTAGTATTTCATGAGATGCAAAGTTCTTCAGTGGGTTCAAGGAGATGGTATTCTGCAAATGGAGAATGCCATGATTTTGCAACACATCACTCAACTTCCATGTTTGAGTGAGTGGATGAGGATGGTGAGAAAGGGTTCACATGATCACTTGTAGACATATATGGACCAACAAGTTTGGTTACGATGGTTTCCTTTGGGAGACTCCTACCACTCTCCAAAGGTACCTATTTTTCTGATCTATGCATTGAAGAGAAACTATGAAAGGTATAAGGAGGCATGGCAGTGCTGGTTGCCTTGGGGTAAGCATGAGCCCTACCCAAAGATTCTCATTCTCTTATCTCATGCTTGGTACATCATTAGTAGATTATATGAAGAGGAAGCATGGATGATGTGGTTGGTAGAAGGAGAATGGACATCACATGTTAAATCTTATGTCCATGGATTCACCTATGCTTGAAGTATGTCTCATATGTCCACATGCATTTCTATTGGAGGTATATTTCATGCATGAACTATGGCTTGGGAGGAGATATGACTCCCACATGATGTGGTATGAGGAGCTTGCTTGTACTGTGTTGATGAGTCATTTTACATGATCACTTGTAGACATATATGGACCAACAAGTTTGGTTACGATGGTTTCCTTTGGGAGACTCCTACCACTCTCCAAAGGTACCTATTTTTCTGATCTATGCATTGAAGAGAAACTATGAAAGGTATAAGGAGGCATGGCAGTGCTGGTTGCCTTGGGGTAAGCATGAGCCCTACCCAAAGATTCTCATTCTCTTATCTCATGCTTGGTACATCATTAGTAGATTATATGAAGAGGAAGCATGGATGATGTGGTTGGTAGAAGGAGAATGGACATCACATGTTAAATCTTATGTCCATGGATTCACCTATGCTTGAAGTATGTCTCATATGTCCACATGCATTTCTATTGGAGGTATATTTCATGCATGAACTATGGCTTGGGAGGAGATATGACTCCCACATGATGTGGTATGAAGAGCTTGCTTGTACTGTGTTGATGAGTCATTTTACATGATCACTTGTAGACATATATGGACCAAAAAGTTTGGTTACGATGGTTTCCTTTGGGAGACTCCTACCACTCTCCAAAGGTACCTATTTTTCTGATCTATGCATTGAAGAGAAACTAT
The DNA here is from genome assembly GCA_034641835.2 of Pinus albicaulis. Taxonomy (NCBI): domain Eukaryota; kingdom Viridiplantae; phylum Streptophyta; class Pinopsida; order Pinales; family Pinaceae; genus Pinus; species Pinus albicaulis. The sequence goes on along the minus strand of CM076580.1, from coordinate 542,385,856 downwards.
GAAAGGTATAAGGAGGCATGGCAGTGCTGGTTGCCTTGGGGTAAGCATGAGCCCTACCCAAAGATTCTCATTCTCTTATCTCATGCTTGGTACATCATTAGTAGATTATATGAAGAGGAAGCATGGATGATGTGGTTGGTAGAAGGAGAATGGACATCACATGTTAAATCTTATGTCCATGGATTCACCTATGCTTGAAGTATGTCTCATATGTCCACATGCATTTCTATTGGAGGTATATTTCATGCATGAACTATGGCTTGGGAGGAGATATGACTCCCACATGATGTGGTATGAGGAGCTTGCTTGTACTGTGTTGATGAGTCATTTTACATTGTATTGTTGCTCCAAGACCCACATGCTGATGAAGCAAGAAGGCTGCAAAGTCTTTGTTGCTACGACTACTTTTGGGTGAGTATGTTTGCTACCCAATAGCTCATTATTTTCTAAATCATGCCTTGGATTTCAATGTATGTTGCAGCAAGAGAGGGCATGTACAATTTTTTTTCACTTGAGAAGGTATGGCCACCACATGACATCTCCTATGTCTATGTGTTTTGCATGGTAAGAAATTTGCCATGATCATTTCAAGATGTGCATTGATGATGGTGCTTGGTATTGGGCTGATGTGACATATCATATGTCCATTAGCATGGTTTGATTTCATAATGCACATAAAAAGGAAAGAGGGCAGCAAGATCCCTTGTTGCTTTGATGCTTTGGAATGAGTATGGTGACCACCCCATGACTCATAATTTTTTGGTTCATGCCTTATGTACCAAAGATAACTTGCAACAGAGAAAGGCATGCACATAATCTTTTGGGAAGCATGGCTTGTCCATCTTACATGGAGGAGATGGAGGACGGCAGTAGAGGGCCTTGCTCAGGTGGTTGATTTTGGGAGAATATGGCTTGACATCTTTTGTTTACCCATATTACTTCTTCCCTTCTTCTTTGCATAACGCTGAAATGATGAAGTTTGGATCCAACAAGGCCAAACAGGGCTAAGAATGGAGGCATGGAAAGGCTTATTCAAGTTCACAAACATGGGATGGAGGAATGTTCTGCATGATGAAGCTCTTCCTTTATAGCAAGAGATACCTTGCTTAATGTCACACATGTGTTTGTGATGATGTTGGACATCATGTATTTGTCATCTTGTACTTCATGGTAAGAAGAGGACATCTAAACTCACAGTTAGAAGTCACCTTGTGCATTGGTAAAAGAAAAATTTGGAACCAAACATACATAACTTATTGCAGCAAATGGAAGAAGCCTTCCTTATGAGGATGCCGTTTGGAGGGAATAGATGGCTTGCATCTACAATAAGAGTTTCTTGAGGGCAAGCAACATTTTTTCGAGGGAGACTGTAATATTCCCAATTTTTGCAGCTAATAGGAATATTGCATTTTATTTTCAGTTTGCCTTATTCATGAATAAAATATGAGAAGGAGTTTTATTAAACTCAGTTGAGAATAAATACATGCCCAATGTGAAAGGGGATAAATCTGGGCTATTATATTAAACACCCCTAAGTGTAAAAAGGGGAAATTCATTTGAACGGGTCAACCTTGGCCCCACCTACAATGCATATTAGAGGGAAGCTTATCCATCAAGCACAACGTACTTCTAGAAGAGGATCTCATGTGTGAAAGAGGATAAGTTGAAGAAGATGGTTTAGGGTTTTGGCAAGCCCTCATGTTATAAATAGAAGGAGAGGTAGCAAGCAAAGGTTGTTGAAGAATTTTGAGAAGTTGCTGCAGCAACTCAAGTCTCTTGGATGTTTAGCCTAAAGGAAGAGGATTTCCTGTTTAGGAATCCTCTCTCCTTCCATGGAGTAGCTCTTTGGAGGGGATTGTGATGCATCTCTCCACTATCTGGCATTATGGCCAAGCTTCATCTCTATAGTAGCATTGGTCTTGTTGAGCGTTTTGCAGCTGCTTGTGAGTTGCAGCAAGTGGGGGAACTAGATCTGCAAGATCTAGTAGTTTAGAGGAGATTTCTCTCAGGGAGGGTGTCTTGTGACCACCCGGAAGAGGATCTCACTCTCATTTCACTTTTAGATTTGTAATTTTCATCTGTTGTATCAGTTCCTTCAAGCTACTGCACAGTCCCTTCCATGAACTGCGTTATTTCTCATGTACTGCTTCTCTATGGTCTAGATCTTTCATTGTACTAGCTCTCTGGTGATTGAGGCTTGCCTCTCCCTTAGAGATTTGAAAAGTAGCTTACTGATCTCATCTTATTTAGATGTGATATATAATTTAATGAAAGCCATCTTCAGAAATCTCAGAATTTTTCTGCAGTTTAGTGTATTAAAAGCTAGATCTACACTTTGTTATGCATTATTTTGATAAAACCCCAAGGGGATCTTGTTAAGAAGGCTGAGTAGTTTTCAGATCTGGTATGAATCTGATGTTTCAGCTATTTATCAGTTGTAGATCTAATTTTTAACCTACAATAGCTGAAGCTCCTCATATAAAATGCTGTCAAGTCTTTCTGCAACTTTTCCATGTGGTTCTGCTATTATTTCTGAAGGATTCTTGCTCTTGCTTCAAGTAAATCCAATGCTTCTACAAAGGAATTTCATTATAGATCTGATTTATTGCTGGCATACTGCAACATGAGTCTAATGGCTCTTTTCCAATGTCTTCCAGTAGAAACTGCGCAATTCCAGAAGGAGGGTTTCTCTATTAACCAACTCTCTCCTTTAGTTGATTTTCAGCTAGTGTTGATTATGGGAGATCTGTTTAAGCCCTCTAAACTCATTTATTTTGCTGAAAATATGCATGGAGGTCCCACAAAGCCTAAAATAAGGGAAACCAGCCTTGGTCTGCATTATTTTAACACTGGCTTGCTTATACAACGTCCTCCTTGAGCCTATTGCAGATTTTCCTAAGAGTGGAATTTCCCGCTTCTTCCTTGTTTGGTTTTTTCTTCTCTTTTGGATCCATTGTTTAGATTTGAATATCTAAGGTTCCTAAGAGAAAAAAAATCTAAGAGGAGTGTGTCATTCCCACACTTGATGTGTTTCACCAATCTTCTATAGACAGAGTTTGGAACGGGCCAGGAAGTCTCTGGATTTCACCCTTCCTTGTGAAGGTGATGCATCCGGTAAATGCCCTACTTGTCTATCTCTGGTTTAGATTTATTGGTGCAATTCCATATTGCTGTGATTCCATAGTGGAATATCTTAAGATATTCCCTACTGAGCCTATTTTTTCCCATTTGGAATATTACACATGATGAAGTTAATCATGGAACAAAATGACCAGATTAGATAGATGGAGATAGAGTTGGAGAAAATGATTAAGGAAGAGGAGCACAGTTTAAAAGTATCCATGGTTCCTATAGATGTTGTACCTCTCACATCAATCCCCATCATAGGAGCTGCAACTTCAACTACACCATCTACCCAGTCTATAGATGCTGCCAAACAATTGACAAAGGCTACTGAGAATTTTTCAATTCAAACTGAGAAAATTAAGAAGTTTCAAGGACAAGTCAAAGCTCTGCAAGATTAGAAAACTAGGAGTGAAGCTTCACATGTGGCTGAAGCTCAGAAATATTAGAGGCTGATAGAAATGTTACAAAAATCAGAGAGAGAGTTAGCTATTGGATAGACCTTGGCCCAAGCCAAGGAGAGAATATGGATGAACATTCTAAATTATATGAATGAAATTTGGCCATGTATCTAGATCATTTTTTAGTATAAGAACTTGATAAAGAAAGAAACTGAGGCAATTAGAGAGATTAGAGAATAGTTGGGTGACATGCCTGCTAAAGCTACCAACATCATCAAGTTCCTAAATTCAAAGAATAAGTATGAGATAGATGACTTAGGAATTGATGACAAGATATAAAACCTTTTGGAAGTAAATAATATTCTCACTAAAAATAATATCATTACTCAGCTAGAGGAAAAGTGTCAAAGTCTAGAAATAGAAGTTAATAGGGTTTTCAGCAGAATAGAAGTTTTAAATCAGAAATGGTTACCCAGTGTATTTTTAATTAATGATAAATTAATTACTAAGGAAGGTTATATTAAAAATATGAAGGAACTAGCCAGAGATAGTTCTAAATTTGCTAATATCAAAGGCAACATGACAGGTAGAGCATTCCTGGACGAAATGTGAAATGATTTCTATATTCAGCATGAGGTAAACCACATCTTCGTGGTAAGGCCAACATTTGAAAAGTATATTAAGGTAGATGATATTTATAGGAAGGTAACAAAATTGACCATTCCAGATGAAGACAGATGGGACAAATTATGCAAATTACTAGAATGATTGGTAATTCAGATATAGTTACAGGATATGCCAACACAACAAACAACATAACATAACAATAGGCCAGCTCACCAACAAACTCCTCCAAATTAGAGCCACCTCTCTACACAGTTTCCACCTAGCCTATTACTCTGCAGAATTAGATAATTTTTTTTTAGATTAGTGCTAAATATACATTGTCTATTGGGACAACCAATTTTGTAATTATTGCATAAATAATTCACACTTCGAAGTATTCTAGGTTGATTATTAAATACAATTTTCTCCAAGCAATTGTAATTTTATGGTTTTTGGACTAATCAATAATATAAGGGCATTCTTCACATGATTCATGTGGTGTACGAATTGGTGATTTGTTTCTCTCGTTCATGTGTTTATTCATTTTTTTCTATTACTATTATTTCTTAAAAAGCTTAATTACATTACATAAACGGTGACGAATAAGATTTGTTGAAATATGCACCCTATTCTGGTTGTAGGTAATTTTTATGTTTTCTTCTGAAGTAAAATTAAGGAATTCTTAATTGCTCCTTTTTTTCTAATGAGCCCTTCTTTTCTTCTATTTCATATCATTTAAGTTCTAAAAAGATCCAACTAGTGAAACCTAGCTTGCCCTGTGAAACTCCTTTAAAGTTTGACACAGATCCAACTAGTTTTTAGACTCCATATCCCAATGGATTTATAAGAATTAAATCAACCAAAACAATCCAATCAATCACAAACAAACAAACAAATTGCACAAGTCATAACTAGCCTAAAATTTACATAAAGCAAAGCTAAATTTTACAGAGAGATCCATCTCTGAAGCTGGCAGGGCTAGATTCTAGCTTCCAAAGTGGTTTTGATGTTATCCTCTATGTTTATTCTCACAATATAAAAAATACAGAATTATAACAAGTACTAATTCTAATTGGCCTCTAGGGGCATGCATTGTTTAGTCTTATTGTGGAGAAAACTTGTTTTCTGGCAGCTCTATTTTCTTTTCGTGCATGGATGTACTTGGATTGATTCAATAATGAATATTGGTACCATTTTTAGCTTCTAAGGCTTGATTTCTTCCATAGGACTCTAATTCATCCTTCGGCTTGGCCATACCAAGAGCCTTAGAGCCCTCTTAAAAAATTTATTTAGGTTCTTTTCACTTCTTATTCACATGCATATCTTATTTCTGTAAATTTGCATATTTCTGTATTTATTATTGTTTCATTTCTTGTTGTAGGATTGAGTTAAATGATTGAAGTGAGTTATTTTTCAGGTTTTTTATAGGTTTAAAAGAATTATTAATCCTTATAATAACTTTGTAATGTCATATTAATCATTAAGCTGCTTGGATTTCGTTACTAGTTCACGAATATAATATTTCTGGAAATGCCTTGTAGCTAATAGTAGTAAATTTACAATATTTTTTAGAAGCGGTTAATGAGATCCATTTGACTTGATTCCACTTGGAATGGGTCATAAAAATTTTAAATTTAATAAATTTTTTCAACCCATTTAATTTTCGCTTGATTAGGTTAGGAATTTTATAGATTAACTAGCTCACTAGTTCTTGAATATCCAGATTTTAGAGTAGTAATTTTCTGTTATTTTTTAGCATGTGTGAACAGGGGTATTTTGGAATGATTCCACTTGGAATGGAGACCTAAGACATCATTATTAATAAAAAAATTTGTCCCATCCCATTCACATTTGATTTACTTAGTCATTCAGTGAGTTATTTCCAAAACATACTTTCCTATAGCAAAAACAGAGTTTCTTGTAGCACTCTTGTAGCATGTGTAAACTCGACCAAATTTTCTCCCAAAGGTTGGTTTCTATATCTTAGGATTAAATTATAACCCCTAGGACCTAAATACATGATTGAGGAAGAATAAATAGCATATAGGACATTCATTTTCACAAATTATATTAGGTGTTTTTATTTGAATTCATGCTCTTAGGACTTCAATTACAAATTGTTGTTCTTTCCTAGGATTAATTTCTTTTCAAAGAAACACTTCCATTTTTTCAATTATTTTACAATTTGATTTCATGAAATTCCATCCATTACATCAGATCAAAAAAAGAAGGACACATTGTATGCTGCACATATAGTGCTGATATCTCTTAAGTTTGTATGAACCCCTGGTTGATAATTAAATTTGGTAGCCTCGGTAGCTACAAAATTATTGTTGCAATACTGAGGCTCATCACTTTTTGGCGTCGTTCCCGGGGAGGTGTCAAAGTATTTATTATTTTCTTCCCTAGTTGATTCATTTCTTTTCTTTCAACAAAAAACAAAAAAATTGCATTAGGATTATTTCATTTCAAGATAGAAAATTGCATTGCATTAGCATTCTTATTCAAAAAAATATTTAAAAATACTTCTCCAACACTAGCACCCCCCCCATTTGATCACATGGTGTAGTAAGACCTACATCACCATCCACTTTTGTAGGTAGAAGAAGAAGAGGTGGAAGAAAAGGTAGAATAAGTGGATGGAGATGATGACAATGAAGAACATCCTCTTGAATTTCCCATTCAAGATATCGATGTTAGTGTTAATATGAAGAGCATCCCTCCATCTTTCCTTCCAAACTTTCATGGTATATGGTCAGAGGACCCAAAAACCTTTCTCTTTAAATTTTATATACTTTTTAGATCTTATGGCTACTTATCACACACTCAAAAATTGAGATTGTTTATTACAACATTGAAGGATAGAGCTCTTAAATTGTTCATGAGTTTGATACTAATTCAATAAGATACTGGAATTCTATGAAAAATATATTTATAGCAAACTATAAAGATCATGATCTTAAATAAGAAATATTTATAATGAATAAAAAACAAGATGAGAGCTTTTATATCTAATAAATAGGTTCATGTATAATGTTAAGAGGGAAAAAATTGCATCATTTAGGATTTGACACACTAAATAACCTCTTACTTAGAACAATTAGGGACGAGTGGATTGATCTTGTTGATCTCATGAGTAAAGGAGATGTATACCAATTATCATTTGAAGAAATTTTTGAAACATGCAAGAGGATATCAAGAGGAAGGATAAGATTAAACAAACAAGCATTAACATTGGTAAGTCAAGATGAACTTGGAAATTTGCTTGATAACTTTAAAACAAAAATTGTTAGCAATCTAAGTGAACAAGTAGAAATGTTAAGAGTGAAAAATGAGAAAAAATAAGATGTTGATATTTGTGTTATCCGTGCAGAATAATATGCTACTAAATATTGCCCATCATTACCAAGGTTTAAGGAAGTTTACCAAGAAGACAAGGGATTAATTCAATCACCACATAAAATATGTTATGTAGCTCTAAGAAATCCATGGAAACCTAGTCAACTTGAGATGATGCAAGGACCCACGTCATAATTTCAAGCTTATTCACATCCATCTCAAACTAATTGGAACACACTCCATCCTTTGCAACCTTGACCATCTCAACCCCAAAACCAATCTTGGAAACAAGGATGGCAAGGACCTTATGGGAAAAATCCACAATATCCTCAATATTTTCCTCAATATCCTCCATACCCAACTCCATGCTATTCCTACCATCCACATCAACGACAACCAAAACCTCAGCCACATCCATCTCATAGAACCACTCTCACTCAACTACCTGTACCACCATTTTCAAACCCTTACAAAGAAGTAGCTTAGCCCATATACAAAGCTGAGGTACAACACTTCCAAACATATCCTCTTGATCTAAACGGTATTCATCTTAGTTCAAGAAATGTATTGAAAAAAGGAGATTCTCTTGATGTCATTGAAGGAAGACATCAAGAAGAATAATATTCAAATGAGGAGATCAAAGATCCATGGGCTACACTTTATGGAGATAAGATATCAGAATTAGAGACTAAGAGGATTCCCTCATATTTACCATCAGATCATCCATGTGTTCAAGAGAAAAATCATCAAAAAGTGGAAAATTTGAATTTGATGGTAGAAGAGGACATCCAAGATGATCCAAATTAGCAAGTGGACCAGGGGTATCAAAACTATATTGAAATATGGTCCCAGAAAATCATTAGTTCAAGTAACACAATATTCTTCAACAAATCTTGAGCTCATCTGAGTCAAAACATTTGGTATCTCATATTCAGGTACATTTCCAAGCATAAGTTTTCAACGTTTACATGAGTTTACCTGTCATCTTGATGTGTACATGGCTCCATTGGAAGTATTCCTATACTTGAAAGGAATTTTGTTTTTTCAAGTAAAGTAGGATAGAAAAAAATGGAAAAAGAGAAAAAAAAGGAAAAAGAATAAAATCTCAGGCGAAAACCTCTTTTAAGGTGCTTGAGATTGGCTCACTGATTGAAAACCTCCATGAGGTGGTCAATGGGTTGGAAAAAAGAGAAAATAAGAGAAAATAAAAGATCCCAACTGAAAACCTCCTTTGAGGCGCCTAGGCAGATGTTAAGCCCCTATATTAATAGTGTAGTCCCTTATTATGTTAGTCTAACCCCCCTTATCATTATTTTTGTACCCCTATAACCCCCATATTGTTATTATTGTGCCCTTGCATTATTATTGTTAGGTCGGCTAGGATTACATTGTGGCCCCATGGACTCCTATATATAGAAATGAGGTTTTGTTATTTGTATCATCCAAGAATTGTTCATTCATGTAATGTATTGGAGGTTTCCCCCTCGAAGTGGCTTATTTCTAAGGCGTTGATATCTCCTTTATTCTATTTTTGGAGTTGGTTTCACAACATTTGGTATCAGAGCTTTGGATTCTAGGGTTTTCGCTGCTCCAAACCAGTCATATTGGCATTTTTTCTATAACTGATTTTCTACGATGGTTTAGAAGCTGAAATATTTAGAGTGCGAAGCTGAAATCCTGAGGAACATCATCGCAAAATTACAGAGCTTGGTTCACATTATTTTCAGATATATGATCTATGGAAGTTAGGGCTTTTTGCAGGCTCTTGAATTTAACCTAAACAGGTCATCGTGGAATTGTCGATATAAATTTTTTTCTACGAAGATTCAGAAGCTGAATTTTTTAGAGTGCGAAGCCGAAATCCTGAGGAACATCCTCGCAAAATTTTAGAGTTTTTTTTGCAATATGTTATGGGATATGATCTGTGGAAGTTAGGTGTTTTTTAGGCTCCCAAATTTCATCTCAAAGAGGTGATCGTGGGAAAATACTCATAACCCTCTATCCGAGCATCGGATTGGAATTTTGTAAAAAGTGACTAGAAGTACACAGACTGTAGTTTCCTTTCTATAAATTTCAGAGCCAAAGGAGCAAACAGGGACACGTGGCAAGTTGTACAAGTTCACTCTACTGTACCAGTCCATAATTAGGTCATTGTGGGAGATTTGACATAAATTTTCCTTGAAGAATCAAAATCAAGTCAAACCTATGGCATTTGAAAGAAGCTTCAGAGGACTACTACAGGGCCCAATTTCAGATATCGAGGATCTGCAAGTATAGATATAAGTCAATTTCAATATCGAGCTCCTCAAAAGCAAATAAAAGGTGTGTATTTTTTTTTCTTCTGAATTGCATAAGTCATGTTTGAAGAATCAAGTTGAATTGATTCCAAGGGCATATTATAGAATAGATATCAGTATTTGGTTCTATAATGCCTCAAAAAAATAATTGCATACCGATTAAGCCCTCGAAAAGCTATACTATGACGCATGAAGAGGAAGAATTTAAGTATGAGATATCAAAATTATGGTACCAAGTGCAACAAATTTTGATCTTATGAAGAGAAATCGAAGATGACATATATGGTTTAAAAGCAGAAATGGAGGCTAAGTTTTATGGTTTGAAGAATCAAATAATAGCTAATATGGATGATAAATTAGTGGAAGGTCACATTGAGCATCAACAACAAGTTCTCCAACTCTCAAAGGATAACCTAACTTTGGTGCTGAATCTAATGAAACAACAGGAAGATCAACATCACATCGAAACAAGTTATGAAGTAGTCACAGAAACAAGAACTCGACAAGTACGATCAATTTCAGAGTATCTCACCAAGTGGAAGAACTTTCCTGTAGAGGATTCCACATTGGAGGATGAGAATTTTAAACAGAAGCATCAAGAAATAATCAAGCATTGAGGACAACACTTGTTTGAAGGAGAGGGGCATGTTAAGCCCCTATATTAATAGTGTAGTCTCTTATTATGTTAGTCTAAACCCCCTTATCATTATTTTTGTACCCTTGTAACCTCCATATTGTTATTATTGTGGCCTTACATTATTATTGTTAGGTCAACTAGGATTACATTGTATCCCACTGAGATTACAATGTGGCCCCATGGACTCCTATATATAGAAAGGAGGTTTTTTTATTTGTGTCATCCAAGAATTTTTCATTCATGTAATGTATTGGAGGTTGCCCCCTCGAAGTGTCTTATTTCTGAGTCGTTGATATCTTTTTTCTTCTATTTTTGGAGTTGGTTTCACAACAACATACCTACTACTTGAAAACCTCATTCAGGGAGATAGTAGGCCAAAAGAAAAAAAAAGTGAAAAAATGAAAATAAAGCAAATGTATTTGCTCCATGTATCTCTCTCTAATGAATGCAAGTGTTCTCCAACCTTTGTAAGCAGCAAAAAAAAAAAAATCGGCACCAAAAGAAAAAATTGATCAAAACCCTAGTCAAAGGAAGTAAAACTTGGAATTCCTCCTCCTTTTCTCAGATGCTCTAGAAGGACCTAGGTCATTCCTATCCATCACCCTCATCCATTTCCAACATCCACCCATAATTTCCAAGCTTTTCTCATTCATTTTCCTTGTTTTGCTTCAAGAAACTCCTAGTTTCTAGTAGAAAATTGTTCTTATTATATCTCAAAAAATGTGCATCCATTTGCCGAGATGTTTCAGGGGGATATGCATATATATGATGGTAACATGCTCATGAAATTTCAATAATTTTGGGTGCACATTTTGTGAGAAATCGACCTCCATCACCTACATATATTTTTATGTTTTATCGATATTCGTGCATCTAATGGCCGAGAATTTTTATGGGAAGGTGCATAAGGATGATATTAATATGCTAAAAATACTTCAGGTTAATCCTATCTATAGTTTGAGAGATATTCCTAAATCAAGTCTACTACAAAGGGGTTGTCCTGAGCAGCCTGTACAATGACATCAAAACCTAGCATGAATTATTTTTTCACCCACAGAGCAGATGATCCATCCACCTTGAGCATCATGAAGCCATTTATAAAATTGAGAAGAGCACACCCTAATTAGGAAGTATTCCATCCACTACACCAGCAGAAGATTGAACATTAGGAGAAGACTACAAAAAAATAAATAAATTATCAGTCAAAAAAATCATCATGCTATGAAGATTTGTACAGAAAAAAAAATCATCAACTACATCACTCACATCATGAACATTGCAGCAACAAAATTTTATCTAGGGATGTGAAGAAACAATAAAAAAAACACCAAAAACCCTAGAAGACCTCCATATTCAAGGTTATCAGCAATAGGACCTCCAACAGATTATCACATGCAACTTCAGGATCAGGAGTAGCAACTTGAGAACCACCAAAGGTAACTTCAAAAGTCATATTAGTAGCCTCAATATCACCTGCAAAAACACATCAAGGGTAAGGCTAAGGTATGCAATCATCTAAACCTTTCTTTGAATCTATTCTAGCTTAAGAAAAAATCAAAAGTGTGAGAATGATTTTTTTTTTATAGCCAAATTTAGTGGCAGAGAAACCTCGGCCTTATCTATCAATTAGCTTCACTTTTCCACCAATACGCACACACATGTGGGAGAGGAACAATACAAAAGTAAAGATAATTGAAAAAGTGCTTAGTAAGCAGTTAGTTGTGATGGAAGAAAAGGACTGCTAAGGGGTAACTAAGGGTGAACTCAGTTAATAGAAAAAGGACTATGAGTTTATTTTGAATGCAATGAAAAAAGAGAGAAGAAAATTGAAAAAAAGAAAGAAAAATATTGAAAAAAATAAAATAAAATTAAAAGGTGGACCCAACACCTCTCGGCATGTGAAATAGAGCTGCTACAGGTGAAATAGGGATGCTACAAGCACAAAATTTCCTACAAGAAGTTAACCAAGATAAATTTTGTTGATAAAATGTGGTTTTGGACCCATAGGAGCAGTTTTATTACTCTCTTCTCTCTCTCCTATGCTTACACACTCCATGTACAACTCCATCATGCACCCATTCACTCAGTTCACTTTTCAAGTAGGCAGAGAAATCGATTTTTACTCATGACTATAATTGCTACAAGAAATTCCCAGTAGCTATAAGGAAATCAGGTCTCTCAAAGTTTTATAAACTTCAAAAAGAGCATGATAATTTATTTTTTTCCTATACCTACCACTTCTAACCCTCACTTCACTCCATGCACAAGGATTCACTCCATAAACCCTATGTTGCGCCACTAGCAACTAGATCACCTATACCTTGGCATGAGACATCTCTCCTTACCTCTCCATTATTCAAATCATTCCATCACTCTATCCATAACCTCCATAAACCATTTCCCTTCATCTCTAAGCAATCTAGAGCCCCAATAAGAAGAGAGAATTCTGCTACAGAAATTTGAAAAATTTCCTATAGTAATTCTGTATATGGCACAACAAGGTCAAAATATGAGGATAAGTTGATGAATATGGATTCAAAAAACCACCAACAGAGTCCAGGAGGATGAAAAAACTAGAAAAGGCACCTGAGGACCTCCATGAAACACCTGAAAGAATAAAAAACAAATAAAAATGTTAAGAAGCTCACTCAAAAAGAAGCTGCTATCTCAGAAAATACATAAAGAAAAACACAACAAGAGAAATATAGCCATGGATATCACTAAACTCTAGCTCCCTGCACTAGATAATGTATGCAAATCCTCAAAAAAAAGTACAAAAAAGGCTTTGAATGGCATTACAAATGAAGAATCACTTGAGAGAAAGAAGCAACCTGAACCTACATTAGAAGTTTAATGGGAAAATGAGATAAGGGAAGAAATGCAAATAGAGAAGAAGAAGAATATCAACGGGAGGAGAAACACATGGAACAATAAAAAAAGAATGAAATACGCTAGTGTTTGGTTGTATTAATCACTATTAAATGACTAAAATAGTACACATAAATAATCAATCTAGGGACGTCTTTTATTTCAATGACAACCACGCTGTCTGTGCTGATAAACCCAATCAGAAGCAAACCCAATAAAGGAAATCGTTGTTGAAGTAAATGTTGGAAGTAAATCATTCATTCAGAAATAAAATGATCTAAAATATTGTAATCACACTTCAATTAATCTATTTTAGTGTGCCACACAACAATTATCCAGCTGGTATCTCTAATATCATATGTGTAACATCATACAAAATATTAAAATTGAAGTGGATATATTCATAGCTGAAACAACAACAACGTCACCTATATTGATACATAAACAAAATACAAACACATATGCACAACTTCCTTAATAATGAAAATCCTTGCTAAAGAGGAGGGCCCTTCCTCCCTAGCAAGGCGTAGGTAGATAAAGAACTTAACGGAAACTAAATCGAATAACGCATGTAACAACAATAACATGATAATATATATTAATATGAGAAAAATTACAGAGCCAAAGTAATGTTGTTCTCCGCTAACCTTTCAACCTCAAGGGCTGAGAACTATATAGTGGTTACATCTCAGAAAAAAAAGAGATAGATCAGTCATGAGAATCTTATGATTCTCATGCTGATCGAAATAGAATACATATGGTTATAACCATTTATTTAATAAAATTATGACTGGAAAATTATATATTACAATCAAAACCGCCTAGAGGCTATTATCCAAAAATACAATACTTAATAACTTCTACAGCCATCATGATAAACCACAACTGTAGCGTAATAGCTAGAGGTTAGGTCAACAACAGGAGTTGATGAGATCCAATCAATGATACAACTATAACAATAGTTTGCTAGCAGGTCTGTAACGACAAAGTAACAACATCATGGTGTAAAAATCTCACTGTAACAACACACCCCTAACTGCTCCTGCATGCCTCGTGCTTGGGATATTTTGTGATAAAAATAACATCTAGAAAGACAACACACATACCATAGGTATTCTCCAAACATTCATCCTCAATTAGTCATAAGAAATGCACGATATATCATAATAATTGATGAAATGGCAGAGTAATGAAAATAAGGTGAAACAACATAAGTTAAGATAGAAAGGTAGGGAAAAGAGGCAAAGATAGTCCCATTGGTTATAGTCATGAGGAAAAATAGAGGAAAAAAATGTAGGAAAAGTGTGCAAAACTGGCACCCAACATCTCCCCCCAACTGAAGCACTTTCATGTCCTCATGAAAAATCTCATCTCTCATGGGAATATCTCCAGTGCAGGTCAGTGAGGTCATAAGCGCTAACTATATTTTTGTCTGCAGATCCGTACCCTTGATTGGCCATCAACTATCATACCTAGGACTCTGATTCATACTTGCTCAATTCATAATTACTCTGATAATCCTCAATTGGCAGCTAGATCAAAGGAAACTTGAATCTCAATCTGAGCCACAAATCACCAAGGGATTGTACTATCTCTGCATATGCTAGTACATGTGTAATAACAATTGTTACACCATTTTTTGGTCATCTAACCTATTACCATTAGATGAACGCAAGTACACCATGTAAGACCAATTTTACCCTAAGTAAAATTGCTTTCACTATGTGAAATAACTTAGTAAAACACCTTTATTAAGTTGTTTATGGTCTAAACAGAAAACCCCAAAAGGAAATAATAAACAAATCTATATTTGTTTATATTTCCTGGTCATATTTAACCCAAAACAAGGAAATCAATTAAATAAATCCTCATTTATTTGATTATTTCCTAGGAATAAGTTATTTAAATCCTTATTTAAATAATATTCCTAGTTAAATTTGACTAAATCATTTATAAATAATTAAATAAATCATTATTTATTTAATTATATTCCCACCATTTCCTTAAAATAGTAAATAAATCATTTATTTATTTATTATTTATAAATAAAGGAAGTGACCCAAGTCAAAAATCCTTTTCCCTCCAACAAATATAATAAAATATTCCTAAAGGGTGGTTCTAGAATTTGATTAATAATATTTTATTCATGCACCAAGTTCTAGATCACCCTAATATTTTGTTATAAATAGAAGGGTTTTCCCCATTCATTAGTCACCTTTTGTTGCCTATTAGATCACTTTGGATCTATACACTTGGTCACATTTTTCTCCATTTTTGCCTTGTGAGCTCCCATTTAGTTCTATGTTTGTCTGGGTTTTCTACACCAACAAGAGAGAGAGATTTTAGATCTGAAATGCTGAGGACTATCAAGAACCCATCCCAGTGAGGAGAACCGAAAAATACCTTTCTTGTTTTCCTCTCAGGTGCCCCTTTTCAATATAATATAAAAATTCTTTCAAATACATCGTTCTTGTCTTGTCTATTGGATGCATGGAGCCACATTTTATTTTATCTACTTAATGTCTTTTATGCTTAGATCTGGTTTTGTGCAGCATTATTTGGATCACCTGATTGCATATTTAAAGATATTTGGCAGCCATAATTGATGTTAGGGCTATTTGTTATGCGTAGCTAAAGTGGTCTTTTACGACGAAAGATTCATACTAACAACCACCACGAAATTATGGAATGCAAAAGGGCCCCCCTTCAGCAGCTCAACACTGGTGTTTTTCGTGCGTTTCAAGCACCGAGTCAGGGCTCGACTCTTCACCATTGAGAACTGATTGAGGCAGAAGTTCAAAATCCTTCTTCTGTAAGTGGCAGTTGGTTCCTTTATCACAGGAGTACTCAACATTCTCCCGAATTCTCACCTTAACTCGGCGGCCCGTCCTGGTTCTTCCTGGACCCACAATGCCATATTCTCCTCATTAGCATCCATAGATTTGTTGGCCAAATTCCACTCAATATGATTCTTCATGAATGACAAAAAATCTCG
This sequence comes from Pinus albicaulis, assembly GCA_034641835.2. Lineage (NCBI taxonomy): Eukaryota > Viridiplantae > Streptophyta > Pinopsida > Pinales > Pinaceae > Pinus > Pinus albicaulis. Next base: position 542,369,590 of record CM076580.1, on the reverse strand, counting down.
CAACTATAGATCACCCATATAGGAGAATACTGTCACAACCATTTGCATACTCAAATGATCACAAATGATATTGTGTAAGAATAACTCACACAAAAGGCTTTTTTCATCAAAATCGGAGGCACGAAAAACATCTAAAAATGTGCATGTGGAAGAACATATATAGGGTTTGTCCTCCATAAAAGCTTTCATTTGGAATAGGAAGTAGCGTTCCCATAGAAAAATAGGATAGGATGGGGAAGGCTGCCTCCACCCCAACAAATTGAGGGTAAGATCATGAAGTTTTTGCTTGTCTATGGTAAGATCCCAAACTTGTTGCTATAACAACAACAACTGTTCCTCCTGCTTCTTCAGGGTTTCCTTCTTCTTATAATTCTCCCATCATTTCTTCAACTCTTCTTTCATCCATCTTTCATGTAGGGAACCTATCTCCCTCTGATGTTACTACAGTGAAATCGTCCCCTCCCAAAGGGAGATTGCTTTATGTTTCCACTTTTGTAATTCAGAATTTAACAAGATTTTCTCAAAAATCCATCCTGAGATGGGACCCGATGTTCTTCTGCATTCAATATCAACATCAATAATGGGTGTAACAACCTCTTTTGAATGGGGTTGTTCCACCTCTGCTGCTGGTTCTTGTGTAACAACAACTTCTTCCGAGGTTTCTTGTGTATCAGCCCCTTCATTTCCACCTAGACTAGCCTCTGTGTCCATTGTTGTTTCTTCTACAATAGCAGTTGCCTCCATAGGTTATTGTGTATCGGCCTCTAGTTAAATTACTACAGGGGGCTCTTCTTTAACTGCTGGTTATTGTGTAACGACAGTATCCTTAGTAGGTTCTTGTGTAACAGCCTCCTACCGTTCTGTTTATGTTTCCATTGGGCTAATTTTTTCCCCGTAGACCATATATCTTGTCGTTGTTAGTTCTTGAAAACATGTCATTGTTGTGTAACCAGCTTCAAAAATAGAATAAAAGAGATATTAACGCCTTAGAAATAAGCCACTTTGAGGGGGCAACCTCCAATACATTACATAAATGAACAATTCTTGGATGATACAATTTACAAAACCTCCTTTCTATATATAGGAGTCCATGGGGCCACAATGTAATCCTATCCGACCTAACAATAATAATTTAAGGGCACAATAATAACAAAATGGGGGTTACAAGGGTACAATAATAACAATAAGGGGGTTACACTAACAATAATAAGGGACTATACTAGTGATATAGGGACCTAACATGCCCCTCTCCTTCAAAAAAGTGTTGTCCTCAACACTTGAGTAGCTCCGGGTGCTTCTGTATAAAATTCTCATCCTCCCATGTAGAATCTTTAGTGGGTAAGTTCTTCCACTTGATGAGATACTCTGAAATTGATCGATTCCGTAGTTGTCGAGTTCTTTTTTCCATGACTGCTTCAGGTTCCAATATGATTTTCCCTTCCCCATCAAGTTCTGGCAATACTGTTTGAACTGGAAGATTTTCACCCATAACCTTCTTTAAGCATGAAACATGGAAAACTGGATGTACTCGCGAAGAAGCAGGAAGCTCCAATTTGTATGCCATAGTACCAATCTTTTGCAACACCTCGTAAGGACCATAGTACTTTGGCGATAATTTATTATCCTTCTTAGCTTGCTTGAGGGACATTTGTTTGTATGGTTGTAGCCGTAAAAATACCCAATCTCCTACATCAAAACTTCTCTCGCCGCGATGTTGATCTGCCTGTTGTTTCATTCGATTTTGTGCCAAATTCAGGTTATCCTTTAAGAGTTGGAGAACTTCTTGCTGATGCTCGATGTGATCTTCCACTGCTTGAACCTTCGAATTTTCCCTTAAAGATGATGTGATGGATGATGGATGATATCCATAAAGTGCCATAAATGGGGTCATTTTTGCTGCAGTATGGAAGGAAGTGTTATACCACCATTCAGCGAGAGGTAACCACTTGACCCATTATGTTTGTTTATCAGATACAAAACAATGAAGATATCCTTCCAAACATTTTTTTACTATCTCAGTTTGACCATCAGATTGAGGATGATAAGATGAGCTATGAGCTAATTGAGTACCCAAGCAAGAAAATAAATCCGTCCAAAAATTTCCAGTAAAAATTGGATCTCTGTCACTCACAATAACCCTTGGGATTCCATGTAGCTTTTGAATTCTGTCCATAAATTTAGTAGCAACTGTACTTGCTTTAAATGGATGAGATAATGCAAAAAAGTGTGCATAATTGGTAAGTCTATCAACTACCACCATGACGACACTCTTTCCTTCGGACTTAGGTAAACTTGTGATAAAATCCATTGAAATCTCCTCCCAACGTTGACTTGGAATGGATAAAGGTTGTAGAAGTCCCGGGGTCTTAATTGTCTCAACTTTATTCTACTGGCAAACCAAACATTCCTTCACTAACTTTTGAAAATCAGATTTAAGGCCATCCCAAAAAAATTCTTTCTTCACCTTGTGGTAAGTTTTTAAAAATCCCGAGTGTCCTCCTAAAGGAGAAGTGTGCAATTATAGAAGAATTTTTTGTTTTAGTTGGGAATTCTTACAAAGATATAAGTGATCTTTGTACCATAAGGAATCATTTTTCCAACTAAATGTATCAGATGTACTAGGATCTTGCTGCAAATTTTGAATGAGTGTCCATACATCTTTGTCCTTCTTCCATTCATCTCTTGATTCGGTTATCCAATCTAGTTGGATAATAGAAATGGCACAAAGCAATGCTTCCACCTCTTCATTCTTTCTTGAGAGTGCATCTGCAACAACATTAAGATTTCCTTTTTTGTAGATTATTTCAAAGTCATAACCCAATATCTTTGTGACCCATTTTTGCTGCTCTTCTGAAGATAGTCTTTGTTCCAAAAAGTGTTTAAGACTATCATGATCAGTTTTTACCTTGAAGTGTCTTCCCATTAGGTAAGTTCTCCATTTCTTTAGTGCATGCAGTATTGTTAACATTTCCTTCTCATAAATAGGTTTACGTAAATACTTTCCTTTGATTGGACGACTTTCAAAAGCAATGGGTCTTCCTTCCTACATTAAAATAGTACCAATTCCACTTCCTGAGGCATCACATTCCACAATAAATATTTTTGTGAAGTTTAGCGTAGCTAAGACCGGTGCTAGGCACACTGCCTCTTTAAGATGTTAAAAGGCCTTAGTTGCTTCAGGAGTCCATGAAAATGCATCTTTCTTCAATAATGTTGTTAGAGGTGCTGCTATTCTCCCATAATTCTTAACAAACTTGCGATAATACCCTGTTAACCTGAGAAATCCTCGCAACTGCTTTATGGTTGTGGGGACTTTCCATTCCTTAATAGCTTTAATTTTGTTAGGGTCTACCTTAACACCCTCGTGAGATACAATATGACCCAGATATTCCACCTCTTGTACTCCAAAGAAACATTTGGATGTTTTTGCATAAAATTGTTTCTCTTGCAATAGTTTGAGCGCCCTATCAACATGTTCAACATGATCCTTCCAAGACCTGTTGTAGATTATTATATCATCAAAAAATACTAGCTAAATTTTTCTAAGGAAGGGTTTGAAAATGGAATTCATCAACCCTTGAAATGTAGAAGGTGCATTGGTAAGGCCAAAAGGCATGACCAAAAATTCATAATAACCCTCATGAGTTCGAAATGTTGTTTTTGGAATATCTTCAGTCTTCATTCTAATTTGATGATATCCTGAATGAAGATCCAACTTGGTAAAATAAATTTCTCCATATAATTCATCCAATAATTCATCAATCACAGGAATGGGAAATTTATCTTTAATGGTGAGCTTATTGAGCTCCCTATAATCTGGACACATGCGCCATGATCCATCCTTCTTATGTACCAATACTATAGGAGCAGAGAAAGAACTTTGACTAGGTTGAATTATACCCGCCTCTAACATTTCTGCAATCATACGTTCAATTTCGCTCTTTTGGAAGTAAGGATATCTATAAGGCCTGATGTTTGGAGGAAAACTTCTTGGAATCAAATGAATAGCATGATCATGATCACGAATAGGTGGGAGTCCTTTGGGAGTTTCAAACACCTTGGAATGATTGTCCAAGACTTGTTGGAGATCTGCAGAAATAGATGAATTTGATGTTGGAACTTCTAGTGAGCATAATTGTGCAATTACGCCTCGCTGTTCTTTCTTTAGAAGCTTTGTCATGACATTAGAGCTTATTATCCTTCCTGGCTTCCTTGCAATACCCCGTAATTCGACTTCCTTTCCTTCTGAAAAAAATTTCAAGAAAAGTTCTTGAAAATTAAAAGCTACCGTCCCCAAAGATTGTAACCATTGTACTCCTAGTACAACATCAGCACCTCCCATAGGAATGGAAAGCATTGGACTAGTCAACACATATTCCCCCATGGTTAGCTTGATGTTATGGCATTTTCCAGAGGAATTTATAGTTCCTCCATTTGCAACCATCACTTGACATTCTGGTGCTGGGTATAGGAAACAATTTAATTCCTTGGCTACCTTACAATGAATAAAATTATGGGTGCTACCTGAATCAATCAACACTATTACCTTTTTGTTCTTGATATGTCCTTCTATCTTGAGAGTTTGAGGAGTGGTAATTCCTGCCAGTGCATTACACGATATGGTCAGATTCATTTCTTCCTCTTCTAGGGCTGGTTCATGGTGTATATCCTCTTCTTGTTCATTTTCTTCTTCTTCTTCAAAATCTATGTAAAATAATTTCTTCTCAGCACACTTATGACCTTTAGTGTATTTTCTATCACAACTGTAGCAAAGCCCTTTTGCTATTTTTTCTTCCAATTGTTGTGGTGTCAACCTTGTAGGTTGTGGAAATCTAGGCGTAGCAACATTTCCTTCTTTATAGAATTGAGCGGTAGGCTTCCTTGTCGCCATAATTTTACATTCAACTTTTCTTGCCAACCTGAATGCCTTCTCCAATGAATCAGGTTCCAAAACGCGAACTTCATGTTGGATGTTATCCTTTAAAGTGCCTATGAAGAGATCAATCCTGTGTTCCTCTGGAATATCGGTTACCCTTATATTCAATTTTTGGAAGTCCTCAATGTGCTGCCCCACTAAACCCTTTTGTTTGAGATTTATCAATTGGCTAAAGAAGGTGTTGCTCTTTGTATCCTTATAATGTGCTATCATTTCCTCCGTAAAAATTGACCAAGTGACAATTTTTTTACGGGAGCAAAGCCATCGATACCATACAAATGTATTTTGTTCTAAATGTAAAGTTGCAATGCGTACTTTTTGTGTGTTTTGCACGTTATGGAGATCAAAATATTGCTCCATCTGTAGTATCCATGTTACAGGATCCTTTCCATCAAACTTCCTTATATCCATTTTTGGAATATGGTGGTTCTTCCCGCCAACATTAGAGTTTATGAAATCATGATTAACATTTATTTTTTTCTCATAATGAGGTTCTTATACTATCTTTTCACCATTAGGAAACATTTCTTGTATCAACTTTGTCAAACCTTCCATGTCTGCTTTTAGAAAATTCTTCATGTTTTCCATTTTCTCATCGATCTCAGCTTCCATGTCATCCATCTTGGATTCCATGCCAGCCTCCATGCCATCTATCTTAGATTACATGCCATCTATATTAAATTCCACACCTTTCTTCAAACCATCCATCTTAGTTTCCATGCCTTTCTTCAAAACTTCCATGTCATTTTTTGTTGCTCTTTGTGAGAGCAAAATTTGTTGCACTTGCTCTTGTAATTTTGATATGTCATGTTGCCATTCTTCATCTTCATGAGTCAAACTAGAGCTTTACAAAGGCTTAATGGGTGTTTAATTCTTTTTAGGGGCCATTTTAGAATCCAATACTGATATCTATTCTACAATATTCCCTTGCAATCAATTCAACATGATTCTTCAAACAAGATTTATGCAATTCGGAAAAACAAATACACACCTTTCACTTGCTTTTGAGGAGATTTATATTGAAATTGAATTATATCTATAATTGCAGAGCCTAAATATCTAAAATTTAGCCCTGTAGTAGCCCTCTGAAGCTTATTTCCAATGCCACAGGTCTGATATGATTTGGATTCTTCAAGACAAAGTTATGTCCAATCTCCCACAATGACCCAAATTTGGATTGGTTCAGTAGAGAGAACTTGTACGACTTGCCACGTGTCACTGTTTCATCCTTTGGCTCTGAAATTGATAGCGAAGAAACTAAAGTCCGTGTAATTGCGACCACTTTTTATAGCACTCCAATCTGATGCTCAGAGAGAGAGTTATGAATATTTTCCCACGATCACCTCTTTGAGATGAAATTCAGGAGCCTACAAAAGCACTACCTTCCACAGATCATATCTCCTAAAATATTTTGAACCAAGCTTTGAAAAATTGTCAAGATGTTCCTTAGGATTTTTTATTTGCACCATAAACATTTGAACTTCTGAAAATTTGTAGAAAAAAAGTTATAGCATAAATGCCACAATGACCTGTTTAGGAGCCTGAAAAAATACCTAACTTCCAGAGATCATCTCTCCAAAAATATTGCGAACCAAGCTATGAAATTTTTTGACGATGTTCCTCAGGATTTCGGCTTCGTACCCTAAAACGTTCAGCTTTTGAAACTTCGTAGAAAAAAAATTATAGCGAAAATTCCACGATGACCTGTTTGGAGCAACGAAACCCTAGAATCCAAATCTCTGATACCAAATGTTGTGTAACCAGCTTCAAAAATAGAAGAAAAGAGATATCAATGCCTTAGAAATAAGCCACTTCGAGGGGGCAACCTCCAATAAATTACATAAATGAACAATTCTTGGATGATACAATTTACAAAACCTCCTTTCTATATATAGGAGTCCATGGGGCCATAATGTAATCCTAGTGGGCCACAATGTAATCCTAACCGACCTAATAATAATAATTTAAGGGCACAATAATAACAAAATGGGGGTTACAAGGGTAAAATAATAACAATAAGGGGGTTACACTAACAACAATAAGGGAATATACTAGTGATATAGGGACCTAATAGTCATGCATACAGACACCAATATTTCCTTCCCCTCAGATAATCTTTGCTTCAATTCTTCATTTTTCCTTTCTCATATTTTCAAGTTCTAAAAATAGGACATGAGTTTCATCCTTACCTGATGAGGGGGGTTGCCTTCCTTCTTCTGATACTTTTGCTTCTGTCTGCTTTTCGACTGTAGGCAAAGGTTCTATGGGTAGGCTAACTTTCACCCTCTGTTTTGGCCATCTATACCCAATTGGTTCATTACTGGGTTCTTTTCGAATTATGACTTTGGAAAGCTGAGTTGGGTTTCCGCTTCTGCCTAACTTCCTGCTGAAGTCATGGTATATTTTCCTCGGCTTGTCCTTGATTTATTTCGCTTGAATTTTTCCCAGGTCCTTCCTTGTTGGCCTAGGGAATCCAGCATGATCAATTTGATGAGTCCATGATTGGTCACACATGCTTTCGGGTGTGCTGTTGTCTTTATTGCTTCCGCCATATGCTTAATGTTCCCTAATAAGTAGAATGGAAGATTAATATTTTTCTTGTGCCGAAGGTAATTAAGTAGAGGGAAGTGATAGTTAAACACTATTGTAGATCTTCCCTCACAAGTTATGTATTTGATTAAACCCAAGGCGACATCTGCCCATGGCTGAGGGAGTGACAACCTGTCAATTCCTCTCCCTTTCTTCTCTAGTTTTTCTTCTCCTTCTAGGAAGTCTTCTTTCAAGGAGGGGTCATTTTTTTCTATTAAACCACCTCTTTCCCTCTACTGGAAATTTATTTACTTGGGAAATTACCTCTTCAGTCACCTCAATTTGTAGGATCCTAACTCGGATCTGATTATTATTCAAATTATGAGCGAATTCGATTGCTACCGCCTCGTCCGAGCCTCCTAGCTTCTGGAAATACTCAATCCATCCAGCGTCTCTAAATATGTGGTAGGCTTCTTGACAGTTCTGCAAGGAATCCATAAAATCTAGCTCATGCCTGACCGTTGCTCCACCCATCTGACTGTTGTTTCTGAATTCGATTCTTATTGCTCAACCCACTATAATTTCACTGCACTGCTCACTTCTTCTTGGTGTCTCTGCTTATCCCAATTGACGAGTTTTCTATGAGGATACAAGGCTTCAGTCAAGGAAGTTGATGGGAGGTGATAGGTTTTACGAATTACCGAATTGTACCTCACACCACTCTCCATAAATGTCCCGTTATGGAAAGTAATGGGTTCTAAGTACACACACTCTTTCTAGCCTAATTTAGTCATCATTGGCATTTGTGCTATTAATTGGGTGCATGCAGATTTGATAGAGGTTTATTCCTACATATTTTTTCAATGATTTCAAGATATATCCCCTACCTTGCCTTAATGGTGATGGCCGCCCATGACTGTCATAGGAATATCACTATTTTTTCCAATAATCACCAAATCATAAATGATGATGTTACCTTTTGAATGAAATACCTGAGGCAACGTGGATGAAGATTTCAAATTGGCAACGTACTTCTTGCAACGATCGTGTTGTTTCATTTGGCTGGAAAAATTATTTATTTTATGGGACGAAACATGAGAAACAATGTTCATGGTTGTCGGCTATTACATGTGTAACAACCAAGACAACCTTTAGATTATTCTTAAAAAAAACATAATAATTAGGAGAAATTGGTACAGAAAGAAAATCAAATGAATAACATCATTTTATAAAATGGATTAGGAGGGAAAGATGATGTTTCGGGAAGAAAAATATGGGTGTAACAGCTGCCACAAGAGTGGTTTTCAACTATTACAAACTGTCTAACTGCGCCCCAGAAAGAGGTTTTCACAGTTAGATTTATTATTTTTGTTTTATTTCCTCTTTATTTTTTTTGTATTTATTTATTTATTTAAAAGAAAGAAAGGTGTACCATCTGCCACAAGGGTGGTTTTCAGCTGCTGCACTTATTGGAATTTCAAATTTTAGGCTGCACAGGAGAATGTTCCCTTGCTGTTGTAACATGAATATCAGAGTCCACGACAATGTTAACAAATGATTCCTTCGAAGCAGGTTGATAATATAACCTTAGACGGTGCCCATTAACCAGTAACATTGTCTTATCATTGTTGATGGTGACCAATTGTACAGTCCCATTGTCAAAGACCATGTCCACTTCGTAACAACCTAGCCATCTGGTGCAGAGCTTCCCTTCAAAATCCTTGAACCTTGAATCAGACAAAAGAGCCCAATATCCTTTTTGGAACTTTTTCTTCTTAATAAACCCATCATGCCATCTAGCTCTTTGTTGCTAAATTATCTCTGTCTATTGAATAACAGCCAACCATTTCTCTTCCACCTCATTGATTTGGTTCAATATTTGTGTTTGTGCTATACTTAAGTCCAGATCGACATGCAATGTTGTTCTTAATGTCTTTATTAAAACTATATGGGGAATAGAGAATTCTTACCATACACCAGTTTATATGGTGAGATGCCTGTAGTATTCCTCCATGTTTTCCTGTAAGCCCATAGTACCTCTGGAAGTTTCTCGACCCAATTTCTTTGGTGGATGGATACCGTCTTTGTTAAGATTCCCTCAATGACTTTATTGGTGCTTTCCAGTTGACCATTTTCTTGTGGGTGATACAGTGAAGTGATTATATGATGAATTCCATACTTTTCAACCAACTTCTTGATCAAATGAGATGTGAACTGAGGCCCCCGATCTATCACTATCTCTCTGGGTATCCCGAAGTGAACAAAAATATCTTCAAACAGGAAGTCTGAAACATCCTTCTCTGTTTCTCTAATTAGTTCCTTTGCTTCAACCCACTTTGTGACATAGTCGATGCAGACCAATATGTATGATTTTTGCTACGATGAAGGATTAATTGGCCCCACAAAGTCTAGGGCCCATGTCTCAAATGGTTCTATCACTATCTGAGGTTGTAACGACATATCATATGATTTCAGAGACTGGCCCATCCTTTGGCAACTATCACATCCTTTCACAAACTTCTTGGCATCCTAGAATATAGTTGGCCAGTAGTAACCTTTTGAGAGTACTTTATATATCAGCGAAGTGCCCTTCACAGTGTTCCTCATGACAAGCCTTCAAGATCTCAAATACCTCATCTTCTCTAACACATCGCCTAATCTGAAAATCTGGCCTGGTGTGATAGATATTTTCTTCTATCCAGGAGTAGGTAGCACTCTGTTTTATAACCTTCCTCCTTTCCATGGAAGACAATTGGTGTGGGAATTTTCCTGCAACAAGGTAATTGGCTATATCTACATACAATGGTGAGTGAGTAGAGATGGAAAAAATATATTCATCTGGAAAATAATCCTTAGTGGTAGTGCAGTCATCACTTATAGTTAATTTAGAAAGAAAATCAGCAACTACATTATCTTTTTCGGGTTTATCTAGAATAGTAATATCAAATTCTTGTAACAACAATAACCATCATGTAAATCTACCATTAGTAACAGGTTTTTTCATCAAAAATCAAATTGCGGCATGGTCAATGTGTACAAATACTTGATCCCCGATGATGTAGTGCTAAAATTTGTTGGTAGCATGCACTACTGCTAGGAATTCCTTTTCAGTAACAATGTAGTTGATTTATGCTGTAGTTAAGTTCTTACTAATGTAATAAATGGCATAAGGTTTCTTCTCCTCCACCTTCCCAAAACAACACCCATAGTAATGTCATATGCGTTCGTAGCGATATGAAATGACAATTTCCAGTTTTTTCCTCGTAAAACAGGTGTTGCTATTACATAGTTTTTATCTTCAGGAAGGCTTGCTCATACTTTCTTGTGCACACAAATTCCGCATCTTTCATGAGTGATGAAAATAGTGGAGATGCAACCTTTGAAAATTTCTCTATAAATATCCTATAGTATCTTGCATGTCCCAAAAAACTACGCACCTCTTTTTGAGTCTTAGGGGTTGGGATTTTTGAGATTACCTCAATTTTTGTAGGATCTGCCTTGATTCCATCTGCCGAAATGAAATTTCCTAGCACAATTCCCTCGGTCATCATCATGTGGCATTTCTCCATGCTCAGAGCAACATTATTTTGTTCACAACGTTCCAACACTTTTTCCAAGTTAGCTAATGCTGTCTCAAAGGCATTCCCATAGGGTGTAAAATCATCCATAAATATTTCAAGGTAGTCATTCAAAATATCGGAAAAAATACCCAATATTTCCCTCTGAAAAGTTGCTGGTGCATTACAGAGGCCAAAAGGAAAGACTCTATATGCAAAAGTACCCCATGGGCAGGTGAAGGTTGTCTTGTCTTGGTCTTCTGGGGCAACCTGTATTTGATTATAGCCACTAAACACATCTAAGAATGAAAAGAAATTTTTCCAAGAGAGAGTATCCAAGACTTGATAAATGAATGGTAAATGAAAATGGTACTTTTGAGTAGCCTTGTTAAGATCTCTATAGTCAACACAACCTCTCCATTTTCCATTCAATTTAGGAACTAGGACAAGCGAAGACACCCACTGGTTGTCAGAAATGGGGTAGATGAAATTAGCATTAAGGAGCTTTTGAAATTCTTCTTTCGCTATCTCCTTAAGTGCGGGGTTCATTCAGCACTGTGGTTGTGTAATTGGTTTGCAGTCCTCTTTAAGATAAATGTGGTGAGTGCATAGGCTAGGATGGATTCCTTTCATATCCGTAGAATCCCATGAAAAATGCCTTTTTGTATTCCTGTAATAGTTGTATCAGCAATATGTTTTTTTCAACAGTCAGGTTAGGATTGATGTTTAAACATTTCCCAGGTTCAATTTCAACGGGACTGCTGATAGTATTTGAAGTGGTTTTCAAATGTTCAAAAATTGCATCATCTACCTCATGTTCTTCCCCTAGATCTATAATGGAGGCAACAGAGAGTGAATTACTAATAAAAACATTAATGATATCATCCTTTGTTTCATCCTTAAAGTATTGTGCTTTTCCAAGCGTGATAAGAGGTAGGGAAATATCAGATTCAGGTTCAAATTCATCCCACCAAGGACTACTCAAATCCATATGAGGTTTTTCTAGGGGATAAAGATTCAGGTTCTGAATGGCCTACCCATCTGAGATTACCATAGATCCAGAACTACATCTGATATATGCATCTGCAGTGACCAACCACGGTCTTCCCAAGATTAAAGGATGACCCCCCAGGTTGGATTTGGTTTGTAAAATGAGAAAATCAGCCGGATAATTCCAAGAAGCCACAATCACAACCAGATCTTCTATCATTACCTTGTGCTTGACATGGGCCCTATTTGCTAATTCAAGCACTATGGGTGTAGTTCTAAGTCCATGAAGTCCTAGGGAGATGAAGAGGTCTTTAGTCATGACATTAATGGCTACCCCTAGATCAATCAAAGTATTGGTTATAGGTTGATTGTAAATATGGACAATCACTATAAGGTTCGTGTTGGGTATGTGTTATAGTCTTTCCACGACTAGTCACGTGCATGGGAGGGGCATGATAGACTCCCTTGTACGTTGTGTCAGGCGCAGCAGGGGGGGTGATAGCCCCCATTTTCGGGGTTTGGGGTAGCGCCCCGGGAAAAATTTTTTGGACCCTATTTTTCGGTGGGTGGACCCGCCCATGGTCTTGTGCGTGAGTTTGCACATGGTTTTGGGGCATGATGGTTTTTGGCCCCTGGTATTTTGTAGATCCGGTCAAGGGAACTATGGTTATGTTCTAATCCAGGGTTACTGGATTGGGGTTTATGTATGCTTTGGCCTATATATATGTGTGTGTGTGTGTGTGTGTGTGTGTGTGTTGTAACACTAAAAGGAATATAATGAAAAATCAAGCTCGTCGTCCCGATTTGGGATCCAGGGGAAATATTTGTGTAGATCTCTTTTATGTTTTATTCTCTCGCTATTGTTTATTTTCTGTTTTTAAGATTCTTTTGCAGATAATTTCTATATAGGGTTCAAACCTACAGTTCCCTGGGTCATTATATTTAGTCAACAAAGGTCGATCAATCATGAGATCAGATAATTTACCCATGACATGGATAGTAGCAGGGTCTTTAGGTTTTCTTCCAGGATTTTTGACGCATAGATCCCTCACTATTTTAGCATAGATAGGTACTTCCTTAAGAGCTTGTAACAACGGAATTCACACATACAAATTTTGCAGTTCCTTGAGGAATTCAGATTCAGGTTGTAAGGCTAGCCCAATTTCAGTTAATCATTAAGGGTATGGAGGATTTTGAATGCTAACAGCTGAGTCACCTATCACAGATGCACCAGCCTTGCTCGGATTGGCTTTTGTAGAAATAGCAGATCCTCCCGAGCTGGCTGCTACAGATGTAACAGTGGGTGTTGTATCAGTTGTTACATGTGTAACATCTGCCTCAGAATCGCCCATATCCTTTCTAGTGACTCACATTATTTGGTAATAGTGGGAGTATCCTTAGGTCTGATTACTTTCCCTGATTGAAGCTGAAACTCGTTAAGTCCAATAGGAGTAATAAGATAAGTCTAGAGGGTAACTGGAGCATCCATGCTCTGGGTTGTCTTATTATTTGGATTGGGGTTAGGTTGCACATGTAATTGGGGTCAGACATAACATGTTGGATTTTGAGTAGAAGGAAGTTGTAACTACTGCTGCTATATTGGTAGTGTTAAGGGTATTGGACCTTGGCCTTTACTTCTCCAGTTTTGACCCCAAGGATTGGGTTGTGATGGAGGATATTGCATTGGTGGAGGAGACGACCACTGGTTCCATGGTGAAGGAAATTGTGTTGAGGAAGGAGTAGGATACTGCCATGGATATTGCTGACTATTATAAACATTATTCCAAGGATAAAAAGAGGAAAAATGTGAAGGCATACCTATATGTCATGGCTACCATGGTCTCTTTGATCCGATGAAATAAGAAGACTGGACATCCTCGCTTGATTCTTGATGTACCGCCTTCAGTCTAGAAAATTCAGGACACTGATTCGTAGAATGTGCCAACTCACAGATATTGCACAGACTGATGCTATTCAGTCCACATTCTCTTTCCAAATGTTTCTTTTTGCATCAGGGACAAAATATTGATAAGGCTACTTCAGCTTATGCTTGTGCTTTCTTAACTTGTACCGTAGTGATCTAGGAAAAGAGAGTGCTAAGGAGGTCGGTTTTTAAATCGTCAAATAGATTTTCGATCTCTGCTCTGGTTACTCCTCCACTCGTGGACTTCTATATCTAGACTGAAGGGTCCCGAACTAAACTTTTCCCTTTGATTGATCCTCTTGAGATACATTGGAAAAGATTCGTTATTTCGTCAAGTAGTTCTTGCCATATGTCCCCTTTTCCCAATAGGTTCAGATGCTCTAGAAAATCATCTCGTATACCTCTTAAGAATATTGGCTTTAGAATTTTCGGGTCTAAGTTACTCAACTTAGACCTTTTTAAATTGTAGTGAAATCGTGCCATATAGTCTTCCGGCTTTTCTCCTCCTTTTGTGCAATTCTAAAGATCTCGTCCTTCAAATCCCTGGTTCAACTGTAATCCTGATACTTAAATAGGAAGGCCTCCCTCATGTCATTCTAGATTCGAATTGTGCCAGCACCCAGTCTCATGAACCATCTTATTGTTGCTCCTTTTAGAGCAGCAGGGAATAATTTCAGCTTCTAGGCATCTTAAGTGTAGTCATAACCTTTACAGAGCACATATAATTCGAACAGAAAGGTATTAGGTTCTTCAACATCCATCCCTTGAAAGGATGGTAGGGATGATAAAGGAATATTCTTCATACGAGCCTCATCCCATGTTACTACTATTGGGAATTCAAAAGTAACAAAGCTATGTGTCTTGAAATTCTCGTCCCCCATGGCTGATTCTTCCTGATGGGATGAACTAACCTCAAAGTGTGTTGGAGATTGATAAATAAAAGGATTATTTTTTTCAGGAACAGCCATTTAACAACACTACCAGCGTCCAAATGATGATCAATTAAATGTTGTTCCTTAGGTCCCCAATTCTCCCCACTGGTCTCTCTGTGACCTTTAATTCTTAGATCCTGATCAATGATTTTCCACTATTGTTTTGAATCTGGAGTCTTGATATCATGAGTGGATATGATGTTCGAAAGGTGGTGAGGTCCAGACACAGAAGACACCGATGGCCCAGGCTTTGATATTATAGCTACTTTCTATGGTCATGTATTCCTATTATCTCTGTATGATGTGGACTGTTCCTTTTCTGCCCTTGAGATTAGATCTCCAAAGAATGTCTTTCTTCCCAAATATGCACTCTTCTTTTCCTTCTTACGACCCATATTTCCTGTAGTCATTAGAGTGGGGTAGTGTTTGTAGATGTTGATATCGTCCTACTAGCAACACATGGGCCCTAGGTGTATTAATTCATCCTATAAGTGCTTCACTTTCTACAGTAGTGAGCCCGCTCGAGTTCGATAGAGCTATGCGTAGGTTCTTACCTCTCGTCTTACTGCCCAATGACTGCATAGTTGAAGACACCCTAAAGGAACACCCAAAAATTAAAACTTCTAAGTGTCCCATCAATACATTGGTGAGCCCACTCAAGTTTGTTAAAGCGATGTGCACGTTCTTACCTCTCATCTTACCACCTGAAAATTGTGTCACTAGAGACAAAATAAAGAAAAAAATGCCCAAAATTTCACACTCCTAAGTTTCCCAGCAAGACATTGGTGAGCTCGCTCAAGTTTGTTAGAGCACTGCGTAGGTTCTTACCTCTCGTCTTACTGCCCAGTAATTGTGTCGCTGGAGACACTCTAAAAAAAACATGGAAATTTCACCTCTAAGTGCCTCAATGTAGCATTGGTGAGCCCGCTCAAGTTCATTAGAGCGCTATGTAGGTTCTTACCTCTCGTCTTACTGCCCGACAATTGCAGACTGGGTACACTCTATCTTCTAAGAAACAACTCTGATTGATTGGATCGTCACTGCCATCCCCAACAATGGTGCCAAAATGTTGGGCTGTATTAATCACTATATAGGGAGGTCTTTTATTTCAATGACAGCCGCACTGTATGTGCCGATACACCCAATCAAAATCAAACCCAATAAAGGAAATCGTTACTAAAGTAAATGCTGGAAGTAAATCACTCATGTAGAAATAAAATGATCTACAAGACTGTAATCACACTTCAATTAATCTGTTCTAGCACGCCACACAAAAATTATCCAGCTGGTATCTCTAATCTCATATGTGTAACAACATACAAAATATTGAAATTGAAGTGGATATATTCACAGCTGAAACAACAACAACAACACCTCTACTGATACATAAAAAAAATACAAACACATATACACAACTACCTTAATCACTACGATCCCTACTAAAGAGGAGGGCCCTTCCTCCCTAGTAGGGCGTAGGTAGAGAAAGAACTTAACGTAAACTAAATTGAATAACGCATGTAACAACAATAACATAATAATTTGTATTAATATGAGAAAAAATATAGAGCCAAAGTAATGTTGTTCTCTGCTAACCTTTCAACCTCAAGTACCGAGAACTATATAGTGGTTACATCTTAGAAAAACAAGGGATAGATCAATCATGAGAATCTTATGATTCTCATACTAATCAAAATAGAATACATATGGTTACAACCACTTCTTTAATAAAAGTCTGACTGGAAAATTAGAGATTACAATCAAAACCTCCTAGAGGCTATTATCCAAAATTAAAATAATTAATAACTTCTACCACTATCACGATAAACCAAAACTATAGCATAACAGCTAGAGGACAGGTTAACAATAGGAATTGATGAGATCCAGTTAGTGGTACAGCTGTAACAACAGTTTGCCAGCAGGCCTGTAACGGAAAAGTGTAACAAGATCATGGTGTAAAAAGCTCACTATAATAGCACACCCTTAATTGCTCCTGTATGCCTTGTGCTCGGGATCTTTTGTGCTACAAATGACATTTGGAAAGACAACACAAATACCATAGATATTCTTCAAACATTCACCCTCAATTAGTCATAAAAAAGGCACGATATAGCATAATAATTGATGAAATGGTAGAGTAATGAAAATAAGTTGAAATAACACAAGTTAAGATAGAAAGGTAGGAAAAAGAGGAAAATATAGTGCCATTGGTTATAGTCATGAGGAAAAATAGGGGAAACATATGTAGGAAAAGTGTGCAAAACTGGCACCCAACAACCAACATACATGAAGAATCACAAAGCAAGGAGGATCAATAGGTTGCTCAGAGGATGAGAAACCGTTTTAGTAGTGGGCTATGATGGGCCTCTATATTAGACATAAATGAAGGCACATCTAACATTTCTTAGGAAAATAAAATATATATTAAATCGCTCCTTCTACACTTAATAATGTTTTTTTATGCTTTAATATGTTCTTATGAATTTTTAAAGATAATTTCATATTTGTGCCTAGTATTATTTAGTTTTGTAGAATATTGTGAGAAATTGGATATATTATGAAGATTTGGAGGAGATAATATAGGGATTTTAACCCTATTACTGGAGGATCAATATTGGAAAATAAATGAAAAAAATATCATGAAATCATTGAGAAATTCTAGAGAGATTTTAGAACTCTGTTGATTGAGAAAATCTAGGAATGTGTTCCCTGTCATTTATTACAAACTCCTAGTGTTGGGAACCAGATCCACTATTTGAGGGATTTTGGAGGGGAAATCTGTATCCATTCAAGGATAATGCTTCCTAATCATTTTTTATAAGTACCAATTCGAATATTCCTCTAGGGGCATGTATTATTTAGTCTTATTGTGGAGAAAACTTGTTTTCTGACAGCTCCACTTTCTTTTCTTGCTGGGATGTACTTGGACTAATTCAATAATGAATATTGGTACCATTTTTAGCAGCTAAGGCTTGGTTTATTCCATAGGAATCTATGTCCTCCTTAGGCTTGGCCATCCTAGGAGACTTAGAGCCCTCTTGCACAATTTCTTTAGGTTATTTTCACTTCTTATTCACATACATCTCTTATTTCTGTTTTGAAAATTTCTGTATTTAGTATTGTTTCTTTTCTTGCTGTAGGATTTAGTTAAATGATTGAAGTGAGTTCTTTTGCAGTTTTTTTACAAGTTAAAAAGCATTATACATCCTTAAAATATTTTTTGGATGTCATATTAATCACTAAGCTACTTGGATTTGGTTACATTTCACGAATATAAGATTTCTGGAAATGCCTTATAGCGAAATAGTAGTAAATTTATGCTATTTTTTAGAAGAGGTTAATGAGATAAATTTGAATTGATTCCACTTGTAATAGGTCATATATTTAATTAAAAAAATTACCCCATTTCATTTCACTGTATTAGGTTAGGCACTTGATAAATTAAATAGCTCACTAGTTCTTGAATTTTCAGATTTTAGAGTAGAAATTTTATATTATTTTTTAGCATGTGTGAAAAATAGTATTTTGGAGTGATTCCACTTAGAATGGAGACTGAAGACATCATAATTAATAAAAAAAATTTTCCCATCCCATTTTCATTTGATTTACTTAGTTATTCATACATTTGTTTCCAAAATAAACTTTCCTGTAGCAAAAACAAAGTTTTCTGTAGCACTCTTGTAGCATGTGTAAACTCGACCAAATTTGCTCCCAAAGGTTGGTTTCTGTCTCTTAGACTTGAATTTTGACCCATAGGACCTAAATACATGACTGAGGAAAAATAAACACCACTTAGGACATTCATTTTCGCAAATTAGATTCGATATTTTTATTTGAATTCATGCTCGTAAGATTTCAATGACAAATTGTTGTTATTTCCTAGGATTAATTTATTTTCAAAGAAAAACTTCCATTCTGCAATTAGTTTAGGCTTTGATTTCATGACATCCCCTCCATTACATTAGATCAATGAAATAAGGTCACGTTGTATGCTGCACATATAGTGTTGATACCTCTTAATTTTGTAGGAACCCCAGGTTGATAATTAAAGTTGGTAGCCTCGGCAATTGCAACATTCTTGTTGCAATAATGAGGCTTATCAATTTAGAAATATGGCCATAATTTTAGGTATCTACACAAAGAACCCATACGTACTCCTTAAGTATCTTGGAGGTCTACATAGCCATATGCAATACCAAGTGATGATGATCAAACCCATAATGATGGATGAGGCTTGTGAATAGGCATACTACTTTGAGAACATAAGCCAAAAGAAATGGAAATCAAGTGGGTCAAAGTAGAAGGAGAACCATGAAGCTTCCAATGAGGGTATGAAGAAGTGGAAATGGAGAAGTGATAAGAAGGAAACAATGGAAACATATTACTAAAAATATCCCAGCAACCATTATAGCATTAATGGTCATACAGAGGAGAAGTGTTGGAACTTTCATCTAAATCTCAACCCAAAAAAGAATAAAAAGAATGTAATATTCCAAATTAGGAAAAATAGGACTAAAACATATAAAACTGGAAAATGTAGTAAAATATCAATACATCAATAGGATCATATCATAGATCCATTTTATTTCACATTATAGCAGAGAAATGAGTACAATATATTGAGGAAAAAGACACTCAAGCTAGGCAAAACAAGCCTCAGATGACCAAGTACATAAAATAAGAAATGCTGTTGCTACATAGAATGTCAGAGAACATATGAATGTGCAGTCCTATGGAGAATAATTGCAGGGTAAGCTTGAAATAAAAATAATTTTTGATATAATGCTTAGAAAATGCCGGTATCAAAGATCTAGGCTTCTAGCACTTTTCCAAGACAACCTAGAAGGGGTTTTCGGAAATCCTCAAAATGAAAGTTGCAGCCCTAGCGCTGAATAATGCACTGCAACTGAGTAACTAATAGGAGGTGGCTGATATGATATAAAAATGGCTGATACTCCTCCAATAGATCTTCCGGATGAAGGGCTACTCCCCTCACTGGAAAACGAACTCACAATCTTGGGCACTAAGCCCTCCACTACAACTGCCCTGCAAAATAACACAGTTTCTAAAGGAGAATACATTGCTATAGATGGTTGAAGCTTGGAATGATGCTGTATGGTATAAATGAAGCTCAAGGAACCTCCCAATAGGTCTCCCAGATGAAGGGATTCTCCCCTCATTGGAAAATAGGCTCACCAACTTGGGTACTTGACCCTCCATTACAACTACTCTGCAAAATAACGCAATTCCTGAAGGAGACTATGATGCTAATGAAGGGGGAAGCTTGGCTTGATGCCAAATAGTGGAATGTAGCTAAAAAAACCTCTCATGAGTGGTCACTTAGAGTCCCCTGAGGATGAGGGTGGGATTTCCGCTCGGAAACACCTTTGTGCTAAACAATACAACAGACTCCGCTAAACAGCTGAAGCATGCAATAAGTCATAAAAGAACAAACATAAAAAATAATTAGAATTCCCTCTATGGATTTCATCCTCTTCCTTATATGCTTTATGAGCCTTCTCACCCTTGGCCCCGCTCATTAAAGATGCTACTCTCATGGAGACTCCCTCCCACTAACACTGTGTTGTTCCTCAATAACTCTCCACTACCTCCATACTAGTGTTGTTGATTTGCTCAAAATTGACCCCATCCACATGCTTCACCCTATATTCACATATAAGAGTGCTTTATTAAACCGATAAGATGATCCACATTCACATTGGAAATGGTTTTATTCCTACTAAAGAGATTTATGGGTCTCTCTACCCTCTTATTCATATATCTAAATGAAAAAAACAAATTTTAATACTCCAACTAGCTGAAAGCTAATTAGGAATATTACATTCCTCCACTCCCAAATGTTGCTTGTCCTCAAACAACTGCAAGGATGACTACTGAAAAATATCCTCTCCTTCCCCTATAGCATCCTCATCCGATAAACTCCTCCACTGAATCAGATGTTATCCAATCAATCTTCCCCTTAGCTACCCCTCCCAAGTGTCCAAGTTAGCCTTTGGTGGTAAACCAAAATGACTCAAATCATAAAGAAGTGGGAGATCCATGGTGGAAAATATCTGCTGTCTAATGGCCTCATTGAGGCATGGAGCATAAAAAATGTTGGAGTTCTTAATCCCGATGAGAAGCTCCATCCCATGTGATACTCCTCCAACAAGATGGGTCACCCTGTGTGGCCCATAGAGAAGCTCCTCAATATCCTCCTTCTGCAATATAAAGGGCATATATGGTTGAAAGTAGAGATAGAGAAAAATTTCCATCGTATGCTGTCTCTCCTCCCATCCATGATCTATGTAGAACTCCTGGTGATCTCGGGTTGTAGCAATGTTGTCCTCAGGAGACCATAATATATCCTAACTCTCTAGGATCCAATCTTTGGTTCTAAGAACCTTTCTTACCCCAACCATTCTAACCATAGTGAATAAAACATCATCAACACATGGAGTCAAAAATAGAGATACACTGACTGCCATATGAAATACAAAATGGTAATAATAGTCGGTCAAGTGGAACTAGCGTAGTTATGCTCCTTGCTGCCCCAAAACACATTGTGGTAAGTAGCTTCCCAGCCACTTTCTTGCTGCCCCTATTTGCTCATTTTCCCGGGGGTAGTAATTAATGTTTGGTGTCAAATAAGTACACCCAAAAGAAGACAAAATCTGCCCAAAGCCTCATAGAAATTGTCCATCCCCATTACTAATTGTGGCTCCAAGAAGACCATGAAGTCAAAGGAGAGGCTTTCCCTCATGTACTGTTGGCAAGATGGTGGTGAGGTCCATAGATGAGCTCTCCCATCTCTCTACTGGAAAAGTAAGTGGTTGTGACAAACTTGCAGGATGGTTGTTTCTCTCCTCCTCCTTCAAGAAAACTACACATCTCCTGATATGTTGGAGCACATCCTCCTTAAGACCCTCCCATGATAATCTATCCCAAATGGCCTGATATGTCCTCATGAAATCCTGGTGACCAGAAAGGATTGATTCATGTGCTGCATGTAGAACCTTCTCCTCAAGCTTAGAAAATCTAGTCAAGAAGATCTAATCCTGGTAATAAATGACTCCATCCATCACTCTAGACCTCTCATCAGTCGACTTCCCATCAAGCACTTCACATGTGAAGTGGTTCTTGGAATACTCCACCAATAATTGGGACTCCCAATCTCGATCCATGCTCAATAATGATAGCTTTGTTTTCCTTTGTGATAAGGCACCTATTACCTCACTGCTCCCCTCTTTGACAGAATCAATGCCAAAGCCACATGCCGGAATAATGCTATCCCACTTTTTTTGCCTCCCTTGCAGTTGCTTCTGCTCAAGTACAGGGTGAATTTTATGGTGGTTAGCCTTCACTTTGAAGTCATTTCCCATCCAAAACTTCCCGAGTTTAGTCAATGTATGCATAAATGCCCATAACCACTTTCCATATATGGATTACTCCCTCCTATGTGGAAGTATCTTCTGACTCTCAAAGGCTATGGAGTAGCCCCTTTGTACCATGATTGTGCCATCATCCACTCCTGAAAAATATTCTCTTAGCACAAGAGGATTGGTGAGAGTTGGTAATACCGATATTGAGAAAATAACAATCTCCTCCTTGAGCCTACCCTAGACAATTTGCGTTGTGCAAGACTCACCCAAGGTTACCTTCCTAGCTAGATCTATGAATGATGCAACTGGTTGTGGGAACTCTTTGACCAACTCCCGGTCCGGGGGCCTTCTTGGTGGCATGCCTCCAAATAATATAACATCATGGTTTAGAGTCAACTATATATCTAAGTGGACTGATGTGCCCTTGCTCCCATTGTGAAAATCAGGCTCCATCCTATGTACAGAGGCTTCCTGAGGTGGATGAGTGTGCATGCCCCTAATCAAATGATGCTTAAAACTATTCTTATCTACCCATTCCATCTGCAAAGTATCCCAATCTGTGGTGACCTTTCCCAATGTAATAAACCACTGCACACCCAATATCACGTTGGTGTTAGGAATTTCGACCACAAAGAAGTGATCAGTCAAAGTGTATGTCCCCAAGGTTATAGACAATGCTGGGAAATATTTCATCTCCTTGATTTCTCGGGAAATAACCTGCATGGTTTGAAGAAGAAGCTTGGGAAACTCTTTTTCATCCATCTATCCTAATATTGGAGTTTGTCCTTTGTCCTATTTATTTTCTATATAATCATATCTCTAGTTTCAATTAATATACCTCTTCTCCCTTTCTATGAGAGACTCTCCTTCTTCTGATGACATAGTTGTTGTCCTACAGAGGCTGAGCCAAGATTATGCTCTGATACCACTGTAATATTCCAAATTAGGAAAAAAATGAATATAGCATATAAAAATGGAAAATGTAGTAAAATACCAATACATCAATAGGAGCAGATCACAGAGACATTTTATTTCACATTATAGCAGAGAAATGAGTACAAGATCTTGAGGAAAAAGACACTCAAGCTAGGAAAAACAAGCCTCAAATGATCCAGTACATAAAATATGAAATGATGCCGGTACATAGAATTCTGGAGGACATATGACTGCGCAGTCCTATGGAGAATAAATGCAGGGTAAAAATGAAAATAAAATAAAACTGTTGATATAATGATTAGAAAATGTTGGGATCAGAGATCTAGGATTTTTGGCACTTTTCCAAGACAACCCAGAAGGGGTTTTCGGAAATCCTCAAAATGAAAGTTGCAGCCCTAGGGCTGAATAATGCACTAAAATGGAGTAACTAATAGGAGGTGGCTGATATAATATAAAAATGGATGATACTCCTCCAATAGATATTCCTGATGAAGGGCTGCTCCCCTCACTGGAAAAGCAACTCACAAACTTGGGCACTAAGCCCTCCACTGAAATTGCCCTGCAAACTAACATAGTTTCTGAAGGAGAATGTGTTGCTGAAGATAAATGAAGCTTTTCATGATAAAATATGGTGGAAATTAAGCTCAAGGAACCTCCCAATAGGTCTCCTAGATGAAGGGTTTCTCCCCTCACTCGAAAATAGGCTCACCAACTTGGTTACTTGACCCTCCACTACAACTGCCCTGTAAAATAACGCAATTCCTAAAGGAGACTATGCTGATAATGAAGGGGGAAGCTTGGACTGATGTTGAATAGTGGAATGTAGCTCAAAAGAACCTCTCCTAAGTGGGCACTCGAAGTCGCGCAAGGATGAGGGTGGGATTTCTGCTAGGAAACACCCTTGTGCTAGACAACAAAACAGACTCCACTAAACAACTGAAGTGTGCAGAAAGTCATAAAAGACCAAACATAAATAATAACTAGAATTTCCTCTATGGCTGCCATCCCCTTCCTTATATGCTTTCTGAGCCTCCTCACACTTGGCCCCACTCATTAAAGATGCTACTCTCATGGAGACTCCCTCTCACTAACACTGCGTTGTTCCTTAATAACTCTCCACTAACTCCATACAAATGTTGTTGATTTGGTCAAAATTGACCCCATCCACATGCTTCACCCTCTATTGACACCTAAGAGTGTTTTATTCAATAGATAAGATGATCCACATTCACATTGGAAGTGGTTTTATTCCGACTAAATAAATTTATGGGTCTCTCTACCCTCTTATTCATCTATCTAAATGACAAAAGAAAAAATCAATATTCCAACTAGATGAAAGATAATTAGGAATATTACAAAGAAAAATACTAAGAATAAAAATATGATGGCCACTGATTTGAGTAATCAAGTGGAAATTAGCTTGGACATGGATGAGATTTTATTTTTAACATCAAAGTAGATGGGGGTCCTGAGTAATAGTATGCTTCAACAACATGAAAACAATGAAAATGACCTCACTCCTCCGTATAAAGATATAGGTCAAGAAGATAAAAATTGATGATCTATTCAACTCGAGATCATAGGAAAATATCATAATAGCATATCTAATCAAGAAGTTGGGACTGGAGACTCATGACCATCCTACCTCTTATCCATTGGGTTGGGTTAACAAGGAGGCATGCATAAAGCTAAAAAAATAGTGCATGGTCTATTGGTTATTTTATTTATGAAGTAGAGTTGGATGTAGTTCCACTTGATGTATGTGGTGTTGCATCTAGGAGTCCCTATGTGCACCCATGGGTTGTGATATTAATGAAGAGCGCTGAATAGTATCGCCTCATCAAGGATGGAAAATCCTTCATCATCAATGTGCATAAGAGAAATCCAAAGATATCACTAGTAAGTGAAATTATTAAGGTATGTTAGTAATGTTGTGCTAATTCCTCTTTCATATTTTTAAACAATTCTTTTCAAGTGCTTAAGGGTTAAAGTTCTCTTGCAAGCTAACTAAGTCTCATGAGTGATTTTTATGTTAATTTTATGAACTATTTAACATAAAACAATGATTGAACAACAATAATAAAATTTACAGTACATCACCATACAAAAAATCAACATAGGGATTTGATGAAGGATTTCACCCCTCCCGGGCTACATCTCCTTGGTCCAGCCTCCATGGTTTGGGCCTCCATATTATGCTAAAATTTTCAAAATTTTGTGTTTATAATGATTTTTTGCTCCTTAAACCTATTTCATTGAGTCAAGAACACTAAAAAATGGTACCTTAGCCTCTTTTTGCTCCTGATTTGGTTGAAAACTGAATGAGTTATGACTTGACCTAATTTTTCCACAATTCTCTCAACAAATTGCACAAAGTTCGGGCCGATCCTACAAATCTGCCCAAAATTTGGAAAAATTTCCTATAATTTCACCGACCAATGACGCAAATTATGGGACAATTAGTTTTGCTAATGCCGCCTGTGAACTGTATTAGTGCTAACAAACCCCGCTTACTGTTAATTAAGTTGGATTAAAAATTTAATAACCATGCTTATGGCTTAGTGCTCTGGTGCTCCGCCTTTGGTCCTGGGTCGTGGTCACATGTTTTGGGAGCTGGCCCCCTCTACCCCAATTTTCACACTTTGTAGAATTTAAATACACGTGGAGTTATATATTAGTAAGAGCTATTGCGTATAGGAATTGGTAATGTGACATGTTAGTTGGGCGGAGGTCTCATGTTCCACCCCCGCCCGATCCCTCTGACCCATAATCGTAATTTTACATTGCCATGACGGGGAAACGTGGCGGCCCCACGCTGAGCCATGTGACTCCTCCTCATTGGCCTTCTACCAACCACTAAAAACTTGCCAACACAAAACGAAGATGCACCAACCAAACTCTGTGACTTGGCAGCCAATCATTCACCGAAGAGATGGGTTTACCAACCTATTGACCTACCCAGTTAGCATGCCACATCAATAGTACAGACTAATGATTGGGCTACGTGTTTGCATAATTTTTTTCCAAATTATCATCTTTAGGAAAATGGAAAAAAATCGTTTCTGAATCCATACAGAGTCCATTTCACATGAAACGAGTTATGCTAGATTCAGAACGACGAACACTATGCAGTCGTTCATGTTTCGTGTCATTATGAGAACTTTGATTTTTGAGAATCATTCTAAGCACCTGTTCACTCCTCCCCATTGGAAAATTTTGGACCCCAAAATATCTTTCATTACTGAACATTTGTATGAGGGTACAATTCCCTCACCCTTCTAGTCTCAATCCGTTGGAATTTGCATAAATTCAACAATTTGAGCTTTTCATAAAAACTAATCTTTTTTCTTGATTCTGGAGACCATGTCTTGCTGTTGTACACACCATCGTGTTTCAATTTCCTAGAATTTGTAGAACAACAAGTTGTCCTTTAAGATTTTTTTTTCCCACCTCGGTTGTTGATCAAAGGAAACTTGAATAACTTGAAAACTTTCTCACCTCGAACACTGTCGACATGGAAATTTTTAGCTTGTCTTTCCTTGTACTTGCATTGAATTTTTACCAAGTGTTTTCGCCATTGCCATGTATGATTTTGAAACCAAAAATAAGTACTTGTGGAACCTATGCCTTCTTTGTCATCTTTCTTTGGTGCTTGTTCTTTGATTTTTGCACCATTCAACGAAGGCATCTTGTTTCCATCACTGTTCAACACTGATGTGGGATGGTGCAAATATTTCACATATTGTTTACCTCTTTTCAAAGGCAACATGTTAGAGCCCTGAAACATGTTATTACAAACATTAGCAAATTCAATGAAATAATCTTGTTCATTTGATACATCTTCTTGACTGGTCTCATTCAAAAAATCACTGTGTTGGAACATTAAAAAAGTCAAATTTTGACTTGCATTCACTATTCTCTTCATTTATCCTGCATGTATAAGAGACAAACTCATCTTCTTATTATGTGCTCTAACTATGTACTCAATTACATTATTGAATAAGTGGTACTTATTCTCATGGCGATGAAATACCACCCTCCTATTAAAAGATAAGAACTTCCCAAAACAATACCTGAAATATCAAGAATAACTACATCAAGTTCAACTTCGTCAAGAAAGTTTGAATTGGTTGCAAACCTTAGGATGCACTTCCTTGTTACCTGCAAGTTTGAATTCTTGCATATCCAGCCTAAAGGATAACGTCTTGGATGTGTAAAAGTTTCTAGATTTAACCTCTTAACTAAGTATTTAGAAATCAAATTGGGTTGAGAACCAATATCAAATAGTGTGTCCATATTGGTATGTTTTGAAGAAACTCTAATACGAAAGAGTTGAATTCTTGTATCATCATCTTGTGAACAACTTGAAGAACTAGTGCTTGCTATGTTCTTACCTTTCAAGCCCATTGATGTAATATTGGTTTCATCTCTTGATTCTGAACCTAAGTCATGTTCAATGATTGCAGTTTTTTTCTCCTTCTCTTTGGTTTTAAGTTTGTTGGACTTCAACTCTAGATGGAGTTGCCAACAATGGTCTTCATCATGGCCATTTTTCGAACAATGTTTACATGTGAGTTTCAATTTCTCTATTTTAATAGAACCATTTTTATTTCCTTTTCCATTAAACTTACCATTTCCTTTACCTTCATACTCAAGGAACTATCACTTTTCTCATCTGCACTATGTTTCCCTATTTCTTCTAGATGTGTGGCTTGAACACAAAACTCATATAATTTTTTGGGATTGAACATAAGAATAGTATGTATAAAATAGCTATGAAAATCCCCAATATACTTTAACAAAGTGTCTTGAGAAGAAAAATAGGCACCCAAAACTAGTGCTCTTCTCCTAAACTCTTATGTATAATTTTGAACACTTTGTCTCTTTAGTTGCCTAAAATTCTACCAGTCCATAATGGATTTTTTCATGTAAGCTATAGGGTAGAATTTCATTTTCATTGCAACAATGAAATCAGACCAAGAAATTGAGATCTTACCGTGTTTTCTATTCTCATATTGTGTCCTTGCTTCCCACCATACAAGTGTTGCACCCTCCATTCTCAAGGAAGCTAATTGACTCTTTATTTCATCCTCTTTAATGTTCTAAATTCTACAATAGACCGCAAATTGAAAAAGACAATTACCAAATTATCTACATTCACTTCACCATTATACATCGGTCGCTTGAATTTAATATCAAGTTTAAGTAAGGGAGATTTACCATTTCCTTTTGAAGTATGTGGATGAACAAATGGAAGGGTTGTGGTAGTGGAAGATGATGAAGAGGAAGGTGAACTTGGTGGTGAGGATGATGGTGGAGTGGATGGTGGTTTATTACAATCTCCATAACCTTCTCCTCTCAGAGAACCCTCTTGTATAGGAGGCCTAGAACTTTCTCCTTTCATCCTTAAATTCTTCTCCTCATAGAGGACCTTTACCATCTAACTCATATCAAAAAATTCCTTTTTGAATGCTCTCTCCTCTTCTATCATGTTAGGTTCTCCTTCATGAGACATGCTCATTGAAGACTCAACTTCAATTTGAGGATGTGATGGTGTTTAATACTTTGGCAACCTTGAACTTCTTCCTCTTGAGCCAACTTCAGGGCTTTCAACCAACTTCCCTTCTCCTCTTTTGAGTTTTAAACTTGTAAGCATGACACAAACTTGCAAACATTTAGAACCCTTCTTGCACAACACCCTAAAGCTCTTATACCAAAATAATATCGTTAAGGTAGGTTAGTAATGTTGTGCTAATTCCTCTTTTAGATTTTTAAATAAATGCTTTTCATGTGCTTAGGTTTCAAGTTCTCTTGCAAGTTAACTGAGTCTCATGAGTAATTTTTATGTTAATTTTATGAAAAATTTAACATAAAAAAAAAAAATAAACAACAAAAATAAAATGTGCATTACATCACCATACAACACATCTGTTAGAGTCGGTCTTTTCATCCCTCCGTCAGAGATCATTTCTCTTATTGCATTTCATTTTTAGGTGTCCCATTTAGTTCATATATCTGCACTCCGTTAGGGGCATGCCATTATCTGACGGAAGGGCCTTCTCAATCATGCCCCTCATGCCTTGTACCTGCTGGCTCAGGTCTATTCATCAAGTCAATTTTACAGTCATTCATAGTCCTATTTTGTCTCTTGGTCAGCAAAGAGTTATTTTAGGGTTTTAGGTCTTTTTAGGTCTATGGTTTCACAAATTTCGTCTTCAAAGTGTCCAATAATGCCAGCAGGCCAGAGGGAGGTTCAGAATAAGTTTTCATTGCAAAATTTCATCGTCATAATGATTGATCATGACTTTTCTTCAAAACTCTGTTTTGAAGAAAATCGTCATTTTGTCCTTTGTAATAAATGCTATGTATATTTTCAAAATTTTTCAATTGTCAGATTCTTCAAGGCGCAGCCCTGGTCATCCTTTGCCGAAATTCAATGCCAGCCATCTCTGCAAAAATAGACAAAGTTTCGTCATTCAGCTCCAAAATCAAAGGAAACAAGAAAATTAGAGTTTACATTAAGAATTGCAAAGTGCCAGAATTGAAACATAGAAAGTGGGTTATTTCAAATCAAAAAATCGAAGTCCAGGCTATAAAAGATATTTTTCATGTTTCAGCATCTCATTCACATGTCAAGAGATTGCATTCAACCAAGCTAAGTCGTGGAAGAGAAAAATAGAATTTGAAGGCTGGGCTGTTGGTGAAATTGCAGGCGCGGCGCATAGAAGGGTGGTCGCTGTTACAACATTTTTTGGTCATCTAACCTACTGTCATTAGATGGACCCAAGTACACCATGTAAGACCAATTTTACCCTAAGTAAAATTGCTTTCACTATGTAAAATAACTTAATAAAACACATTTATTAGGTTGTTTATGGTGTAAACAGGAAACCCCAAAGGGAAATATTAAACAAATCTATATTTGTTTGATTTCCCTCATGGAATAATTGATTAAACAATAATTTAATTATTATTCCTGGTCATGTTTAACCCAAAAAAAAGAAATTAATTAGATAAATCCTTATTTATCTTATTATTTTCTAGGAATAACTATTTAAATCTTATTTAAATAATATTCCTTGTTAAATATGACTAAATCACCCATAAATAATTAAATAAATCATTATTTATTTGATTATCTTTCAACCACTTCCTTAAAATGATAAATAAATCATTTATTTATTTATTATTCACAAATAAAGAGATTTGACCCAAGTCAAATACTTTTTCCCTCCAACAAATATAATAAAATATTCCATAAAAGGTGGATCTAGATTTGGTTAATGTTATTTTAATCATGCACCAAGATCTATAATGACCCAATATTTTGTTATAAATAGGAGGGTTTCTCCTACCATTCTTCACCTTTTGTTGCCTATTAGATCACTCTGGATCTATACTCTTGGTCTGACTTTGATCCATTATCATTGTCAAATTTTCCATTATTTGCTGTGTGAGCTCCCTTTGAGTTCTATCTTTGTCTAGGTTTTCTACACCAACAAGAGAGAGAAATACTAGATCTGAAGTGCTGAGGACTTCCAAGAACCCATCCCATTGAGGAGAATTGGAAACACCTTCTTGTTTTCCTCCCAGGTGCCCTTAATACAAAAATTCTTTCAAAAATTGTTCTTGTCTTGTCTATTGGATGTATGGAGCAAAACCTTACTTTTACCGCTTAATGTCTCTTTATGCATAGATCTGGTTTTTTGCAGCACTTGTCTTGATCAACTAACTGCAGATCTGAAGATATTGGCAGCCACATTTGATGTTAGGGCTATAAGTTATGCGTAGCTAAAGTGGTATTTTTTCGTACACTTCGACAAAAGATTCATACTAACAATCGCGGAGCATAGAGCCGCATACCACAGTGTAAATTTTCAACGCGCACGGTGCATACAGCCTGCGCAGCGCACTGGGTAGTGCGCGCGGCGCACAGAGCCTCCAAACAATTTTTCATCACTGTTTCATTGAAACTTCAAATTTTTTTCTCCCATTTGCTCAAGTAAGCTTATACACTTGCTCTTGCTGGTGTTTGGTGTGGTTTCAAAGATTTGGTTGGAGAATTGGTAATATCAAAACATAAACCCTATCCTCTTATCAAAACCTACTTCATAGGGTTTATATTTGAATTTGAAGTTTGGTTGTTGGTGTCAATTTGTTTGGACTCCATTCCCCTCTTGTGATTCCTTTCCCCTCACTGTCATATCATTATACAGTCCCTTTCCTATTCCCTTATATTCCAGGAACACTCATATCACTTATTTTCATTTTCCCATTTTCCCTATTCCTAAAACTACATTTCCCCATCACTAGCCCTCTCCCATATCCTTTGCAAATGTTCCTAGATTCCCACATCCCTCAACACAGTCAAGTGACTGTTAACACATTTCAAATCTCACTTGACAAACTCCACAGTCCACTTTTCCCATTGTCCCATATTCCTCACAGTCCCTCATTTCCCTTTGGCACATTTGGCATTGAAAACAAACACCAATTTATCATTTTCATCAAACCAATCAAACATACACTTGTTATACACATTGCAAGCATCATGACAGAGACAGATTCATCATATGAGCAAGACAATGACTCTACCACCGAGCTTAATGTACCAAGGAGGCCTCAAAAAGGGGGCAGACACGTCAGAGAAGAGCCCACTTACTGGACTCAATTGCAGGCCTGCCCACTTGCAATGGCTTGTTTTAAGCAACAGTCATGTTTTCGGTATTGTGAGATGATTGCTCAAACTCAGCATCATCATGAGTTGGTTCGCTTGTTTGTTTTACATTTGCATGATGTTCAGGTTACCCTCGCTGGAGTAAATTTCACCTTGACACCAGAAACCATTTCTCAGGCAACATGAATACCGAATGTAGGTGAGCAATGGAACAAGAGACAACAGCTAGACAAAGTGTATTATGAGCCATACATCTGGCCTGGCTATATGAGGCAGCTCAGTAGGGTGTTCCCTTTCAGATTCTTGAAGGAGTCCTATGCGCCATTGATGAAACTCATCATCAGGTACTTCAGCTATGAGGGCTGATTCTCGCGCCTTTATGCTTACCATATCCGATTATTGATGCATTTCACGGGAGTGAGGATGATGAGCATTCCATATTTCATGTGTCGAAACATAGAGCGGATGACTACTCTTGTGCAGAAGAAGACTCCCGAGCATCAACATAACATCATTTATCATTATGCGCTCATCAAGATCATTGTTGTACATCAGCTTGGATTGTAGGGCATTGCATGGGAGGAGTTCATTTCCCGCGACTTCTTTACAGCCCCTCAGCCTCCTCCAGAGATTTCTCATGATGCAGGAGAGCCTTCACATCAGTTTGAGGGTCTTGAGAGAGAGCCTATCAGTGTTCCAGTATGTGTTACCTATCAGAGAGGCACCAAAGCCTTATTTGCAGCAGCACGATGAGTACTATCTCCACCTGGGGTGGAAGGGGTCTCATTACCTTCATCAGCAGCGCGAGTAGTATCTCCACTTGGGGTGGAAGGGGTCTCGCCTTCAACATGAGCACAGGTACAGGACAGAGGAAAGAGGCCTATGCAGGATGAAGGCCCTTCAGGAGGCCAAGACACTGATTTTACACTCATTGATGTTGATTTGAGCTCTCCCAGCTCAAAGCTGAAAGAAACCATCCAGGAGCAGAAAGCTGAGATAAACACATTGACCGAGAAATTTCAGAGAGCTCAGTGGGTTATAAATTACTTGGAGCAGCAGAATAAACAATTGGAGGATCAGCAGACACTCATGGAGTTGCAGAAAATCCGTGAAGACCGGGAATTGGCCCGAAAAAGACCAGGTGACATGACACCCTTTGAGCGGGAGATTTGGCTTACGAGAGTCAATGTTCATCTTGAGAAACTATTGGCAATGGAAAACAAGGACAAGGATGTGCTTAGACATATGAAGAACCACTATTGGGCTCGCACACATGTTTACAAAGTGAGGATTAAGATCTTGAAGGCGAGGCTAAGGAGGGCATTGAAACGTCAGAAAAGGCCTGATCCACTTCAAATCTTGGCCGAAGCTTCTTTGGCTGAGAATGGCACTTGATGGGGAACCTTCACTCCAAATTTCAGCAAATTTGGAGAAAATTTTGTCATTTTTGAATTTTTTGGTCACAAAACAGGTTTTTCTGCCCTACGCGTAGCGCCACCTTGCGCGCAATTATGATTGGGAGATCTTCTGGAGAAAAAATTGATATTTCTATTATTTTTATGAAAATTTATGCATGCTCAAGAATGGCCTAAGGATTTCATCAAGTTCTGGGTGGCTTAAAGGGTCAAAAACACCTTGAAAATGGCCTTTCAACCATTTTTTACACACACAGGAACCAGTCTTGGGAGATTGAACTTTTGGAGGGGAAAATGGACACCAAATCCGAAAATTACACTTTGTTTGGAAATTAGACAGGTAGGGCTTTCCAACGAGCTATCATGAGCTCAATTTTGACTTCGGGAAGTGCCTCAAAATCAGCTCCAAAGATGTGCTACGCATAGAGATTTTGGGTGCGGCGCATAGAGGATGTTGGCCTATTTTTCACTCGTCAACTCAGAATTTCACCCAGTTTTGACTTATTTCACTTTTTCATGTAACTATTGATCTACCCTGATGTAATTTCATGGCCATGATGTAAATTTGGCACATTTTTACTTGTTCTAGAGGATTCATTCACTAAAAAGTGAAAATTAAAGGAATGAATCAGTTTCCTACCATATAGAGGCAAGTTGTTTGATTGCCTAGATTTCAGTTCCTAGTTTAGAATTGGCTGAAACAGCTCCTAGAAGGATGAGCTCGACCCCTAGAGGCATGGGAATGGGTTAGGCTGGTCTATATGTTGTATTTTCTGAGACATTTTCAGGGTTGGACTCTTGGGAATAGTTTGGCACCTCATTGTATATTCACTTCAGCATTTTTGGCAAAGGAAAGACTAGGGTTTTGTAGCACTTGTTGGGATCCTTGTGGCTTTTAGTTTTGATGGTGTTTTTCTCCATGTTATTGTAAGTTCCATTAATGTTTTATGTATGCCATTTCCCTTCTCTTTGCTTCTGAAATTAAACGAATGAGTAACTATGGTAGAATTCATTAGTTTGCTGGTGCTCTGCCTTAAACTTTTGTTTAGTTTTATATGTTTTCGTCTGTTTGAAGAGGATCCTTGCATCCTCTTGCCCTCTTCAGCTCCTCAGCAGTATTTTCTATCCATTCATTGAATCTAAGACATCAAAGCCATTGCTTTCCTTGCCCCAACTTGAACTCTACAAGAATTTGGCCTCATCCCTAAGCCAAAAACTGCCTTTCCCTTTTTCCAACAAAAAACCCCTAAAAATTAAAACAAACCCTCCTATTTAAATACCTAGCCTAAAATCAGTATTAATTTCAAGTCATCTCAAGCCCTATTGATACATTTTTCCTGAGATTGACCCGGAGAGAGCCCTCTCCTGTTCTGGTAGGGCTAGCTACCAGACTGAGCGTGGTTTGGTGTTATCCTGAACTCTGCCTTCCTTCAGCCTGAGGTGGATTTAGGCAATAAAAACATCAACACATGGATTTTATGAAGGAGTTCAACCCTCCTGGGCTACATCTCCTTGGTCCAAATTCCATAGCTTGTGCCTCTATATTATGCTCAAATTTGAAAAATAATGTGTTTATAATGATTTTATGCTCTTGAAACTTATTTCATTGAGTCAAGAACACTAAAAAATGGTAACTTACCCTCTTTATTCTCTTTTTTTGGTTGAAACCTGAATGAGTTATGAACTGACCTAATTTTTCCACAATTCACTCCACAAATTGCACAAAATCTGGGTCGGTCCTACAAATCCACCCAGAATTCGGCAAAATTTCCCATAATTTCGCTGACTGATGGCACAAATTATGGGAAAATTAGTTTTTCTAATGTCATCTATGAACTGGATTAGTGCTAACAAACCCCACTTCCCGTTAATTAAGATGGATTAAAAATTTAATAATCACGCTTATGGTTTAGCGCTCTGTTGCTTTGCCTATGGTCCTGGGTCATGGTCACATGTTTTGGGTGCTAGCCCCCTCTCCCCCCATTGGTGCACTTTGTAAAATTTAAATACATGTGGAGAGCTATATGGGCAAGAACTATTGCGTAGAGGAATCGGTAACGCGACATATTAGTTGGGTTGAGGTCGCATGTTCGACCCTCACCCAGTCCCTCCGGCCCATAACCATAATTGTACACTACCATGAGGGGGACACATGGTGGCCCTAGGCTGAGCCACGTGCCTCCTCCTCATTTTCCTTCTAACAACCAGTAAAAACTTTCCAACACATGACGAAGACGCACCAACCAAACTCTTCCACTTGGCAGCCAATCATTCGTCGAAGAGATGGGTTGACCAACCTGTTGACATTCACAGTCAGTATGCCACTTTATCAGTATGGATTGCTGATTTGGCTCCCTTTCTACATATTTTTTTGCCAAATTTTCCTATATAGGAAAACAGACAGAACTTGTTTCTGAAGCCATACAGTGTCCATTTCACGTGAAATGTGTTGCACCTGATTAAGAATGATGAACAATATGTGGTCATTTAGGTTTTGTGTCCTTCTGAGAACTTTTAGTTTTGAGCATAATTTTGAGCACCTGATCAGTAAGTTCCAACTAAGTCAAAGAGTTGATCAATTCTAGAAAGAAGTATTTTTTGTTATTTCCTAGAGAAAACGTTTGTATAAGAGTCCATAAGCGCTAAGCATCCCTAGAAGGGTGCACTAAATAACATAAATATAAATTGGAAAATTTGTTACATGCATATAAGGGTTTGTTCTAGAAGCCTAAAGGGATACAACCCAAGAGGGAAGTAGAACACGAGATCTAGCTATTGTCAGATTCTTTGTGTCCAAACATTGGGTTACACATGTAGTTCATTATAGAGGGAAATAAGGTGAAGAATAATTTGTATCAACTATTGGACCATGGTGTCATTTTACCAAGTACCTCACCATGTGGGCCACCCATTATCATTCTTCCAATGGAGGACTAGACATGGAAAATGCAGACAGATTACAAGGAGTTGAATAAAATTATGCGCAAGAACAGGTGCCCCCTACTTAGGATAGATGATATATTGGAACAGTTTCAACAAGAAAAATATGTCACCAATTTGGACTTAAATTCAGGGTATCATTAAGTCCAAGTCAAAGAAAAAGATACTTAGAAGATTTCCTTCAAAAATAGGCAAGGTTTGTATGAATAGTTATTTATGCCATTTTTCGTATGTAATACGTCAACTATGTTCATGAGGTTAACGAATGATACATTGTGACCTTTTATATATTTATTTATTACTTGTTATCTAGATGATATGCTAGTTCACAATCCTACTTGGGAGGAACACATATTGTAGTTGATATAGGTGTTAGAAACATTGAAGAAGAAGCCACTTCTAGAAAATATGAAAAGTTTGAGTTTGAATAACAATGTTTGTTGTATTTAGGATATGTGATTGGTAGAAGAGAGATAAATACAAATCCTGCCAAACTGGAGACCATCATGAAGTAATAAATGCCTAATAATGCTTCTTAGGCCAGGAATTTTGCTGGGGAAACATAGTGCCTAAGGAAATTCATAGCGTCATTTTCAATAGTAGCAGTACCTCTCCATGTCATGACATCAAATGGCACATTTTTTTTAGTGGGGAAAGTTTCAACATAGCACCATTGAGGATTTAAATAATAAAGCTAGTCAAGCATTGGTTTTGGCATTATCATGCAAAGTCAAGATATATGTGAGTGGGTATATTATGGGAGTAGTCTTGATGCTGGTAGGAAGGCCTATAGGAAGTATTTCATGGGGTGTTTCTCAAATACCCTACTTATTACAAGGAGATCTATGCCTTGGTGCAAGCTGTGAAGAAGTGAAAGAACTAATTGATTGGAAAGTAGACCATAACCCACACAAATCACCAACCACAATAGTACATGTAGGCCTAGATTAAGCTACAAAATACTAGGAATTACAAGTGGATGGGTGTTTTTATAGAAGTTTTATTTGGTGATTAAGTATAAGAATTGAAGCACAAAAAATTGGTTGACATGCTTTCAAGGCCACCCACATCAATGATCACAAATCTGGTAACTCTTAAACACATGGAGTTTTTCACCCATGATGCATCTAAGAGAATCATATATAAAGGATGAGAAATTCAAGCAGGTTTTTCAATAGCTATAAAACTAGATACATGTCCAAAATGGTGACATTATGATTGAATACCATCTCCATAATTAGTTACTTTATGGGGAAAATAATTCACGTGTTCCTAAATTTGAGTGATTATAAATAATTAGATAGCCTCATACCTTCAAGATTTTAGGGACCTTTGGTGTAGGGAAGAGAGTGACTGACTTGCAAAGGTATGTGTACTAGCCCAAGATGCAAGAAGAAGTAACTAGGTTCATAAGAGGATGCCTGCTTTATTGTACTAGCAAGCCTAGTAACACAAAATAGGGTTTATACTGTCCCTTTCCTATACCAATTGATCATTGGGAAAACATTTGCATGGAATTTTTGGGAGGTTTACCAACAACCAAGAAGGGACATGGCTACCTATTCATGGTAATTGATAGGTTCAACAAGATTTGTGTTCTTTGTTGAAAATGTAGCAAGAAAGTATTAATTTTGATTTTTCCTTAATCAAATTGAGGAAATTCCAAATTCTGTATTCCACATCAACAGACAACTTGGAGGAGTTATATGAGGTGGCATAGCTCTTGTCACTTAGTTATTAGAACATAATTCAAGTTAATGAGTTCAAGTTCAGTTTGCATATATTTATTTCTAAAAAATAGGAGCCTAGCTTAGTTAATTCGATTTTAGGGCATGAAGTTCAGGTGTATGTAGTGATTCCTAAATTTTAGGAGCCTATTATGAGTTAATTTCAATTGTAATTGGTTAAACTAGTTCTAACTATTAATATAACTAGTTGGTTGTTAGTTAAGTAGTGTGACATCAGTCTAACTCAAAGATCATCTAGTTAACTGATAAATCGACTAATAATTAGCTCATGCATGCAAAGAATTCGAGTTTCCCAGTTATGGTGGAGTTTCCAAGGAAGTTAACAAAATTGTAAACTAGTCGAGTTTCCAAATGTTGCATGAGGTTAGGTGGGCCATACTTGAGAATTGCGTGATGAATTAAAGGAATTTGATATTTAATAGGGGCCCAATTCCTCAAGAAACAACACAAGGAAGTAGGGGCTCAAGCAGAGGAAGAAATTGGCTAAGTCTGAGTCAGAGCTTCTAAGTGAGCAAAGAGATAGGTTATGCACTTGCAGGTTGTGCTTGATTGAGAAATTAAATTGTAGTACATATATATTCCTATAATTAATGCAAGGAGGCATTGGGATTTTTAGAATATTTCTTTCCCCAAAGGAAAATACTTGTTACATGTGTGTTATTTCTTATTGCATGTCTAAAATTTTTGTTCTAAATTATGAAATAATGTTCACAAAATACTAGAGTAGGTTTGTGTCTTGTGATTGTGGTTAAAACTTCATGAGAAGTTTCAATTCTACAACATAATTTCTACATGGTATCAAAGTTGGATTCACAGTAGATAAGAAATTCAAAGTTGTTTATGAGAGATTCAATTTTGGAGATCAGTGTTGCAGGTTTTCTTCATAAATGGGAAGATGGATTTCAATGGACTAAGGCTAGATTATGCCTTAGAAGGCACCTCTAATTTTATTTCATGGAAGGATCAAATGGAGGCAGTATTATATTGTAAATGATTTCTAGAATATATCAAGTTAGATGTTGAAAAACCACAATCATCTGATGCCCAAAAACTTGCTTAGTGGAAGAAAGATGTAGCCAAAGTGAGGAGAATCATATTGGAGGGAGTACAGGATCATACTATCTCAAATATCAATGGAAAGGAAACTATGTTCGCGATGTGGAAAGAACTGATATATTTTTTCGAGAACAATAGTGTTTACAGGAAACTAGTGCTTAAGGATAAACTTCAAAGTATCAAGATGTAGAAGAATGACACAATTCCACAAATTTTGAGCAGGTTCACACAATTTCATGATGAACTTGGTGGGGTCAGTGTTAATGTACCTGAAGAATACTTGATAAGCCTAGCTCTTCTGGGCCTTCCCAAGAGTTGACACAACTATCAAGATTTGGTGAACGAGAGGGAGAAGCTACCAAATTGGGAATGCTTATGGTTTGATTTGATATAGGAGGAAATAAGGCAGAATACGAGATATAGGACCTCATCTAGATAATAGGAAGATGAATTTTTTCTAGTCAACAAAGGAATGAATTCCAAAGGAAAAAATTCCAAAGGAAATATTTCCCAAGGTGAGGCTAAATCCAGCCAAGAGGGAAATAAAAAAGACTTGCCCAAAATTAAATGCTTCCAGTGTCATGAATTCAGGCACTATGCCATGAAGTGTCCACACCAAAACAATTCTAGCAAGAAGGAGTTTGCAATAAAAGAAAGAGGTGAATATTTGGATTCATAGTTCAAGATTGAATTTAACCTTATCGCATGCATGGCTAGCACAGTTATGGGGATCATGTGGTACTAATTAGACATAGGTGCATCGTTCCACATGACGGGGAATAAAAATTTTTCAGTGACTAGAAGGAGAAATATATCCAGATGAATATTGAGTTTGGAGACAATGGAAGGTACAACGCAACCAAGGTTGGTATGGTCACATTTTAGAAGGAGTCGAGACCCCCCCCCTAGGCTCAAGGATGTCATGTTTGTTCAGTGAGTAGAGATGAATCTCATTTCTATTGCATTTTGGAAGACCGTGGTTACGATGTGATCTTTAGCAAAGGAAAGGAATTCTTGAGACACATAGTCATGGGATAGGTGAAGCATATCGAGGTTCGAGTCAAGAACCTGTATGCACAACCTTGAGGAGCAAGGTAGATATTAGAGATATGATGGTTAATTGGGAGCATGTTAGATCTCTCAACATGCATCCTCAAAAGGAGCATCAGGAAGTTGTGGAGCAACCACAAATGGAAAGGACAATACGAGGAAGTGTGGAGACATCTAGTAAAGAAAATACCTCTAGTAAGGGGATAGTTTGAGCCAAGTGGGTATAGGAAGCACATGAATCTATACCTACAGGAGTGGGGTGGAGCAATTTATATCCTTAGTCCAAGAGTTTGTAGAAATTTTGGGAGGGTACATTGAGGTGTTCTCTTCCTGTATCATTACCTTGATACAAGGGCCCACAATATTCAATAGCAAGAGGATAAATGTTAGTCAGATACTGAGGAGTAAAAAGGAGTGTTGACAACAAAGTAGGAGGCTCAATAGTATATTTAGCAACAACAAAACGTTTCCCAATAGATAGTTGCAAATACAACTAATTCAATGCTTTTTTTTATGCTTCTCAGTTGCATATGTTGTAGTAGCAGCCACAACAGTGAGAGGTGTTGTATGAAGTACATTCCATAGGCATGGGATAGGGGTGGTTGATAATCCCCTTATTGCTGGGAGGGAGTGTTGAAAATGCATCAAGAAAGTCTAAATTTTTATTTTTCCTTGATCAAATTGAGGAAATTCGAAATTTCATATCAACAGATAACTTGAAGGAGTTAATTGAGGTGACATGGATCATGTCACTTAGTTAAGAGCACATAATTCAAGTTATTGAGTTCAAGTTGAGTTTTCTTGTGCTAATTCCTAAAAAAGAGGAGTCTAGCTCAATTAATTCGAGTTAAGGGCATGGATTTCAGTTGCATGTAGTGATTACTAAAATTTAGGAGTCCATGTTCAGTTAATTTTAGTTGTAGCTAGTTAAACTAGTTCTAACTGTTAATAGAATTATTTGGTGGTTAATTAAGTAGTGGGACATTAATATAACTCAGATATCATCTAGTTAACTGATCAATCAACTAATAATGATCTAGTGCATGAAACTAATTTGAGTTTCCCAGTTGTGGTGGAGTTTCCTAGGAAGTTAACCAACAATTGTAAACTAGTTGAGTGTACATATGTTGCATGAGGTCATGAAGAACATACTTGGGAATTGCACAATAAATTAGAGGAATTTCCTATTTAATAGGGTCCTAATTCCTCAAGTAATAGCACAAGAAAGTATGGGCTAAAGAAGAGGCATAAATTGGCCAAGTCCAGGTCATAGCTTTTGAGTGAGCAGAGAGATAGGTTATGAACTCCTAGGTTGTGCTCAATTGAGAAAATAATTTGTAATACATCTCTATTCCTCTGATTAATGCAAGAAGGAATTGGGGGTTTTAGAATATTTCTTTCCCTAAATGAAAATGCTTGTTTCATGTGTGTTATTTCTTATTACATGCCTGAAATTTTTGTTCTAAATTGTGAAATAATGTCTGCAGAATAGTAGAGTAGGTTTGTGTCTTGCGGTTGTGGTTAAAACCTCATGAGTAGTTGAAAATCTACAACATAATTTCTACATTGTTACAATCTATATAAATACCATCAATAGGAAATAAGCGTGAAATTTTTTCTTTGAATAGGTCTAAGTGCACTCTGGGATACCAAAGAGAATTGTTTCAAATGAGAACACAATATTTCTTATTGAATTTTGGACCACATTGCAGGATGATATGGAAACAGAGTTGAAGATGTCTACAACATTCCATCCATATACATATGGGAAAATAGAATTATTCAACATGACTTTGGCACAAATTTTGCGGAGTTACAATCAGAAGCATTCAAATACTTGTGATGAAAGATTGGTATACATACATATATATATATATATATATATATATATATACACACACACACAAAAATATTATAATGGAGCAATCCACACTTCTATTAGTAAGTCCCCATTTGAAGTTGTTTTGGATATTACCCACCTTCACCTCTGGATGTTGCATATGGGAAACAAGGAGTAGTGAGAGATGATCTCAAGGGGTTTCATTAAGGGTAGAGAAATTTATTGAAGAGATAAATATGATTCATTTTCAAGTATAGGAGACTATGAAGAGGTCACAATAAGTAGAAATATATGCATGATCAACAAAAAACAAAGAATTTATTCAGGATCTGAGACAAAGTATGGTTGCAATTGAAAAAGGTGAGGCTACTAGGTCATGGTAATAAAATCAAGGATATAAAATATGGTTCCTTTGAGATAATATAAAAAATGTGACACAATTACTATATACTCAATCTATCCCCATACATGCACATTACTCAGTGGTGGATGTATAGAATCTGAAACTCCATGAGCCTTCCATGTTGGATCAGGAAGAGGAATAGGTCCTACATTTGGTATAAGATTTATCACTAGATAGGAATAGTTTATAGAAGATACAATTTTGTAGATGATTTATATGATTACAAGATATGGGAATCATGACCTTTGGAAAATAGGGTTGAAAGGATAGCTTTTAGGTAAGGTTAAATGGTACACTCGAGAGAAGGTGGAGGAAACAACTACTCACCTCATTCAAGTAAAATATTTT
This sequence comes from Pinus albicaulis, assembly GCA_034641835.2. NCBI lineage: Eukaryota > Viridiplantae > Streptophyta > Pinopsida > Pinales > Pinaceae > Pinus > Pinus albicaulis. The sequence goes on along the minus strand of CM076580.1, from coordinate 542,326,930 downwards.
AGTGAACAAAATCCACAAAAAATGGGGAGGTATGAATTTGATTTAATTATTATTTTATTTTTCATCCATATTGATTAATTTAGAGTGGAAAAATTGGAGTAATTAACTCATATGACCATTTTTACTGGTTGGTCCAAGTTTAGCGAATTGGGGTCTAAAACATTTTGAAATTAGGTTGAGGAATTAAATGGTATTTTTTGGGGTATATAGCTTTTCATATTAAGTGTATCATCTCTTATCACTATTCTACACCCAATTACTTTCCAATGATTCAAGAAATGTGTCAAACTGATTTTGTATGCAAAAAATTATGCCACATTAAATTTGACCTTCCTATTTTAACCACCATGATTCAAGAGGATGCCACATTAGATCCCATTATTCATGTAAAATGGGATAGCCACATGATCAATATGAATAAGACTCTAAAAGAGAATATTTTAACTCTAGTTAAAATTTGGAGACAAATTTAACCACTAGTAGGCTATTGAGCGATGTTATAATTGGGCCCATAGGAGGAAAAGAGGTTCCATCCTATTTGAGTGAATTTTTTCCATGGATGAGAATAATAGATAAGAATGGATATATATAGAGAGAGAAAACATGGAATATTTGTGTATTATAGTATCCCATGAGCCATATTTCTCACTCCTTTTTACCTGCATCTATTTCCATTAAGAGAAAGAGAGATAAGTGCAGCCTCACCTTCTATCTGTATTTTCTCTCCTAAGGGTGTTCATTCTGGTTTTTGAGTTTAATTTCATTTTTCTATATTTACCATATTTATCTATTTCATGCATAATAATAAATATTGATGAAAAAATCCATAAAACTAAGGAAAAATTAACCCTCATACTATATATTTTGGATCTTAAGTATTATTTTATTAGACTTGTTGTGATGGAATGTCTAATGGAATATCCATCAAACTTTATAGATCATTTGGTAGAATTAATTTAGGAAGGGATAGGGGCATAACATATAGGAGTAAACTAGAGAATCTAGGAAGATGGAAATAATGTTGGTTATCTCTCCCAAGATGCCAAGTGTACTGATAAAGTATTTGGGGGGTTACATAGCCATCTACGGAAGAAGAGTGATGTTATTCAAAGCTAGAATGGTTGATGAGGCTTGTGTACATGCACAATACCTAGAAAACATAGGCCAAAATAAAGGGAAGTAAAGTGGTTCAAATCATAAGGAACACCAAGAAAATTACAAGGAAAGGAAGAAGAAATGGAAATGGGGGATGGATGAAAATATAGTAGCCACAACATACAAATGAAAATATCCCATATTTCACTATAACATTGATGGTCACATAGAGGAGAAATGTTAGAAAGTACATCCTGAACTTAACCCGAAGAATTGAAAGAAGGATAGGAAGAAGAAAAATCTCATGGACACATATGAAAGAAATTAGGTGAAAAGAAACTTGAACATGGATGAGAAGACTTTTTTCATATTAGTGAAAAAGGGGGTGGATCTAAGTAGTTTTAACCAATAGGAAGAGAAGGAGATTGCAAAATTATTACATATAAAGATAGAAGTTAAGAAGACAAAAAATGATACTTTATTGGACTTAGGATATAAATTGAATCTCATTGTAGCATATATGGCTAGAAATTTGGGTTTTGAGGTTCAAGATAATCCCGTCCCATATAAATTTGGATGGGTAAATAAGGATACATAAATCAAGGTAACAAAAAAAATGTAAAATCATTAATGAGGTAGAGTAAGATGTAGTTCCACTTGATATATGAGGATTGGTGTTTCAGAGTCTATATATGTACATGTGGGATGTAGTCTTCATGCAGAGATTCAATCAGTACCACCTCATTAAGGATGGAAAATCCTTCACTGTCGTCATTGACAAGGGAGAGACTAAAATTTAACTAGTAAGTGCCAACCAAGAACTAATTAGTTCTAGAAAGAAGTATGTTTTATGAATTTTAATAGAAAACTGACCTATGGAAGACTCAGGGAGAATAAAGGAATCCCTAAATGGGTGCACTAAGGAATAGATACAGCAATTGGAAAATTTTCTACAAGAATATAAAGGAGTGTTCTAGGACCCTAAAGGGATACCACCCAAGATGGAAGTGGAGCAAAAAATCCAACTAATGCTAGACTCTCCATTTCCAAACATTGGGATGTACAAGAATTTATAGTAGTTTCTATAGTAAGGTGTTATTTGACCAAGTACCTTACCGTGTGGGTCACCCATCATTATTGTTCCTATGAAAGTTGAGACTTGGCAAATGTACATTGGTTACAAAGCATTGAACAAAATAACACTCAATAAAAAGGACCCCCTACCAAGGATAGATGATCTATTGGAACAATTGTAGTAAGAAAAATAATTCACTAAGACAAACTTAAAATTAGAGTATCACAAGGTTTGAGTCAGAGAAGAATATGCCCAAAAAACCAACTTTAAAACTAAACAAAGTTTTTGTGAGTGGTTAGTCATGCAATTTGGTTTATGCAATGCACCAACTATGTTCATGATATTAATGAATGATATACTATTCCCATATTTAGATTCATTTGTTACTGTTTAGTTGAATGATATACTAGTAGATAATTATACCTAGGAGGAGTACATCTCACATTTAATATAGGTGCTAGTGACACTTAAGAAGCACCAACCATTAGAAAATTAAAGAAATGCGAGTTCACATAACAATATTTGGTGCATTTAGGATATGTGATTGGTGAAGGAGAGCTAAATATATATGTTGACAATATGGAGGCCATCATGAATTGAATATTTCCTACCAACATTTTTAATTATAGGAGCTTCATTGGGGTACACAATCATAAGAAAATTCATAGGCTCATTTTAAGTAGTAGCAACACCACCCCATTCCATAACAGTGAGTGACAAGATTTCCCAATGAGGAAAATGTTAATTACATTCCTTTGAATTCAAGAAGAAAAACAACCATGAATGTTTTCTTGCATTACCAAACTTGCAACAACCAATTGCAATGGAGACAAATGCAAGTGAGTATGTTATGGGAATAGTGTTGATGCCGAGAGGAAGGCCTATATTCTAACATTATGAAGTATTTCATGAGGTAATACTCAACTACCCTACCTATGACAAGTAGCTCTATGCCCTAGTACAAGTTTTCATAATGTGGAAACACTATCTAATGTGAAAGGAGACTATAATCCACACATATCACTAGTACTATATGTTAGTGTGAAATCTAATCACAAGCGTACGAAAAAAACTCACTTTAGCCATGCAGGAAAAAAAAAAACCTAACATCAAAAGTGGCTGTTAATTTCCTTAGAGCTGTAGTAGGTGATCAGAATAAATGCTACAAAAATCCAGATCTATGCAGTCAAAGAAATTAAACAATGAAAATAAACAAGAGTTGCTCCATACATCCAATAGACAAGACAATAATTTATAAATATTTTTTTTGTATTATGACACCTGGGAAGGGAACAGAGAAATATACTATGAGTCCCCCTCAATGGGATGGATTCTTGTATGTCCTCAATGCTTCAGTTCCAAGATCTCTCTCTCTTGATGGTGCAAAAAAACCAGACAAAATGGAACTCAAAGGGAGCTCACAAGGAAAAGTGGAAAAAATATGACAATGATGGAGGATCAAAGTCAGACCAAAAGCATAGATCAAAAGGTGACAAAAGGTAGTGAATAAATGGAAAAACCTTTTATTTATAACAAAATATTGAGTTAGTCTAGATATTGGTGCATAGTTAAAATATTATTAACCAAATATAGATCCAACTTACTTGGAATATTTTATTATTTTTTGGTGGAGGGAAAAGGAATTTAGAATTGGTTAAATCCCTTGATTTCAAAATAATATATGAATAAATGATTTATTTATTATTTCAAGGATGAGGTTAAGGAATAATTAAATAAATAATGATTTATTCAATTATTTATAAATGATTTAGTCAAATTTAACAAGGAATATTATTAAATAATGATTTAAATAAATATTATTAGAAAATAATAAGATAAATAATGATTTATCTAATTAATTATCTTGTTTTGGGTTAAATATGACTAGGAATATTAATTAAACAATGGTTTAGTTAATGATTCCTAGATGAAAACCAAACAAATAGGGATTTATTTAATTATTCCTAATGGGGTTTCCTGTTTACACAAGAAATAATTTAATAAACTATGGGTTATTAAATTATTTCTTATAGTGAAATATTTTTACTATGGTAAAAATAGTCTTACATGGTGTACTTTAGTCCATCTAATAGTAACAGGTTAGATTACCAAAAATTGGTGTAACATATCGCACCCCAACGTGCGAGCGTTAGGAGCTAATCGATGACCAACGTACATTGTAATAACATAATCACTAGAAACCAAAGGGGAGTTAGAGAGAGAAATATAAGACAGGTTGAAACGAGAGAGGACAAGATCCTAAGGAGGCGATACTTACAAGTGCAAAAAGTCTCTTTTATGAGTGAGTACCTATTTCGAATGAGGCGGGGGAGGCATACCTATGCCCGCCGAGATGACAAAGTACAAATAATACTGGTGCACCCAACAAACATGGGACTGATCTATGTAGTACATGTTGGCATAAACATGGGTGAGATTAAAAACATAATGGATCCCACATACATACTGTGCCTGGGAAAACAACGAGGACTTATACAATAATATCTGAGTACATGAGATATAATAACAGCGAAAGAGGGCCTGTAAAACAATAAAGGGTTATGAAAATATGAATGATACATGGAAACTAAAAGGGCGCTGCATGCAGCTAAGGCTAGAATCATCAAATTTGTAGAGTTGCATCCAAGGCTGTAGTAAAGAGGTCATCCGGGTATGTGGGGGGCTACCTGAAGGGTCACCCCTTATGATGTCTAGAACATCTCACACACACCCGGGAATCACTGGTATAATCTACTTCATCACTGAACCATCAAGTATACAGATCTCTATCATGCCATATAGAGCTGGAACTGAGAAACAATTAAGTCAAAGGGCAATAAAGGGTCCCTTTACTTGATCCGAGGCAACGAACAAGAGTGGAAGCTGGAAAAAAGGTACACTTTCCTCTAGACCTGTCTTCTAGAATGAATAAGTTGATGTCAATAGAAGGAGGTCCGCCATAGGTGAGGAAATAAGGAATCCTCAACTAAGGCATGAGGGATAATAGTATAGCAACTGATAGACTGACACCAGGGAAGATGGTGGAATGGGGGGTACTGAGTAGTGGGCTAACGACTTCCCTTGTTAGAGAATAAAGGGCATGGATGACATAGCAGCTACTGAATCGAATCTGGATGGGATAGGGGATAGTATGACTCGAAGCCAAAATTTGCGACACGAGAGAGGTACAAATAAATGAAGGATGGAAGACTATGACATGAGACAAAAGGAACTCAGGACAGACTCCATGGGTGCGATGATGACTCGACTCGGATGCTATAAACAAGGGCGACTCGATGATGCTGCCACATAGAATATGCTTGGGGGGGACCATAAAAACCTGAGTAAAATATGGTTACTCACGATGAAAATAGACACAAGCCTCGACAAGTATGAAAGAGAAATGGTGCTCCAAGTACAAGTGTCACAAGTGAAGAAATTCACTTTTGAGAAGTGATGAAGTGACCCTTCTTGGAAAGAAGGTTTCTGGGTTGTTAGCTCCCTGTAATTTTCTAGATTGATTGAGATACAAATGGACAGGGGTAACATCAAACCAAGCTTTGGAATCCAAGGACCTAGCCTTCCTAGATCCAGAGAGGGTGTAATATTCCTAATTTAGCTTAAGCTAATAGGAATATTAATTTTTCTTTTCAAATCTAGATGCATGAATAATTGAGCAAGGAGGCTCCTAATTTGCTCAAGTATGAATAAAAATCCTTCCTAATGTGAAAGGGGATCATGAAATAACCAATTCAAGCATCCACGTGTGTGAACAAGGTCTAAACTATGTGGACAAGGTAAAGTTTGACCAAGTCAACATGATTTATTCTCAAAGGAGTGGATTGTAAATAAAGCCAGCTCAATGTGAATAGAGATCAATCCAGCTAGATAAAATGAAGGCACCTTGAGTGTGAAAAGAGACAGGGCATGAATAATCAGTCAAGGTTGACCAAATCAACAATGCTGTCTAGATACATTGCACCATCTTGATGGACATCACAATTTTTGTGGAGGAGCCTTTGCGTGGAAGCAACCTCATAGTGGGTGGGACCCTTGGTGAGAAAGCTCATCAATTATATAATTAAGGAGATGGAAAGAATATGAACATATTGGAGATTACTTAGAATTCCTGCATACTTGGCTGTTTAGCTAAGTTGCTGCACTGCTTAGTGCAAGGGTTTGCCCGGGTGGGGATTCCCTACTCTTTCTTGGAGATCTTGTTCAAGAAATCTAAGAGGAGGTTTCTGATCTGAATGTTCAACTACCTAGTGTTGGGCCAAGCACCTACCTTCATAAAAAATGTAGCCCCTTCAGAAAAATGCGTTATTTCTTAAGGTGTGCAGTGGAAGGGGTTAAAACCCCAATTTGAGGAGCTAGTTTCCTAAGAGGGGGATTAGCCTTTCTTTGGGAAAGCTAGGGGCAGCATATACAGCCATTTATTTGATTTTTTAGCCATCTATTGCAGAGCTTCAGCCATACAACATTATTCAGCCATAGAATTGCAGCAACTTTCTCTTGTATATCTTTCTCTGTCAAGAAACCCTTGCCGGGTCTTCTTGGATCTGTGTAAAAGAGATTAGATCTCTAGTTTTGTACCTCATTGAGTATTATAATAAGATTATCAGACATATTTCTCTATTTTCTGAGTTAACCTCTCTTTAGACTGCGCAGTCACTTGTGCAGCTGCTCCGGCATTTTGCAGTCTTGGGGTTTTGGCAATTTTTAGCTGTCTTGAGCATGGGAGGCCTGTTTAATTAGGCTAAAGGAATTTGTTTCTGAAAATATTTTGCATGCATGTCCTATATTGTTCATTCTAAGGGACACAACCATTATTTTCCACTGTTTTAACACAATATTTAGAAAATAATGTTTTTAAGGAAAAACTAGCTACTTTTCCCCACTTGGTGAATTGTATAAAGGCATAGTTTTTTTGCTATGATTGTTATTATGATGTCTATGTGTTCTAACACACTACATGAGTTTATTACTTTCTGTTCTCCAAATTTGGAATACCTTAAGGTATTCTTATTGTTGTAGAAAATTCTAGTTCTGGGATATTACAGTGGTATCGAAGCAACAATCTTGACTTAGCCGGTGAGCTCAAGCATTATGGAGTCTTATCATGGGGAGGAGGAGATTTGTATAAGAAATCAAAGCAAACACTTGTTTTCTGGAGAAAATAGGTTCTGTAAACTTCTCTTTTCAAATATGCAGGGCAAAAGCAAGGGCATCAAAGAAATGAGGAGGGAAACACATGAAGATCCCTCAACAAAATCTATACAGGAGGAAGATTCTAAGTCCTCATATTTTGGATATGAGGACTCAGCCATATCATCAAATCTACCACGTGCTATCAGCAATTTCTTCATGAAGAGGAAGAAAGGAGATGTGCCAAAGAGAAATACTCTTGGTGATTATTTACAGGAATATGAAGCTCAATCTAAGTAGTTCAAATATCACTTGAACTTCCAAGGGTTTTGCCAAAGGAAGGAGGGAAAGAGCACAAGGATCAAGAAGCAAGGTGAGGGTAGATTCTTTCTATCCACTTTTTATGGATCACCTCTATGTCCAGCTAGGGCTTGGGCGAAGGAGCTAGACACCTTTGTGCAGCAACATCAAGTTTCATAATTTGAAGCCATCAAAGTAGCAGCGCTGCATTTTGAGGGTAAGGCCTATGCATGGTGGTTGTTTGAATCATTTTCCTTAAAGAATGCAAATACATCTACTTATGCAAAGTTCATTGAAAGATTATTAGAGAGGTTTGATGATATTTCATGTGGAACATCTTCTATTGCAACTATCAACCCACATCAAACAAAACTTTTGCATGAGTTGGGAGGGTCTGTCTATCCAACTCCATTTCTAAAAAAAAATGAAGAGGAGGTGAGATTATTTGATGATTTGCAAAGGGAAATATCTCCTTTATATGAAGGGATTTATTCTCAAAAGGAATACATGAGGATTCCTTCTTCAAAAGAGGACCAAGATCTAAGGCCTCTTGTTGAAGGTAAGGCAAATTCAACTAGTGAAGAAGAGAAAGGAGAGGCAGAAGAAGATAACACAGTCATGACAAGGGCACCTCAAACACCAAATGAAGAAAAGGATGGAGCACTTGCTCCAAGGAAATAAACTCTTGCACTCTTGCAAGGAGTTTCAAAAGATCTCACACATAGAGCTCTTGGAAAAACACATGAGCAGCATGTACCTTCATTGCCAAATGATGAGATCTTGAAGATAGGAGGAGGAAGAGAGGAGGAATGGCATAATGAGACGAAAAGAATGTACCCTTCTCTTTCTCAAATATTTAAAGAGAAAAGAAGGCAAGAGGATCTATGCAACAAAGGTAGGGGCAAATTTGTCCACCTACATTCACATCATACTCTATGCCTTGATGCCTCTTTACAAGGAGGCATTTCAGCAAGCAGACCTCCTGATTGGAGGGAAACTAAAGTGTTCTCTCAACTATATGTAGCAGAAACATATTTTTTTAGAGAGGGAACCTTGGAACGAGCCACTACAACGCTGAAAATCATTGATGGGAGGCTAGGAAAATTTCTGAAATTGACCTTCCTTTCTTCCATTCATCTATTTGCGGTGGAGGGAATAGATTCAGAAATTTGTGCTGATATGAGCATAGTATCAAAAGGCTACTCCATAGCTTTGGGGCAGCAAAGGATACTCCAATATATAATGAAGATTTCTGAACATAAAAAAAAAAATTTCATTTTTGTATGCAGGAGAAAAATTGTGGAAGTTTTTGAGGAAGAGAACCTTTCAAGGGGAGGGTGACTTTCCGAAACTTCAATCTTATCTTGAGAAAGATCAGATGCAAGAGGGGCAACAAAAGAAAGTTGGGAATACTCCAACATGTGAATTTGACATCAAGCATGTCAAGCAGGGGAGCCATCATATGACAAACGCTTCATTTCAGACTTCTATGGCACTGTCGATATTGGGAAGCCTAGACCCTTATTTGGAGTCCCAACTCTTGATGGAATATTCTAAGGACCTATTCACATGTAAGGTTCTTGATGGGCAAGAAATGGATGAAAATTATAAGGTAGTTAATGGAATCATTTATGTTCATGATCAGATCTACTTAATCAAAGATTCCAAACTCAAGAATAAACTACTTGATACAACTTATGAGGTCTTGCTTTCAAATCCCACTAGCTTCATTAAAACATGTCATACTATATTAGATGGATTCATGTGGGAAAATTTCAGAGAGGAGATGTACTCTCATATGAGTAATTGCATGGATCATTTGCTGGTTGAGGAGGAACATAGCTCTTGGGAAGAGTTATCATTATCACCTCCTTATTCATTGAGTGTGAGAGGGAGCTCATCCATGAGCTACCTTGCTGAATTTAAACAAGTGTATGACAAACATTGTATTGCTGAATCTCATGATGTATTTATTGTATACTTGTATCTTCTTAATGCTCATGTGTAGGTCTTGACTCCAAGAGGGGGCACTTTTTTTGATGGGCTTCATCAGCCACTTTGGGCCATGAACAATAGTGATGACAACCATTCCTTGGGAGGTCTTGGAGAGGTGATGTACTCTTCATGGTGTGATTCCTTAACACCAACCATCATACACCTTCTAAAAGCATGCAAGAAGGATGGGGCAGCAAGCAAGTGTTGGGGAGAACACTTGTCATATCATATCCTATGGCAGTTAGGAGGAAAATTGTGTTGGTTGCACATGAGGGACCATTGTCCTTCTCCCTTATTGTATATGGAAGCTAGCATGATCTTACTTATGATCCCACATGTTGAAGATGTTCTTATATTTGTTGGAGGCATGGTTGGAGGAGAGGCACACTTGTTGGATGTGTCTTTGGGGGAAGAGAGTCCCTAATTTTTGTGCACTACATGTTCCAAGGGGAGCATGAGAAACTATATGGCCACCATTGCATATCACTTGTTTCTTTATGATGTGGACCATATGTTTTTTTGGGGCACTTGGGCCATGCCTCTCATGAGCAATTGGGAGGAGCTTTTTTATGAATTACCAAGCTAGAGGGTGATTCATTTTATTTGGATGATAGCATGGAGGAGGGAGACCTCCATTGATGATGAAATTCCCCATGATTGTCATCACTTCTATCTTGAGAAGGCCATGGATCAGCAAGAAGGTTTCCATAACAACCTTCCATTCTTTCATGATGAGAGCCATTGGGTTTATTCACCAAAGGCCAATTTGCACACTTGGGAGGAGCTATTGGGAGATGGAATTTTTGCAGAAATTCTGAAGCAATGGAGGAGACTATGGGATGAGAGGGCCACAAGAGGAAGAGGGGAGATTTTGCAACACCCTTGCAGTTGCTTCAGGACAAGCAACATTTAGGAGGGGGAGACTGTAATATTCCTAATTTAGCTTCAAGTAATAGGAATATTAATTTTTCTTTTCAAATCTAGATGCATGAATAATTGAGCAAGGAGGCTCCTAATTTGCTCAAGTATGAATAAAAATCCTTCCTAATGTGAAAGGGAATCATGAAATAAGAAATTCAAGCATCCACATGTTTGAACAAGGTCTAAACTATGTGGAGAAGGTCAAGTTTAACCAAGTCAACATGATTTATTCTCAAAGGAGTGGATTCTAAATAAAGCCAGCTCAATGTGAATAGAGATCAATCCAGATAGATAAAATGAAGGCACCTTGAGTGTGAAAAGAGAGAGGGCATGAAGAATAAGTCAAGGTTGACCAAATCAACAAAGTTGTATAGATACATTGCACCATCTTGATGGACAACGCAGTTTTGTGGAGGAGCCTTTGCATGGAAGCAACCTCATAGTGAGTGGGACCCTTGGTGAGAAAGCTCATCAATTATATAATGAAGGAGATGGAAAGCATATGAACATATTGGAGATTAAATTTTCATGAGGTCTGCTTAGAATTCTTGCATACTTGGCTATTTAGCTAAGTTGCTGCACTGCTTAGTGCAAGGGTTTGCCCGAGTGGGGATTCCCTACTCTTTCTTGGAGATCTTGTTCAATAAATCTAAGGGGAGGTTTCTGATCTGAATTTTCCACTACCTTGTGTTGGTCCAAGCATCTAACTTTATAAAAAATGCAGCCCCTTCAGAAAACTGCATTATTTCTTAAGGTGTGTAGTGGAAGGGGTTAAAACCCCAATTTGAGGAGCTAGTTTCCCAAGAGGAGGATCAACCTTTCTTTGGGAAAGCTAGGGGAAGCATATATAGCCATTTATTTTATTTTTCAGCCATTTATTGCAGAGCTTCAGCCATGCAACATTATTCAGCCACAGAATTGCAGAAACATTCTCTTGTATATCTTTCTCTGTCAAGAAACCCTTGCTGGGTCTTCTTGGATCTGTGTAAAAGAGATTAGATCTCTGTTTTTGTAACTCATTGAGTATTATAATAAGATTATCAGACATATTTCTCTATTTTCTTAGTTAATCTCCCTTTATACTGCGTAGTCACTTTTGCAACTGCTCTGACATTTTGCAGTATTGGGGTTTTGCCAATTTTTAGCTGTCTTGAGCATGGGAGGCCTGTTTAACTAGGCTAAAGGCATTTGTTTCTGAAAATATTTTGCATGCATGTACGATATTGTTAATTCTAAGGGAAAAAACCTTTATTTTCCACTTTTTTAACTCAACATTCAGAAAATAACGTTTTTGAGGCAAAAATAGCTGCTTTTCCCCACTTGGTGAATTGTATAAAGCCATAGTTTGTTTTTGTGATTGTTATTATGATGGCTATGTGTTCTAACACACTATATGAGTTTATTTCTTGCTGTTATACAACTTTGTAATACCTTAAGGTATTCTTTTTGTTGTAGAAAATTCCAGTTTTGGGATATTACAGAGGGATCTCTCTATTAGGTGCAAAGATGTAAACATGTTTGCTGATTAGGGTTGATTTTAGGCTAGTCATGAAGTATTGGGTATGTTTATTGTTTTTGGTTGGGTATGATGCTTTAGATAGAATAGATAGAAACAAGGAAAACTTCAAGTCATTGGGCAATGGAGTTTGACAAGGTCATGATAGGTTCATTAATGGATTAGGGAGTATTGTAGGGAACATCTAACTTGGTTGGTGGATCTTTGGGATTTAAAGGATCACGAGATGAACATAAATATTGAGAACAAATTTAGCAAAGGGCAATCAAGAATCATTTATCATATACTTTAATAAGGAGGTCTTTAAACACAGATAAGAAAAAGCTATAACTCATGAGGTAGAAAAAACCATTAAGCTCAATGAACAATACTTAAACTGATCAATATCCAAGATAAACATTCCAGTGAAACATAGAAAGCATAAGAGCTTATATAACTTTAGTAAATTCACCTTCAGAGTTAGAAAACATTTAAGGTCACAAATAACTACAATCAGAGAGGATGGAACTCCTGAACATTTAAGATTATAGCTATGGAGATCTTTAAGACAATTAACCAAGCAAGTGCAAAGAGTATGATTTGAAACAAAACTTGTTTGAAAAACCTAAGTAATGATGCTTTAAAGAGAGACTTGAAGAACAATGCTTTAGTGTCAAAAAGTAAGCAGAGCTAACCATGAATCATGCTTGATACCTACTGTATTAAACCATTCAGGAAATAAAAAAACTTAGGAGATCTTAGAGAGCAAGGAAGGATCCTCTAATATTTCATAATAGAAGAAAACATTAAGGCAGTGAAGAAAAAACTGACCTAAGGTGCCACTAGAAAACATTTCTTAGTCTAAATTCTTTGTCCTATTGCAACATAGAAAGAAGGAAACACAATGATAAACTAGAAAACATGAACAAAAGAAACACTTCACCATCAACCACGGTCATGGATCCTGCAACCAATCCTCCTCCATCAACAAACAAGTCAGGGCATTCATAAGCTCCAAGACATCAAATTATTTTCAACCTCCAAGGGACTATGTATTACTTCAAAATCAGTCATCAAATGCCAACCAAATACATAAGAGCCTCATGCTCTACTTATGGAGCAAATGAGGAGGTGGAAACCCTAAGAGGCTTCCAGAAACCCTAATTTAGTCATAAATGTCATAAATGTGCTTAATGACCATGCAAGGCCCAAGACACATGATGGATAAGGAAATAAATAAAAAACATAAAAACGTAACTCCTCAATCAAATCTAGTGTTATTTTCCCAAAAAAAATATTAAAAAACCATTTTTCCATTAACCAATGTCTTTTGTTGACTTTTTGGCCTATGTCAGTCTCTCTGCGCAACCCCACTTTTGTAGAAAAATGGTTGTTTTGCAACTAGCTTTTGAACCACTTCCCGATGTAAGATTTGGCTCCGTGATAGCTCATTGGAAATCTTAAAGAGTCTAATTTCCAAAAATTCTTGAGGTTTACTGATCAAGTCATTATAAACCTGTCAAAAATGCAAAAACAGCCAACCTATCATTTGTGCAGCGCCAGGCGTAAAATAGGGGCAGAAAGGTGTTTTTTGAGGTGTTTTTTGACCTTTTGAGGGGTCAAAACAGCTCCAAATCCTCTGAAATTTTTTGTGGATGATGTGCAGGTCATGAAAAATCCAAAAATATCAATATTTGCTTCAGAGGATGCCCTAAAATTTTGCGTAGCGCCGCGGGCATTGCGCAAAGTAGACCAAAAACTCACAAAAAACAAAATCTTTTCCAAATTCCTTCAAAATTGGTGGGGACCATCCTTAGTTGTTTTTAGATAATTTCTGAGAAGCCTCATTCAAAATCCAAAGGCTGTCATGCTCATTTGGGTTTTTTAGGTTTTTTATCTCAAGGAGGGCTTCTTTGAGTTTGGCATTTTCAAGCCTGCTCTTCCTTGCATAATGTTGGGTAATCTTCTTTTGGAGGGCAAGGCCTCTCTTGATCTTCTTGAAGTACTTGTGCTCATTCTTATAGTACTGAATGATGCACCGTGCTCTTTCAAAATATTCCTCCCATTATTTTATCTGTGCATATTTTTCTAGGAGCAGCATTTTAGTGGTCATCTCCTCATCCTTCTCATCACTGTCTAAATCAATGAATTTAGGCCCTTGGGTAGTTTTCTTCAATCTCTTACTCCTCTTAACCTTTTCTTGCTGCTCAATCCTTTCTAATTTTTTCTTGCCTTTTTCTACTCTTTTGATGGCTTGAGAAGAGGTGTCCCCTCGCCTTTTTGAGGCAGAAAACACATCTCTTTGTCCTCTGTAGTAAGTGCACGTGTGAGGGGGAAAGATGGAAGTTTTGACTATGTCTTCATCATTGCTTTGACCCTCACTACTGCCATCAACCTCATCTTGGTTTTGTTCCCCATTGAGATACCCTCCTTGTTCATTTTCTGCATTTTTAATTTGAGTTTCTTGATCATCTAAATACTGATTAGTGTTATGACAGTATTGACAGATATCAAGACTGTCATGAACATTTCCTGGGCTACCTTGGGTATTATGTTGACTGTCTTCTTTATCCTACTGTTGATTTGTTTTCCCATCATGCTCACTACCTTGTGTTTTATTATTGTTTTCCCCATCATTTCCCATATCTTCTACCTCTTCTTCATTTATTTCTGTGTTTGCCTCACTAAATTCTTCTCCCCCACCCTGATTTCCATGTGATTCTTGATGTCCACTTCCTGCTTCACTTGATGCATCAAGAGAAGAAGAGGAAGAGATGTGTGCCTGTGGTGAGGGCACTTATGCAGGTGAGGAAGGAAGATTTGTTTGATGAGGATGTTGTGGGTTTGGAAAGAACTCATTGTTTATGAAGGCATCCCAAGGCACACTTTGCTATCCTAGCTGATGTTCAATCACCATCTTGATCAGGGAATGGTGGAACGGGCTAGACATTTTTTGGAGAAAACTCCTCCTTTGAACAACAGAACACATTTTCATAATAATCCTGTAGAGATAATAGGGTAGGTCAAGTGACTTAACCCCTGTCAAATGCATGAGTCTAAGATGATAGGTATAGACCTTGGAGTATCTCCCCTTATAGGTGAAATACCTCATGATAGTCAACATCAAAGGTGCATACCTATGTTTGAGATGTGAGAAAGGAAAAACAGTGATACTTCCCTGTCTATACCTCCTCTTGAGAAATGGAAAAAAAAAAATCTCTCTCTATCTTACCATTTTTGAACCATTTCTCACCCACTGAAGGGATACCGGTGGCTTCAAATATAGATCTTGCTGAAATCTCAAATTTTATCCTGGCAAGGTCTAAATTTTTTTTTTGCAAATTAAGGATGAGGAGCCTTATAAGCTCAGGATCTCTCTTCACTTGCTTGACCCTACCACAGAATTGAAAACACCTTTTTTTTGGAAAGCAAGACAAGATCCTAGGAGAGGATCTGATAGCCACTGTATTCTGGGGTTCTAACCTCTTAAATTTTCCTCCTTTGTGCTTTGTTTTTGAAATCATTTGACTGCCTTGGCTACCACTGCTGATGATGGGAAATACTGTTTTTGAAAGTTGAGTTTTAGCAGAAAAAACCAAGTGAGGAATGAAATTGATTCCAGCCTTTAGCTAGGAGATGAATTTTGAGGTTTTTAGTTGTTCTAGCAGCTTAAGGATTCTAATCATAAATGTAGCAACCAGCCTTAATTTACTCCCCACACACTTTCTGCTATTTAAATTTAGCTTCAAAGTGCCACTTTTTTCTTTGTCTTTGACCTAGGGTTTCACCCTCCTAGGTTTTTACCTTAACCATTAAAACAAAATGTTTTTGTAAAATTGACTTGGGGAATCATAAAGGGAGATCACTTACCCCTTTCCTCACTTTTCTTCAATCTTGGAGGCACCCTTGAAAGACAAATTTACGCATTTGGGGTCTTTTCGGCCTATTTGGCACCTCCCTGAACTTTGCGTAGTGCCGGTGTCCTGGGCGGGTCGGGTGCATGTTTGTGCAACATCGGTGAGGCTGAACACATTTTTGCGTAGCGCTGGGTGTTTCAAGCACCTATTTGCGCAACACCCGGAAGAAATGGGCGGTATCTGCACACTATTTCAGGCAGGTTGGGCGCATGTTTGCGTAGTGCTCGAAAGAAATAGGCGATATCTGCATGTTGTTTTGGGCGGGTTGGGCGCTTGTTTGCACAACGTAGGTGAGGCTAAACGCCTGAACACCTTTTTTTGCAGTGCCGGGTGGTTTCGGTCGCCTATTTGTATAGCACCCGGAAGAAATAGGCGGTCTTTGCAAACTGTTCTGGGCGGGTCGGGCGAGCTGGGCCCTTGTTTGCGCAGCGCCCGAACTTTGCACAGGGTAGAAGAAATATTTGCGTAGCGCCTTGTAAAAATAGATGGGGACAAAGGCAGTTTGTGCAACGCTGGTTCTTATTTTGTGCAGTGCCTAGATTTTGCGCAACGTCTTAACGAATTTGCCCATAAATGGCCCAGAAACCCTGTTTTCTCTTTTTGGAGTTTTTCTCTCTTTGCAAAGTGCGAGAATGATTGACTCAAGGAATTAAAAATCCTTTATGCATTTGAGAAAAAGATAAATCAAAATATGAAACCCACTTTAGTAATGTTTAGGTCCCTTTTCATTTGTCTCATACCTTTTATCCTTAGGGGATTTTTTGAGAGACTTTCTTAAGGCCCCTTTTCTTCTTCTTGATGTTGATTTGTTGATGCCCTTTTTACCTTCTTCACACTGATAACTTGGGTATTTAAGCAAAATTGTCATGAACATGCCTTTTTTGAACTGAAAAACACTTGCTTTAACCTTCCTATATGTTTTGACTGCTAGTGACTTAAAGCTTTTTCTTCATCTTTTCCTCTATTTTAAGGTAGTAACCGTTTTATTTACTACATCAAACAAATCATATTGTGATATGGACTTGAATTGGGTGTTTTTTAGAGTTCCAACCCTAGTCTTATTTTTTTTTTAACTTGAAGACCTATTTTTTACATTTGGAAAATTAGCCTTGTAAAACTGACCTTCTTTTCCATTTCCTTTTAGTGCTGGTGCAACGGTGTTTGTTCTTGATAAACCCTAAAGAGGTGACCTGGTAATCTCTAGTGACCATCTGCTGTAATGAAGGAGGCTCTATCATCCTCTGATCATTGTATCATCACCTCCCAAATTTATGGGTTTGAGGACTACTTAGGAAGATATAAACAATGTTATCTTCTAAGTTCTAAGCAACGTATAAAAAAAAAAAACTCTCTTATGGTGCTCATTGTGCATTGAAGGAGTTATGATAATCTTTGCCTTTGCAACCTTAGCATTTATTCTATGTTTTGGCTAACAACATTTGCTGACCCTGATCTTTTAAAACATATGCTTGCTGTTGTCTCTTTTCCACTGATGGTCTTTGTGTGATGATTTTTCTCCCTCTTTTAACTTACCTCATAGCTGACATGATATTCTTCTAGTCTTCTTTGGCAGAAAAAAGAACAAAGGGCAACTTTCCCTTTACTAGATTTCATGCTTTTTAGATCCAAGGCCTTTCCTTGAAGGGTTTCTTTATTATTTCTAGACAAGGTTACTTGTCTCTTTTCATTTTGAAAGAAGTCTCTTTGTAGGTAAAAAAAAAAACATAGATATTTGTGGGATACCACATCCACCCTAGGACTCATGAAACCCTAGGTGACCTAGTGGAGGCTCTATAGGACTTGGTTTTTGGACTAAAACCTAAAAAAATAGGCTCTATCAAGCGTGAGATAGAGTTTATGGTGAACAACTGCATTGAAGATTTAGACTCCAATGTTTCTTGATATATCTAAAGAGTCTATAAAGATAGCTAGAGATCATCAATGCTTGGGGTGTCTTGGGAAGGACCATGGAGTTTTCTTTGAGAAGTGATCTTAGTTTGGATGTGGAGGGTATTAGGTAAAATCAAAATGAAGGTTTTTATGCCAAGTTGACAAGACATGGTGAATAATGGGTGACCTGTGCCCATGAGGGGTCCTTTGGGAGTAGTGAGATGACCTTGACATGATGGGATGATGAAATAGTGAAAATTTACCCTAAGGATAATGAAGGCAGTGAGATTTCTAGAACTCACAATGTTCATGAACTTTGTTTCTATAAATCTAGAACTAAAACTTAGTTATCTTCAGATAGTGAAAATTATGGATGAATAATAGTGGCTCCACTTGGGGAGGGCAGCTCCTTTTTAGGAGGTGTCCAAATCTCTGGATTTTGAAGACCAGTGCCTTACTTGCACTTTGCAGATTCTCTTTCTTCACTTTCTGATGTCATTTTGAAGCTATGATCTCATAATATGAAAATACATGTTTGTTTCAAACTCATCTCTACCTACCCATCATACTTGCCTAACATTTTTTCTTCTTTGGGTGCTTTTGAATTAAGAAACCCTTGACATTTTGTTCTTCTAAAAGAAAAACAAGCTCTCTACTTCTAACCTTATTACCTCCAAGAGTTCAGATTAGGCTAATGAACTCCATTATTCTCTACCCAGTCTAATCATTTGTCAAGATTAAGCTGTTTGACAAATTTTATTCTCTATTCCACTGACATGAAATTCAAAACATGATTAAACCATGATTAGGCAATCTGATTTTCCATGGGTTTGTGCCTTTGAAACAAGTTTCACACAAGTGTTATTTTTCTACAGACAAAAGTTAGGAAACATAAGGGCAATGTATGTCACTTGTTTAAGCATCCATGTTTTCCTCTTTGGTTTAGATTTGAGCATGTAGAACCAGAAAATTTCATTCCTAATCTACACATATTGACAAGCCAAGATTTAGGTGCTTTGACAAGTTCTTTCTTTCATTAACCTATTAGCAAAAATAAATTAAAAAATTTTCAGCCATGTTTAGGCTAGATGACTGAACAAGACTTATTTTTTAGAAACAAGTAGTGGCATTTAGACTTGCACATTTTTAGCATCCTTATTTTTTAGGTATGGGGTTGTACCTTTCTTTCAAATTCTACCCTCTTTTCCCCATTTTTTTATTTTTTTAGGGTTTTTCTCTTTTCCATTCTTTTAAGCAAGTAATTTTTATGTACAATGAGTAACATATTTATCATTTAGGAACCTTTAAAAAATTATTGTTTAAGCATCCTCCCATTGATATGACCTCCAAACATTTCTTCTCCATCAAGCTCTTGCAAAAAGAAAGCATTGTTCCCCCTAACTGAATGAATGATGTAAGGGCCTTTCCACAAATTTTCAAACTTGCCATGTTTTCCCGTGTGTTCCCTTCTTGAATCCCATTTCAGAATCATGTCTCTAATATGGAAATCATTTTCTTTGGTTCTCTTATCAAAAATTTTCTTGGTATTGTCTTGTATTGCTTGTGTTCTTTTGTAAATTCCCTCACTTGACTGCTGCAAATGAATGGTTTGGTTCAGCCTCCTTTTCATATCATTTTCTTCTGACTGTACCTCTTGGAGGAGCTTCATGACTGTAACTCCCAAAGAGTTAGGGAAAACTACATCCATGCCATACACCAGTTGATAGGGAGACATGCCAATTGATTTCTTGGTGGTTAGTCTATCATCCCATAGTGCATGCACTAGTTTTCCATGCCATGCCTTTTGATTTTGTTCTAGGAGATTATTAATGATGTTTACCAAGCTCTTATTAGAGGACTCATGTAGTCCATTACCTTGTGGGTAATAAGCAGTGGAGTGGCCTAGTATGATGTGATATTTATAGAAAAAGTCCACCATTTTCTTAGATATAAAGGCAACAACATTATCAGTGATGATATTTCTAGGACAACCTAACCTGGACAAGATGTTAGTTTCAAGGAATTCGATAATGACTGAGTCAGTGGCATTTCTAGATGGGATGGCTTCTATCCATTTGGTGAAGTAATTAGTGGCTATGAGGATCCACTTGTGTTGGGCAGATGAAGTAGGATGGATTTCTCCTATAAAGTCCAAACCCCACTATTGAAAAGGAGCTTCAACACTGATGGGATGCAATGGCAAAGGTAGAAGTTTTATTTTGCCATCAAATTTTTGGCACTTATGGCAAGTCATGAATAATTTGTGAGTATCAGAAAAAAGGGCAGGCCAATAGTAGCCAACTCTAAGGATCTTGTTGGCTATAGTCTTCCAATAGAGGTGACCTCCACATTCTCCCTTATGTAATTCATGCATGATTTTTTCTGCATCATCTTCAAGAAAACATTTAAGTAGCAAACTAGCAGAATTATTCCAGTGCAACACTCCATCTAAAATGCAAAAATTTAATGCTTTTTGTTTTAAGAATCTAGCTTTGGTTTTTGACAAAGAAGGAGGAGCATTGAGATAAAGAAGCACATAAATAATATCAGCATACCTAGATGAATTTAAAAACATTTCTTAAATGTATGTCACTATAAACTCTTCAGTTTTCCTCTAGCACATCAACCATATTCATGTCTAATGCTTGGAAATTTGATTCAGCCATAAGTTTTGCAGGTCCTTGTCCTTTAATCAATTTAGTGGGTTTGATTTCTGAATCATACTCTAAGATAGTAGCAATCCACTTGCCCCTTTTACAATAAGGGTCTTGATTAAGTATGTATTTGACAATTGTGTGTGGGACAAAAGCTATGATATGTGAATGCAAAATATAAACTATAAAATCTTTCAAAGCTTTGATTAAGGCAAAGGCTTGTTTCTCCATGATGTTATACTTTAGAGGAGTATCCCTTAAGGCCTTGCTAAAGAAAGCTATAGGTTGTTCTTTCCCCATGATGTTCTTTTGCAATAATACTACTGCCACAGTATGTTTAGAGGTAAAGGAGAAGATGTATAAGTCCTTGGTGAAGTCAGGGCTGATTAAGACTGGTGTTTGTGTGAGTGTAATGTTCCCAAATTGGGATAGCTAGCAAGTCATGGATGGAAAACACATTTTCCAGTAATGGCTGCTACAGGAATTGAAACCAAGACCTGGATCCCTTAGATCAATGCATATAATACCTGAATCCAAGAGGAGGCTCCAAATAAATCCTTCTAGAGTGGTTAAAAATATCTCCCACTACTAGATGTCCTCAGAATGTGCCCGATGAGGGACTGCAACAAATCTTAAGAAAGAAATGGAGAGACAACATTATTCTTATAACTGTAAACACATGAAGAGATGTATATCCAAAAAATATATGATATAGCAGAAAATTTCCACAATGTGTGGAGGAATCAATCACTCCAGATAGGCAATAGAAGCCTCAATAGAGCATATACAAGAAAATACAAGAGCACTACTACACATGAAAGGCCCTGGCTAAAATAACGCAGTTTATAGGAGATACTTCTGCATACAAAATGAGAATAGGATGATATGAAAATATTAGCTCAAATAAATGAGGAGGAGCAAGATCTCAACCTCTGAAAACACTAATACAACAATAATACACAATCCTTGGAAGGATTGGTTACAATATACATGAAATTGGCAAATCTGCAGAAATGCCAGAGTTGTTGGGCAGCAACTGCAACCCAATACTAGAAATACATGGATATGGCTGAAGCTGATGCTCAATATAGAACAAACCTCCTCCAATGGATCTATCAATGCAAGGCTGATCCCGACACTGAAGATCTTGCCCTCCAAGTAGCTGGTGCAACCTCTCACTGCAAATGTGCACTAAAATAATGCAGTCTTGAGGATGGAATGCCCTGTATATGATGGGAAATGTTGGCCTTGATGCAAAGATGTGAAAATAAGCTCTAAAATCCCTTTCACTAACCTCCTAGAGGGATAGGAACTCCCTCCTCTGAAATATGATCCAAAGAGAAGTGTTGTGGAACCCTCCACTGCAACACTCAGCAGCACTACGTTATACTTCAACAAAAATAACGCAGTACCTGAATAATGGATTTGGCCTTGAGCCAAGATGTGGAGAAAATGAAGTGAAATCCTTCAAGAGACCTCTCAAGAAGGAGAGGAAATACTAAACAAGAATCTCTTGTGCTAAGCAGCACTGTAACTCAGCTAAACAACTAGAGACTGCAATTTGTCTGAATAGACAAATATCAAATAATCCAAGATGTCTCTTTATGGCTGCCTCTTCCTCCTTTTATGCAAGTGAATGCATTTTTTCCCTGGACCCCACACATTAGGGTTTCTTCCACAAGGAATCTTTCTCCCTCCAAAACTGCGCTGTCTTCCCATGCAACCTACACCTCTTAGGTAGCGCTGTTGACTTGGACAAACTTGACCTTGTCCTCATGCAAATTGCCCCTTTTCACACTGGATGGTGCAAAATAAGCTACTCCAATGATCCTTTTCACATTATGAAGGATATTATTCCTAATCATGGTAATTTTACCCATTTTATTCACCTCATAGATGAAATAAGAAAAAATTAATGTTCCAATTTTCTTCAAGAAAATTTTGGAACATTACAGTCCTCCCCTCTCAAAGATTGCTTGTCCTCAAGCAAGTGCAAGGATAGATTGAATTATTTTCTCCCCCTCTCCCTGTAGCATCTATGTATGATGATCTCCTCCAAGGAAGGTGATGCTATCTCATCAATCAAGTCTCCACATTTCCCCTCCTTAGCATGTAATTTAGCTATCAAGCCATCATCATGTAAAGGTGAAATACTCAAGAGGATAGGAAAGTGATGTCTAGAGGTCCCCTTGAAGAATGGGATCTCAAATAGAATGGAAACCATCTTTCCCATATGGATCCTCCATCTCTAAGCTATGAGCCATGCAAAATGATTCACCTTCCAACTAGGCAAGTCCTCGTAACTGTCCTCCACCTTCGACTTAGGAAAAGTAGGTGGGATGAAAATCTACTCATGGTAGATAATGGAGCCTACCCCACACTGTCTATCTCTCCAGTTATGATACATGTAGAGTGTATGATGATCCTGGGCTGCAATAAGATTTCCCTCGAGTGGCAAGATGAGGACTAGACCTCCAAATATCTCTCCTCCAATGCTACAAATCATGCTGGCCCAAGTATATCCATATATGATGAGTTGGAAGTCATCAACATATGGCATGTTATCTATCATATGGCTCACCTCATATGGAAACAAATGAGTTGCTATAGTGGCCATATCATCCCCCGTATTCCCCTTAGAACATGTAGTGCAAACAGTGTGAGGAATTTCTCCCTCAAAGGGCACATTCACCTCATGTGTCTCTCTCCCAAGCATGCTCATCATAAAGACATCAACAATAGAACCATAGGGAGCAAAAATGAGAATCATACTTGCTGCCATATGCAACAAATGAGAAGGAAAATGGTACCTCAAGTGAAACCAATGCAGCTTGACCCTCAAATGCAATAGAGAATGATAAAATGGGTGGCTTCTCAACCACTTTCCTGCTGCTCCAATATCCTCATAAGTATGGAGGAAGTGAATAATGTAAGGTGTACAATGAGCATGTCCTCCATAATACATCTCTTCCCCAAGTCCTCCTAGGGAAGGCCCATCAATCATTCTTATGGCCTAAACTAGACCATGAAGCTCTAAAGAAAGAATTCTCCTGCACATGTATGGTTAGGGGACATACATCATATAAATAATCATGAAAATAATCATCACCCTTACCATATGTTCTGCTCATACAAGTGGAGTGGGTCATAAGTGAGTCTCTTCTCATCTCAAAAGGGAAAATAGGTGGCTGTGCTAACTCTCTCAAAGAGTCATGTCTCTCCTCCATCTCCATCTGGTCCATGCATCTCCTCATATTCAGATATATCTCCTCCTCAAAGCTCATCCAAAAGTATTACTCCATGATGGAGTGGTATGCTCTCATAGAATAGGTGGGGCTGAAAAGGAAATCCTCCCGAGCTGCTTGTAGCAACTTCTCCTTGAGCTTGGAAGCTCCAGGCAAGAAGATCCTATCATGATAGTAGATGGCCCCATCTCTGACTGAATATGCCTCCTCATGCAATTGGCCATCCAATATCATGCAAGTAAAAAGGTCCTTGGAATACTCCACCAACATCTGGGAGTTCCAATAGGGATTTATCCTCCATAGTGACAGTGCTAATGATCTCTCATGAAGAGCACCTGTCATATGGTAACCATCTTCTTTGACATTTCCCATGCCAAATATGCAAGTTGGAAGGCTGCTATCCTTCCCCTGTTGCTTCTGCCACAGCACAGAATCTCAAATGGAAGTGGGTGATGCTGATGTTGAGAGAATTCTCTCTCTCTCCTTGAGTTTACCCCAGACTCCCAACACTCTATCAAGATCTCTCCAGATTTCCACCCCCCTGAAATCAATGATTGGTGCCCAAAAATGTGAAGCATCCATCCTCCTCTGCTAATCCAGTGGTCTCCTTGGCAAAACGTCTCCATGCAATGAGACATCATCATCAAGAGATGACTAAATATATGAATGGAGAAAACTCTCCATGCCTCCACTGTGCAATCCAATCACCTTCTCAAGTGCATCAACCTCCATAGATGAATAGGGATGTGTAATCATCATCTCATGATGCTGGGTCTTCTCCCTACCTCCTCCTTGTGTCTCTATGGTTTTACACCTCCTCAACAATGGCACATGTAACACATGAGTTGGCCTTGATCTCCACACAGGAAATCCTAGGGACTTCCTTGCAAATAAGCAAGCATCCCTCTACTTGGAGAAAGAGCTCCTCCTTTCTCTGCATGAGGTGCTAGATCAACTCTAGATCTAACAGAGCTGTTGCCCTCAACCTCTGCAACATAAATGGGAAACTCTCCAATGATTGGATCCCTTTTTGGAAAAGAGATATCCATGCTCCTTAGCTCAAAGGTGTGAGATGAAAACCTTTCTTCTGGAAAAGTATGGTGCAAGTTTTCAGCTTCCTCCATGGTTTTCTGAAATGGAATTGTGTTTGAATGCAAGGGTTTTATTTGAGTTTTCTTATTTAGATTCACCATGGGTGTCTCATGAATCCTTCTATCAAATATTTTCACTAATGCCTTAGTGAAACTCCCATAAAATGCAATGTTTACATTTCTTAAAGAAAAGGATTCAAAGATCCACCAGGATTCAAAGATGTTGCAAAATGGTCTCTAAATCCTCCACCCAAGCTTTGGCTGAACATGTAGGTGAACCTTCAAAGGTAAATAGATGAAATCTATCTTGCTGCTCTCTTCCTTTCACTTTCATCTTGCAAAACTCTGAAAAACTGAGATGATCTCGAAATTTTTGAGTTTGAGACTCATAATCTCTCAAGAAATCACTAAGGGTTTCCCTCTTAGTAACCTATTCTTCTCTTTTCATCTCTCTTCTGACAATCCTGGGCATGTGACTGCGTTGTACAAGATGGTGTGTAGCGGCTTGCTCACACTCCTTCTGCGCAAATCTAGAGTTTGTCTTTGGTACAAACCCTCTAAGAGATTCTTCGTACATCTTCTTCCAGATCTCCTTGAACTCTTCATGAATCATATGTAAATATTTAGGAAGAATATTGGTAAGCTTATCCCCTTTTTATTTTTCTTCTCCAAAATATGGAGTCTTTCTCTTGCATATTTCTTTGTCTCCTTGATGAGAATAGGAATTGCAGGGACCTTCCTCTTCTTTCTGCGTATCCTCCTTGGGGAGGTTCTTCATGGATCTGAAATATGATGAGATAAATCCCATCCTCTTCAATATTTTGATCTTCTTGGGCTTAGACTCACAGGATGAGCCAAGAAAGCTACTCTGATACCACTGTAATGTTCCCAAATTGGGACAGCTAGCAAGGCATGGCTGGAAAATGAATTTTCCAGTAGTGGTTGATACAAGAATTGAAACCAAGACCTAAATCCCTTAGATTAATGCATCTAAGACCTGAATCCAAGAGGAGGCTCCAAAGAAATTCTTCTAGAGTGGTTAAACAGATCTCCCACTACTAGATGTCCTCAGAAAGTGCCCGATGAGGGACTACAACAAATATTAAGCAAGAAATGGAAAGACATCATTATTCTTATAGCTGTAAACACATGAAGAGATGTATACCAAACAAATATATGATATAGCGGCAAATTTCCACAATGTGTGGAGGATTCAATCACTCTAGCTAGGCAATAGAAGCCTCAATAGAGCATATAGAAGAAAATACAAGAGCACTACTACACATGAAAGGCCCTGGCTAAAATAACGCAATTTATAGGAGATACTACTACATAAAAAATGAGAATAGGATGATATGACAATATTAGCTCAAAGAAATTAGGGGGAGAAATCTCTCAACCCTTGAAAACACGAATACAACAATAATACACAATCCTTGGAAGGATTGGCTACAATATAAATGAAATTGGAAAATCTACAGAAATGCCAGAGTTACTAGGCAGTAGCTGTAACTCAATACTAGAAATACATGGAGATGGCTGAAGATGATTCTCAATTTGGAACAAACCTCCTCAAATGGATCTCTCAATGCAAGGCCGATCCCGACACTGAAGATCTTGCCCTCCAAGTAGCTAGTACAACCTCTCACTGTAAATGTGCACTGAAATAAAGCAGTGTTAAGGATGGACTGCACTATCTATGATGGGAAATGTTGGCCTTGATGCCAAGATGTGAAAATCAGCTCTGAAATCCCTTTCAATAACCTCCCAGAGGAATAGGAACTCCCTCCTCTGAAAGATGAGCCAAAGAGAAGTGTTGTGGAACCCTCCACTACAACACTCAACAACACTATGTTATACTTCAGCAAAAATAACGCAGTGACTGAATAATGGATTTTGCCTTGAGCCAATATGTGGAGAAAATGAAGTGAAATACTTCAAGAGACCTCCCAAGAAGGAGAGGAAATCCTAAACAAGAATACCTCGTGCGAAGCAGAACTGCAACTCAACTGAACAGTTGGAGACTGCAATTTGTCTGAATAGACAAATATCAAATAATCCTAGATGTCTCTCTATGGCTGCCTCTTCCTCCTTTTATGCAAGTGAATGCCTCTTTGCCCTGGACCCCAAACATTAGGGTTTCTTCCACAAGGAATATTTCTCCCTCCAAAACTGTGTTGTCTTCCCATGCAGCCTACACCTCTTAGGCAGCGTTGTTGACTTGGTCAAACTTGACCTTGTTCTCATGCAAATTGTCCCTTTTCACACTGGAAGGTGAAAAATAAGCTGCTCCAATGATCATTTTCACATTATGAAGGATATTATTCCTACTCATGGGCTCTTTACCCATTTTATTCACCTCCTAGATGAAATAAGCAAAAATTAATGTTCCAATTTTCTTCATGAAAATTTTGGAACATTACAGTGAGTGCTTGTTTTACTAGCTCAAAATATTGTTTTGTTTCCATATTCCACTTCACTCCTACTTCCTTTTTCAACATGTTTGTGATATTCCTTAGGATCTCAACAATGTTTGGGATGAATCTTCTTAGGAAGTTAATCTTTCCAATGAAATATTGCAATTCTTTAATGTTTCTAGGATGGCTAATTTGTAAGATGCCTTCTATCCTTTTGGGATCTATTTTGCTTCCTTCTTTAGAGATGATGTGGGCTAAGAGTTTTCCTTCCTGAAGGCTAAACATATTTTTCTTAGTATTCAAAGATAGGTCGTACTTTCTACATTTTTCAAAGACTTTTCTCAAGTGGACTAAGTTTTCTTCATTAGTCTTAGAGTAGACAACGATGTCATCAAGGTAAATGACTATGAAGTAACCTATGTCTTCTGAAAAAGCTATGTCCATTTCCCTTTGGAAAGTAGCCCCTGGATTCATTAAACTGAATGGAATTTTAACATACATGAATGCACCCCAAGGTGTAGTGAAAGCAATTTTGAGTTGGTCACTTGGAAAGACTAGAACTTGGTTGTAACCTGAGAAGCCATCTAGTAATGAGATTCTTTGTGAGCCAACTACTTTTTGGAGTGTGTGATCCATTTTAAGCAAGGGGTAATTGTCTTTTAAGGAGGCCTTGTTCAAATTTCTGAAGTCAATACAAAGCCTAATTTCCCCAATCTTCTTTCTAACTGACACAAGTTTGGACACCCATTCTGGGTATTGGATAGGGACTATGATCCTGACATCGTACATATTTTTGATTTCTTTCTCAACTGAAGTTAACAAGAGGGGGTTAATTCTCCTCAATTTTTGTTTAAATGGTTTCTGATTCTCCTTGAGGGGAATTTTATGTTGAATGATTTTAGTGTCATAGGATTTCAAGTCTTCATACCCACAAGCAAACACATATTTAAATTCTTTAAAAAACTCAATGTATTTCTGTTTTGTGTGAGGAGGGAGAGTTTTGGAAAACTTGACTATTTTGGGCTCTTTCATCCCTCCAATGTTACATTCTTCTACATTTGTTTCAGTGGATTCCATATTGGGTTTTTTAGCTACATCATTAAAGTCAAACAACTCTTCTAGTGGTGTAAGGCCTCTTGGAAAGGTGTCATCTTTGCATTGAAAAATTTCAAGTTCTCTTTGATCTAATTTATCAAAAAATTTTGCAACACAAGGGTTTTGAAGGTGGTTTATATCATCATTAAAAGGTAGCTCTGTTTTGGGAGTTTCATTTTCAGAAAAATTATTTCTTTCAAATATTAAACTCTATTTTGTGCATGCAAATTTATTTATGGATTGCAGAAAATCATCTATTTTCTCATCACTGTCAAACACCTGCCAATGGTTTAAGTTATCCGATACTGTAGGCCTATTTTTTACTTTGATGAGGCATTTTTTGTTTTCATAGGGTGAAGAGAAATTGCTGGCAGCAAAAGCAAGCTTGTTGGCTAGGAAGTTTTGGGCCCTAGGGATGAAAGTGAGCTCATACTTTTCTAAAGTTTTGAGAAGGTCTAGGGCAACATTCCTATACTCCCTTAGTCTAAGGTTCTTGGCTGAATATTCTCCCTTAATTTTCTTGATGATAAGTTTTGAATCTCCTTGAATCAAGATTTTCTTAGCTTTGAGATTTTTAAGTAAGTGTAAACCATTAAGGAGAGCCTCATACTTTGCAACATTATTGGTGCATTGAAAATATAGACTATAGGAATGGACTTAATTTGTGTTGTGGATCCAAACCCAATCTCTCGAGCCAGCCTTTCCATAAGAACCATCAAAGCTCATATGCCAAAGGGTGTGAATTTCAATTTTTTTATTATTTTGTACTTCGGGGCTACTAGAGTTTTGGGTGTCATTTTCTTGATTAGGGAGCTGGTTTGGTTCTGGGAGGCTTAGTTGTCCCTCATTATCATCTACTTGTTCACTTATGTCATTTTCATTGTACAATATGAATGAGTCAAGGTCTGAGTGAATGGAATAAACCAGTGTGTTATTTGGCCTATATATGTTGCTCACCATGTATTTCATGTGGGATTC
Source organism: Pinus albicaulis (assembly GCA_034641835.2). Classification (NCBI taxonomy): domain Eukaryota; kingdom Viridiplantae; phylum Streptophyta; class Pinopsida; order Pinales; family Pinaceae; genus Pinus; species Pinus albicaulis. The sequence continues at coordinate 542,297,614 of CM076580.1, read as the reverse complement.
CTCGTACAACCTCCTTGTTTGATTGAAGACCGGGATGGTGGCATAAGTCATGTCCATTTGAAGGCTACCCTGGAGTTTTGCCCCCCATGATATGGATAAAATCATGCCATACTTTGGGGGGGATGTCAGCAACAACTATATCCATGACTAGACTTTTAGCGGGGATTTGTGCTAGATTGACATACAGATCCTTGATTAGGCCTAGACACTTAACTCTACTTGAATCAAAATAGTACAAGTATTTTTAGGGCTTTGTGATTTCTAGGCCCAATCTCTCCATCAAAACCTTTCGCATGAGGTTGTGTGAGGCACCAGAGTCTAGCGTAGCATTATGCAGAATTTTGTCATGTATGTTCAGACTGACATAGAAAGGAGGGACATCTCCTTCTTGATATTTTACCTCCACTTCAGGACCAAACAACAGCTCTGGTTTATCATTAGTTAAGTTTAAAGTGTCGGTATCATTCCCTATGTTTAACACTTTGAAAAATTGGGATCTATATACCTCTTGGGTCACCAATTCAGTGAGGGGTATGGTTATCTTGATTTTGGCAATCTCCCCTTCAAAGCTGAAAGGTGTAGGTGTTTTTATTGTGTTTACATCAGTTTTATAAGCCATAAAATTTTCTACATTCTTGATTTGCTTACTCTGATTTAATGGTTTGGACAACAATGTTTTTTCAGGGCCACTAGTTGAAGTAATAGGGCAGCTTGAATCATTATTAGGCTGGCTAGTTTTTGGTTTGTTTAGATTAGTTTTCCTAGCCATAGTGTTCCATTTTTCTGCTGTCTTTTGAGGAATAGGTTCAGAGGTTTTTCTAACAGCAGTGTTTGGCTGACTTTTTTTAGGAATATCTTGACTCTTTTTTCTCCTAAGGTCATACTGCCTATGGACTTCCATTATGGCATTCTCAAATCCTAGTTTATAGTCTTCTGAATCTTCATATGATTTTTCATTTGGTTTTGGAGAAAACATCCTTTGTTCTTCTTTGGTAAGGAAGGTGTTATCCTCATCATCAGAACCTATGACATTTACATGGTCTTCTTCCAACTGCTATGGCTCTCTTTCTTCTTCATCTACATAGTTGTCTTGGAAAGGGGGTCTGATTTGTTGGTCACTCTCTCTTTGTTTGACTGGAGGAGGGTCTCTTCTAAAATTTTGATTCCTATTCCTATTTTGAAGATTGGCTTGATTTTCCCTAGGAGGTGTTCTCTCATTCAAACTGATTTTTTCCATCATCCTCTCCATTGTTATAACTATGGAGTCAAGCTTGGTGTTAGAAGAGGAGGGTGGAGGTGTTGTGTCATCTTTATAAGTCACCCTTTTTTCTGATCTCATTCTTGCCCTTTTCTCAATTAAATTTCCCTCTACACTCACAGCCCCCTTTTGCATGTCTTCTAGAGTTAGGTAATCTCTCTCCCTTAGTTGATAGGCCATATCAGCATCAAAGCCTTCGGGATATTTTACTAAGGCTAAGCCTTGGGGAGGTTTTATGTGAGGTGGGAGGGAATTTTAAACACTATTAAACCTAGTGGAGTATTCATGAACACTTTCTCTTGGATTCCTTTTTAAGATTATTATACTCAGAAATAATTTGAAGGGGGTTCTTCTTGATTTCCCATTTGTTTACAAAATCTTGGTAGAGGGAAGGGAGATCATGTATGCTATTTGGAGGTAAGTTTTTGAACCATTTCTTGGGTTCTCCTCCCAAGCTCTAGGAAAAAATCCTCATTTGCATGGTTTCTTCTTCTATTTCCATGTAGTCAAAAGCATCATTAATTCTATCTACATGCTTCTGGGTAGTGATGGATTCAGTCCCCGAAAAATGGGGAATCTTGGAATGATAATCATTTGGAAATGGTAATAGCAGTTTTTGTAGAGCCAGTGGAGCATACTAGGCTACCATGATGGGAGGGAATGGAAAAAAAGGTTGATTTACAAGGGGAGGGTTTGTGAGTGGTGGAGTAGGATGGGATGAGGTGGTTTGCATAGTGGTGGTATGAATGGGTGTCGCTGAGGTACTTGGACCGAAAAACTGATTTTGAGTGGACTTGAGATGAAAAGGGCTGAAGTGATGGAGAAGCTGAAAGTTAGGTGGAGTGGAAGGAGAGGCTTCTTTGCTGGAGCTTTACTGCAAATCTATGGACTCAAGGTCAGCTTGGTCAACGCTACTTTGTGACTTGGCCTTGAGTAGGTTCTTGGCATGGTGAAAGTCAAACTAGGGATTTTGTGAAATTGTGAGATGTTCTGGTGTGGAGCTTGCTCTATGAATGGTCCTAGCAGTGGTTGAGTTTCCAGCTTTAGAAGTTTGCCACAAAATCTTTTCTGCGTCATCAACTATGGTAGGAGGATTTGGGTCCGGGTGAGATCTGGTATTTATCCTTTGTGAAGCTAGATCTCTTTCTAAAAAATCAGAGAGGCTGAAATGTTTGGGACTGTTTTTTGGATGGCTGGCATCTATTAGTGTTTATTTTACTCACACAAGGTATAAATAGGCCCTAAAACTAATTTGGACTGATTTGACACAATTCTAGGAAAACCTATGGGACTAGTGAGATGAAAAAAGGCCTACTGGAGGCTAGTGGAGTCGCCAGGTGGATGTTTTTGTAGTTTTGAGGGTATGTATATGATGGTCCACCACAAAATTTTGATAAAAATTAATCTAGGGACTATTTTGGGTTTTCTGAGTTTCCTTATGCATCCATAAGGTTTCAATGAGTATCCTCTAGTTGAGTCATCATCTTGCTAGGATGCCGAGGCAATTAGTTTTTACTCTTTGGCTATTAGCTGATTTTCTAAGTTTAACTGAGATTTTGAGAATTTCCTAAGGGATACCTAGGATTTTTTTTTTTACTCAATGTCCCACCGTGATCGCCATTATGTTGGTGTGAGCGGTGGGAGAAATCCACAAGATAGTACTCTTAAGGGTTTTTTGAAAGGTTTAGGGAAGTCTAAGTTTTTTTATCACTCAGTGTCCCACCATGATCCCCATTATGTTGGTGTGAGCGGTGGGATAAATCCAAAAGATAGTAATCTTAAGGGTTTTTTGAAAGCTTTAGGGAAGTTTAAGTTTGTTTATCACTCAATGTCCCACCGTGATTTCCATTATGTTAGTGTGAGTGGTGGGATAAATCCACAAGATAGTACTCTTAAGGGTTTTTTGAAAGGTTTAGGGAAGTCTAAGTTTGTTTATCACTTAGTGTCCCACCGTGATCGCCATTATGTTAGCTCCCCATAATTTGCTAGATTGATTGAGATAAAAATGGATAGGGGTAAAATCAAACCAAGCTTTGGAATCCAAGGACCTAACATTCTTGGATCCAGAGAGGGATCTCTCTATTAGGTGCAAAGATGTAAACTTGTTTGCTGAATAGGGTTGATTTTAGGCTAGTTATGAATTATTTGGTATGTTGATTATTTTTGGTTGGGTATGATGCTTTAGATAGAATAGATAGAAATAAGGAAAAATTCAAGTTATTGGGAAATGGAGTCTAACAAGGTCATGATAGGTTCATTAATGGATTAGGGAGTATTGTAGGGAAAATCTAGCTTGGTTGGTGGATCTTTGGGATTTAAAGGATCACGAGATGAATATAATATTCAGAACAAAGTTAGCAAAGGGAAATAAAGAATCCTTTATCATATAATTTAACAAGGAGGTCTTTAAACATAGATAAGCAAAAGCTATAACTCATGAGGTAGGGCAAACCATTAATCTCAATGAACAATACTTAAACTGATCAATATCCAAGACAAACATTCTAGTGAAACATAGAAAGCATAAGAGCTTATCTAACTTTAGTAAATTCACCTTCAGAGTTAGAAAACATTTAAGGTCACAAATAAATACAATAAGAGAGGAGGGAACTCCTGAACATCTAATATTATAGCTATGGAGATCTTTAAAACAATTAACCAAGCAAGTGCAAAGAGAATGATTTCAAACAAAACTTCTTTGACAAACATAAGTAATGATGCTTTAAAGAGAGACTTCAAGAACAATGCTTGAATCATGCTTGATACCTACTGTATTAAACCATTCAGGAAATAAACAAACTTAGGAGATCTTAGAGAGCAAGGAAGGATCCTCTAACATGTCCTAATAGAAAAAAACATTAAGGCAGTGAAGAACAAACAGACCTAAGGTGCCATTAGAAAACATTTCTTAGTATAAATTCTTTGTCCTACTGCAACATAGAAACATGGAAACACAATGATAAACTAGAAAACATGAACAAAAGAAACACTTCACCATCAACCAAGCTCATGGATCGTACAACCAATTCTCCTCCATCAACAAACAAATAAGGGCATTCATAAGCTCCAAGAGATCAAATTGTTTTCAACCTCCAAGGGACTATGTATCACTTTAAAATCAGTCATCAAATGCCAACCAAATACATAAGAGCCTCATGCTCTATTTATGGAGCAAATGAGGAGGTGGAAATCTTAAGAGGCTTCCAGAAACCCTAATTTTGTCATAAATGTTATAAATGTGCTTAATGACCATGCAAGGCGCAAGACACATAATAGATAAGGAAATAAATAAAAAACACCAAAAAATAACTCCTCAATCAAATCTGGAGTTATTTTCCCCAAAAAATATGAAAAAACCATTTTTCCATTAATCAGTGTCTTTTGTTGACTTTTTGGCCTATGTTAGTCTCTTTGCGCAGCGCCACTTTTGCAGAAAATAGGCTGTTTTGCAACTACATTTTGAACCACTTCCCAATGTCGGATTTGTCTCCATGATAGCTCGTTGGAAAGCTTGAAGAGTATAATTTCAAAAAATTCTTGTGGTTTCCTGATAAAATCCATGTAACCCTGTCAAAAATTCAAAAATCTCCAACCTATCATTTGCGCAACGCCAGGCTTAAAACAGTGGCAGAAAGGTGTTTTTTGACCTTTTGAGGGGTCAAAACAGCTCCAAATCCTGTGAAAGCTTTTGTGGATGATGCACAGGTCATGAAAAATCCAAAAATTTCAATCTTTCTTTCAGAGGGTGCCCAAAATTGTTGCGTAGCGTCGGTGGCGCTGCGCAAAGTAGACCAAAAATTCACAAAAAAACAAAATCTTTTCCAAATTCCTTCAAAATTGGTGGGGACCCTCCCTAGATGTTTTTAGATAATTTATGAGAAGCCTCATCAAAAAGACCAAGGCTGTCATTCTCATTTGGGCCTTTTAGGTTTTTTTATCTCAAGGAGGGCTTCTTTAAGTTTGGCATTTGCAAGCCTGCTCTTCCTTGCGTAATGTTTGGTCATCTTCTTTTGGAGGGAAAGGCCTCTCTTGATCTTCTTGAAGTACTTGTGCTCAATATTATAGTACTGAATGATGTGTTGTGCTCTTTCAAAATCTTCCTCCCATTATTTGATCTGTGCATCTTCTTCTAGGAGCAGCATTTTAGTGGTCATCTCCTCATCCTGCTCATCACTGTCTAAATAAATGAATTTAGGCCCTTGGGTAGTTTTCTTCAATCTCTTACTCGTCCTAAATTTTTCTTGCTGATCAATCCTTTCTACTTTTTTCTTTCCTTTTTATACTCTTTTGATGGCTTGAGAAGAGGTGGCCCCTTTCCTTTTTGAGGCAGCAAACACATCTCTTTGTCCTCTGTAGTAAGTGCATGGGTGAGGGGGAATGATGGAAGTTTTGAATATGTCTTCATCATTGCTTTGACCCTCACTACTGCCATCAGCCTCATCTTGGCTTTGTTCTTCATTGAGATTCCCTCGTTCATTTTCTGCATTTTTAATTTGAGTTTCTTGATCATCTAAAGATTGATTAGTGTTATGACAGTCATGATAGCTATCAAGACTGTCATGAACATTTCCTTGGCTGCCTTGGGTATTATGCTGACTGTCTTCTTTAACTTGTTGTTGATCTGTTTGCCCATCATGCTCACCGCCGTGTGTTTTATTATTTTTTTCCCCATCATTTCCCATATTTTCTACCTCTTCTTCATTTAATTATGTGTTTTCCTCACTGACTTCTTCTCCCCCACCCTGATTTCCATGTTGATGTCCACTTCCTGCTTCACTTGATGCATCAAGAGAAGAAGAGGAAGAGATGTGTGTCTGTGGTGAGGGAACTTGTGCAGATGAGGAAGGCAGATTTGTTTGATGAGGATACTATGGGTTTGAAAAGAAGTCATTGGTTATGAAGGCATCCCAAGGCACACCCTGCTATCCTAGTTTATGTTCAATCACCATCTTGATCAGGGAATGGTGGAACAGGCTAGACATTTGTTGGGGAAAAATCCTCCTTTGAACAACATAACACATTTTCATAATACTCTTGTAGAGATAATAGGGTAGGTCAAGTGACTTAACCCCTGTAAAATGCATAAGGAGTCTAAGATGATAGGTATAGACCTTGGAGTATCTCCCCTCACAGGTGAAATACCTCATGATAGTCAACATCAAAGGTGCACACCTGTGTTTGAGATGTGAGAAAGGAAAAACAGTGATACTTCCCTGTCTATACCTCTTGAGAAATGGAAAAAAAAAATCTCTCTCTAGCTTACAGTTTTTGAACCATTTCTACCCCACTGAAGGGATACTGGTGGCTTCATATATGGATCTTGCTGAAATCTCAAATTTATCGGCAAGGTCTGAATGTTTTTTTTGAAAATTAAGAATGAGGAGCCTTGTAAGCTCAAGATCACTCTTCACTTACTTGACCCTCTCACAGAACTGAAAACACCTTGTGTTTTGAAAGCAAGACAAGATCCCAAGAGAGGATGTGATAGCCATTGTATTTTGGCGTTCTAACCTCTTAACTTTTCCTCCCTTATGCTTTGTTTTTGAAATCCTTTGACTGACTTGGCTACCACTTCTGTTTTCCATCTCTGACATGATGATGGGAAATATTGTTTTTGAAAGTTGAGTTTTAGTGGAAAAAACCAAGTGAGGAATGAAACTGATTCCAACCTTTAGCTAGGAGATGAATTTTGAGGTTTTTAGTTATTCTAGCAGCTTGAGGATTCTAGTCATAAATGTAGCAACTAGCCTTAATTTACTCCCCCCACACTTTCTGCTATTTAAATTTAGTTTCAAAGTGCCACTATTTTCTGTGTCTTTGACCTAGGGTTTCACCGTCCTAGGTTTTTACCTTAACCATTAAAACAAAATGTTTTTGTAAACTTGAATTGGGGAATCAGAAAGGAAGATCACTTACCCCTTTCCTCACTTTTATTCAATCTTGGAGGCACCCTTGAAAGACAAATTTATGCATTTGGGGTCTTTCTGGCCTGTTTGGCACCTCCCTGAACTTTGCGCAGCGCCAATGTCCTGGGTGGGTTGGGCGCCTGTTTGCATAGTGTTGGCAAGGATGAACGCCTTTTTGTGTAGCGGCGGGTGTTTCAGGCCCCTCTTTGCGCAGCGCCCAGAAGAAATGGGCGGTCTCTGCATGCTATTCCGGGCAGGTCAGGCGCCTGTTTGTGCAATGCCCAGAAGAAATGGGCGGTCTCTACATGCTTTTCCGGGTGGGTCGAGTGCCTGTTTGTGCAATGTTGTCCAGGCTAAATTCCTGAACGCCTTTTTGTGTAGCACCGGGTGGTTTCAGGTGCCTATTTACACGACTCCCAGAAGAAATGGGTGGTCTCTATATGCTGTTCTAGGTGGGTCGGGTGAGCTGGGCCCTTGTTTGCGCAGCGCCCGAACTTTGTGCAGTGTAGAAGAAATCTTTGCATAGCATCGTGTAAAAATAGATGGGGAGAAAGGTAGTTTATGTAGCGCCAGTTCTTATTTTCTGCAACACCTGGATTTTGCGCAGGGTTTTGACAAATTTGCCGTGAAATGGCCCAGAAACCTTGTTTTCTCTTCTTGGAGTTTTTCTCTCTTTGCAAAGTGCAGGAATGATTGACTCAAGGAATTAAAAATCCTTTATGCATTTGAGAAAAAGATAAATCAAAATATGAAACCCACTTTAGTAATGTTTAGGTCCCTTTTCATTTGTCTCATACCTTTTATCCTTAGGGGATTTTTTGAGAGACTTTCTTAAGGCCCCTTTTCTTCTTCTTGATGTTGATTTGTTGATGCCCTTTTTACCTTCTTCACACTGATAACTTGGTTATTTAAGCAAAATTGTCATGAACATGCCTTTTTTGAATTGAAAAACACTTGCTTTAACCTTCCTATATGTTTTGACTGGTGGTGACTCAAAGCTTGTTCTTCATCTTTTCCTCTGTTTTAGGGTAGTAACAATTTTATTTACCTACATCAAACAAATCATATTGTGATATGGACTTGACTTGGGTGTTTTTTAGAGTTCCAACCCTAGTCTTATTTTTTTTTAACTTGAAGACCTCTTTTTTACATTTGGAAAATTAGCCTTGTAAAACTGACCTTCTTTTCCATTTCCTTTTAGTGCTGGTGCAACGGTGTTTGTTCTTGATAAACCCTAAAGAGGTGACCTGGTAATCTCTAGTGACCATCTGCTGTAATGAAGGAGGCTCTATCATCCTCTGATCATTGTATCATCACCTCCAAAATTTATGGGTTTGAGGGCTACTTAGGAAGATATAAACAGTGTTATCTTCTAAGTTCTAAGCAACGTATAAAAAAAAAAAAACTCTCTTATGGTGCTCATTGTGCATTGAAGGAGTTATGATAATATTTGCCTTTGAAACCTTAGCATTTATTCTATGTTTTGGCTAACAACATTTCCTGACCCTGATCTTTTAAAACATATGCTCGCTGTTGTCTCTTTTCCACTGATGGTCTTTGTGTGATGATTTTTCTCCCTCTTTTACCTTACCTCATAGCTAACATGATATTCTTCTAGTCTTCTTTGGTAGAAAAAAGAACAAAGGGAAACTTTCCCTTTACTAGATTTCATGCTTTTTAGATCCAAGGCCTTTCCTTGAAGGGTCTCTTTATTATTTCTAGACAAGGTTACTTGTCTCTTTTCATTTTGAAAGAAGTCTCTTTGTAGGTAAAAAATAAAAATAGAGATTTGTGGGATACCACATCCACCGTAGGACTCATGAAAACCTAGGTGACCTAGTGGAGGCTCTATAGGACTTGGTTTTTGGACTGAAACCTAAAAAATAGGCTCTATCAAGTGTGAGACAGAGTTTATGGTGAAAAAATGTATTGAAGATTCAGACTCCAATGTTTCTTGATCTTTCTAAAGAGTCTATAAATATAGCTAGAGATCATTAATGCTTGGGGTGTCTTGGGAAGGACCACAGAGTTTGCTTTGAGAAGTGATCTTAGTTTGGCTGTGGAGGGTATTAGGTAAAATCAAAACCAAGGTTTTTAGGCCAAGTTTACAAGACATGGTGAATAATGGGTGACATGTGCCCATGAGGGGTCCTTTGGGAGTAGTGAGCTGACCTTGACATGATGGGATGATGAAATAGTGAAAATTTACCCTAAGGATAATGAAGGCAGTGAGATTTCTAGAACACACAATGTTCATGAACTTTGTTTCTAGAAATCTAGAACCAATACTTAGTCATCTTCAGATAGTGAAAATTATGGATGACTAACACAGGTGAAGTATCAAATTACCAAAAATGAAAGGATACCCATTTGAGTGCTCGGTGAGAGATTTACAATGGTGCTGACGGTTGGTCAAACCGAGCTATGGTTTGGTCGACATTGGCGAACGAAAAATTGGGGATTTTTCTTTTAACAAGGTAATTTCCCTCCAATTTGATTCATTTGCAAGTGTATATGTGGTGAATGTGGAGAGGAGGAAAAGGCCATAAATCTTACGGTGACTGTAGCAAACAAACCGACCATTGGAATCAAGATTTGTGACTTTCAGGTAGGTGACCTTACTTATCTAAAGGTGGCCTTAATGCTTCTTGGAAGGATGGTCTTAGTGAAGAATCAAGGTAAGAAAAGAATACGCAAATGAACTGTTAGAGAAGGTCTAGAATCATTCCCACCCATCAAGTGAAACAGAGGGACCAAGTGGTAAGTATGGTATCATACAACGTAGAATATTTGAAGATAGGGTATTAAACATCTATGATATATGGCTCGCTAGAGTGGTAGGTCCAACTATCCAAGGAATGGGAGGATAATTGACCATACATAGATTAGGTGTGTCTATGCTGAAACTTTGGTTAATCAAGTGAGAAGTTGGCCAGGGGTGCCATCATTCCCCCAAGAATGGGATACTTCCCCCAAGCATATGTGATGGAGGGGACTGATCTAGTATGCAAAGGTGGGAATGATACCCCTAGGAAGAGGAGTTTATGCAGTTCCATACATGATGTCACTATACCAAAGATTGTATTTGGAGATAATGAACTAGTGCGCACTGAGAAAATATGGAGGTTGGTCAAAAACAATGCCTAAGGTATTGGGTTGTTGATGTAAGATGAAAGAATGATGAAGAGGATCATCCTTAGAGTGATATGAAGTGATATGGAACTATAGAGGTTCTTCTAAATGGGGAAGAATAATGGTACTAGAGTTGACACTACCAGATGCACTAAGAGGGTTGTGGAGAATTTCTTCTCCTGGAATCTCAAATATGGGTTCCCCCTTACGAAAACATTGGGTGTCAATGTAATGACCACAAGGTGTATGTGGTTCAAATGCATGGTTTCACTGTAAGGGGGGATAGATAAAATCAGGGGTGGTGAATGCTTCCATAATGTTGCCATCCCAATAAAATATGGGGTGACTGGTGGAAGAAAGACCATGTGATGCGGTAAAGCTACTTGACTCATCATCATGAGAAATGAGGATCACATGCACATCGTCATGGAGGGTGACAGAAGAACAAGTAGATGAAGAATCTAATGATGTTGAGCCCAACGTGATCACTGAAGGGAGGTCAGGCGAAACAGAATGGGATGCCCCAGAGGGTTCTTCCACTGTAGATCTCATAGATGATGATAGGTGGAGGATAGTGGTTGAAGGCTCCATCATCGCAACATCGGAAGGGGGTATGTAAATGGGACCAGATGTGTCCTCTAGTTTTTTCGAAGCATATTGTGCAAGTAAGGGAGAAGCAGAATCGTTGCACTCGGCCTCGTATGGGTGAACCACTTCCAAGGAGGTGCATAAATTTTCGAGGCGGGGACAAATGTGAGTATAGTGGCCATGGATATCACACAAAGCACAATGGTAATTTTTATGCAAAGTCTTGAGTTTCTTGGCTGAATCCAGTAAAGTGAAATGGAATTTTGGGATATCAGACTCAAGGAACACTTCGTTGACCATGGGTTCGATACGAGACAATTCAGGACAATTATGGGTAGCATGACCGACAAAATCACACAAAGCACACAAAAATGTATGCTCTGGAGGATTAAGAGGAGCAGGTTTTGTTTGGGAATTCTTGTCCTTAGGTGCCTTTTTGTGGTATTTCCCCCTCTCACCCGAGGATTTTTCAACAGGAGTAGATTCCTATTGAGGTGGATGAGGCACAAAAGCAAAGGGAGGGGTCATAGTGACTGGTTGGACCAGGGTCAAAGCAGTGTAAAGTTTGAGCTGAAGAGGCAGGGTATTGGCTAGGGGATCAATGTACCAGACTAGGATCCCTAGGGTCATGTTGGGAAGGGTAAAGGTAGACATAACAGGTACTGAAAATACTAGAGAAGGGGGAGGAAGAAACGGTACCTGACCGGAGGGGTAATGGCCAGGCGGAATATCTCCCAAATGTTTAAGGCTAGGGGAATCATTCCATGAGGAAAAATAGGATCAGGGACACCAACTACAGATGAAGGGAATTGAGGAGGAGGTCCTAAAGGTTGAGTTGAAGTACTAGGAGAAGGTTGGAAAGGGCGAGGTTGCTGACTAGTTGAACCAGACCTTTTGAGGTCGGTCCGAGATGATTTCATCATGCAAAAATTCAACAAGCTAGGGTCAGAGATAAGAGGGGGGAGACCAGGGAATGAACTAAGAAAGGAGGAATATTTATAGACTCTGGGTAAGACACTGTTTAGAGGTTCAACTATTTTTTTATTGGCCAGCGAAGAAATAATAAACTCTGAAAAGGTCTGAGACTTCAATTCGTAATATGTTAGCTGATCGATAATGACGATATTTCCATTTTGAGGAAAGCACATCTTACGGTGAACTGTATATGGGACAAAATACATCGCATAAGTGGAGCTACGACCCAATATAATTTTGTAGTCTAAGGGGGCATGAATGACTTCAATGTCAACACAAGCAATTTTGCCCGCAATTGTAATAGGAGAATTTTGGAACATGCCAAGGGGCTGGGAAATGTGGCCATCCCATGCACGGAGTGTGATAGTGGAAGGGGATAACTCGGCCAATCCAATATTTTTCCAAACAGAAGCGAACATCATGCAGGTGGATGCCCCCTCATCAATGATACATTGAGAGACGTTGGAATTTCAGATCTTGATAGGTATTTGGAAGGTGAAGGATGCAGGTAGGGGTGGATGTTTTGACTTTTCAATATCGAAGACAATCAAATGATCATCTGAAGGATCCAAAATTCCCATAACATTTAGTAGATATCTACGTTTTGAAGGGCACGACTGGAGGACTTCTAGCGTTGACATGGCAGCAGGGGATTGTGCCAAGTCATCTACTATGTTGTAGGTGTGGGAGGCTTTACTGGAAGCAACATTTCGGCGTAACGATCCTTTAGGGATCTTGGTATGTACCTTTTCCTTAGGATAAGGGATCTGTAAAGGAACATTGGGTGTCGAAATTGGCTTTGTGTGAGTTAAAAACCGAGGCTCGGGTGCGGATGTAGCGGGAGGCTTGGTGTACTGGAACAATCAAGTCTGAAGGTTGAGATCGGCGGTATTGGCCTGGTCAGTGTTCATCATAAGGATTTGGTAATCAGTGGTACCAGATGATGAATATTGAGAATTCACGTGACCTTCAGGGGGTTGGGCAGCCACATATCCTTGCCAAGGGAAAGGATGGGTAAACACAACCGATTGTGTAGATGGAACATTAGGAGGAACCAAAGTAGAGGCTTCTTGTCCTCAAGATGCTGCTTGAGCTTCCCATAATTGACACATCTGAGGTAAGAGGGGACAATCATGGGTATAGTGACCATGGACATCGCAACAATAACAAGTCTTATTCATGCGAAGAGGCCTGTTCTGCTTGGGCTGATCACCCTGTTACTGGGTTGCAGTGTTAGATGTATTCCCTTGGGGATTTTTTCCGAGATTACCTAGAGTGGATTGGTTCTGGTTGCTTTTCATCTTCTTTTTCTAAGTGGTAGGATTAGTCACACTTTGCTACGCATACACCTGACCCTCAAGTGGGGTAGCTACTACTGTGGAGCTTAAGAAGGCATGGGAGGCGGAGGTGCTTGTGCTGGAGGAGTTGGAGCACTGGGCTATGGATACGAATAGTGAGGAGGTTGAGAAACATTGGGGTAAAAGGGTTGGGCAAAAGCAGGCCCTGACATCGGAGGCTGTAGTTGGGCAAAGGCATGAGGCATGATGTGTCCTAGATACATGCTACTGCGAGGGGGAAAATTGCTAGAGGAGCTAGCCCCTCCCTGAGGGAAACCATAAACAAATGGAGGATGAGTGTACGGATGTGAAAGGGATCCAATGATATTTTTGGTGGCATGAGATGCCCCTGGTGTGTTGGCACCACTAGGTCTAGGGAGATCAGGTAAGACGGTATAAATATAACTAGATTGCGTGCAGATCAAGTCATATTTAAAAATAACTTGGAGGGCTTCTTCCTCAATCTGAGGAAAGTGAGATACAACATATTTACCAATAGAGGGAAAAATGGATCTGAGAAAATAGTCCATGTAGACATGGTCTTCAAAAATAGGAGCTCGACATAAGCTCTTCCTTCTATGCCATTCTTGAACATGGTCAGATAGGCGGGTGGCAGAAGTTTGACAGAGAGCAGTCAAAAGTTCTATATCAGTGTCATAGTGAAGGGGAAGCTAGAAATAGGATAGAAACACCTTTGCAAGAGTCACAAAAGTGGCATGAGAGGTAGTGACCTGGTCAACATACCACTTGGAAGCTTCTCCAGTAAGCGTATGTTGGAATAACCGAAGATGGACACAGTCATCAGTGATACTGTTGGACGAACACCACATGTGGAAAGAATGAACATGATTGGTAGGATCCTCTCCAGAATTTCCTTCAAACTTAGGGATGTCTGAACGAAGCTTTTTTGGCATAGTAGGCCAGCCTGGATCATGGTGTATAGGGTTATTAATTAACTGGCTTAACTCAGGAAAGCTTAGGCTTCCTATATAAGGAAGTAAGGGAGCAGCTGGAACAGTTCCTGTTGCAGCTCCACTAGTAGCAGTTCCAACATTAGAGCCTGGGCCACCACCAGCGGTAGGTACTACACCAGACATGATGAAGCTGAAAAGTGGAAGAGAACCGGGGATAGAAACCAAAGGGAAACCTGATGAACTAGAATCAGAGTCGGAATGGGGACTCGGTGGATTACTAACTTAGACCCTATGCGGTGGAGTAAGTATTCCTAATGGAAACTGAGGATAAAGGCCTTGGAGTCTTTGGGATAAATGCCTTGGGGGCGTAATGATAGAAAAGAGACACTAAACACAATAAGGAAGAGAGGTAAACAAGGGCACGAAGGTGCAGATTAATTAATTACAATATTCAAGTCTTGGCCTAGCGGTGTAAACCAGACGCTCTTTGATTTAGGTGTGCGTGTGTGTGATAAGTGTGTTAATTTTAATTAAGACCAGACATGTGTATAGAAACAAGAAAAAAGATGTTTTATAATTGTAAATAAAATTGAAAGCAATAGTAGATGAAACTAAAAGTGACAGTAAAATAAACAACTAAAGATGCATAAATTTAAACCCAAAAAGGAGGGCTTCCTAAAAAATAGTCTAAGGGTGGGTGAAATCTACTCAAAACACACAATATGGCCAATAGATCTAAGGTCAAGAGGGAGAGTGATCTAAAGGTCAGATCTGCTGAAAAGAGGTGCAGAAAAAAACAAGAAACCATAGTGAAAAATGATGAAAAATAGGTGGCAAAAGGAGACAACCTAAAGGGAAACGTAGGGGACCCTAAAGGGAGGAAAAATAAAAATTGAAAAGAGGTGCTTTGGATGGAAAAATAATCCATCTGGAATGGATCTGAAAAGGAAGGTTTAGATCGAAAAAAATGGATGAAAAACACTGAAATCTTAGAAGACTTGCTTCAGCTAAACTCCTCCTAAAAGGTGGAAGTGTATTGAAGCCCTAAGGGGCTTGGTTCCTACTTCGACGAGTAAAAATAAGCAAGTATAACTCCAAGTGAGTAAATATGGAGATCAGAAAACCCTGAACAGTGCGCTCGGCAAACATTGAAAATTTTAGAAAAAATCCCGCAAAAAAGTACAATTCATAGGTTCTGACATGATTTCTGTTGAGGTCACAGTTTTTGGGCTGTTATCCGCTACCTGAGAGCTGAGGTCACATGTTTTGGGCCAAAAAGTGCGACTTGCACTTCTAGATATCTTTTGGGCAGGTTTTAGAAAAAAGTGTTGTCTCTGTCATGGTTGATACCTGTTACCTGCGCAAATGGCCTAGAAACACATGGAAGTTATAATTTTTACTTTTTTAGGGTAAAAAAGGTTAAAAACAACATCAAAGAAAGAAAAATAAGAAGCTAAATAGAAACCATAGGGGATGAAGCAGCTGGTCATGTAGGGATATTAAAAGCGACAATGGTCGTAATAAAAAAAACCCTTGTGGAGTCACCAATTGTTAGTGTGAATTATAATCGCAAGCGTACGAAAAAAACTCACTTTAGTTGTGCATAACAAACAACCCTAACATAAAAAGTGGCTATCAATTTTCTTAGATCTGAAGTAGGCGATTGGAATAAATTCTACAAAAATCTAGATCTATGCAGTTAAAGACATTAAACAGTGAAAATAAACAAGAGTTGCTCCATACATCCAATAGACAAGACAAGAGTTTATAAAGAATTTTTTGTATTATGATACCTAGGAAGGGAACAAAGAAATATGTTACTAGTCCCCCTCAGTGGGATGGGTTCTTGTATGTCCTCAGTGATTCAGATCCAAGATCTCTCTCTCTCAATGGTGCTAAAAACCCAGACAAAATGGAACTCAAAGGGAGCTCTTAAGGAAAAGTAGAAAAAATATGACAATGATGGAGGATCAAAGTCAGACCAAAAGCATAGATTAAAAGGTGACAAAAGGTGATAAAAGGTAGTGAATGAATGGAAAACCCTTCTATTTATAACAAAATATTGAGTTATTCTAGATATTGGTGCATAGATAAAATATTATTAACCAAATCAAGATCCAACTTACTTGGAATACTTTATTATTTTTTGGTGGAGGGAAAAGGAATTTAGAATTGGTTAAATCCCTTTATTTCAAAATAATAAATAAATAAATTATTTATTTATTATTTGAAGGATGAGGTTAAGGAATAATTAAAAAAATAATGATTTATTCAATTATTTATAGATGATGTAGTCAAATTTAACAAGGAATATTATTAAATAATGATTTAAATAATTATTCCTAGAAAATAATAAGATAAATAATGATTTATCTAATTAATTCTCTTGTTTTGGGTTAAATATGCTAGGAATACTAATTAAACAATGGTTTAGTAAATTATTCCTAGAGGAAAATCAAATGAATAGGAATTTATTTAATTATTCCTCATGGGGTTTCGTGTTTAGAACGGAAATAATTTAATAAACTATGGGTTGTTAAATTATTTCTCATAGTGAAAGCAATTTTACTATGGTAAAATTGGTCTTACATGGTGTACTTTAGTCCATCTAATAGTAATAGGTTAGATGACCAAAAATTGGTGTAACACTATAGTACCTACAGGCCAAGAGTAAGTTACAAGAGACTAGGTATTACAAGTCGATAGGGTTTTTATAATAGTTTTATTTAGTGATCAAGTAATAGAAGGGAAACACAAAAACGTTGGTAGGCTTGCTTTCAAAAACATCCACACCAAAGATCACAACTTTGGTAACTTTAGTGCACATTGATCCTTTCACCCATGATGCATACAAAGAGGCATATACAAGGATGAGGAATTCAAGGAAGTGGTTTAATAGTTGCAAAACTAGAGTCATGCAGAAAATGGAGATAAGATAGTCGAATATCATATCCAAAAGGGCTACTTTATAGGCTGGACAAGGTATATGTTCCTAAAGGTGAGAAAATTAATCAAATGAGAGTGTCTCACACCTTCAAGGTTGTATGGAAGACAATGACCAGATTATAGAGGTATGTGTATTGGCCCAAGATGAAAGATGTATCTAGGTTCATAAGAGGATGTATGGTTTTTTATACCAACAAGCCTAATTCTAGGAGACATGGTCTATATGATCCCTTACTTGTATACACTCATGTTATAGGTCAATTTGGGTTCCATTCCCAATGACCTGGTTAACTGGACATCATCTCTAGGACCAATGATCAAGGGTCTATCATTCCCTATCATTTCAGTTTCTACATGCCCTAAGACAAGAGACAAGACAAATCAAGCAAGACTTTCATCAAGCAAAGGTTTCCAAGGTTTGAATCTTACTATATAGCATATGAGAGCTCACCAATGCAGGCTCTAAGGGGCCTAAGTGCGTTGCGTATGCAGGTAGCCCCATGCAAGGCTGCTCTGCAAAGCACTTCCCGACATTCAAAGGTGCATTGGTCAAATTGGGAGTGAAATTTTCATTGTTCCAAAATCTCCACTTGGCCAGTGCCTTCTAGAAGAGTTCACATGTGTCAAGCATCAGATCCAAGTGTCCATTTTACATCTACATGAATGGAAACATGTCTTGCCTATTATTGGAAAGTCATTGATTACAAAACAACCTATAGTTCATCTATAAATTGAGCACAGATCTAAGTGCTTGAGGAGGAAGAATTTGAGTAGAGAAATGCTGGAGAAATTTCAATTGAGAGCTAGATTTGTGTAGCTGTTGCTGGAGAGATTTATACTGTGATGAGGCTTGGGAATGTTGTTGGAAGGTCACTTCAAATTAGTCACTAGGTTGTATCCTTTATTTCTATCATCAATAAAGAGTACTGATTATTCTTCCCTATATGCATCTGTATTGGCTTTGATTTTCCATATTGCAAGATCTTGGTTGATGTATATGGTTTATGCTTTACTGATTTAGCTAACTAGCTTGAATATATATCTATATTATTACATCTTCTGTTGTTTCAGTGTTCCTTCTTGCAGGAATCATTCAGCCCACAAACCGCTTGAATTTGAAGTTGCAACGGAAGTGACATAAGGAGCCATTTGGAATCGAATGAACAAGTAAGCCTCCAATCCTCTCTGTGTATCTATTCTGAGTTAGGGATAATAATCATATAGTCTTTCACCTGTTTTTCTAGACTAGCACCTATCTAGGGAAGCGTGATTTATCCGTAATTCACAACCCTGGCACAACAAATTGGCGAATCCACTGGGGATAATTTCTCTTAGTTTTAGGTGTTTAAGCCTCTGATTTTCTTTGTTTATGCACCTAGTAGTTGTTACACATAAAGATTAAACCTTTTCAGAGCTTAATTTTCAAAGACAATGAGTTAAAAAATAGTATTTTTATTTGTATACTACGCCTAACACACCCTTAAACTGGACACAGTGCTTTGCAGAGCACTGTCTCCCTTCCTAGCCTACATTGTAGAGCACTGTCTCCCTTGGAGACTGCGTTGACTCCTAAAAGTGCTCAAATTCCCTTGAATTTTCCTTTGCAATTTGCTTCAGTTTTGTTCGCTGCTGTGTTCTAAAATGTTTGATGCTCAATTGACCAGTAACTCTATATACTTCTTCTCCTTTGACTGAATTTTTTTTCAATGTTGTTTTAAAAGAAGTTTTTCTTTATCATTGACAAGTTGATTTCAAAGTACTTTTTATGGTCGCATTAAGAATCATTTGCTTTCGAAATAGGAAATTGTCGTAAAATCTTCATTTCCTTGATAGGAGAAATTGTTGTTGAAATCCTCATTTTTCCTTTAAAAGAGAAATTATTTTTTGTATTCTTCGTTTCTCGAAAGTAAAAAGCATTTGAATTATTGATTTAGTGCACCTAGTTTCCTTTCTGCATTCATAACATTAAGGAAACTGAAAAGAAAAACTTTCATTTGCATGTAGAATAATGTGTGTTTTGTAAAAGGAACATTAGGAAATCTGCATTTAGTTTGAGATTCATTGATTTGTTTTCTCTCAAATTATTTTCTCTCTTCCCTTAGTATATAGGTTTTTCATTGAAAAAGATGAAAGTGAAAAATTGAATATCATTCTTAGCTTGCATTTTAGGAAATTCATACACATCGTCGCGGTGAACCTTTGAAAGGAAAATTGTTAAGCAAGATCAACATAAAATTTATCTCAATTTACTTAACAACGCATTGGAACCATAATGATAACATTTAGAAGGTCTAGGCTAGAGACATGTTCCGACGTCGTAAAACATAGCAGCTGTCGTTAAATTTTATGTTATACATTATGAGTGTGATACCTCACTCCACGTACGTAATTATATCGTAGTTTGTCCACGTACTTTCGGGTATATCGGGTGGTGTTACAGTACGATAATTATAAAGGGGTGCTCTCACTGTGTGGTTTCGCATTAGACAACTCTAATATGGACTTGGGCCTCCACGAACCTTCAGGTATATTTGGGAGGATAGATTTTAGGTGCTATCCATCCATAGTGAACCGAGTCGGCCGCCTCAAAATTGTGATACACCGAACACAACATTCGGGGAGATTACCTACCCGTACTTTTTGGTTTTCCAGGAGGTATTCTGCAATTCATAGTTTCTTGGTAAACCCTTTTTCCTAGCATTACCCTCTTTTTTTTTATTTGTTTTTTGGTTAAAATAAATTAGTCATCATGGAAGAAAAAAATCCTTTCCCTCATCGTTCTTATAGACATCGCTCTACCGAAACTAGTACCATAAGTACCTTTGGTGAAGCATCATCTTCCCATATACCAGAGTTGGCACAAGTTATTTCTACAAATCTTGGTTTGTCTACTGTTGTCGAGACAGAGTCCTCACAGCTACCCGTGGTCACGATCCATCCAATCTGTGAGACCATACCTCCCGAACCCAACGTTGTTCAAATGGAAGTTGATCTGGATCCAATTGTGATTTAGGGGGCAACTGTTATTGGTAAAACTGGAAATCATCCCCAGGACCAATGAAATAGGGTCTATTATCCCCTTATATTTCTGTTGCTATATTCCCTAAGTGGAGAAAATCTTGATCCTGAATTTGAACAACCGGAAGTTGTTTCTGTATTGGTCACTCTACAATCTATTGTAGCCATTAAGTCTTCCATATCGCATAGTCAACCACCTGAAATATAATTTTGGCCTGATGGAAAAGTTCTTCCACTTAGTTTGATTTCTATTGAAGAAATATCACAAGATGAGACACCTTTAACTCAAACTCATTTTCGGTAGGAGATTTACTTGTACGAGTATTTTCCTCTATCACCTTCCTCTGCTTTTAGTGATCCTGTTTCACTTTCAGTTCCCGTAGATTCTATAGGGTATACATTGGGTCATTTGATCATGGCTAAGATAACATCCCAGACTAAACCATCTATTTCAGCTGCGACAGCATCTGTTGTTACTTCATCTTCGATGTTTTGTCCATTGACTTCACCCATGTCATCATCTGGAATCCTATCTGGTTCCTCCCTTATGAGTACTAAACAACTTGATCCTTTATTCACATCTTCAATACAATATTAAGCTGGTCCCATCAGTTATTATCCTTGGTGGCCGGTGATTTCACAGAAATTACCCTCTAAAATTCCAAAATTCAATGAAAACCCTGGAGAAGACCCGTCAACGCATGTTATAACTTATCATTTATGGTGCTCATACAAATCCTTAAATGATGACTCCGTTAGACTACGTATTTTCTAGAGCACACTCACTACTCCAACTCCACAATGAGGATGGTTATTTTTCTGTGTCAACCTCGTTAAAAATGAAATAGATTTATGAGGATAGTTATTTTTTCTTGTGTCAGCCTCATTAAAAAATGAAATAAGTACCTATGAGGATAGTTATTTTTTCTTGTTTCAACCTCATTAAAAAATGAAACAAGTGCCTTTGAAGATATTTCTTTTACTATGTCAACCTCGTTAAAAAATGGAATAGGTCATGAGCATAGTTCTTTTCCTGTGTCAAGCTCGTTAAAAAATGAAACAAATCCTCCCCTATAATGAACCTTCATTCCATCCAGCTATCAGTAACTAATATTATACTTAGGTGAATGAAATGAAGCTTGGGGGGGCATCTTCTCTTGCAGGGGGCATTCAAAACATTCTTACCAATTGCACGCAATCAACGACTGAAGTTCGGGGGAAAAATCAGGTTCAGAGCTCTAAAATGCAAATGGTAATAATGGAATGGTGAAAATGAATAGTGAAACTACTTTTTATAGTCATTTAATTTTTTTGAAGTTAAATTTATTGCTATGACTATATTTTTATTATGTTTTTATCATGAAACAGGTATTTTTAATCCATTTGATGTTGTTCTAAACAGGAAATACAACTGATGAACAGATTAGTCATGCAGATTTATTCAAAGAATGACTTGAACACAAAGCATAATTTTTCTCCTTATTTTTCGAGCTTTGTTAAAAATGAAAAAGGATTTAAACCACACTTTTATCTCTTTTTCAAGCTTCGATAACAGAAAAAAATGAACCCCTGGAGTCTTCTTTCAACTCTTTTTAGACTCCGATAATCTGAAAAGATTGCTGGGCACTTATTTTTTCGAGCTCGTTAAAGTAAATGAATTGATATCTACTCAGTATAAGTTTAAAATTTTTCCGGACTAAGATGGATTATTTATGAAAAAGGAATACCTTGGTTAAACATGAACAAAGAGGTTCTTTCAGATATTATTTTACACTTTTTTGGATCTGAGAGACAAATTTATGAAAAATTACTTTTGGAGTTCTCTTTCGTCCTCTTTTTCAGACACTCAAAATATGAAAAAGGACCGGGCTATTATTATCGTTAAGCTCATTAAAACATAAAATAGTGACGAGCTTGTCGATCATGGCAAGAATCGAGTTTCATGCATCACTAGACTCGTTAAATTATTAAATAGTGATACTTTATTCGCTCGAAGTGTTGAATTATAGATCAAGAAAATGTTATCCTCCTCAAGCTTGTTAAAAAATAAAGAGGTACTGGTCAACAAATGACCAGGGAAAATTTGGGAAAAGTAAGTAAAGTTTCTTTTTGGTAGCAAGTCGCTCTTGAACATGACACTACTTTCACTCCATGTCTGTTACTGTTTTGGGTTGGGTAATCATCTTAATAGTTCATTCACACCTATGGTTCATCATACCTTCATTTTGGTTTTGGGTCAATTCTTCCAACTCATCACAGTGTTGCTGATATGTTCAAGAGAAGTCATCCAGTGATTAAAAACTCATCCTTCTACAATAATCGTAAACCTTTATTTTCATGACCGTCATCCCTGAAAAATTGCTATATCAAGTCATACCTTTATCTCCGAAATCAGTAACTCCTGTTTTGCAATAAGGTGACTTCCCGTCGATGAAAAATAAATATCAAGGAAGTTCAGTTAGAAACATCAGATTCCAGTACCATGAGGCTTGTTACAGCATCGACAAGATCCTTGCTTCCTGACCTTTGACCAAAATATTTTGTTTGGTGTGCGACATCAAACCACCTATTCTTGCCTTACGAAATGTATTGTATTACCTTGAGGGCCATTTTCATTAATGGTGGTTCTCTTGCATTTGTTAACAACTCACATCATTGGCTAGTAATCAAACGATGTATTTCCATGTTCGACTACAAATCATATCTTCGCATGGCTAGACTTGTACCCAAATGATCGAGTAAACGAGATAAGAAGACCTCGGATCTAGTTTTAGCCATCCAGGCTGCGATTTTAGGATTTTTGTGCACATCATCTATAAGGTGACCTTACATACAGATTGTCATCCAAAAATGGGCCTATATCTGTAGGCATGTCTACATCTGGGCAACATTCCAATCAAGATGACTTTCTGAATTATGTACATGTTATTAGATTGTTTATGTGCTGAACATGGGAATGCATACCCTCAGCAATTATGATCAAAGAGGATATATCATGATGTATTGTATTTTAAGATTAATGCAGGTGACCACTCCGCTTCATTTTAAGACTCATCACATTGTAAATCATCTCAATCAAATGTTCTTATTATTTGGATCTCATGCTTTAGCAGGCAATTGTTATAGGTCAATTTGGGTACCATTCCCAATGACCTGGCTAACTGGACATCATCTCCAGGACCAATTATCAAGGGTCTATCATTCCCTATCATTTCATTTGCTACATGCCCTAAGACAAGAGACAAGAAAAATCAAGCAAGACTTTCATTAAGCAAAGGTTTCCAAGGTTTGAAGCTTACTATATAGCATATGAGGGCTCACCAATGCAGGCTCTAAGGGGCCTAAGTGCATTGTATATGCTGGTAGCCCCATGCAAGGCTAATATGAAAAGCACTTCCCGACATTCAAACGTGCTTTGGTCACATTGGGAGTGGAATTATCATTGTTCCGGAATCTCCACTTGGACAGTGCCTTCTAGAAGAGTTCACATGTGTCAAGCTTCGGATCCAAGTGTCCATTTGACATATACATGACTGGAAACATGTATTTCCTATTATTGGAAAGTCATTGATTGCAAAAAAACCTACAGTTCATCTATAAATTGAGCACAGATCTAAGTGGTCGAGGAGGAAGATTTTGAGTAGAGAAATGCTGGAGAATTTTCAATTGAGAGCTAGATTTGTGTAGCTGCTACTGGAGAGAATTATATTGTGATTAGGCTTGGAATCATTGTTGGAAGGTCACTTCAAATCAGTCACTAGGTTGTAACCTCTCCTTCTATCATCAATAAAGAGTACTGCTTATTTTCCCCTATATGAATCTGTATTGGCTTTGATTTTTCATATTGCAAGATATTGGTTGATGTATATGGTTTATGCTTTACTGATTTAGCTAAATAGCTTAAATAAATATATATATTATTGCATATTTTTCTGTTTCAGTGCTCTTTCTTGCAGGAAGCATTCCGCCCACAAATCGTTTGAATTTGAAGCTGCAACAGAAGTGACAGAAGGAGCCATTTGAAAGCGACTAAACACGTAAGCCTCCAATCCTCTCTGTGTATCTATTTCGAGTTAGGAAAAATAGTCGTATATTATTTCACTTGTTGTTCTAGACTAGAATCTGTCTAGGGAAGCGTGATTTATCCGTGATTCACAATTCTAGCCCAACAACTCATCCTAAGGAAAGAATTTACATGGACTTTGTGGGAGGATTAACAACAACCATGAAAGTTCATGAATAAATATTCATGGTCATTGACGGGTTCATTAATATGTGCATTCTCATGCCATATTAAAATACCATTATTAGGGAAGAAGAAAAAAATGTGTTCGTTGGACAAGTCTAGGTGCATTTTGGAATCCTAAGGAGCATTGTTTTAGATATTGGCACAACATTTCTTCATGCATTTTGGAATACATTGTGGGAGAAGGTGGAAACAAAATTGAAGAGGTATACAACATCCAACCATATAAAGATGGGAAAAACTAATGGAATTTTGTAGAAATTCCTTGTATATTGAAACTACTAATTGTAATTTGCTAAAAGAATAGACTTGAATCTACTCTACCAACTACGGAAACAAATTTAAATGAGCACGAAATAACGATGCATACAAGAAAAAGAATTCAATAAACACATTACACAATTATTCATGGGTAATTCCTTAGATAAAAAGCCCATTATCTATATATTGTTATAGTCAAAGAAAATATGAGAATATTACAATGATTTTCTCAAGCCCGATAAACCTCTGCACTATCTCTATCTATCTCACTACTTCTTAGACAAAGCTAGGCAAATAATTAGAATTTTTTTTGCCTACCCAGATCCCTATTTCCTTGCAATGTTTCCTTGGGAAACTAGCCTCTATTAGTTAGGAAAATCCCCATCCAATAATACACAATCCATATAGGTCCTTTCTCTAACTGCATGCGCCACCTATACAATTTGGATGATTATACAACTAATATTACACTTACCTTGAACTCCAATATCAACTGGGTAACTATAAATTCATACATGCATGAGTTATTTATGGATGATATATCAGTTCTCTGGTTGACCACTTAGTGTGGTTCAAGTTCCACTTCCACACTTTGACCTTCCACTAGTTCCTCCAACAGTTGGAACTAGTTAAAATGAAGTTAACTCAAATAAACTGAGTTAATTAATTAAAAATCAAAATAAAATCAACCAAGGATCCTAAAAAGTAGGAACCACTATACATGACTCAAGTTAGACCCTCAACTCAAATTAACTGAACCAACTAAGCCAAACTAAATTATTAACTCATAAAAGTTGTCATGACATGTGGAATTACAATTTTTTTCTAATTTCATTCAAGGGAAAATCAATTTATAATATTTCTTGGTTCCATTTTCAACATTTCTAATTTCCATTTTCAACATTGACTCTTAACAAGAAAGGGATTCAAATCTATCTTGATCCAGTGCCTTTGGAATGTTATGCATGCAACACTTATCTCTATTTTTATTACGACTGCAACATATACAACTGAAAGGCATACAAACAAAACAAATTGAATCAACTGTGATTAGTATAATGCATCTGTCACTTGAGTCTTAACTGTTACTAGCTACTACACGGACCCTACATTATGCCATCTGCACTACTTCTAGTTTTGCACTTTTCTCCCTAGTATCTGCATCTATCACTCTGGCATCAGACTGCATCAATTGCAACTAATCCATCCTGCTACTGTATATTGGGGTCCCCTATAGCAAGGTAATTATCCATGAGACAAAAAATTTCGATAAACCCTTTCTAAATTTCAACACTCTTGGGACTATTGCTTCACATCGCCCCACCTCTCACCTAGAAGTATTGTTGCATGTGCTCCCTCTTCCCACATGGCTCGAAATTCCCCCCTACTGGAGGCCTCTGCTTGAGTGGATATCTCTACTTGGCCTCCTTTCTTCTTCTCAAACTGTGGCTGCTCCACAACTTGATGATACTGCTACTAAGGCTACATGTGGAGAGGTAATTCATGCTCCCTCTCAACCACCAACTATCTAACCTTTGTCTTGCCCCTCAAGAATTTTTGTGCATCTTGTACCTCAAGTGCATACACGTTCTTGAATCACACATTGATCTGCTTCACCCGTCCCGTGTCAATGTTTATAAGGAAAAAATTTCCTTTGCTAAATATCACATCGTAGCCACGGTCTTCCAATATCACGATGGAAACAATATTATTATTTAGTCCTAGAACAAACATCAAATCTTTGAGTCTGAGAGGGGAGCCAAAATCCATATAAAAAGTAATTGTACCAATACCAGTTTCACTATACCTCCCATCATCTCCAAAATTGATGTTGTGCTTGAGGTATTTCTCCTCCAAGTCAATGAATAGATCACTATTCCACATAATATGGAATGAGGCAACATTGTTGATATACCACATGATTCCCATTACACTTCTTTCCATGCATACACAAATAATTAAATCAAGATCTAATTGTGATTCTAGAGATTCACATGTTGCTTGTTGTGTTTGTGTTATATTATTTCCACCACTAACAGGGGGGCGATAGCCCCCCCGTATGTTGTGCTGGGCGCAATGTTGGGGGGGTCACAGGGGGGCAGTTGCCCCAGAAATTTTTTTTGGTCCTTATTTTCCGGTGGGCGGACCCGCCCATGGTTTTGTGCTTGGGGTTGCACATGGTTTTGGGGCATGATGGTTTTCGGGCCCTGGTATTTTGTAGATCCAGTTAAGGGAACTACAGTTATGTTCTCATCCATGGTTAATGGATTGGGGTATATGTATGCTTTGGAATGTATATATATTTGTTGTAACACTAAAAGGAATATAATGAAAAATCAAGCTAGTCGTCCCGATTTGGAATCTAGGGAAAAATCTCTGTGTTTATCTGGTCTATGTTTTATGCTCTCGCTACTGTTTTTTTTCTGTCTTTAAGGTTTGTTTGCAGATAATTTTTGTACAGGGTTAAAACCTACATTTGGTATCAAAGAAGTTTCGGCTTCAAAGGGACACCTTTGCTGCTGAGGGGTTTTTTTCTAGGGCCTGAGGTAGATCCTGTTCAGTGGGAGATATGAGGGATCAATTCTTATGGTGAAAGAAGATGGCGAGCGGCGGGAAG
The DNA here is from genome assembly GCA_034641835.2 of Pinus albicaulis. NCBI lineage: Eukaryota > Viridiplantae > Streptophyta > Pinopsida > Pinales > Pinaceae > Pinus > Pinus albicaulis. The sequence goes on along the minus strand of CM076580.1, from coordinate 542,270,416 downwards.
ATAGAGATCGAGAAATTTGATAGTCATAGTTTTGAGTTGTGGAAGCTCAAGATGGAGGATTTGTTGGTGGATAAAGATTAGTGGATCACGGTAGATCTGGGTACTAAACCAACGAAAATCTCAGATGAAGACTGGAAGAATCTAGATTGGAAGGAAAAGAGCACAATATGGTTGTGTGTATTAGATTCATTATTGTTGAATGTATCTGGGGAAGCTATGGAGAAGACCTTGTGGGACAAGCTAGGGACTTTGTACCAATCTAAGCCTCTGGTGAATAAATTGTTCCTGCGGAAAAAGCTGTATAACCTGAGGATGAAGGATGGAGACTTGGTGACAGAGTATCTGAACGGCTTCAATACTGTGGTAAGTCAACTGTCATCTGTTGATATTAAAATATCAGATGAAGATAAGTGCATCAGTTTATTGTGTTCTCTACCAGATTCGTGGGATAGTTTGGTTATTGCAATAGGTAGCAATACAACTACCTTGAATTTTGATGACATTGTCTCAGCCTTGCTGTTGGAGGAAATGAGATGGAGAAATATGGAGGGTCAGAATGGAGATGCCTTATCTATACGAGGAAGGTCCCAAAACAGAAACAAGAATAAGGTTTCGAGTGGGATATCTAAATCTAGAGGGAGATCTAAATCTCTTGGAAAGTTTGTAAAGGTGTCCTGGAAATGCGGAAAGTAAGGGCACTACAAAAAGGACTGCAGATCTAAAGCTCCTGAGAAGGGAAAGGGATCTGATGATGCTCCTTCTGCAGAGGAAAAAACCACCTCGGATGAAGGTGGGGATGTGTATTTGGCTTCTTCTTCAAATACACATGTATATCATGAGTCATGGTTGATTGAATCAGGTGCATCCTTTCACTTCACTCCTCATAGGGAGTGGTTCTGTGAGTATGAGAAATATGATGGCGGTGATGTCTTCTTAAGTGGTGATAGGAAGGCCATAATCATTAGACGTGGAAATGTCAAGATGAAGCAGCAAGGTGGAAGGATTAGAACACTTCCTGGTGTTCTTCACATTCCTACATTGGCCAGAAATCTAATTTCTATAAGCAAGATGGATGATGCAGGTGTAAAAACAGTGTTCGAGAAAGATGTCTGTAAGATGGTTCAGGGAGCACTGGTATTAATGCGGGGAGTTTGGATTGGAACTCTATAAAAGCTTCAGGGCATCACTATTATTGATGGGTGCAATAGTTCTGTGGTTCCCAAAAGTGGAGCGGAAAGCCTAGCGGTCTCTGGAGAAAAGACCATGCTATGGCATCAAAGGCTTGGATATATTGGAGAGAAGGGCCTTCGGATACTGCATGGAAATGGTATGGTAGAAGGTATGTCTAATAGCTCTTTGGATTTCGATTTCTGTGAACATTGTGTATATGGGAAGCAGAATCGGGTGAGTTTTCCTTCTAGTGCTAAGAGGGCGAACAAGATATTAGAGCTTGTGCACAGTGATGTGTTTGGACCTGTGTCGGTTCCATCACTGGGTAAGTCTGTGTACTATTTTTCATTCATAGGTGACTTCTCAAGGAATACATGTATATATTTCTTGAGGAAGAAATCTAAAGTCTTTGAAATATTTAAAGAATTTAAGGCCCTGGTGGAAAACCAGACAGAGAATAAGATAAAGGTGCTGAGGACAGGTAATGGTGGGGAGTTCTACAAGAAGGAATTTGAAGAGTTCTGTAAGAAGTGTGGTATAGCATGAAAGAAGAATACTCCATACACACCTTAGAAAAATGGAGTTGCAGAAAGAATGAATAGAATGTTGATGGAAAAGGCAAGAAGCATGCTCAGTGGTACCGGGTTAGGAAAAGAATTCTGGGCAGAGGCAGTGGAGACTGCATGTTACTTGGTTAACAAATCACCTTCATCAGCGTTGGAGGATAAGACTCCACATGAGGTATGGAATGGTAATAAACCCTCTCTTTCACATCTAAGGGTATTTGGATGTGATGCATATGTACATGTTCCAAAGGAGAAAAGGACCAAGTTGGATAATAAATATGAAAGGTGCATATTTATTGGGTATAAGGATGGTTTAAAGGGTTACAAGCTTTAGAACCCAGAAACAAGGAAGGTTGTGTACAACCGAGATGTGGTGTTTAGAGAGGTGAAAGATATTGTTAAACATGAAGTGCTACCAAAGGAACTTGAGAATATAGAGTTTGAGCTAAAGGAGGATGAATCAGACTCTACAACAGAAGAAGACTTAGAAGAGGAAGAGCCACAAACTCCAGCTGTGAGAAGATCAGTTCAAGAAAGAAGACAACCAGAAAGGTATAGTCCATCTTCTTTCTATTCAAATTTTGCTTTAACTATAACTGATGATGATCCCAGAAATGCCAGGGAGGCAGTAGATTCAGAGGATGGAAAACTATGGAAGGAGGCCATGGTTGATGAAATGACATCCTTGCATAAAAATGAGGCATGGGATTTGGTGGAGTTTCCGGCTAGAAGGAAGCCCATCGGGAGAAAATGGGTGTTTAAGAAGAAGATGAATGTAGAAGGCAAGGTGGAGAAATACAAATCTCGGTTGGTAGCAAAAGGTTATTGCCAGGTTTCGCGAATTTATTTTGGTGATATTTTTTCTCCTTTTGCCAAAGTTACTTCTATTATATTACTTTTATCTATTGTTGCTGCATTTGATTTTGAGGTAGAACAGATGGATGTGAAGACAACATTTATTGATGGGGAACTGGAAGAGGAGATCTACATGAAAAAACTTGAAGGCTTTATGGTGAAGGGGAAGAAAGAGATGGTATGTAGGTTAAATATGTCTCTGTATGGGTTAAAATAGTCACCAAGGATGCGGTATTAGAAATTTGATACCTATATACCGGGACTTGGATTCACCAGAAAAAAGGAGGATCTCTGTGTTTATTTTAAATGAATTGGTGACCTTATTCTTTATTTGGTATTGTATGTGGATGATATGTTGTTGATTGGAAATGACAAAGAAATTATCCAAGATTTGAAGACCTAGTTATTCTCCAAATTCAACATGAAGGATCTTGGTGCTGCAAACTATATTTTGGTCATGGAAATTAACAGAGATCGGACAAAGAGGAAGCTATGGTTAAAATAAAGGAAGTATGTCGAGACTATATTGCAGAGGTTCAAGATGCAGGATAGTAAACTAGTGAATTTTCCAATTCTTGTAGGTACAAATATATCTGCTGAACAGTGTCCCAAGACATAAGAAGAAGAGGAGGATATGTCCCGTGTTCCATATGAAAGTGTAGTGGATAGCCTGATGTATGCAATGGTCTGTACTAGACCAGACATTTCACATGCAGTGGGAGTATTGAGCAGGTTTATGTCAAACCCAGGGAAGGAGCATTGGACAATAGTGAAGCGAGTTTTCAGATATTTGTGTGGAACTAGTGATTATGGCTTGTGCTACCAGGGAAGACCAGGATTGGAAAGAGTGTTGGACATTCGTGGTTTTGTTGATGCAGAATGGGATGGAGATCTGGACGAAAGAAGATCTACAAGTGGGTATGTGTTTAGCCTATTTGGAGGTTCAATCAGTTGGATGAGTAAAAGAGAGTCTGTAGTGGCTCTTACAACTATAGAGGCAGAATACATGGTAGCCACTCATGTAAGCAAGGAAGCAGTTTGGTTGCAGAGATTGTGTTCAAGTATGGGGTTGGTGTAACAAGCTATAAGGATAGACTGTGATAGCCAAAGTGAAATTTTCTTGGCTAAGAACCCTGCTTATCATTCAAAGACAAAGCACATTGATGTTCAATATCACTTTCTGAGATATATGCTTGAAGCTAAAAGGGTGTTTCTGGTAAAGGTGGACACTTTGAAGAATGTTGCACATGCATTGACAAAGTTTGTGAGCACTCTGAAGTTCTCTTGGTGTATAGAAACAATGGGTGTTGTGAAGCTGGGCTAATGATTCAACTCTCCTGTGGCCCCCCTATGGAAAGAAAACAACAAGTGGGAGAATTTTGGGTTTTTGTTATATTCTTTCCACGACTAATCACGCACGCGGGGCGGGGGGGGGGGGGGGTAATAGGGGGGGTGATAGCCCCCTTTATACATTGTGCTGGGTGCAATGTCGGGGGGGGGTCAAGAGGGGGGGGTAGTAACCCCCGCTATTGGTGTCTGGGGCAGGACCCCAGAAAAATTTTTTGGTCCTTATTTTCTGATGGGCGGACCCACCCATGGTTTTGTGCATGGGTTTGCACATGGTTTTGGGGCATGATGGTTTTCGATACCTGGTATTTTTTAGATCCAGTCAAGGGAACTACAGTTATGTTCTAATCCAGGGTTAATGGATTGGGGTTTATGTATGCTTCGGCATGTATATATATGTGTTGTAACACTAAAAGGAATATAATGAAAAATCAAGCTAGTCGTCCTGATTTGGAATCCAAGGGAAAATCTCTGTGTTTATTTGTTTTATGTTTTATGCTCTTGCTACTGTTTATTTTCTGTCTTTAAGATTCATTTGTAGATAATTTCTGTATAGGGTTAAAACCTACACAACTTCTACTGCAAGATCCTTCTTGCTTGCCTTTTTCTGTGGACATTTCGTGGCATAGTGCCCGAACTTATGACAATGAAATTTTTTTATGTTCCTCACCTTGTGCCCTTGGATTTATTTTCTTTGTTGACTAATGCAAAATCATCTTCCACTTCTTTGGATGAGGTCCCATCTCTGGTGTTTCACCTTATCTCTTATTGCACCAAGTCAGAATACAAATGCTCCAATTCTGGTAGCTTCTCCCTCCCATTTACCAAATCTTGGTAGATTTTATAGCTCTTAGGATGGATTAGAAGCACTAGGATGACTAGATCATCTTTAGAAACTATAACACCAACACTCCCAATATTATCCTGACATTGGGTGAACTTGGTCAAGTATTTTGGTATTGTGTCACCCTTCTCCATATTGATTTTCTTGAGCTTGTCCTTTAGTTCCAACTTCTTGTGGTCACTACTGTTATGCGAAAAGTATATCAAAGCCTTCCACATTTCATATGGAGTTTCCTTTCCATGGAAGTTCAAGAAAATATGATATTGAACTCCTTCCAGTAGGATCCTTCTCACCTTTTCTACATTCTTCATCCAGGTCACCAGACCTTGAGCATTAGTTGGTGGAGGCTTAGGAATGTCACCGTCTATGAAATAATTCATCCCTTTATCTTCCAACACTTCTTCCATATTCTCCTTCCAATCTATGTAATTTTATTTTTTCTCAAGGACATACTCAAGTCTCAATCCATAGAATGACATCCTGATCCTAATGCTAGTCCTGGAGAATAGATCTACAAATTTGATTCAATTGCACAAAAAAAAATCATATTATTCTCTTCTATAGTGATTTATTCTCTGATACCATGTATAAATTCCTTTTAGATTCAAAATTATAATTGTAATTTTCTGAAACAATAGAATTGAATCTACTCTACCAATTGTGGAAACCAATTTAAACGATTGCGAAATCATGAAGCATACAAGAGAAATAACTCAATCAACACATTACACAATGATTTCCTAGGGAATCCACAACTAAAAACCATATAATACATATATTTCATTAGTCATAAAATATGAGAAGATTACGATGCTTTTATCAAACTCGAGAAATCTCTACACTATCTCTATCTGTCTCACTTCTTCCTAGAAAAGCCTAGGTCAATACTTAGCCAATTTTCTTCCTGCTGAGATCCCTATTGCCTTGTGTTGTTTCATTGAGTAGTTAGACCCTATTAATTAGGGAAATCCCCATCCAATACTGTGTAATCCATCTAGGGCCTTCCTCTGGCTACATGCACCACCTGTACAATTTAGATGATTATATAACTGATATTACAATGCCCTTGAGCTCGAATCTCAACTGGGAAACTCTTAGTTCACACATGCATGGGTTATTTATGGTTGATTTATAAGCTCTCTAGTTGATCACTAGGTGTGGTTCAATTTCGACTTCCACAATTTGACATTTATTCCTACCCAGATCCCTATTTCCTTACGTTGTTTCCTTGGGTAACTAGCCCCTATTAATGATGGAAATCCCCATCCAATAATGCGCAATCCATCTAGGGCCTTTATATGAGTGCATGCACCGCCTGTACAATTTGGATGATTATATAAATGATAGTACACTTCCCTTCAACTCCAATATAAACTAGTTAACTTGCAATTCAAACATGCATGAGTTATTTATGGATTATATATCAATTCTCTTGTTGATGATTGAGTGTGGTTCAAGTTCCACTCTAACACTTTTATCTTCCAGTAGTTCCTCCAACAGTTGGAACTAGTTAAATTGAATTTAACTCAGATAAGCTGAGTTAATTAATTACAACTCAAAATAAACTCAACCAGGGTTCCTAAAAGTAGGAGGCACTCTACATGACTCAAGTTAGACCCTCAACTCGAATTAACTGAACCAACTAAGTCAAGCTGACTTATTTAACTTATACAAGTTGTCATGAGATGTGGAATTACAATTTTATTATAATTTAATTCAAGGGAAAGTTAAATTAGAATATTTCTTGGTGCCATTTTCAAAATTTCTTGTTGCTGTTTTCAACAAATTTGGTGTAGCTTTTGAGAGGTTACAATTAGAGGCATTAGAAGACTTGGGATGATAATCATAAATCACTATTATTAAAAATTAGTCTACAATTCTATTGGTAAGTTCTAATTTGAAATTCATCTTGAATATATTTCATGAACACTTTTAGATATTTCATATGGAAAACAAGGAGTGAGGGAGGATATTATAAGGGATACTTTAAGTGAATAAAAAATTATTGAGAAGATCAAGAAGATCCATATATAGGAATGAGTAAGACTAGAGAATTCGTAGGAAAAGTACAAGGCCAAGCATGATCAACAATGAAAAAATAAGTCATTTAGAGTGGGAGACAGAGTATGGTTACAATTGAACAAGGACAAACTATAATATCCTAGTAAGAAAATAAAGGCTCTACAATATGGTTTGTTGAAGAGATTGGAAAATATGGGAGATAATTATTATAGAATCATTCTACCTTCATACATTCATATTTACTTACTAATGAATATAGAAGATCTAAAATTCATTGATCCCTCCAAACTAGATAAAAAATAGGAGTAAGTACTACCTTCTATAGAGAACTTAGTGCTATACGTTCAGGTAGAATTTATAGAGGATAAAATTTTGCAGAAGAGGTCTAGAACTGAAATATAGGGGAAACATGACCTTTAGTATATTGGGTTGAAACACCGACTTCTACTCAAGGTTGAATGGTACTCTAGGGAGAAGGTAGTGGATAGACTGACACCAAGGATGATGGTGGAATGGTGGGTATTGAGTAGTGGGCTGACGACTTCCCTTGTTAGAGCATAAAGGGCATGGATGACTTGGCGGCTACTGACTCAACACTAAAGGGGGTAGGGGACAGTATGAATGAAGGGAAAAATGTGTGACATGAGAGAGGAACAAAGAAATGATGGATGGAGGACTATAGTGGGATACAAAAGGGACTTGGGATAGACTCCATGGATACGATGATGACTCAACTTGGATGCTCTAAACAAGGGCGACTCGATGATGGTGCCACACAGAACAGGCCCGATGGGACCATAAAAACATGAGTACAAGATGGTTACTCACGACGAAAATCGACACGAGCATGAAAAAGTATGAAGGCAAGGTGGTGCCCCAAGTACAAGTGTTGCAAGTGAAGAAATTTGATCTTGAGGAGTGGTGATGTGAGCCTTCTTGGAAAAAATGTGTCTAGATGAAGTATCAAATCACAAAAAATGAAAGGACACCCATTTGAGAGCTTGGCGAGAGCTTTCCAACGATGCTAACGGTTTTTCAAACAGAGCTATGGGTTGGTCGCAGATGGGGAAAGAAAAATATGGGGTTTATCTTTTAATAAGGCATTTTCCATACAATTTGATTCATTTTCAAGTGTAGCTATGGTGAATGTAGAGAGGATAAAAGGCCCTAAATCTTGCCGCAATCGTAGCAGAAAAAATGACCGTTGGAATCAAGATCCGTCAGTTGTAGGTAAGAGTCTTAACGATACTTTTTCAATTTAGTGGATTAAAATTTTAGTTTAGGCACCCAGATCTCATGAACAAGAAAGGTTGCACTTTTTGGGGTCTTTTCTGTGACCTGGGTAGCAGGTATTGGGCAGAAAATTATGACTTTTCCCACGAAATGACCTGGAAAGCGCGACTTGTCAAAGAAAGGAGTTTCAGTGCTGTGTTTGGCTGAGAGATGGGATTTTTATAGTTGAGGGGCATAGGTGCCCCCAAGCATGTTATGGTTATGCAAAAATTATTTAGAAAAGGAGAATCTAAACACATTTTAATGATGTGGTTCACCATTTGTTTATGTTATGGTTATCTTATGTGGGAATAATGGATAGATTCAATTCAAGAAAGGGAATGGAGTATTACCAATCTCTTTTGGTACTACATATGAATAAAATGGACTATATTTAAGGGTTGGAATACATGGTGTCACTATCCCAAATAGTAGATTTGGAGATAATGAACTGGTGCTTACCTAGAAAACACACAGGTTGGTCAACAACAATGTCTACGGGATCATCCCTAGAGTGATCTGAAGTGGTATGGGACTCTAGAGTTTCTTCTAAATGGGGAAGAATTATGGTACTAGAGTTGACACGACCATATGCACTATGAGGGTTGTGGAGATTTGCTTCTTGTGGACTCTCAAATATGGATACCCCCTTACCAAAACATTGTGTGTCAATGTAATGACCACAAGGTGTATGTGGTTCAAATGAATGGTTTTGATGTAAGGGGGGATAGATAAATTCAGGGGTGGTGATTTCTTCCAAAATTTCTTCATCATAATAGAATATGGGGTGACTGGTGGAAGAAAAAACACCTGACACGACGAAGCTACCTGAATCATCATCATGAGAAGAAAGTCACATGTGCATGGTCACGAAGGGTGATTGAAGAAAAAGTATATGAAGGATCCACTGATGTTGAGCCCAAGATGATCACTAAAGGGAGGTTAGGCGAAACAGAAGGGGAAGTCCCAGGAAGGTCTTCCACCATGGATCTCATAGATGATGACAGGTAGTGGATAGTGACCGAAGACCCCGTCATCTCGACATCAGGAGGGGGAATATCAATGGGAGTGGTTGTGTCCTCTGGTTTTACCGAAAAAAAACTCGAAAGTAAGGGAGAAATGGAATCGTTACGCTTGACCTCGAGTTGGTGAACTACCAATAGAGAGGTGCAGAAGTCATCGAGGTGGGGATAGAGGTGAGTATAGTGGCCATGGAAATCACACAAAGCACAAGGGTGATTTTTGTGAAAATTCTTGAGTTTCTTGGCTATACTCGGTAGATTAACAGGGGCTTTAGGGACCTTAGACGCAGGAAATTTGACATTGACCATGGGCTTGATACGAGGAAATTCAGGATAGTTATGGGTGGCATGACTGAAAAAATCAAACAAAGCACATGAGGGGGTACACTTTGGAGGCTGAGGAGGAGCAGGGGTTGTCTGGGTAGCCTTGTCCTTAGGTGCCTTCTTGTGGGCTCTGCCCCCTAACTTGAGGCTTTCCCAATAGGAGTAGGTTCTTATTGAGGTGGCTAAGGCACATAAGCGAAGGGAGGGGTCATGGCGACCAGTTGGACCGGGGTCAAAGCAATATATGGTTTGGGCTGACCAGGTGGGATAGTGGTTAGGAGATCAATGTACCAGAATGGGGTCCCCAGGGTAATTTGAGGAAGAGACAAGGTAGCCATAATAGGTACCAAAAATACTCCGAGAGGGGGAGAAAGAAACATTATCTGACTGGAGGGGTAATGGCCAAGGGGGATAGCTCTGAGATGGTTAAGGCCAGGGGGAACTGCTCTGGGAGGGTAGATAGGATCATGGACACTAGATATAGATGAGAAGCCTTGAGGAGAGGGTATTGAAGGCTGATTTTAGGTGCTAGGAGTAGGTTGTGGAGTGCGGGGCTGCTGACTAGTCGAACCAGTCCGTTTGAGGTCGGATCAAGAAGATTGCATCATGAAAAAATTTGACAAGCTAGGGTTAGAGATAAGAGGAGGGAGACCAAGGAATGAACCAAGCAAAGATGAATATTTATAGACTCTAGGTGAGACACTGGTCGGAGGTTCGAATATTTTTTTATTGGCCATCGAAGAGATGATGGACTCAGGGGAGGTCTGAGACTTCGGTTCGTAATATGTCAACTGGTTGATGGTGACGATATTTACATTGTGAGAAAAGCACATCTTATGGTGAACTGCAGATGGTACAATAGACGTCGCATAAGTGTAGCTACGCCCCAATAGAATTTTGTAGTCTAAGGGGGCATCAATGATGTCTCTGTCAACACAAACAATCTTTCCTGCAAGAATAATAGGACAATTGCGAAACATGCCAAGGGGATGGGAAGAGTGGCCATCCCACGCTCAGAGGGTGATAGTGGAAGAGGCTAACTCAGGAGATCTGTATTTCTTCCAAACCCAAGTGGACATCATGTAAGTGTATGCCCCCTCATCAACGATACAACGAGAGATGTCAACATTTCGGATCTTGACAGGGATTTGGAAGGCGACAAAAGCAGGAAGGGGGGGGGGGATGTTCTAACTGGTCAACATTGAAGATAATCAAATGATCATCTGAAGGATCCACAATTCCCATGAAAGTTAGTAGGTATTTTCGTTGTGAAGGGCATGAATAGAGGACTTCCAGCATTAACATGGAAGCAAGGGATTATGCCAAGTCATATACTATAATATATGAGTGGGAAAGTTTACCAGAAGCAACATTTCAGTGTAATGGTCCCTTGGGGATCTTGGTATGAACCTCTGCCTTAGCCTGAGGGATCAATAAAGGACCATTGGGCATCAAAAGAGGCTCCATGGGACTTGAGGAAGAGGGCTCGAGAGCATATGTGAAAAGAGGTGTTTTGGATGGATGAATAACCGATCTGGAATGGATCTGAAAGGATAGGCTCAGATCTAAAAAATTGCTGAACATACTGAAATCTTAGAGGACTTACTTCAACTAAAATTAAGGGAATTTTGAGGTTTAAAATGGGCCTCGTAAGGAAATTATAAAATAATAGTGGAAATAACAAAATAATATTTGATTACATCATCAAATTTTAGAGGGAAGAAAGAAAAAAACTACTTTTTCAACTCTTATTTTCAAGATATCTCGCAAATTTTTTACTCAGATTTTGAGTGGGAGTACTTGTTGAATGCAAAATTTAATTCCTCATCCAAGGAGTACCCATGTTTCATACTTTCGATGGGTCCTACTACACGAAAAATGAGAAATACATGAAAAACGTGATTGCAATCACATTTTTTTATGTATTTCTCATTTTTCATGTAGGAGGGTCTATAGAAAGTATGCAACATGGGTACTCATTGGATGAGGAATTAAATTTTTCATCCAACGAGTACTCCCGCTCGAAATTTGAGTAAGAAATTTGGGAGATAAGTTGAAAATATGAGTTGAAAAAGTAGTTTTATTATTTTATTATTTTTTAATATTTTTACCCTTTTACTTAAAAAATGGTGAATCATCCCCCATGGTTGACATCATCATCTTGACTCCTATTGGTTCTTATAAAGTTTATTTTTTTTGTACAATTTTCTTAGGAGGCCCATTTTAGATCTCAAAATTCCCCTAATGACTCCTCCTAAAAAGGTGGAAGCATATTGAAGCCCTAAGGGGCTTGGTTCCTACTTCGACAAGTAAAAGTAAGAAAGTACAGGTCTAAAAATGGTGGAGAGGGAGGTCAGACAACCCTGAACAGTAGCCCAGAAAAACCCAGAAAAATCATAGAAAAATTCCTGCAAAAAGTCCAAGTCGCAGGTTTTGACCTGTTTTCAGTTAAGGTCGCAGGTTTCAGGCTATTTTCCGTGTCCTGAAGGTTGAGGTTATAAGTTTTGGCAAAAATTCTTGGGAGTACATTTCAAAAAAAAATTGTCATCTCTACTGCGGCTGATGCCTGTTACCTGTGCAATAGGCCCATAAACACATGGAAGTAAGAATTTTTACTATTTTAGGGTTTTAAAGGTTAAAAACAACATTAATAAATGAAAAATAAGAAGCTGAAGAAAAACCATAGGGGTTGAAGCAGCTGGTCATGCAAGGATTTGAAAAACGACATTGGTCTTAATTATAAGCCCATGTGGAGTCGCCAGTTGTTAGTGTGAATTCTAATCGCAAGCATACAAAAAAAGCTCACTTTAGTTGTGCATAACAAACAACCCTAACATCAAATATGACTGTCAATTTCCTTAGATATGTAGTTAGTGATCAGAATAAATGCTATAGAAATCCATATCTATGCAGTTAAAGACATTAAACAACAAATAGTATTCAAGAGTTTCTCCATGAATCCAATGAACAAGACAAGAATTTTTAAAGAATTTTTGTATTATGACACCTGGGAAGAGAACATAGAAAGATGTTACCAACCCCCCTCAATGGGATGGGTTCTTGTATGCCCTCAGCGCTTCAGATCTAAGATTTCTCTCTCTTGATGGTGTAGAAAACCTAGACAAAAATGGAACTCAAAGGGAGCTCACAAGCAAAAAGTAGGAAAATATGACAATGATGGAGGATCAAAGTCAGACCAAAAGTATAGATCCAGAGTGATCTTTAGGCAACAAAAGGTAGTGAATGAATGGAAAAACCCTTCTATTTATAACAAAATATCGAGTTAGTCTAGATATTGGTGCATAAATAAAATATTATTAACCAAATTTAGATCCAACTTTTATGAAATATTTTATTATTTTTGTTGGAGGGAAAAAGAAGTTGAATTTGGTCAAATCCCTTTATTTGTAAATAATAAATAAATAAATGATTTATTTATTATTTTAAGGATGTGGTTGATTAATAATTAAATAAATAATTATTTATTCAATTATTTATAAATGATTTAGTCAAATTTAATAAGGAATATTATTTAAATAATGTTTTAAATAATTATTCCTATAAAATAATAAGATAAATAATGGTTTATCTAATTAATTTTCTTGTTTTGGGTTAAATATGACCAGGAATATTAATTAAACATTGGTTTAATTCATTATCCCTTGAGGAAAATCAAACAAATAAGGATTTATTCGTTTATTCCTCATGGGGTTTCTTGTTTAGACTAGAAACAACTTAATAAATTATGGATTACTAAGTTATTTTTCATAGTGAAAGAAATTTTGCTATTGTAAAATTGGTCTTACATGGTGTACTTTAGTCCATCTAATAGTAACAGGTTAGATGACCAAAAATTGGTGTAACAAAACTCATTCAGTAAAATATTTTGGGAACCAAAATTCTCTAAAAATGGGGAGTTAGATCTAGGTTGGATAATTATATTATTTTTCATGCATTTTGATGCTTTATGGATGGAAGAATAAGAAAAATAAAATTGTAAGAGTAGTTTTAACAGTGGGATCTAGTTTGGAGAATTGGGGTTAGAAACCTTTTGGTGCCAATTTGAGATCTTATTTTTTTATTTATTTGGAGTGAATTATACACAAATATACACTTTAATACTTTTCAAAATATGTAATAATCACATCATTCAGAGTTCAAATGTAAAATTTATGCCTCCCAATAGTTGACCTATCATGATTGATCACCATAATTCAATAAGATACTGTGTTAGCCCTTGTTTCTCATGGAAATGGGGATATACATATGGAAAATATGAGGAAGACTCTAGGAGGTTTAATTTGTAACTCATATTAAGGGTTGAATGGGTCAACTTTAAACCATATCCAACTATCTAGTTGTGTTATAATTGGGCCGCTAGGAGTAAAGGGGTTTTGATTATAATCTAGTGAATTTTGTTCCATAGTAGAGTAGAGTAGCTAAGAGTGGATAGAGAGAGGGTTTCTATTTTTTAGCAGCCCATGGGACACATATCTCACTGCTTTGTGTTTGATCCAATTCCATTTAGAGAATGAGAGAGAAAATAAACCTCAACTCTTACCTAGTTTTCCCTTGAAAGGGTTTCCCTAATCATATCTTTGGTGTTATTGTGGTTAGTGAGTGATTTTTTTTTATAAATATTTTCTCTATTTTTCAAATTTTATATATTTCATGAATAATTAGAAGACAATAATGTAAAAAATCCAAAAAATCTAATGAAAATTAACCATCATAGTATATCTTGTTTAATTTTATTCTATTTTTATTAGATATATTATTCTGACAAAGTATCGAGTGTGATATCAATGGAAATTTATGGACCATAGACGATCAAACTAATGGTTGTGGTTTTAAGCATATCTTGACTCTCGATCACGATTTTTTTTTCCTTTCAATAAGACCATGATTTTATGATTTTATATCTTCTACAAGACTCCTCATATAGATCCAAAACTCCATTCTTTCATTTTCCCACCAATTAGTGTTGAATGCCATGTTATTAAAAAAATGAGCATAGTAAGTTTATTGGGGTTAAATTAAACGGTTCTAATCCCAAACTTGATGTTAGGTTTGTAGATGTTGTTTTCCTTTGGCACCCCTTGGAACTTGTGTGATCTTTCATATTTTATTTATACTCCGAACAATTTCTCAAATTTTCATTAAAGCCTCCATGGTCTCGCTCCATCTCTCCTTATGTAGGAAATTATTAGACGTGTTCCTTCCAATGTTGAGTCTTAGCTGATGAATTTGTGTTTTCCCATTTTAAGGTCCATAATACTAGTGTTATAGTTATGGTTTGTATCCTGCAATTGCATATTTTTTGACCAAACTCCCTAATGGGTCAATTCATGATTGCTTCTTTTTTTTTAGGTCACTTTATGTGTGTCTATTGTAATTTATTTAGATCTTTGTTCTGTTTCACTATGAATAATTTTTGGCACATGATTTTTAGCCCTAAGGTTCGAAATAATTCACCAAAAAATACCCCATATGCATCAACATATTCAATATTAATTACGAAACTAAGGTTCACCTACGACATTTATGAGGATTACATGAATAAAGTAAATTAAGAACATCAATAAATCATAACAATATTCTACATAATACAAATTTAAATAAAATCATTCATTGACAATCGATAACATTCATGAAGGAAGAATTAACCAAAATTTTCTTATCTTGATTCATAAATTAGATGCATAAATACCTTAGTTTCACTAAGTAGTTTATGGAATATAATCACATATACCCCTCTCGCTAATATCATACACTAACTTTGTGAATATTTATTCCTGTAAATTTTTATATTCCCTTAACCATAAGAACCCTAAAAATAATAACAACTACATGAACAAATCCAATGGCAATTTATTGATTTCTTACAAAACAATTATTAGTCTCGACCAAATCATTACAACTGGAATATTTTTTTATCAAAAGTGGGTTATCAATGCATTAAACAATATGATTCCTAGGATTTACAAACTAGTTGCTATGCAGTGCAAAACTCTACATGCATGGTGTGACTAAATTGCATGCAAGAAAAATCTATATCATGTAGCACACCCCATGGTGCATTTCTAAAAAATCCCAACCACTGCACCAATAGGTTCCCAACACTAAGATTTGGTTCATCCTTGAGACAATAAACTTTATCTGAGAAAAATAGAAGTGACTTAGGGAATATTGGTCAAGAGTTGAATAACAAAAACCTTGAAATCATAATTTGTTTCATCAAATGATTGTAGAAATGGCTTCAAATTTTGGTAAAACTCTTTGGTCTATGTCTTTGTAGAAAACCCATAGGTGGGCTTGATTTTTTCTCCCAATAGGATCACCTAGGGTACTTTGGACAAAAAATTGCAAGCTTGGATTATTGATACTAAACTTAATCATGGGGGTTTAACACTAAGCTAGACATTGTCTATTGCTTGGATTGGGCTAAAGTTATTTGTCGAGTGAGGGTAGATATTTTAGTAGTCTTAACATCCTTATGTTAGTATGAAAATTCTTAGCAAGTTTTCTAAAAATAATTCACTTAAGTCATTGGTGAAAAGTGACACTAAAAACAAGATATGGATGTTTACGCTTCATATATGCAATGAAAAAATAAGAAAAACCCTATATCAAGAAGATCATATGCAACCCAAAACATAAAAATCAAGAAATAAGCATTGTAGTACCCAATGGAGGATTTCAAATGAAGAATAATTTTATTAAAGCACTTGGTGAGGAAGATTTACAACATGGGTCTGTAGATCCCCCTCCCTGGGATGGGTCCCTTTAATGTCCTTGTGCTTAAACGATCTATTTATCTCTCTAAATATGTAGAAAACCCAAAACAAAGATGGAAATCAAGTGGGAGCTCAAATGTGATAAGACGATAGTGGTGATGATGATATTGATCATGGTGATGAATGGACGGAGAACCCTCTTATTTGTAACAAAGTTTTGAGCTAAACTAGGAATTGTAAAATAATAAAATATTATTGACCAAATCAAAATCTAGTCATTGAGAATACTTTATTATATTTTTTGGAGAGGGAAAATATCATCAAAATGGTCAAATATATTTATTTAGAAAACAATTGAAGTAATTAACAAATTAAATGATTTATTAATTACTTTTGGAAAATTAAGAAAGGAGTAAATTTGAAATAATTATTAAATAATGGTTTAACAATTATTCCAAAAATAAGAATAAGAAATAATAAATAAATAATGATTTATTTAATTATTCCAAGGTGATTTAGTCAAATTTGACAAGGATTAATTATCAAATAACTATTTAATAATTATTCCTACAAAAATATTAAATAAATACTAATTTATTTAAATAATATTATGGGGTTTTTGAATTTGAATGAGGAATAATTTAGGAAAAATGGGTTTCCTATGGTGAAACTGATTTTACTATGGTAAAATTAATCCTACATGGTTTATTTCGATCCACCTAGTAAGAAATGGCTACATAATCATTTTTTGGGTGATAACACATTGCTCCCCAACGTATGAGCATTAGGAGAAAATTGTATGATTGAAATACGTTGTAGGTTTCACTTCCATGTGAGAGAGACAGAGAGAGAGAGAGAGAGAGAGAGAGAGAGAGAGAGAGAGAGAGAGAGCGAGAGAGAAAGAGAGAGATAATGAAGGGATGTAATGGAGGGGGAGAGACCTAATAATGTGATATAAGTATCCTTTTATTTTTAAAGTACATGATCTAAAATAAGATGGGAGAGGCATACCCATACCCATCAAGATAACCAAGTACAAATAATAATGGTGTTCCTAGAAATGCGGGATTGAGATATAAATTACATGATACATGATGCATGCGATGATGGGATTAATGGGCCAAAATGTGATACAATCATACAATGTGTCCCATATACATAATATTCTTGAAAAACAGAGGCTATGACTTAATACAATAACATCTTTTGAATTGAGTACATGAGACATAATGCTCCCAAAAATGACATGGTGAGGGGAGATCGTAACCAAAGAAGCTATGTTGAAGAGGAAATGGATTTAAATAATTAAATTTACTGTCTAAAGGAGACAAACCATGTTGTAATCCCTGTGATTGGCAGAAACTGAGCTAGTCAAATCTACAGAACTGGGCCTAAGTTTGGATCATGATTTACTGACATCTGGGCATGTGAGGGGATACCTAAAGGGCCACCCCTTCATGATGTATGAAACATCTCAGACACACCCAGGAAATGTTGGGACAATCTGCTGGATCACTGGACCATCGAGTGTATAATTCTCAATAGTGCGATAATGAGTTGGAGTCAAGCATGTGAGAAACATGCAAGTAAAAGGGAAATGATGATACCCTTTGCTTGATCCGAGGCCCTATATAATGATGAATTCTGGAACCAAGGTACATCACCATCTAGACCACTCTCTTGGAATAATTGTACTGAAGTCGACAGAATAGGACCTGATAGAGGTAAGGTGATTAGGAATCCTTAACAAAGGCATGAGGATCATCATAATGTGACTGATGGACTGACACCAGGGATGATGATGAAAGGATACAAGGTGAGTGGTGGAATAACAACTTCCATATTCATGGTGGACCTGGTAGTGGCTAACTCGAATCCAAAGGGGATGGTCAACTACATAGACGAGGGATTTTCAAAGACAAATTAGTATAGGTGGAGGTCAAATATGAGTAAGGATGAATGAAATGAAAATATGGATGGAACAATACAATTAGAATTAATGGGACTTGAAAAAAACTCCATGGATGCAAGGGTGACTCATATTTGATGCTTTAAACAAGGGTGACTTGATGATGTTTCCGCATGGGGGAGGCCCGGAGGCGACCATAAAAACATGAGTAAATAATGGTTACTTGTGACTAAAATTAACACATGAGTTGACAAGTGCAAAGGTAAAGTGGTATCAGAATACATGTGACTCATATGAAGACATTTAATTTTAATAGGTGACAAAGTGAGACCTATTGGAAAAAATGGCTTTCTGGTGAAGTTTCAAATTACCAAAAACTAAGGGATACCCATTATAGAGCTTGGTGAGAGCTTTTTGGTGGTGCTGATGGTTCATTAAGTGGAGATACACTTTTGTCACAATGGGAGATGGAAAAAGCTATGGTTTTTACAATAAAAAATATTCTTGCCTCCAAATCCAATTCATTTTCATAATGAGTTATTGGAGAATTTGGAGAGGAGGAGAAGGCCCAATCTTATCCATTAATTTTAGCAGATTGAAATTTTATATCAGGTCCTTAGCTTACTTGGATAAACCCCAACTCTTCCTCACGGTTGAAATGCACATTTTGGGTTGTTTTATGTGCCCTAGGGATCGAAAAAAAAGGGCTGAAAAGGTCACCTAGTGTAGTTTTTAAGGGAAAAAAATATGCTCTGAACATGAGGTAGAATTGGTGCTGGTGGGCTACAGGGAGCTAAGGTTTAGTGTTAAACAAGAATTTTATGAATCTGAACTCTGAACTGATAAAATATAATGGTATTTTTCAAGTATGGAAAATTTAAAGTTGGTATGGTGAGAATGAGACTTTGATGATCTCCAGTCTAAGATTCATGAGAATCCAGCTATGAGAGGGGCTCTGACATGATATGGGTTACTTAAGTTCTTGGAGAACCCATTTATGAGGGTGGGTGAGCTACTGTTGTCCCATATTGTGAGATATTAGGATCAGGCTCAGGAGGCCTTTTTGATATAGGAGCATAAAATCAAGATCTCGATTCAAGGCATATAATTTTTGACATGTTTGCCACCCTTGCGCGTGGTGGGAGAGATTGATCTAGTAATTCCTAATGGAAGGCATATTAAAGAGTTTTTGGACCACCATTGTGTACATGGAACAAGGGTGAAGGGCACAAACATTCAGATATTGGACTTGAAGAGACTTGATACATGAGCTACGACCGCAACAATGGTGCAGATCTTGGGTAGTCATGCCTTCCACTGCATTTATAGGGGGTAGATGATGATGGTGGAGAGTGTGCTAGGAGCGACTTACTATGGGTGGGCCTAGATGTTGCTGACATTTTTGAAACATAAATTGAGTCTATGCAAGTAGCGGGCTGATGATAACCATTCATTTGGGGAAATTTTATGCTCATTTTTCTTTGAGAAGATCCCTACCATTGGTCCACATGTACAAATCCATGATGGGGGCCCATAGGAGCCTAGGATGTGCTGCTGGGGACATTTACTATGAAGAGGTGGAGGATGGAGAATCATACAAGTGTTCCAACTTGAGTTATTCGATCATTGGGACCATATTCCATTTTACACAAATTATTATCTGTATAGTGGAATGAACTTTCACAGGGATCCTGATCTTCCACTCCCACTAAGATGAGCATGGAGTCGAGATGGTAAGTGATAGTTGCTATATTTTGGTTGTGTTGTATCTCAAGAAAAAATCCCTTGGCTGTGGTAAGGAATCAATGCTTAAGACATTTTATAAATGTATGTCATAATTACCATATCAAATGGTCTTTGTTTAACACCCTTGGAATTTAGTTACTTAATACCCTCAATAATTTGATATAATGAAAGCCTTCACAATGCCATAAACTGCTAATATTTGAATGGAATGGAAAGAAGAACTGTAAGAGAAACTAAAAATGTTATGCTAAAAACATAGAATCTACCACTTTTGAGTTTCAGAGGAAATTCATGGAGATAGAGAGAACTTAAAATAATATGCTATAAACACAAAATCTATCACTTTAAAGTTATATTAGGATTTTATGAAGAGAGAAGAGATGAGGTGCAGGAGTGAAAATTAAGGTTATTTAAATCTTACTCACAGATGTAATTAAGAGACCAGATGCTACATTACTTCACTTCATTCAAATAGGAATAGACATAGAGCAAAACAGGAAAGACGTATCAACATCAACAGGTATAGGAAACTTGATATTCTTTCATTAATTTCTAAGAGAATTCAGTCATAAACTAACAGTCATCCAGAGGTCCAAAACTCAGAACTGCTTTTCTTTATTTCTATGTACATAAATACATCACAGTGGTTCGTAATTGTTGAATGTCTTGAAAATATTTTACTACCTAAAATTTTAAGATAATTTGTGCAACCATACTTGAGTGAGAAAATTCAAACTGGAAATTTTGTTTGTTTGCTGAATCTAATGTTGTTGATGTGTCCTTCTGAAGTGCCAAGGTGGCCTTTCTCGTCATGATGCAGTGGCTGCATAGCTCTGTAACAATGCCTTCGTGCTCGACTTGACCCAGTTGTTGTGCTCCTAACGGTGCCACTATATGATTTTCTGCCCAACTCTGCCTATGCCCCTATGATTCAAACATTGTCACTCGTATCACCTACTACTCGACTTTGCATCTTCTCCTTTGTTCTGTGTCGGGTTACTTACCTGAGTTTATCTGCTACGTTCTGCCTATTTCTTCATTACGAAGGCATTTCACTGGTTTCATGTTATAGTGCTCTTTTCTTCCTACAACATGGTTTAACACACAAAAATGCTTTACTTTTAGGTCTGAAAACCTTTGGAATTCACTTCTAAAACCGCATCGCATCTGCCCGCGCATCGTATTTCACTGCTTTTAGCTTGTCCTTGACACTTATCTTCTAAATCTTATAATCATCTATATGCGATAGGGTCCCCCCGGGAATCACACATGGGATTTCAGAGACTTTATCACTTACCTCCCACGATGATCCTTTAAAATTAGTGATTTTTGATTTTGCGATCGGGCCCCAATGCATCGCACATTCCGCTTTTGCAAGTACAACATTTACCTTAGCCCTTAACTATTAAAACTAGCGATGTGCGCTATGAATTCGGGTCCCATCAGGCATCACACATGGCACTTCGCCCACTTTATCATTTAGCTCCCGCGCCTATCTTTTGAAACTTGCAGTTTGTGGCTTGCGATTTAATATCCGTCGTTCATCTCTTCACTTCAGTTTTTCTCTTTGATCCCTGCCGTCTATTTTTCCTTTTGCAGCTCCTTCGTAACTCTTAAGTTTTTAAGGGAAATTCACCCTTTCTCTGCCTTTGTGAAATTAGTTCATTTACTCCATGGCGTAACCCTCTCGAAGTTATCCAGTGTTCTATCGTGTTAGTCCCTCTTGAACTTATGAATGAGCCTGGCTCAACCTTGTCCGGTGTGCAATGTCCAGAACGAGCCCATCGGTCTGGCTCTTGAACTATTCTGCACTTGACCGAGCACGACTCGACCCACATTCACATCTCATCACGTAATGTTAAATGTACCAACGTAGAAATAAAAATTCTTCTATGACACAAAATTTTACATTTTCTAACATATATTATTTTTTGGTGTTTTGAAAAATATTTCAAAGGTAAAAGCAAATGAGCCATAACATGTCACATGTATATTTTAGAAAATGTATGTATGTGGTATTGATTTTAAAACTTGTGGCATGCATATATAACACTGGCGAGGCCGATAGGATATGCAAGATGAGTTGCAATGTCTTGGGCTACATATCAAAGAGGTTCATCATCACAATAGAGATCAAAGAGTGAATCGCTACTGGAGGATCTCCATCATAGGTTCAACTTGCTACTAACCAAGGTGACAGAGTGTGGGTGGAATGAGCTAGAATATCAGTATACATATGTGTGCATTGGGCTTCCCTTTAAGTGGTGAGGTATCATAAGGCACATCATCAGAATGGTTGGGGATATGATTATTAGATGTGACATCTACTAATGTTTAAACCAAAGTGTACTTCAAGGTAGGTTCAAAAGAAGCACAATAGGAAACTCCTAAATATTATGAATAAATTGATCCTATGGATGAAGACATGTAGATTAGGGATAATGATGGGTGGTTGAGAGACCTCCTGTCTTGTCGATGCATTGAGGCTAAGATCCATAGGTATAGCAGATGTAGAAGCACTACGAGTGACATCTAACTCATGAAGCACTTGGAGTGTATCGAAAAAATATTTAAGACATGGATAGTGATGGGACTAATGTCCATAGCTATCACACAAAGCACAAGGGTGATTTTCTTTGTAAGGATTTTTTTTTCTTAGATGACTCGAGTAAGGTAACATGGACCTCAGGAATGTTAGAATTAGGAAAGGTATCAGAGACCACATTCTTGATATGTGGTATCTTAGGAAAATTATTGGTGGCATGCCCAATAACATCACACAAAGCTAAAGGAGGAGTAAGCTTTAGTGGTTTAGAAGGATTGGGAGTTGCTTGGGGTGCCTTGCCTTTGGGTCCCTTTTTCTAGGCTTTCCCCCCCTCACCAAATTCTTTTGGAAAAAGAGTGGTGGTTTATTGAGGTTACTGAGGAACTAAAGCAAAGGAAGGGGTGGTTAAAATAGTTTGAATCGTAGTCAAATATTTTTAAGGTTTGAGTTGGTCAGGAGGACTGTTTATGGGAGGATCAATGTACCAGATTGGGATCCCCAAGGTGATATTGGGAAGACTCAATGTGGTCTTTACAAGTGTAGGAATGATTCTTGTTGGTGGGAACAAGAAAGGTATTTGACTAGAGGGGTAATGACCTGGAGGGGCTGTTCCTAGATGAGAAATACATGGGGGAACTATTCATGGTAGGAGGGAATGGGCCTGGAGGAATTGTACTTTAAGGATGAGTTGAGTATTAAGTAGGAGTTTTCAGAGGAGATGGCTACTGAGAAGGCGTACCAGGCTGCTTGAGTTCCCCCCATGACACTTGAAGCATGTAGAAAATGGAAGAGCTATGCTCAAAAAGAGTAGGCGGTGGGCCATAATAAGCCCCAAGTAATGTGGCATATTTGTTGACTCCAAGAGAAACATTGTTTAAGGAATGGATAGTCTTATTTCTAGTCATTGATGAGATAGTAGTATGAGGAGAGGTTTGATACCGAGGGTCATAGTAAGTCAATTGATCGATAGTGATGATATTTCCATTATGGAGAAAGAACATCTTGTGAAAAACAATGGATGTGATAAAATACATGGAATAGGTGTATCTATGATCCAAAAAGATGTTATAATATAAAGGGACATCAATGAATTTGATAGCAATCAAGACCATCTTTCCAGCAACGATGATAGCAAAGTTGTGATATAAATTGAGGGGATGTGAGGGGTGACCATCACAAGTATGAATAATGATAGAGGATGGGGATACGTCAGGGAATTTTTTTTTCTTCCAAACACTGGTGAACATCACATACGTGGAGGTGCCTTCTTCTATGATACACTGCTGAACAATGGAATTTTTTATGGAGACTGGTATTTAAAAGGCAACAAATGAAGGAAGGGGGGGGATGTTTTTCTTTGTCAACATTGAATACAATCAGATGATTTTCAAAGGTATCCATAGTTTCCAAAGTAGATAGTAGAGCTTTGCATTGGGATGGCCATGTATGGCAGAACTCCAACGTTCACATGGAAGTAGGAGACAGTGCCAAGTCATCTATTATGCTATAGGTATGGGATACTTTAGAAGAAATGATGTTTCAATGTAATGAGACTTTGGGGATCGTGGGGATAACCTCTACATTATGTATAGGGATATTTAAGGTAAAATTTGGTGATGAAAAAGGCTCAGTGGAAATTTTAGTTTGGGAATCTGTCACTGGCTTCACAGGAGTCTTGTCATATTGGCACGACCGAGTCTAGAGGTTGAATTTTTTAGTGCTGACTTCATTGGAATTCATCAAGAGGATCTTGTAATTTTTCTGGCCTGATTGAAAAGTATGAGGAGATGAAGTACCCTATTTGGGTTGAGAAACCACATATCCTTCATGAGGAAAAGGAATGGTAAGAACAACCGATTATGATCAAGCAGGAGGGGGAGGAGGTGGAGTAATGGGTTGATGTCCTCTTGAATTAGCTGATTGAGCTTCCCATGCTTGGCGCATCTAAGGTAAAATGGGACATTCATTAGTATAATGGAAAAAAAACTCCGCAATAGGCACAAGGTATATTGGTTCTAAAAGCCTTGTTTTTCTTGGGTTGTCTGCCCTATTTTTGGGTTGTGGGATTAGGATGGTCACCCTTGGGGGAATTAAGTTGTTGACCTTGGTTTCCCTGGTTACCTTGAGGTTTTTGATTCTAGTTACATTTCCCCTCATTCCTTCTCTTGGGGTTAGGGGGATTGGTAGTACTATAATGAACATACACTTTATTTTGTGGAGGTGATTTCTGTTGTGGAAGAGGAGGTGCAGGCATGGGAGGTTGAGGTATTGGTTCCTATGGGGCTCAAGTATTAGGAAATGCGAGATAGCAAGGAATCATGAAAACATTAGGATAACTAGGTGGAGAAACATATGGCCCTAGCATCGACTAATGAAGATGGGGATATGCATATGATGTGCTTGTAAATTGGTAAGAGTTGACACATGAAGGATCGAGAGGGGGATAGGTGTTAGTGGAACTAGTCCCCTATGGTTGAACATAACTCATAGGAGGTTGAGGATATGGTGATGGTTGAGGGTTGGAAAGAGATCCAAAAATAAATTCAGTATCATGATATTCCCCCGATGCATTAGAAACACCAAGTTGAGGCAGGTCGGGGAGGATAGTATAAATATAACCTGAATGGGCATATATTAGATCATATTTCAAGGCTATCTAGAGGGCTTCTTCCTCATTATGAGTGAAGTGAAAGACAACATATTTAATGATGGGGGCCAAAAGAATTCTAAGAAACCAATCCATATATACAATATCTTCAAACTCAAGGGATCTACACATGATCCTTGTTCGGCACCATTCTTGAACATGGTCAGAAAGGTGGGTGACAGAAGTTTGAAAAAAAGAGGTCAAGAGTTCAGTACATATGTATTATCATATAGGTAACTAGAAGTAGGAATAAAATCTTTGTTGAGAGTCACGAAGGTGGTATAGGAGGCATGTGGTTGATCCACATACCATTTAGTAGCAACTCCAATAAGGGTGCATTGGAAGAGGCGGAGTTGAATGGAGTCTTTGGTAATGAAATTTGATGAGCATCACATGATTTGTGGGGTATTCTCCAGGATTACCTTTGAACTTATGGATGTTAGAAGGATTTTTGGTAGGAATAGGAGGCCAATTAGGGTTAGGGAGAAGAGGATCATTGACGAGGTTTCTTAAATCAGGGAGGCTCAAACCAATGATATAAGGAAGCAAGGGAGGTCTAGTGGCCATATCGATAAAGGTTTAGCCTATTAGGTTACCTTGGATACCACCTGGATTTCCACTACCCACATTGGTTTCTGACATGGTGGTGGTATGGGGCTAGGAAGATGAAGAATAAGAGGAAGAACTAGAAGAATCAAAATAACTAGAGTCAGTATGGGGACTCAATGGAGGAATAATAGGATGGGTTTGAACTCCATGAGAGGGAGTAATATGTCCTATAGGAAACTGGGGTGAAGGCCTCTAATTCTCCATGAAAAACACCTAGGGGGCACAATTGTGTAGAGACAAAGATGAATCAATAGAATAGAGGGTGATGATAGCAGAAAAATAGCAATAAAAAACAAGAAAATACCTAGTGCAATGGTTCCAAGTGTGAATTAACTATATTAATATGCTACTATAATTAAAGAAAAAAATTCCTATCAAATAAAAATGGACCTCTAACTTCTAAGTAATATAAATCCTCAAATAATTCCTATATCTATTGTTTCATATGGCCTTCCAAGATACTTCTTACTTGAAATAATCTGATCCCTGCAAGCAGAGTTGTCTAGAGAAAGTTGGGATAGAGCACTGACTTCTTTCCCATAACTAGTCATATAGGGTAGTTTCCCAATATTTTCCATCGAGGTTACCTTCGCCCCATGGGGGTGGTCGAGTCTTGAGATTCTTGGTGATCAACCATGACATGAAATTCCCTACCAAGAGTTGGGTAGCTTCGAGGAGAATCAGTCACACTGTGATTTAGCCTAACCCACTCTAAATTGGGTTTCTGATGCACTTCAAATTTGGAGCATGGGATTGTGAAGGATTTTAAGCTCCGTAATATGTCAAGTTTATATGTCTCAATGTAAGTTATTAGTGGGTGTTATTGGAAGCCTATCCCACTGATGATCCTACACCTAACTACAAATATTGTTTTGACCATGATGCCCAAGTGGGATTAATCTATGTGAGTTGAATTATTAAGGTGTAGTGTTTCAAATCTTGGCTTGGTGGTGTTAACCAATCTATCATTTTATTAGGGTGTGAGTGTTTGAAAACAATGTGTCAAGTGGATGAGTTAATTGATCATATTTTATGATGCCATGTGTTGCTAAAAAGGAAGTGCTAAAAAACTATAAATAACGTTGAAAATGGGAAGTTAAATGAACAACCAATTCAAGCACACAAACCCCCACTCAAGAAGGCTATCAAGCAGATAATAAAATGAAGGAAAACAAGAAACTGAAAGACTCACAAAATGGTAAAAAAGATCTAATGTCTAGGGGTCTGGCATGTAAGGGCAAAGGGCTACTAAAAATGATGTAGAAAACCAACAAAAATCAGAGGTGAAAATTATGGAAAAATATAGGAAAGAAGATCCAAAAACCACGATACACAAGGGGATCCTAAGGGGGAAAGGAAAAACTAAAATATAAAGGGAGTAAAATGATGAAGAAACATATTCGAAAATGGCTGTAAAATAGTGGCAATAACCATATAAAACAGTGGCTAAAAATGTTGCACCGTAAAGTCCTTAACTCAACAATTATCTTCCTAAGATGGTGGAGGTGTACCCTAAACCCTAGGGTTATTTTTCCTTCCTCAATGAGAAACTACTAAGAGGATATATGCTTAGAGGTGCCCCAAGAAATAACATGAACCCTTCTCGAAACACACAGAACACTGTTGACAAAACTGGAAATTATGAAAATAATTATGAAAAACGATAGAATGTAGAAATTGACATGAAAAGTGCATTGGCATAGTTTTTGGGCAGAAAAGTGTGTTCTGGGCACAGTTATTGGGCCAAAAGTGCGCTCTGTTCCCACTTTTCTTGCTCGATAATTTTTCATCTCCTGCTCGACTAGTACCTGTGACTTGCAGAAAGATGTGGAACCCCAAACTAAACGAATAATTTTCCAGAGAATAAAGTAAATCTAAAAATAGAAATGAGAGTGCTAAAAATAGCTGAAAAACACTGAAGATCTCTGAAACTCTAGTCACCAAGGATGTGAATTACTACACCATTGGAGTCATCATTTGTTAGTATGAAAATTATTAGCAGGTGTACCAAAATTATTTCACTTAAGTCATTGGTGACAAGTGATCATAACAAATAGATATTATTGTTTATGCTTTAGATATGCAATGACAAAATAAGAAAAATCCAGTAGCAAGAAGATCATATGCAATCCAAAACATATAATAACAAGAAATAAATACTATAGTACCCAATGGAGGATTTCAAATGAAGAATACTTTTACTAAAACACTTTTTGAGTAATATTTATAATGTGGGTCTATAGATCCCCCTTTTTGGGATGGGTCCTTCTGATTTCATTGTCCTTCAATGATCTATTTCTCTCTCTCAATATGAAGGAATCCCAAAAGCAAGATGTAACTCAAGTGAGAGCTCAAATTTGATAAGCCGATAGTGGTGATGATTATACTGATCATGGTGAAGAATGAATGGAATGTTGAATTCCAACAAGAAATTGCAGTACACACACTAGTGTGGGACCAACAGGTCCTAGTGATACATTAGTGTGAAGGCCAATTTAATTAATTAAATTGGTGCAATGTCTAATTTAATCTTCCCTTAATTAATTTGGACAATAAACTGTAATCTTATCTCATGATCACTTGTAATAGATAACTAAGTTTGATAAACCTAGTTAGCTCATGAATTTCAAGTTGAGGGTGGTTGGTGAGGCATACTGAGTAATTCTATTAGTTATGGAGTTTGAATTGCAGTTCTTGCATTAGTTTAATGCGTGATTAATCAGTTAATTCAGTTAGGCGAGTTAGAGTCAGTTGAACCAATTGTAAATATTTTTTTGCACTAGTGAGAGATCAAGTGAATTAAATATTGTTTAATTCACAATCAGTGATCTACCATGAAATTCATGATTTACTATTAATAGCTGCATGCATGTCAGTTCCAGTGGAGACCCAATTGAGACAAAGGTTAAAGGGATGTTAACTATTAGTTGTGTGATTGGTAGGTTTCCCGTATGCAACCAGACATACATTGGATTTCCCATTATCCTTGCGCAGTTCTGCAAGGCCAAAATTTCTAAAGAATAGGGAATGCATTCATAAGGAATTGTGCAAGAAAGGAAGGTTGTTTAGAGGCTGAGAATTGGCTAAGTGTTGGTTAGTTTTGTCCAAGACAGTGTGAGATAGTTGTGAGTGCAGGAGACTCTTGTGAGAAGAGTGCATTGTAATTGTTTCATGATTCCATGGTTAATTTACAATAGAAGATAAATGGTTTTTCAATAGCAAGCTTTGCCCAGGAAATTATCTGTGTTGTGGTTTGATTTGATTCTTTCGTTGCTTAATGTGATTGGTGATTGTGTTTAATTATGCAATTGATTTGTAGAAGGATTCAATATATAGATTTATTACAATGTTAGATTGGATTTAATCCATTGATATACACATGTTTGTATAATTTCTACATGGTATTAAAGCACAGGAAATCACTATAGTGGAGGAGAAGCTAAGTTTGTGATTGAATAGATTTCGAATTTGCAAAAGTATTCTTGGTGCGACAGATGAATCAGGATCGAAATGACTTTCAATGGCTTGATATTGGAGTATGAATGCGAGGGTAGCTCTAACTATATTGAATGGAAAGATAAGATGGAGGTATTACTAGAGGACAATGGATTGAAATAATTCATTGATAATGATGTTCCCAAACCTATTGTAGCAGATGCTGCAAATCTTGATGTTTGGCAAAAGAAGGATGCAAAGGCGAGGAGGATCTTTCTAGAGGGAGTACAAGACCAGATTTTCTCAATTATCCATCGTAAAATGACACCATATGTAATGTGGAAAGCTTTGATAGATCTATTTCAGAGAAGTAGTGATCATAAAAATTTCGCACTGGAGGACAAGCTCAGGAAAATCAAAATGGAGAAAGGCAACACCATGCCAAAATATTTAACAAAGTTTGTCCAATTTTAGGATGATATTTGGAGCATCAGAATTAATGTCACGGATGATGACTTGGTGAGCCTAACTCTTCTAGGACTTCATAAGATTTGGCATAGTTATCAAGACTCTATCACTGGAAGGGAAAAGCTACCAGTTTGGGAACGACTTTGGTCAGATTTTGTGCAAGAAGAATTCAGGCAGAATACCAAGGATGGATCTCTGTCTAAGCATGATGATGAAGAATATTGTGCTTTGGATGCCAAAGCAAAGAAGGGGAAAGGAAATATATTCAATTCCAAATCTGAGTCTGGCAAAGATGGAAAGAAGCATGACATGTGCAGAGTGATGTGTTTTCACTGTCACGAGCATGGACATTAAGCCACTAATTGTCCACAAAAGATGAAGAACAAGAAGGCTTCAATATCTGTAGTTGGTGAGGCTTTGGCCTCACAATTTGAGCTTGAATTATTTCTCATTGCATGCATGGTGTGAAGTGAAATGGGATCGGTGTGGTACTGGGATATTGGGGCATCCTTTCACATGAAGGGAGACAAAGAAATTTTTAGTAGCTTGGAGGAGAGGAACCTCCAAATGAATATCAAAATGGGTGATGATGGGTGGTATAATGCTACTGATATTGGTACAGTTACCTTCTAGAGACAGTCAGGTAAACCCTTTCAATTAAAATATGTAATGCATGTACTAGGATTGAATAAAAATTTGGTCTGAGTCGCAATGTTGGAGGATAGAGGCTATGATGTTGTTTTAAGTGAGGGAAAAGATTTCCTGTGACACAAAATAATAGGAAAATCCAAGAATATTGGAATTCATGTGAAGAATATCTATAAAATTTATGTAGATGGCCGTGCAACATTGATGGGTAAGGCAGAAAAAGTGGTGAGCTAGGATGAGGGTCAGTTATGGCAGAGGATTTTGGGCCATCTACACCACAGAGCCTTGAAGGTCATGCAACAGATTTCTATGGGTCTTTCCAAGGGTACTCTTGTGTGGTCAGACACATGCAAGGGATGCACTATGGGGAAGTATGCAAAGGCCTATTTTCACAAGAAGGAGAACCGAGCCTTAGAAATCCTTGAGAGAGTTCACTAAGACGCGTGTGGACTATTCTCTACTACTTCGAAAGCAAAGCATAAGTACTATGTGATATTTGTTGATTACATTTCTAGAAAGTGCTAGATCTACTTCATGTAGAAGAAATATCAGAATTTCTCAAAATCTCTTGAGTTCAAAGCATTTATGGAGAAAGACACGGGGAAGCATGTGAAGGCTCTTAGGATCAGCTCACTTGCGCAAAAATTTGTGTGGAGGTTGATCTAGAAAAAGTGTTACCCTTAGAAATCAACATGACAAAGGGTGAATGGAGCCATTGCTAGGTCCTATATTACAAGAAACTTCCTTCTAAGTGTATATTCTACCATGAATATGGCCACTTTTTCAAGTATTGGAAGAAATACCAATTAGAAAAAGGAGAAGGAGAAAAAGAGGGGAAAGAGGAGCAGTGGGAAACATGAAAAAGGGAGGGAAATAGAGGAAGAACATGGCCACCCAAAAACCCTCAAGGGAAAATCCAAAATGTTGCCACAACCTATTAGAACCCTTTGGAAGATGTTCTAGGCCTATAAGTTTTGTCACAATAAACACTAGAAGGAAATGAGGGAACTCAAGGAGTCAAAGAAGGAGAAATATCATACACTTCTCCTAAGAAAAACAAGACTCCGCAGGAAAAATAATCTTCTTCAACCAAAGAGAAAAATATACTCAGGATCCTCCAGTTGTAGTACAAAATTAAAATATTCAAGTTACATCGAAACCAAAAGGTACCCCACGTTTTGATCCAAAAGGCACCCCTCAGGCATCAAAAGGAGCAGATTTGGTTCTAGATTCTTGACAAGAAACGACAAAAAAAATATGAATTGGGGAGTCGAGAACACCAGTTATGAATCCAAAGGTCATAAAGGAGGAATATAATCTAGAAAAAAATAAAGGGAGGAAGAGGTGGATCTGAACAAAAACTTAGGAAATCAACCCCAAATCATGGATTTCTTAAAGTCCACAGTGTTCATTTTGGAAGATGTTATAGGCCTTGGCCCACCTAATATGGTTCTTAGCAAACGAGAGGAAGGCTTGGAACTGAACATCTCCTATAAAGGGACTAGGATTTCTATCCCTGTCATCTTCTAGAAAGAAGTTGTGCATGTAAATTTCACATAAAAGGCATTGGACCTGTTCATCTTGATCATTGCAGTAGTGGAAAAAATATTCTATGGTTTTGAAAGTTGTGGGCTTCCCTACCCTAACGGCCTTGATTTTCAGTAGTAAATATAGTTCCGTTAAGAATAGGGCATAGTTGGTGGCTGGTGCCCTGCATGTTAGTGCATCATAATACAGAGAAATTTTTTTAGTGATTTGTTTCTTGGCTTGATCCACCTGGTCTTGTGCCCTTTTTACCTTTGCCTGCTCCTCTCTGAGCTGTGCAAATGTTTCATCTTCTGTGGTGAAAAGGTTTGTGAATTTCTTTAGAAGTGACTGATATTCCTGTGCTAGTACTACTTCCTTTTTGCATTGTGCAAACTCATGTTGTATTCAAATTAATTCGTTATACCAATTTTTCTTGGCAGATATTTCAACTAGAGGAGCATAGGCACAGGTTTCCTCCATTTAGGTTCCCTTTCCATCGGTGAATTATTGCCTAGTTTGGGTAGAGGCTTCAAGAGTGTCCACCATGTTTGTTTGTAGCTTGATCTCAATGGTGATTTCCAATTTAGTTTGTATCCCAGCCTCAACAGTATCTGTTAGGTCAGTCTGCATTCTAGCCTCAGTAGTATCTAACAAATTGGTGATCAGTTCCATTTGGGTTTTGGTTGTGGCCAATTCTTTCTTAAGTTTTCGGGCCTTATTTACCTCCTTTAATTTTTTTCTTAAATGTTTCACCATTTTCATAATATTTTGCAGGTCCTGCTTAGTTTCTTAACCTTCTTTTCAGCTGAATTCTCACCTGACCTGATTTCAGCAGGTGTTGGAGGGGCAACATTCTCATTTCCAGGAACGGTGCTGCCAACCTCAATATTTCCTGTGCAAGTGTTTTCTACCTGTGCTTCAGAGTTTATCTCTATATGAGGGTCCTGGCTGGGAGAGACAATGTTACCTTCAGGTGTTAAAGGAACTATTTCCATGCTTGTGTTTTGCTCCAAAGGGATAGTGTCTCCTGACTAATTTTCTGATTCTGCTCTCCCTTATGTCTGCCCTTCACTATTTACCTCATAATTCTCAAGAGGGGACATAGCCCCAAAGTCCTGTGATTCCTCTTGGTGGAGTAGTACCTCAGTGTGGCCAGAAATGCTGGCAGTGATAGATTTTTCTAAAGGTTCCTCTTTCTCTTCGGATTTTGATAGGCTTCTAGATTCGTGACCTGCCCTCATTTGCTGCAGGACTCGAGCCATATCTTCCTCATAGTCTTGAAACAATGCGTTTTGAGTGCTTTGGGGCAGTGAACGGGATGGCCCTGCCTCCTCTATGAAGTCCGAGGTTCCTTGAAGTATTTTGGACTGATTTTGCCTGCTTGGTTTTAAAATTGAGGTACCGGTCCTTTTCCTTCTAGGTATTTTCACCCTGGGGAGCTCGATTTCGGTTTCACCAGGGTTTTCCTCAGGTCCCTGTGTGGCAGGGTGAACAAAGTTTCCATAGGCAATTTGTTGCTTGTCTAACTCATGTATGGTGATTAGTGTGACTATCCCATGGTGACTGACAACTGATTTGGGATTTTTAGCTCTTCTTATTCGAACAACAGTGTCATGCAATATAGAATTTAAGAAATCAGGTAGGTTAACTGAAATATTTTTCCTAAGCACAACTAATAGTTTAAGTTGACGAGGTTTTACCACGTCTTGGAATTCGTTGCATTTACTGAATCTTTGGATGAATGTTGTCAATTCCTGCCATGGTTGATGTAGAGAAGTAGGGTTAATCCATTTTCCTTTTCGTTCCAATGGCTCTTCCAGATCCTGATATGCTGCAACTGCCTCCTGTAAGAGAAGGTGTTTCTATTTCCATCTCTCTCCTTCTACTAGTATTCTGGAGACTTCAACAATAGTTTCTTCTATGATCGGTATAAATCTTCCCCTGAGCCTAGTTTGTCCCTCTTGTAGGTTTTGCAGAAACTCAATTGCTAATTTTGTACCAAATCCTTGTAATCGGTGTAAATATGCCAACCAACCAATTTGCTAGAGGTTAGCGCTAGCTACATCCGAAATCGGGAAGTTTGAAGGTTCATTCCGGAGAGAATTTCCTCCCATCACTGGTGTGCTTACATGAGCTACTTTCTCCTTTTTTTTGTATTTTCTTCTGGCTCTGTTGTTTCGAATGAATACTGCATGAAATATAAAGGGAGATTGCAGCCTTCTGCAAGTAACTTCATACGTTAATTGCGATGCTCCTTTGGTCTTCTCAGCATATCCAACAGGATTTGTGCAGGAAATTTGCATGCCTTCTTATTTATGAATAATTACACCCTGTTTCGGGGAATTTCACCTTAGAGGTTGGTTGGGGTACAACCTCCACAGAGCAGGGGCATGCTACTTAAGAAGGACTCACACAACCATGCACGTTCAGAAAAACTAAATAGAGTAGAATGAGAAAGTTACCCGTAGGTCCTACGGTTGAAGTAGATCCACGTGGGGTCCAAACCCCCAACAACCGTCCTTCCTTCTTAACCTGAAAGACAAGAAGAAACAAGCACGAAGAACTAGTTGTACAACATATATCTACTCTAAATGTTAGTGAAATCCATAAAAAACATTAAATAGATCATAATGAATGCTTAAATAACAATTTTCACATACATATAAGCATACACTAACACGTTTATTTCGGGAACATCATGGTACTTCTGTATTATAAATAGCATGTACAAAAGTAATGAGTGGAGAGATCACCTGATCCTTCCACGACCTTCGAGCAGACCGTCGTCCGGATCCGTCCAGCCCTTGCCTCGCTAAGACTCCTTCCAAACTGGTGCATACGAGATGACATATAAAGGGATGTGCATCTCAAGGAAACAAGGGTTTCCTACAATGAACTGGGAAAGTGCAAGAGGCACGGGGAATCAGACTTGGATAGGGAATACCAACAGAGTATAATATCAATAATTCTCTCTCTCCCTTAGGCCATACACATGAGGGCTTTTTATAGTCCCTCCAAGTAGTTTCAACAGTTGGAAACAATTGGCCACGGGCTGGGGTGGTTGAACTACCTGAGTAACCATCAACCCAACGCAGAATTAGGGATTTTTTATATATATTTTTAATCATTTTAATGGAATACGCGGAAAAGTCTAGATGGACTCGCGTATACACGCGGAAAAGTACGGGCATAGTCACGTATGGGGATTTTTACACTGTTTTTAAGTGAATTTGTCCAGGTCTGTAGGAATGGGTGCCCAAAATCCATAAAGCAATCATGAATCATGTGAAGGTGAGAAATGATGCTATAACAGATGCCCCCTAATATATGAGGTCATAGGGGGAACATGATGGCCGAAATGTATTATGCACATAGAAAGAACTTCGCAAGGACAAGAGAGGACTTCACCAGATTTCAGCCTGCCAAAAACCAATGAAAGAACATCATATAGAAAGTACTGAATAGATCCAACATGTATACAAGTATAGCTGAACTGAAAGTACATAATGAATCATCTGAGCATGGCCCGGAAATACAAGGCTGAATCAATGTCCAAGTATCACATATAGAAAGCTGATCAAAGAATGGTGCAACTGGATGTCTGATCATATAAGTAACTGAATCTCCAAGTACCGAATCATAAGTGGTGGAACAACCAGTACAATCACGCAACTCGGGAGCCAACATATAGGATGCTGCTGTACTGAACTGCAACATATAAGGGTGGATGGCATCACTGGCAGAAACTGAAAGGACTGTCACAAGTGAACCGAAAAATGCTGATGCAACCCGAGGTCTTCACCGATCACTATGGCACAATTCTACAAAATGGGAATAAACGAGCTGAAGTCGACCATGTGAGAAATCGTTGGATTACTGGTCAATAATGTATACCGTTAACCAATGCGAGACAACCCACCGATAATGATAATGAGTGTCAAGGTGCCCCAGTACAATCTAACAAGTGCGAATGAATGAGTTGAAGTCGAACACTTGAAAGAATCTACCAATCAGGAGGCAATGATGAATCCCCACTGTCGATAGCGAAGAGTTTGCCACTGATGACTGCAAACCCTAAGGTACTGACAAAAATACTCTAGACCTTATTCCCAGAGCAATGAGTCGGAGTCGATGGGAAAAGATCTGCTGGAAGGAAGGAATTAAGGCATCCCACATCAGTCCAGCGCGAGTGTAACCCGCAGGCCAAGATTTGGAAGGAATCGGACGAAGGAGAGTGATGGAACCAAAACCGAAGTACGTTTCCGACGTGCACAAGATGAAGCTAGCGCACGGAAGAAACCCTCTGAACCAACCAATAATGAAAGCCGACACAGAGGCGAGAAATCCACCGATAGGGTCAAATGGAAATCAAGGTACTGCACGAATCCCAAGTGTGATAATGTGTGCTGACGTCGAACACAGGGGAAACCACTCAGTCAAAGACCCATGATGATGATCAAATGCCGAGCACGAGGTCACCTATCAATGATGGAAATAGGCCCAAGGTGCGGCTCTAGGTTTGCTCTCAGAGCAATGTGTCGTAGTCGATAAGAGACAAACCCGCCGGCAAGAAGTCAATGGGGACCTTCTCAAACCAGCACGAGCAGAAGACCAAAACATCTGATGTGATAGAACATGATACTGACAAGACTGGGAGGGCCGACTGAATAATGAGTCAAGAGACACCGCAGAATGGCCGACTCTGGTTAAAATTCCCTTGAACAAAAGCACGAATCATGATGACCA
This sequence comes from Pinus albicaulis, assembly GCA_034641835.2. Lineage (NCBI taxonomy): Eukaryota > Viridiplantae > Streptophyta > Pinopsida > Pinales > Pinaceae > Pinus > Pinus albicaulis. The sequence goes on along the minus strand of CM076580.1, from coordinate 542,233,977 downwards.
TGGCAGTAAAAAGTGACATTGTATAATTCTGTTATGCAGGAGGCACAACAAACTCTCCATATGATTGGAAGAGATAACCAACTGGGGGAGAACTGACAAGTAAAACATGGTAAAGGCTGAACCTAGGTCAAAAACTAGAACCATCCCAAGTGAAGGAAATATATATAAGTATATGTGTTTTTTTCAAGGGCGACAAACTGACTCTGTACTGCCATCAAAATAACGAAGATACATCCCGTTCCCGCTCTTTTTTTCATATTTGATTTTTTTGTCTTTTTCATATAATAAGCCTGAAAAAGAATAAAAGAATGCTATGGTACAATGGATAGAACGAGTATCAAGAAATCAGATGCACTAGTTCCTGGGATTGGAACAATCCTTATGCACAATGCAAGGTGGCGAAAAATGGTAAGTGATACTCAGAGGAACGTTCCATCCATGGGTACAAAGGTGTCAAGTCGTGATAGCTAAGTGCATGCAATGGTTAACTTGTACAGAAAGTCAAGGTCAAAAGTTGGCTTAAACATCGAGTCCAAAATGAAGCCGGCTAAAGGCCAGGATAAACAAGTAGCCAATATGCAATGCAGTAATACAACTTAACGACACCAGGGAGCCTCTAGGGTATAAGCCAAAAAAATGATAAGTGATGAAGGAGAAGAATGAAGCTTCAACACGAAAGACATGGCGGGACTAAAGAGGACTCTCGAGCCTACATAAAAAGCAGCATGGGCAACAAGTGATAGCGAGGAACTAACTAGGAAGCCCATGTAAAGGAAGGCTCTACCATCAAGTCATGATTAAATAATCGGCGAGTGAAATGGGTGTAATACTCATGACCTGATGGGATCGACCCTAAGGCAAGTGATCAGTATGGAGGCTAGTATGCAAGATGCAACAGAAAGTGATTCCCTAACCTATATGCCAGTGAAGATCATATACCTACCGTGACGAGTCGGTAATCATGGATCAAAAACCAGGAAAAATCTCAAAATCGTCAAAATGTACCTGAAAACATACCAAACTGGGCACTTCCAAGCAATCGAGTTATACAGCTTAAGATAGATCGAAAAAATAAGCACAAGGAATTTTTGCGAAAATTTTCAACTTTTTAGCCATAAATAGACAAATTACCTCTCATTTGGCTCATTATTGCATAACTGATTTGGAAAAAGTGCTCTGGAGCAAAAAACTTCTTTCGTCAAATCAGGAACAACCGACCGTCGGAACTTAGCGAAACTTCAGGTAGGCTCCTTAATCATCTTGTTTATTCATTTTGTCCATTTGGAAATTAAAATTAAGTGATTTTTTTCTTTAAAACCCTTGTTAAAATATGCGTACCTGCGCATACGCGGGTTCATCAAAGGAAACTCGAGTATACACGCGACTGTGCAAAATAAAAGTCGCGTATGCGCAGGTCCGAAACTTAAAAAGCGTGGCTAATGCATGTTTTGATGAATTTTCTTAGGATGACCATCTCATGGAGGGAACGTGAGCATAGTGCAATAGACCAAGAGGTCATGCAATATCGCGCAACGCAAAATATCCTCCAGAATTGCGGATTGTTCAAATTCTTTAAAATGCCAAATATGAAAAGCAATGTGCGATTGCTAGAAATGCTCGTAAATTACTGGGAACCAGATCAGGATTGCTTCATTATTGATCAGATGCCACTACGCATTGAAGTGGAAGACATATACTTTATTACTGGACTCTCCAGGAGGGGAGATCCAGTAGACTTGCACGGGAAACCCCTGGGAGGGTTAACCGTGGAAGACTATGTCCATGTATATTGCGTATAGAATTCCAAAAAGGTTGGTACTCAGATTGCAATTAAAGATATCAGGGATTTGCACATGAAAATCCTCCTTTTCACCATCAGCAGAGTGGCAGGATCTGCCTCACTACATCAAGCGTCCAGGATGCAAATGAGCATAGCTGTAGAGTGTTTGACTCATGTGTACGATTGGTGCACAGCCCTGTTACTGAACATGAAACAACAGCTGACCTCGATCCGCTAAGTGAAGACCAAACACTTTGGCTATGGGACCATTTTGACAACATTCTTCTTTGAGAGGATTCCAACTTTGAGACCCAGAGTCATCTCTACCATCAGCAGCCCGCAGGACCCAAGAATTGCCCGTTGGGCAGACATGATGAAGAGACTGGGGGGTAGTGAGGTACCCCGAACCATGTGGGACGATGAGTTCTTCCTGTGGTGGGGAGAACAGATCATCGCAGTGGACGACTATCCCTATGCTGGGATGGACTTTCGTGGAGATCCGGATCTAGTTCTTCCACCAGGCGCAGCATGGGGCACAGTCGGTAAGTTTGCAAAATTTTTGACTTATATAATTTTTTTGGATTTTTTCAAATATGTATGAAAAAATGAAAAACAAACATGTTTTTTATTGGATTCATAATGACTGACAATTAAAAATGATCATGTTTCAGATGTTGGACCAGTTCGACCTGAAGGTCTCCCGCGCCATAAGCGTCGCAGGGGTGAGGCAGAGACAGTAGATTCAGACAGGACTCTCCAGGCCGTGCAGAGAAACTTGGAGGGATTAACCCGCCAAATCCCTATGGCTGCCGTGGAGGACTTGCCTGAAGCCATCCAGAGACGGGTGGTAGGAGTACCACGAGACTGGGTTAGATTATTCCGCCGTGTGGCCACTGCAGTTATGTTCTATAGGAACACGACTTCTGGGCAGGGACCTCAGGAGTAGACAGATTTTATATATTAGATGACTGTATATTATTTTTTGAGACTGAACATGATGGGGCATAAGCCCAAGTTTTGTACGACATTTATGGATCCAAATTTTGTAAAGTTTTTGAAACACTCTGATGATATATATACAACGATATTTGATGTGATGTGATAAATGTATCAAATGTATGATGTTTTTGATGATTAAAAATTTTATTGAATTGAATGATTAATATGCCAATCCAATGCTTGATTAGCTAATGTGTCAGCAAACCAATTGTCAGCTCGAGGAATATGAATGAAAGTTAAAAATTGAAAAGACCTTTGTAACAAATGTACCCTCAAGAACAATCGTAATAAAAATGGATCTCGTACCCGATAAGTGTTGTTCAACTGCGACACCACCAGCTGGGAGTCCAAGAAAACTACCAACGAATCAACACCCAAAGATATTGCTTCCGAGAGTAGATGAACAACTGCAGTGTATTCTGCTATATTATTGGAAGCAGGACCAATGCAGACCCCTCTTGATACTAACAGCTGACCGGATGGATAATGAAGCACCCAAGCCGCGGAAGCCAAGTTCCGGGTGTGTCTACTAGCACCATCGGCGAAACCAAAATGACTCATGACATCCAACACAACCTGCCAAAGCAGATCAAAAACATCACCAACTCATCAAAGATCGAAAATCAATCAGATATGTACAAAACAACAACTACAAATATATACAAAAGCAACATGCCAGGCCAAAGCCTAGGCATAATACTTCTTCAAATAGAGCCCATTTCGGGGCTCTGGCAACTCGTTCCCTTCGAAATCAACCAAGGTATACACTCCTTTCTTAAGGAATTTTTTAACGATATAGGGGCCATACCACATCGACTTAAACTTTCCTGCCCCCAAGGCATATTTTTCTTGGGCATAGACCAAAACAAGGTCACCTTTCGAAAAGACCCTAGGCTTAACCGCCTTATCGTACTGAAATTTGACTTGGTTTTTATGCGCTTCATTCATCGTGGCAACATCTTGACGCTGCTCATCGAGATGTTCCAGATGAAGAAGCCGTTCTGCCAGACTAGAAGTGTCAGGAAGAAGTTCAACAACTAATTTAAGGGAAGGAATCTCACATTCAATGGGAAATACGGATTCCACCCCGTGCACTAACTGAAACGGAGTAAAGCCAGTTGCAGTTTTCACTGACGTCCTGTATGCCCAAAGTGCAGGGTATAGCATAATATGCCAGTTGGATCTATGTTTATCAATTGTCCTTTGAAGAATTGTCTTCAAGGATTTATTCACGGCTTCCACTTGCCCATTGTCTTGAGGATGATATGGAGATGAATGCTCCTGCCGGAAACCCAATTTGAGAGCCAACTCAGCCATCATACTATTCTGAAAGTGACTGCCATGGTCAGTGACAATCTCTCTAGGAATACCGAAACGAGCGATAACTTGGTTGAAAAGGAACAAAGCTGCAGTCTCACCATCGTTCCCAAAAGTAGGCATAGCCTCGACCCACTTCGTAAAGTAGTCTACTGCTACGATAATGTACTTGTGACCCTTTGCCGAAGGCGGGTTACAAGTAGTATAATCCATACCCCACTTTGTGAAGGGTCCGACAGTAACGACTGGAAAAAGCGGAGCTGGATGAGCGCGCATTTTTCGAGTATACACTTGACAAGGATGACACTTCTTGACCGATTCAATACAATATTTGAAAATCGAGGGCCAGAAGTAGCCAGCACGCAAAATCTTTTGGGCTGTAGCAAGCCCTGATAAATGACCCCCACAAGCTCCACCGTGAGAATCATTGAGCACAGCCTCAGCTTCTTCGAAAGTTAAGCGGCGTCTTAGGATTGAATCAACCCCTCGACGGTACAAAGCATCACCAATAATCAGATAACTTTTAGCTAAGTGACGCAGCTTACGACGCTCATCTTTCGAAAAAGAAGAGGGAAACTTCGCAGTCTGGAGATATACAATGATGTCCCCATACCAAGGATCTTGTGGAGAGATCAGAAACAAGTGTTCGTCCGGAAAGGACTCATCATAGATCATCGCCTCTCCACAAGGCACCTCGGAGATCAATTCCGCAAAAACTAATGACTTCTTGGATTTGGCAGACATGAACAAGGATCAAATTCATGGCAGAATCACAATCCATCTATTATGTTGCCCCCAATCACTGCTTTCTTTGAGGACAAGGCTGAAATGGATTGGCGGTACACGAGAAGACATAACTTTTGCGAATAATGTAATTAGGGAGTGTTGAACGACATGAGCTAGCTGTAGGCTAACTACTATCGGAGTGTATCGCAGTTCAGGTCCTACCAGTCCTCGACTAAGGTAGTAAATAACATGCTCAGCAAGAGCATCATCCTCCTAAACGAGAACCATACCAATGGTAGATTCTGCTGTAGCCAGATACAAAAGAAAATCTCTGCTATAATCGGGTGGACTCAGTAAAGGAGCAGAGGTCAATGCCTTTTTAAAAGCATCGAATGAGCGTTGAGCGTAGTCGTCCCAAAGAAAAGGAACTCCTTTCTTCAACAGTCTCATATATCCCTTTGTAATCTCAACATAATTGACGATAAACCTCCGAAGAAAATTAGACTTTCCTTGGAGACTTTGAAGCTGACGGATGGAAGACGGGGGAGGCAACCGAAGTATTGCCTCAACCTTGAAGGGATCTACCCTTATCCCTTCCCTAGACACAATGAATCCCAATAGCCGACCGGATGTAACCGCGAAAACACACTTGTTCGGATTCAATCGAATTTTACAAAAACGACATCTTTCAAATATTTGCTGGAGGTGACCTGGATGATCCATCCTCTTTCGAGAATGAGCAGCTAAATCATCTAAGTATGCCTCGATAATCTTCTTGATGTCGTGGAAGGCGTAAGACATGGCCCGCTGAAAGGTAGTGACATTTTTAAGACAAAGGCATCTTCTTGTACGCAAAAGTACCCCGGGGACAAATAAAGGCAGTCTTATGTTGATCTTCAGGACGGATAGTAATTTGATTATATCCGGAGAAACCGTCCATGAAGGAGAAAATCTCATTACCGGCACACTCGTTAATGATTTGATCGATAAATGGTGTGGGGTAATTATCTTTAGGACATGCTTTATTTAGGTCTCTGAAATCGATGCACACTCGAATCGTCCTTGCTTTTTATCTCTTAGGAACGGGGTTTGAAGCACGTCGGTCGGAAGACGGGAAAATGAATCACTGCCTGCAACGGCTTTCAACTTTGGCTTTGATAGGCCTGCTACCTTCTGAGATTAACCGGACGAAGTTGCGACCGGCTTAGCGTTTTCATACGTCTTCGATCTCATGTTTGGACAATAGATGGTCTGTGCCGAACGTGCTATCTAAAAACCAGAAAATACATCCCTCTCTTTCTTTGAAGAGCTCGGTATAGAATTTGAATCTCCTCATGAGAACATTCAGCTCAGCTGAAGACATTCTCGATATTGGATCCCGGAATGTTCTTAGGGACAGTAAGAAGATGCGACCCCATGTTCCCTTCGACATGTCTACACGTGTTGGTGCAGAGCTCAAGGCGGGTGAACAGGTCCAGAAGGCTGAGGACTTGGAAAACTAGCTTCGACTTCGCTCAAGTCAGGTAGGAAGTAAGACCGATGATGCAAGTCATCCCACGGTCTCTCTATACCTGTCATTGCTTCCAGGATGGCCTCTTCAGATGGAAGAGTGGTATCTAGACAATCCTGGGGAGAAGAAGAAGTAAGCGTCCAAGCCGGAGCCACATCACCATCCAACTCTTCCGGCGAAAGGTAGGACGGTTTGGTCAACAATAGACTGATATGCAATCTCAGCTGCAGAAATCGGAAATGCCATTCCACCCACTTGCCCTTCCTCCAATGTGGTAGTAGGCGAAGGTAAGGTCCAAGGGTCCGAAAAATAATGAGTTCGAAAGAACTCTCTTCGAAGGGGAGCCTTGGAGGATGAAATAGCATTAATATGAACCTTAGGAGGAGGAAGATCGAAAATACCCATCAAGGAAGAATACATTCCAACTCCTAGATTCTCAATAGGCGCCTTAGTATTATCCAACTTATGAGTCAGAAGGCGCATCCAGGTCTACAGGAGGACAGTCCAGTTGATCCACTGTGACAATCCTCCCTTCGTGAGGGAAACATACAATTCGAAATAATGAGGATGCAATGGCATCCATCTCATAAATCCAATTCCTCCCCAACAGAAGGTTGTAGTCCAAGGCTGCATCCACTACCTCAACCTCTATGTTGACAGTTTTTCCCCCAACACAGATGGGAAAAGCTGGGACAATACCATGGGGTCTGTGAGAATGACCATCGAACGCAGTAAGAACAGTGCTAGATGGAACAGCTTTGAGAGATCCAAGTGTCTTCCAGCATGCGAGAGACATCACACACGTGGAAGCACCCTCATCAACAACCGTTCGAAATATATTGCACTTCCGATACGACGATTTAATGTGAAAATCCATGTGATGAGGAAGTCTCTTCTTAAAATTAGTCATATCAAAAGTAATCAGAAGAGAATTTTTCGGATCAATAGCCCCAATGGCAGTGAGAAAAGCACTGCGCTGAGCCAGACAAGACTGGAGTACCTCTAAAGCTGACATAGCACATGGACTTTGCGCCAGATTTTCTACAATCGAGTAGTTCTGGGTAGCCCTTGCATTTGGATTAATCGTTGACCGCTTAGAAAATGCTTTGGGCATCCGAGGCATAGACTCAACAGTAGGCTTCGTTATGTGAAGCAGCTCAGTAGCATCAGGAAATTCCTTAGCTTTCGAAGATTCCTCTCCGCCATAATCACGGGATCTAGTAGCGACATCCACGTGAGCACTCATCATAAAGATGTTCGATGGAATTTCCCCTTCCTGGGTACCTCCAGAGGAAGCCCCAAGATTTTGGTTCGCGCCAACAACTAATTGCTTCCCTTGGGGAAAAGGGTTTGTTAGCACAGCCTGGGAACTAGAAGAACCCTGCTGGGATAACAGGCGCTGAGCATCCTGAATTTTAGGGCAAAGGTGTGTGAGATGGTCTCCAGCAAAAAGCTTGCATGGAAACTTCACTTTCTTTTTCTCCTTTTGACCCTCACCAACACGCTCGTTGGTTTTATTTGCATTGCCCTTCCCGTTCTTGCCCTTCTTCTTGTTATTTCATCCTTTCTTCTTCCCATCAGATTGTTGATTTCCTTTGGGATCAGAAGTTTGGACAACATTTATGGACAAAGACTGGGAAGGTGATGAATCAGCAGGCACAGCCTGACCAAAAGGAGTAGATTGTAAAGACAACTGCTGCAGTTGAGAAAGCAGGCTGGCTGCACTACTACTGACCGATCCGACAAGCCTGTCACCATGCGGACCAGGTTTGGGTTTCGATAAATCCAACTTGGAGCGAGGAGCATTGGGCAAATACTTATAAAGTACCCCAGGCTGAGAATAGATCAGTTCTAACTGCTGGGCCCTAAAGATGGCCTGCTCCTCGGAATATACCCCTGATAGGGATACATCCTTTGAAATGTCTGACTGAAGCGATTTCAAAAACCACTCGAGAAGGAACTCACCTGGAATATGGGCTTTGATAAGCCTCTTCCTTCTCCTCCATTCTTGAATGTGATCAGAAATGTGAGTTGCCTCATCCTGCTTAAAATTAGCCAGGAGTTCGGTCCCAGCCTCATATCTGACAGGCAACTGAAAATGGTTTAGAAATGTGACAGCCAGTTCTCCAAATGTGGTGAAACTGCCCCCAGTGAGCTCGATATACCATTTGGCAGCATTTCCAGTTAGGGTGCATTGAAATAATCTCAACCTAATCGAATCATCGATCAGGGAGTTCGAAGAGCACCATAAGTGGAAAGTGGTGATGTGGTCCGCCGGATCCTCTCCATTCTTACCTTCAAACTTTGGAATGTCTGAAGGAAGTTTGTTCGGGACCGGAGGCCACCCCGGACTATAACGAATCGGGTCATTAGTAAACTTCGAAAAATTTGGCAAGTTTAACGTTGCCAGAAAAGGTAAGCGAGGCGGAGCCTGAGGATTCCATCCTTGATGGGATGGATTCCCAACATTCTGAAAAGAATAGCCTAGATTTGATGAGGCACCAGGCTGCCAGAAAGGACTCATAGAAAACGGAGAAGAACCTCCTCCCCACGCCGAGTTACCAAAGCCCAGACCAGTTCCCCCCGCTGAAGTGTTAAATGAAGAGGAGAGCCCCTGATAGGGGTTCCAAGCATTAGACAGAGGAGAAAAGGTCTGATAAGCACTCGATGAAGGGAAAGAAGCATTCCCTTGATGACCTGCGAAGAACTGATTCCCTGCCCCCACTGTAGTAAAGACAGGATTCCATCCCGTAAAAGTAGTCGAACTTTTCCCCCCAGACCAAGGGTTGAAACTCTGGGTCTGGGACGTAAATGGAAACGACCCTAAAGAAGGATTGGAACTAGGAATGTGTCCAGTCCCAAAGGGGAAACCCTGAAAAGAAGCTGATCCACTAGCCATGTTAGACATGGGCGTAGATCCAGCTGAAGCAGCGGAAAAGGAAAAAGAGGGATTTCCACTAATGGACATCCCTGAACAAAAGGGACCAGAATGAGAAGCATGCGCTTGGGTGAACCCAGAGCCAAACACAGCAGCACTAGAAGCAATCGAAGATGAAGCAATGGTGCCCCCTGCTTCAACAGAAGCAGGAGTCTGAATGCCTGCAGCACTCACGGTAGAAGCCGCGTTCCCAGTCGTGGCCATCGAAAGATAAGAATGATACGGAAGATCTGGCGGTCTCTCCGACTCAGGTACAAGAGGGATTTGGGCACTCATGAATGCGAATGAGGGGAATGTCAGGATTTGATAAGCATAGCCTATACGTGAGAGAGGAGGCCATGGCTTTCAAGTTTCAGGGGATGAGGAGTAATTGGGTAATTATTGGCATACACGATGTAAAGGTCAGATTTGGAAGTTTTATCATAAGTGCATCTCATGCGGAAGTGACTGGAGAGGGGGAGAAAACAATATAACTATTATTATGATATGATGTCCTTATTTAATGATACAACATGACGAAAGCAAGACTAAGATAGGAAATGATTGGTGTTGTCATCCTGAGGTTCAAACATGTAAGCATATCTCCCTTATAGCTACTTATGTGGTAGATTAGAATTATCACAAATTTGAGTAGTGGCTTATAGAAGAGAAATGGAAGATAAGGTATATGTAAGAGTGATTGGCTATTGTTGAAACATACTCTCATGCCATAAGTAGAGCCACTGCTACCAGCAGGCATTTATATCCTCGATAGGGTGCTATTTTAACTCGTAAAATGAGCCAGGATCCTTATGTAAAAGTAGTTATTCTGCCAATTTTGTGGAGAGATCACCATGTCGGTATGATAGCCAGATAACCATAGTGCCACTCACTAGAGTTGTAGCAAAGCGATAAGGCCGACTCGTGATGAGACCTCCTATCCTTCAAGCAGTTAAGAAGGTCATTACCCTGGTGTGGTGGCCATTGTGGGCATGTCACTTTCTAAGCTCTTATGAACATGGTAGGCTAGCTCGTAATGAGACCCCCTATCCTCTCTTGAAAATTTTCATGTAAGTATAATACTTCTTTTTGAAACATAGGAATTTTGATTTATAAGGAGGTCACTATGCTGGTGTGATGGCCAGATAACCATAGTGCTATTCTCTAGGATTGTAACAGAGTGATCAGGTCGGCTCGTGATGAGACCTCCCGTCCTTCAAGCAGATGAGAAGGTCATTACCCTGGTGTGATGGCCATTGCGGTCATGTAACCTATTGAACCCTTATGATCATGGTAGTCTGTCTCGTGATGAGACCCCTTATCCTCTCTTAAAAATTTGCATGAAAACATAATAGTTATTCTTTATACATGAAGGGAGGCTCATTAACTCCTTAAGAGTTAGGGATGGTGAGAGCAGTAAAAAGAATGCCAATACAATTAATATTCCTTATTCCTATTTCTTCATATTGGAGGGAAATACTACTCGAAAGTGTAAAAAGATATACCATCATAAGGTCATGTATTGTATGATAACATAATTGAGCTGGGAATGAATTAGCCTTTCATTTCATATATGCACAATGTCAGCTTCCAGTTTAGAGATTATAGTGTCAAAGAATCATCATATTGGTAATTTTTACTACTTCCGTCCTTCCTTCAACTATCACTTCCTCCTCAGAGATGCCTTTTATAGCTACAGTGCGAATCGAGGGGGGGTATCGATAAAGGAAGGAATAAAATACAAAAATAAGGTTGTTCAATCCAATTGAACAACAAGGAAAAACAAAAAATGGCTATTCAATCTGATTGAACAACAGTTGCTCAATTGAATTGAACAACAACCGTTCAAAGAATTTGAACAGCAAGGATAAAAACAAAAAAAGCACGACTGTTCAATCCGATTGAACAAAAACTGTTCAATTGAATTGAACAATATCCTTTGAAAGAATTTGAACAACAAAAGATAAAAACACAAAAATCATGGTTGTTCAATACGATTGAATAGTAGCTGTTCAATTGAATTGAGCAACAACGCTTGAAATAATTTGAACAAAAAAAGATAAAAATACAAAAAGCACTGTTGTTCAATCCGATTAAACATCAATTGTTCAATTGAATTGAACAGCAACCATTCAATTGAATTGAACAACAACCCTTGAAAGAATTTGAACAACAAAAGATAAAACATAAATAGCATGGTTGTTTAATTTGATTGAACAGTAGCTATTCAATTGAATTGAACAACAGTCGTTCAAATAATTTGAACAACAACAGATAAAAACACAAAAAACACGGTTGTTCAATCTGATTGAACAACAAATGTTCAATTGAATTGAACAGTAGCCGTTCAAAGAATTTGAAGAACAAAATATAAAAACACAAAAAGCACGACTGTTCAATCCGATTGAACAACAACTGTTCAATTGAATTGAACAATATCCGTTAAAAGAATTTGAACATCAAAAGATAAAAACAAAAAAACATGTCTGTTCAATTCGATTGAACAACAACTGTTCAATTGAATTGAATTGTAGTTGTTCAAATAATTTGAACAACAAAAGATATAAATGAAAGAGGATGAGAAAAATAATATAGTTTCACGCATGAGGGATGTACAACAAAATAATAACAAGGAATTGTAAAGAAATTATATACATTACTTACAAATGATGGTAGCAAACTCTCATGTACTTGAGGTTGTGGGGTTATCACCCCCTTTTGTCACAACTTGGATGGTGGGATTGTTTCGTACTTGTTGGCAAAAATATTCCTTTTGAAAGGTTTACGATATAGGCGTACTCTATGCCCATTCACCCAAAATGTAGAATCATACCCATCTATGGTGGTCAAGGTGAGTGTGCCATTATTGTGTACTTCTTGAATTTCGTATGGATCGAGCCACCTTGTTTGTAATTTACCTGGAAAATATTGGAATCTGGAGTCATAGAGGAGTGACCAATCTCCTTTTTGAAATATCTTCTTCTTGATAAGGTTTTCATGACACTTAGCTCGCTATTTTTGGATGATCATTGTGCACTACAGAGCTAGTAACCGCATTTTATCTAGCTCATTTATTTGTTGGAGTCTTTTAACCTCGGCTTTCGTTAAGTCCAACCCTACCTCCTGGGTTGTTCTTAGAGTCTTGATTTCGAACTCAATGGGGGAAAAAGGCTCTCTCCCAAATACTAGATGATATGGGGAATATCTAGTGGTGTTTCGTCAGGTTGTGTGATAAGCCCATAAGGCTTCTGGTAATATAGTGGCCCAGTCCCGACAATGTGTTGATACCATTTTGGTAAGAATTGCCTCCAGAACTTTATTGGTGCTTTCAACCTGCCCGTTTTCCTGTGGATGGTAAGGAGACGTAAATCTATGAATGATATGGTGATTTTTAGGGTGGCGGTAATTTTATTACTTACAAACTGTGGCCCCCCATCGGTTATCACTTCCCATGGCAAACCATATCGCATGAACAAATCGAAAAGGAAATTAATCACAGATTCCTCTATGGCTCTTGGTAAGGCCACTGCTTCTACCCATTTCGTTACGTAATATATGGCAACCAATATGTAGATTTTCTGGTTTGATGGTGGGCTAAATGGTCCAATGAAGTCTAGTGCCCATCGTTCGAATGATTCTATCACTAATTGCGGTTGTAGTGGCATTTCGTCTGCTTGGCGTAGGTGGCCCATTATTTGGTAGCTATCACAGGCTTGGACATATTTTTTCATGTCTTTGAAAATCGTAGGCCAATAATAGCCTAATTGTAACACTTTGTGCCTCATCTTGCGATCTACAAAATGGCCACCACAAGGTTCATCATGACAAGCCCAAAGGATGTCATAGATCTCATCCTCCCTGATGCATCTTCGTATGCACATGTCGACCCTTGTATGGAAGAGGTATCCTCCAATCCAGGAGAACCTTGCGCTGCGTTGTACAATTAGTTTCCATTCTCTTGATGTTAAATGTCTGGGAAGATTTCCTACTACCAAGTAATTTTCCACGTCTGCATACCATGGGGTTTTTACAGCTATCGCAAATGAATGTTGATCAGGAAACTGATCATTGAATGCTAGTGCATCGTCCATATTTGGAACCCTGGATAGGAATTTTGAAACCATGTTTTCCTTTCTTGGACGGTCCTTGATGATTATATAAAATTCCTGCAATAACAGCAACCAACGAGTTATTATCCCATTCATGATTGGTTTATTGGCTAAATATATAATGGCAGAGTGATCATTATGTAGGAGTACTTGATAGCCAATCATATAATGTCTAAATTTATTAATAGCATAAATGATAGCCATGAACTCCTTTTCAGTCACTGTATAATTTAATTCGGCAGGAGTGAGGTTTTTGTTGATATAATAAATATCATAGGGTTTTTTGTCTTCTTCTTGGCCAAGAACTACCCCTATTGCTGTGTCGGATGCATTTGAAGAGATGTGAAAAGGCAGCTTCCAGTTGGGCCCTCGCAGGATTGGTGCTGTCGAGACTAGTTTCTTTAAATCTGCAAAAGCGGTGTCACATTTATCATTATAGTGGAATTCAAAATTTCTGGTTAATTCATACAAAGGTGCATCTATTTGTGAGAAATTATTTATAAATATGCGATAATATCCTGCATATCCCAAAAAAATGCATACCTTTGTCTGCGTACAAGGTGTGGCTAATAGAATGATTACCTCTATTTTTGCTGGATCTACCTGTATTCCAGCTGCAGAGATGTAAAGACCTAGGATTACCCCATCGATCATCATCATGTGACATTTCTCATTGCTCAAACATAACCTAGTAGAAATACATCGCTCCAAGACCTTTTCTAGTGTTTCTAATGCTTGATAAAAGTCCTCACCATATGGGGTGAAGTCATCCATATAGATTCCAAGCCCCTCATTTATTAAGTCAGAAAAAATTCTTATTATGGCTCTTTGAAATGTTGCTGGGGCATTACATAGCCCAAATAGTGAAAATCTATAAGCAAAAGTGCCCCATGTGCAGGTAAAGGTTGTCTTATCCTGGTCTTTGGGGGCTATTTGGATTTGATTGTAACCACTGAATCCATCAAGAAAGGAAAAGAACTGTTTTCCTGCCAGCGTGTCAAGGACCTGGTTAATAAAAGGGAGGGGGAATTGGTCTTTCTGTGTTGATTTATTTAGTTCTCTGTAATCCCCACAGATTATACATTTCCCATTCTTTTTAGGGACGACAACCAGAGGGGAGACCCATTTGTTGTCTGAAATAAGATAAATGAAATTTACATCCAACAATTTTTGCAGCTCGTCTTTCATAATATCTTTTAAGCGCAGGTTTAGCCTTTGCTGAGGTTGTCTAATGGGTCAGATTTCCTTGTCGGTATAGATGTGGTGGGTGCATAATTAAGGATATAAACCCTTCATGTCCGGGTAGTCCCAAGGAAATGCCCCTTGATACTTTTGTAGAACTTTTATGAGCCTTTGCTTTTGGTTATCATTCAAATTTCCATTGATATTCAGGATCTTTCCTTGCCCAATATCAATAGGTATGCTACCACGCATAGTGGTTATGGGAATATATTGATCCTCAAGGTATATCAAGGGGTCCTCTTGAACTTCATCTTCAAGGATTGTTTTCAACTTTTGGCATTTTAAATTTCCAGACGTGGGTGGCTAACTCATAAAATTATTGATTACATCATCTTCATTTTGATCTTTAAATTCAAGAGCTTCCACTAATGTCAAAGGTGGATGGATGTTTTGTTCCCAATATGCATATAGATTTTTATGAGTTTTTACCGTGGGTAAGCTCGTTTGGGTAGGTAGACAAAGAATGATATTTTTTATGGAATCTTCTCTAGTGATGGTCATGCTGCCTATTTAGCAACCTATGTAAGCATCGGCCGTTGCCAGCCAAGGTCGCCGAAGAATCAGTGGGTGCCCGTCCATCCTGTTCTTTGGATTAATAATTACGAAATCGGCTGGATACTCCCATGAGTCTACGGAGACCAGGATGTCCTGCGCTATTCCTTCTGGTCTGATAACAGACCTATCAGCAAGCTCCAGTAACGTAGCCGTGGGTTCTAAAGCTAATATGCCTAGTTTTTTGCAAGTTCCCATAGTTAGGATGTTAATGGATGCCCCTAAGTTGACCAATGTGTTTGAAAAGGAGTGGCCAGAGATCTGTACAGTTACTACGATATTTCCTAGGTCTTCATATTTCATGGGTGGTTCCTTACACAGTAATAAGTCAGATAGCATCCCTACCACATGAACGGTGGGCACAACCTTTGTCTTTTTTACTTTCTTCTTTCCACACAACTCTTTAATTTTTTTTGCGTAGATGGGAATGTATTGTATGGCCTAGAGAATATGAATTTTTATACAAAGGTTTCTTAACTCCCCCCAGGATGTCAAAATCTAGAGAAACTATAGGTCTAGGAAGAGTTAACCTTTCAGGGAATGGAGGTGGAGACACCCTAAGCTCTTCAAGCCTTCCTTGGTCAACCGTTTCCTTTTATTGTCCTACCTCTGTTTATGTTATATGTTATTGGCTAGGTTAAGTTGAAGTTCCATGTTTGAATTGAGGTGAGGTCGTGACTTCTGGTGGTGAGATAATATGTCCTGATCTCATCCTTAGCTCATTGCATTACCTCTGCTTAGTGTCAGGGTTTGGATCTTCTATAATATGAATTAGCCAAACCAGTCTGTTATTGGGATTAGGATTGGGTTGAGTTGGTAATTGATGAAGTTAGATAGGTTGAGGGTTGTGCTGGACTAGGTATGGAGCTGGAAGTGTAGGTTGATTTGGACCCCTACTCCCATTGGTAGGTTGGTCATTCCCAGGGGTCGCTGCCAATTTTGAGGCCAATTAGTGGTTTGACAAGGGGATGCTAGCCACTGGGATTGATATGGAGTGTTTTGCCAATAAGAAGGAGAACAAGGAAAACTTGGCCAATTATTCCCTGCTAGGGGTTGTGTTGGCCAAGGTAAGATAGGAAACGAATAGGTTGGCCAAGTAGAAAAGGGTTTTGATTCTGCCAATCTATTGCAGGATTTTTCTGGTTAAATTTCCGAGAATAAAATAATTGAGGCAGGTGTTGAGGCATACCTGGTCGTGCCTGCCATTGTCGACACTGGTTCATTAGGCAGGCTTCTTCCATCTCTTCCTTTGCTTCCTTGTAAACTACTTTCAACCCCGGGAGTGAAGGGAAATAGTCCGTAGTATGGTCCTTACTGTAGATGGAATACGTGTGAACCATGTCTAAGGGGCATTCCCTTTGGCTGTGCTTCTTTCGATAGCGTGGGAAAAATACGGCCAAGTTCTGCTCTGCTATAGCTTGCTTCTTCTTGGCTTATAAGGCATCAAGCTCTGTTGTTAAACTACCCAAAATGTCAGTCTTAAAATTCTCCAAGAGGTTACCAAACTCTGCTCTAGTTACGTTGCCACTGGACTGCTTAAGGTCCTTTTATATTGAGTCATGTTCACTTGGCTTATTACGCGTACTACCCCTAGAGCACCTAATACACAGTGAAATAATATCATCATATCCTTCCTGGGAAATATCCCCTTTTCCCATTATGTTAAGTGTTTCAACCCATTCCTCTTTCATTCCCTTAATCATTGTAGATTTTAATATGTCTTTGGATAAAGTAGTATATGGAGACCTTTGTAAATTGTATCGAAATATTTCTACATATTCTTCTAATGTTTCATTGTCCCTTGTAGAAATATTGAAGATTTCATTTTTAGTTCTCGAGTCCGGTAATAGTCTTGATATTTATTAAGAAAAATGTTCTTCATTTGGTCCCAGCTATTGATGGTTCCCCCACCCAGTCCCATGAACCAGCATAATGTTTTTCCCTTTAAAGTAGAGGGAAACAATTTCAATTTATGAGGGTCGGTGGTGTAGTCATACCCCCTACATAGGACATCGAATTCAAATAAGAATGCATCAGGATCTTCCGTGGTCAACCCACAAAAGGTGGGGATGTTTTGTAATGGAATGGCTTTCATAGGGGCATTTGTAGCATGATCAACAATGGGGTACTCCAATGTTGATGTCTGCCTCTGATACTGGTTTTGATTTTTTTCCATTTGATTAAAGATGTGCTAGTAATATTCGAGAATTTCTTATTCTGGAGGAGTAATCCTGGGGTGATTGGGAGGTGAGCATGGAGGAAAATTTACAGTGCTTCCATAGTTTTGGATACCGAGTATCTCTGTCTTGATCACTCCTTTAGGGGATTTAGGATCTGAAGCTTCTATTTGTATTGCACCGCTAGTTTCTCCTCCCCCTTCCTGTAAGTTACAAGAACCTCCCTCTCTTGAAAGGTCAGTGCCTATAAGATTGGTAGTCTCAAGGCTTAGTTTAGATAATTTTGTCTCACTGTGAATCTCGGCGTGGGCTGTAGACAGTGAGGCTGCTACTTGACGAAGAGTAGTAGGAATTTGAGTGGGAATGATTCTGGGTCCTACAGATGCCTGGGATTCAACTTTCTTAATGATTTCATCTATATATGTTGTTCTTCCAAGGATCACCGGTACCTTGGATTTTGGGGATTTTTGTGGATGATTTCGGTTTGTTTCTATTTTTTCTTCCTAGTCATAAAACAATAACACCTATTCTACCAATCTTTACACACTTTGCTGAGAAGAAGGCTAGGGAGAAAGCGATTTTATTTTCGGTAAGTAGGTTCTTACCTCTCGCTTTTAATACCCAATTCTTCACATAAATGGATAAAAATAAAGGATATCGCTCTTAACAATCTCCCAAACAACGGTCCCAGTAATGTTGGTTCACAAAGGCGGCTTATTATAGGCAACCTCTAAGCTCCTTGTTCAATTTTCAACCGAGGGTAAGTCTTCTTATTTCAAGAGTGTAAGCATAGTATATGCAAGTGAGATCGAATGATAGTTACTCTATATATTGCTTATGAAAAGGATTATCTAATTCTCAAAGTTCAATCAACTCAAAGAGAAGTGAATTGGTGTAATGAAGTTAACTACGCTGTCTAGCTCAAAAGGAGAGAAACCTATGATTGAACAACATATTAATGAATTGAAAAAAAATGTGAATGGATTGAACAACAATCTGAATGAACTGAACAACAATATGAATGAATCAAACAACAATTACTTATATAATTTTGCAATGGAATTATCTTTGCAAACTAACTAATTGGCATCTTTTTGCAATGAATCAACAGTTGGATGCCTTATTGTACTGAGGGAACGATCTAATTCTTAGATATAGATAACATTGAGCAGTGATTACTCTAAGATTTATAAAGAAACTATAAAGGCGTTGGGATAAAAATGAAAACATCTAACAAATATAAAGCATTACTATAAACCAACAAGCACAAATGCTAAACTATTCTGATGAAAGAGAAACTGTAACCTCATGCATTTCTATTTTATCGAGTGGAAAAGTAATTCACAATCTGCATCAGATAACTGGACATCAATTCCGTAACTAACGCACAACATGAAGATTGGCGAGGAAACTCCCAGGGGTTGGTCCCAAACCACTAGAAGTTCTAATGCAATGAAAAGCTCAAAAAGGTAATTTTCAAAACATCAAAATTATTTATTAAATTGAAAGAGAATACAAGGATACAACTGAACGGTTCTGTCCTGATACATTGATTACAAAAGGAAATTCCTATTCAACTCCCCTATCTAGTTCATCCTTGGTCCTTTTAAAGGCGTTTTCATGTAGTGGGACGATATTTTCCAAATGACAGCCCATTGATTGTGGCTGTCGTTTGAGTTCTTCAGACATGGACCTGTCTTTCTGCCTTCTGCTCATTCCTGGGGGTTGCTTTGGATTCATGTTCTTTGCGTGTCAGCTATATTTTGTTCATCATCAATTCAGCTGCCTCATTTTCCTGTGAGTAAAGATGAAATAAGTTAAATCCTCGTTGTTTTAAACAGGTTTCTTATTGTTAGTCACTTTATCCTGATTTTGTATTAACCCTTCTTTCTTTTACTGTTAAAATGAGGGAAATCCTAAGAATGTATGATAATTCGAAGTAAAATTAAGGTGAAATCATACGTTAATTACAACCCAACACCTTATTTAGCGAATTGATAAATCTCAAACAAAAGGTTTCAATGATGGAGCACATTGAATACTTCCAAAATTGAATATAAGGGTAATTGATATTCCAGAGGAACACATGATTGATGTCTTCATAGGGACTTTAATGGATAACATCCAACATGAGGTTCACCTTTGGAACCTAATTCATTGTAGATGGAATTCAAGTTGGCAAGAAAAAATGAAAGAAAAATTATGGTGAAAAGGAAGCTTACCACTCACAACTATAAATATGGAAGTGTTGCTACTCCTAGGCTTCGACAACCTACAAGGTTAACACCAAAAAAATGAAATAAAAAAGAGAAAAAGGGAGTTGCTACAGTTCTAGTAACAGATACACTAAAGGTCATAAGTTTGCTGAGAAGAAATTATTTTACATAGATTGTGAAGAGGAGGAATAAATGGAACAAGAAAAATTCTCTGGAAGAAGATATACACCAGGAACCAACCCTAGAGGAAGAATAAATGAATCCAACCATATATACTGTAATGCATTGGTAGGAATTACCACTCCTCAAACTCTCAATATAGAAGGACATATAAAGAATAAAAATGTAATTGTGCTGATTTATTTGGGTAGTACCCATAATTTTATTCATTGTAAGGTAGCCAAGGAATTCAATTGCTTCCTATACCCAACACCATTACTAGGTCCCTATAATACTACTGTATCCCCTTATTGTTATTGTTAGTGTAACTCCCTTATTTTTATTTTTGTGCCCCTGTAGTCCCCATATTGTTATTATTGTGCCCTATAGAAGCCCACTATTGTTATTTTTGTTCCCTTACATTGTTATTGTTATGTCGGCTAGGATTATATTGTGATCCCTTGGACTCCTATATATAGAAATGAGGTTTTTTCATTTGTATCATACAATAGTTTTTCATTTATGGAATGTAAAGGA
This sequence comes from Pinus albicaulis, assembly GCA_034641835.2. NCBI lineage: Eukaryota > Viridiplantae > Streptophyta > Pinopsida > Pinales > Pinaceae > Pinus > Pinus albicaulis. The sequence goes on along the minus strand of CM076580.1, from coordinate 542,213,736 downwards.
GGTTTACCCCTCAAATAGGATGATTTATAACTTTTTGATCCATATTTTATGCTATTTTGTGATTTGGTTTCATAACATTTGGTATTAGAGCTTTGGAATCTAGGGTTTCGTTGCTGCAAAGAGGACATCTTGTCATTTTCACTATAAATTTTTTTCTAGGATGATTCAGAAGCTAGAAAAAGAACCCATTTGAGCCAAAATTCATAGGAAATTTGTGTAAATTTTTATATCTTGGTTCACTATATTTACGGAGATATGATCTGAGGAAGGTAGGGTTTTTGCAAGCTCTAAAATTTCATCTCAAAAAAATGGTCGAGGGAAAATCATCATAGATTTTGTCTTTGACATCGGATTGGAATTATGTAAAAAATGACCAAAAGGGAAAAAAATATAGTTTCTTTTGTATTGATTTCAGAGCCAAAGGATGAAACAATGACACGCAACATGCCATACAAGTTTTCTCTACGGAACTAGTCCATAATTAGGTCATTGTGGGAGATCGAGAATAACTTTATCTTGAAGAATCCAAATTAGGTCTGACATGTGGCATTAGAAATAAGAATCAAAAGGATACTAAAGGACTAAATATAAAATTTTGGGTATCTGAAATTATAGAAATACATAAGTTTCAATATCGATGTCCTCAACAACATGAAAAATGTGTGTATTTTTTGTTTAAAATTTGCATAAGTATTCAAGTGATTCCAAGGGCATATTGAATCATAGATATCAATATTGGATTATAAAATTTTCCAAAAAAATAAATCCACACCCATAAAGCCCTCAAAATGTTCTACTATGACTCATGAAGAGGAAGAAGTGCAACATGATATATCAAAATTACGAGACCAAGTGCAACAGATTTCACTCTCTCAAATAGTAACAAAAAATGAAATGGAACCTAAGATGGATGGTTTGAAGAAAGACATGGATGTATTGAAGAAAGGCATGGAAGCTAATATGGATGGTTTGAAGAATTGCGTGGAAGATAAGATTGATGGTATAGAAGCAAAACTTGAAGGTTTGAAGGAAGGGTTGACAAAGTTGCTACAAGAAAATATTCCTAATGGTGAAAAGGTAGTAGAGGAAAATCATGATGAGAAAAAAAGAAATGTTAATCATGATTTCATAGAATTTAATGTTGGATTGAAAACCCGCCATATTCCAAAGATATATATGAGGAAGTTTTATGGAAATGATCTGATAACATGGATACTACAAATGGAGCAATACTTTGAACTCCATAATGTGCAAACCGCACAAAAGGTACGCATTGCAACTTTATATTTAGAACAAAATCAGTTTGTATGGTATCGATGGCTTTGTTCTCATAAACCACTTGTCACTTGGTCAATTTTTACGAAGGAAATGGTAGCACATTATGAGGATACAAAGAGCAACACCTTCTTTAGAAAATTGATAAATCTCAAACAAAAGGGTTCAATGATGGAGCACATTGAGGACTTCCAAAAATTGAATATAAGGGTAACTGATATTCCAGAGGAACATAGGATTGATGTCTTCATAGGGACTTTAAAGGATAACATCCAACATGAGGTTCCCCTTTGGGAACTTGATTCATTGGAGAAGGCATTCAGGTTGGTAATAAAAATTGAAAGAACATTTATAGTGATAAGGAAGCCTACCACTCACAACTATAAATATGAAAGTGTTGCTACTCCTAGAATTCCACAACCTGCAAGGTTGAAACCACAACAGTTGGAAGAAAAAAGAGAAAAAGGGCTTTTCGACAGTTGTGGTAAAAAATACACTAAAGGTCATAAGTGTGAAAAGAAGAAATTATTTTACATAGGTTGTGAAGAGGAGGAAGAAAAGGAACAAGAAATCTCTCTGGAAGAGGATATACACCAGGAACCAACCCTAGAGGAAGAAGAAATAGATCTACCATATCATGTAATGCATTGGTAGGAATTACCACTCATAAAACTCTCAAGCTAGAAGGACATATCGAGAAGAAAAATGTAATAGTTCTAATTGATTTGGTTAGTACCCATAATTTTATTCATTGTAAGGTAGCCAAGGAATTGAATTTATTTCTATATCCAACACTAGAGTGTCAAGTGATGGTTGAAAATGGAGGAAATATAAATTTCTCTAGATAGTTCCATAATATTAAACTAACCATGGGGTAATATGAATTGAATTTTCCAATGCTCTACATCCCAATGGGTGGTGTTGATGTTGTACTAGGAGTACAATGGTTACAATTTTTGGGGACTGTAGCTTTTAATTTTAAAGAATTTTTCGTGAAATTTTTTTAGAAAGGAAAGGAAGTTGAATTACAGGGTATCGCAGGGAAGCCAAGAAATATAATTAACTCTAATGTCATGACAAATATTCTTAAGAAAGAAAATGAGGCGTAATTTCACAATTATGCTCAATACCGGTTCAAAAATCAAAATCAAATATTTCTCCAGATATCCAGAAAGTATTGGAAAATCATTCCAAGGTGTTTGAGACTCCCAAAGAAATTACACCTATTCATGATCATGATCATGATATTCATTTGATTCGAGGAAGTGTTCCTCCAAACATCAGGCCTTAAATATATTTTATGCTCAAAAGAGTGAGATTTAATGTATGGTTGTAAAAATGCTAGAGGCTGCTATAATTCAACCTAGTCAAAGTCCTTTCTCTTCTCCAGTAATATTGGTGCACCAGAAGGATGGATTATGGCGTATGTGTCTGGATTACAGGGAGCTCAAAAATATCACTATTAAAGGTAAATTTCCTATCCTGTCATTTATGAATTTTTGGATGAATTACATGGAGCAATTTACTTCACCAAGCTGGATCTTCATTTTGGATATCAAAAAATTAGAATGAAAACTGAATACATTCCAAAAAGAACATTCATAACTCATGAGGGTCATTATGAATCTTTGGTAATTCCTTTTAGCCTTACTAATGCAACTTCCACATTTCAAGGTTTGATGAATTCCATTTTCAAACATTTCCTTAGAACATTTGTGTTAGTATTTTTTGATGATATACTAATCGACAACAAGTCTTGGAAGGATCATATTCAGCATGTTGATAGGGTGCTCAAACTATTGGAGGAGAAAAAATTCTATTCAAAAACCTCCAAATGTTTCTTTGGAGTACAAGAGGTGGAATATTTCGGTCATATTGTATCCCATGAGGGTGTTAAGGTAGACCCTAACAAAATGAAATCCATTAAGGAATGGAAAATCCCTACAACCATAAAGAATATTCGAATATTCTAGGGGTTAATAGGGTATTATTTCAAGTTATTTAAGAATTATGAGAAAATATCATCACCTTTAACATAATTACAAATGAAATATGCATTTTCTTGGACTCTAGAAGAAACTAAGGGCTTTGAACATCTTAAAGAGGAAATGTTGCAATCACTAGTCTTAGCTACGCCAGACTTCACAAAAACCTTTATTGTGGAATGTGATGCCTCAAGAAATGGAATTGGTGTGGTTTTAATACAAGAAGGAAGACCCATTTCTTTTGAAAGTCATCCAATCAAAGGAAAGTATTTACTGAAACCTATTTATGTGAAGGAAATGTTGGCAATACTACATGCACTAAAGCAATGATGACCTTACCTAATGGGAAGGTAATTCAAGGTAAAAAAAGATCATGATGGTGTTAAATGATTTTTGGAACAAATATTATCTTCAGAAGAGCAGAAACAATGGGTCACAAAGATGTTGGGTTATGACTTTGAAATCATCTACAAAAAAGGGAAGAAAAAGGTTGTTGTAGATACACTCTCAAGAAAGGATGAGGATGTGGAAGCATTTATTTGTGCTATTTCTATTATCCAACCTAAGCGGATAACTGAAGAAAGGGATGAATGGAAGAATTATGAAGAAGTGTGGACACTCATTCAAAATTTGTAGCAAGATCCCAGTACATCTGAAACATTTAGCTGGAAAAATTATTCATTATGGTACAAATATGACCTATATCTTTGTAAGAATTCCCAACTCAAACAAAAAAATATTTTGGAATTGCACACCTCTCCCTTAGGAGGGCACTCAACATTTTTAAAAACTTACCACAGGGTTAAGGAGGAATTTTTTTGGGATGGCCTTAAATCTGATATTCAAAATTTTGTGGTAGAATGTTTGGTTTTCCAATAAAATAAAGTCTAAAAAATTAATACCCCAGGTCTGTTACAACCTTTATCCATTCCAAGTCAATGTTGGGAGGTGGTTTCAATGGATTTTATCATAGGTTTACCCAAGTCCGAAGGAAAGGTTGTTATCATGGTGGTAGTTGATAAAATTACAAAGTATGCACACTTTTTTGCATTATCTCATCAATTTAAATCTAGTACAGTTTCTACTGAATTTATGGAAACAATTCAAAATCTACATGGAAATGTAAAGGTTATTGTACGTGATAGAGATCCCATTATTACAGGAAATTTTTGGACGGAATTATTTTCTTGTTTGGGTACTCAATTAGCTCGCAGCTCATCATATCATCTTCAATCAGATAGTAAAACTGAGATAGTGAACACATTTTTGGAAGGATATATTCGTTGCTTTGTGTCTGATAGATAGACACAATGGGCCATGTGGTTACCTCTGGTTGAATGGTGGTATAACACTTCCTTCCATACTGCAGCAAAAATGAACCCAGAACCCATTTATATCACTTTATGGATGTCATCCACCCTCTATCACATCATATTTAAGAGAAAAAAACAAGTTCTCCAACTCTTAAAGGATAACCTCACCTTGGCACATAATCGAATGAAACAATAGGCATATCAACATCACAATGAAAAATGTTTTTATGTAGGAGACTGGGTATTTTTATGGCTACAACCATAAAAAAATGTCCCTCAAGCAACCTAAGAAGGATAATAAATTATCACCAAAGTATTATGGTCCTTGAAAAGTATTGGTACTAGGGCATACAAAGTGGAGCTTCCCGTATCTTCCCGAGTGCACCCAGTTTTCCATGATACATGCTTAAAGAAGGTTATAGGTGATAAGCCCTGAGTTCAAAAAATATTTCTAGAACTTGAAAAAGAAGGAAAAATCATATTGGAACTTGAAGCAGTCACGGAAACAATAAATGGACAGTTACAGAATCGATCAATTTCAGAGTATCTCATCAAGTGGAAGAACTTACATGCTGAATATTCGACACGGGAGGATGAGAATTTTATATAGAAGCATCCATAACTACTTAATCATTGAGGACATCACTTTTTTGAAGGAGAGTGGAATTCTAGGTCCCTATAATACTAGTGTATCCCCTTATTTTTATTCTTAGTGTAGCCCCCTTATTGTTATTTTTGTGCCCATGTAGTCCCTATATTGTTATTATTGTGCCCCATAGAATCCCACTATTGTTATTGTTGTGCCCTTACATTGTTATTGTTATGTAGGCTAGGATTATATTGTGATCCCTTAGACTCCTATATATATAAAGGATATGTTTTCATTTTTATCATCCAATAATTTTTCATTTATTTAATGTAAAGGAGGTTTCCCCTTTGAAGAGGCTGATTTCTGAGTCGTTGATCTATATTTTCTTCTATTTTGTGAGCTGGTTTCATAACAATTATTGTCTAGGGTTTTTACCATGTGGCCACTTATTGGTACCAAAACATTAGTTCTTGAATCCACCATAGAGGATTAATTTATGTCTATATTTTCATCCATTCATGCACTAAACAACAAAACTCAACAAATAAAATTTCATGCAAATCTAAGTAAATGTACCCATGTTTCAATATTTGTGGGTTGACTTATACTAGTCTTTTGTTGTGAAAAATCTTCCTGTTTATTTCATATCCATTCATATATCTTATTTATATATGTCTTCCACATCATATCCTCATTATTTTATGAATAACCTAATTTTTTAGTCCCAAACAATGGGACTAATTCTTGGCACAATATTTTAGACCCAAGTTTCAAAATGCTTTACCAAAAAATACCCCACAAGAATATGTAATTTTAGTATTCATTATATGAATAAGATCTCACTGACTACACTTATGAGAATAATAGGAACATAGTAAATTAAGAACTTCTGGAACTCATAATACTATTCTAAATTTGAAACATTCACAAATAATAATTCTTTGGAAACCCATTGTGTTATGAACCTTGCACATTAAAAATGATAAGAAACCGATAATTATAGTTCTCTTCAAGGGGGAACCTCCTTCTACAATAAATATAATGTATAAGAAAATATGTCATGATCCTAAGATTAGGCCTCCTCAGTATATACATAGTGTAATAACCCTTGGTTTATTTTCTATGTAAAAAATATAAGACCAAGGTCATGGGGCATGTATTCTAAGATAAATCTTGGGAAAAACATAGTGATGGGTATCACTTGTGATCAATTAATGGATAGTATGGAAATTAGCAAAGTCATTGGAAAAGGAAAAGTGACATGAAATGGAATTTTATTTATGAAAATAAAGGAAAAGAGGAGAAAAGGGAGATGGAAGGTCACATATTTGCATGAGATGGAAATTGAAGGAAAAATTAAGGAAAATGAAGAAAATAAAGGCCTCAACAATAAAAAAGGCTTATGAGGTCATTTTGTGAGTTTAGTTTTGGAGCTCTCATATATTCTCTCACTCTCTCATACTCTCGCACACTTAGAGAATTATTAGATCATGCCTGGAGCACTCTAGTACTCACTTGAAATTGGAGAAATAAGGAAAATGAAAGAAGGAAATCGCAAGGGAACATGTGGATCAACAACTAAAACTAGATTTATTTTTAGCTAACAGATTTCATGTGTGATTTCCTTACTTATTTATGGATGCATGATATTTTCATGTGGTTTTCTGGCTATGTATTGTCATTGGCATGGGGGATTCCTGGATTGACAATGCTTTTAGCCTTGCTTTGCCACTTACTAGATAGCCATGGTGTTGTGGTTGTTTCTACTTGATGTTTTTCTGATTGGTGCTCATAATTCATTATGGTTATGGGTTGAAAAAAAAACACTTTGGAAGCCCTAGAACAACTTGGGTTAAGTTACTAGTCCTGAAGCCTAGGTTGGGACAGATGCTCTAGAGCCATGTTGTTGCTGCAACATTGACACTCCAAAACATTTTACTAAGTCGATTTTGGAGCCTACGTGAAGCATCACTTCAAGACCCTTTATGTTGTCACATTGTTTGATTTTCTATTTGTATTTTTTCTCTAAGTTTCATATCCTCCTAAGTCATTGTTTCCTAAGTGTCATCACCTAACCTTTAGAAGTGCTTGTGTTATATTTCCATGATTATGTTGTTGGGAATGGCCCAATGTGATCCAATTTTGATTCAAAGACTTCGCATTTTGAGGAAGAGGAGTGCACAATCCAGTAAAGATGAATATACCGCGTCACGGTTTGGGGCTTCAGGGTGGGTGAAAGCCCCTCTTTTTGTAAAGGGTTCAGGTTTATTTGTTAGCTTATTTCTGCCCATGGTATGTGGACCATGGTATTTTATGTATCCAAAGGCTATATAAAGAAATGTAATGTCAAGTCGAGGTGAGACCTGGTAATTTTTGATGAGCACAACTATTGAATAGTTGTTCCTAAGTCTGTTTTAGGTATTAAGGGAAGGCTCCAAAGTTGTGTGCGTGGAGGCCTTGAGAGTCTGCAACTTTGTGCACAGAATACTTATAGCTGTGTTCGTAGGTTAGAGAAACCATGTACTGAAGAAGACTTATTATAATAAAGAAACAATAATATTTGAGAATATTTGTGTTTACATGTTTATTATCTGCACTGTGAATTTATTTGTATGCTTTCTGTTGTGTTTTGATGATAAAGGCATTGTGCGCACTAGTATTAATTGATGACTGCAGTATATATTGTTAAAGTAGATAGATGCATCCATGTAGTTTATAATAAGCATAAATAGAATTTTAGCAGTAGATCCACACTTGAGTGTCCATCTAAAAGCAAAAACCTAGTTCTAACATCCCCCAATATTTTCTCAGGTGATATTGTGATATGCATAGTAGGTCATTGTTGAAAGGGTCGGTAATAGAGGGATTGCTGGTGCAAAACTAACTCTGAACCTGGGTCAAGACCCCTTAGAGCCAAAAAATGGTTCCATTGCCAAGACTGAGATCTGATTGAGGGATATGTGGATGTGGAATTTGAAAGAGAAGGAAATACAATACTAGGTAGATCTGAAAGAATGGGAGTTTGCAGTTCAAGAAAACAGAAATCCATAGCTGTCGATTGAAGCTTGGTTGCGGAGGTATATTTTCACGGAACAAAATGAGATTTTCTTCTCAAAATTTGCGAATGAACTGCGTGAATGGTTTTCAAGGCTGATTGAGAATAGAACCTATTTTAAAAATGACAAGCCTATTGCATGGAGCCTGAATATGTTACAGCGGCTCAAGCAGATGAATAACATCATATCAAGAGTTTTTTATTTCTGGGTTGAAAATATTCTGGGAGGATTTATTACTGATTTCACCATAGAGAAATTTGTATCTTACAACGAAGCTGAAAGAATATTTTTCAAGGGTCCGCAAGATAAGTATTTAAATTCTTTGAAGCTGTGGATTAAAATCCTTTTATGTGAAAATGACCTACTACGGATGTAATCATATTAATGTTTCAAATAAGTAAGTCTGGATCTACACGAATTGGAAAGAAATATAGGATCGATCGTGAAAAACTCATTGAGACTGATTAAAATCCCTTGTTAGAATATGAAAGTGAAGAAGAAAGGAGTAACCCCGCAACCCCTAGAGGTGCATCACGTATAGGATTTAAGAATAATCATAGCACCTCTGGGATTCCCCATCCCGATAATCGCCTCACCCCCCATCCCCCTCCCTATAATTTCCATCCACCTCCACCTCCAGGAAATATGGCCAATGATACTAAGCTATTGATATTTAGAGGACTCGGGTCATAGCATCCTAAGAATTTTTGGTTTTTAGCTGAAGCTGTATGGAAAGAAAGATAGATCACTGGTAAAGATATAAATGAGGCACATATTATCACCTTGCTATAGGAAAGAGTGTTGACATCATACATAAAGTATTCCATGACGAATCAGGGGTCTTCACTGGATGTGTAATATCCCAAAACAGGGATTTTCCACAACAATAAGAATACCTTAAGGTATTCTAAACTTGGAGATGCAGCAATGTAAGAACACATATGAAGTAACAATGTTATATTAATGCATGAAATGTTATAATATCTCAATAGCCATCATATTGATCATAGCAGAAAAAATGTATACAAGATCTTGAGGAAAGAGTCACTCAAGATAGGAAATACAAGCCTCAATAAATCATGTACATGAAATGTGAAATACACTGCTACACTGAAAATGCCCTAGGCTATGACTGCACAATTTATAGGAGGCACTGCTACATAAATAATATCAATGCAAAGATATGGCAATGTATGGCTCAAATAAGTGGGGGAGCAAAGCTCTAAACCCCTAAAAACAATAATACATCAATCCTAGAAGGATTGGCTGAAATGTACAAAATTGGAAAAATGCTGGAGTTGCAGGGTAGCAGTTGCAACTCAAGAAATGGAAATGAATAGAGAAGGCTGAAGATGATGCATCAGATAAAATACCTCCTCTAATGGATCTTCCAAGTGAAAGTCTGATCCTAACACTGAAGATCTCACCCTCCGACAATCACTCCAACCCCTCACTACAAATACCAACTGAAAATAACGCAGTCACTGAGGGATACTGCATTGTAGGTGGAATAGAATATGATGGCCGAGTGTGAAGATCTTAAATATGCTATGAATCCTTCCTCACTGATCTCCCAAAGTGAAGTAGGCTCTCTCCTCTGAAAAACAAGCCAAGGAATGGTGTTGTGGAACCCCCACTGCAACACCCTGCAACACAATGTTATACTTGAGTAGAAATAATGTTTTAGCTGGAGGAGGTGGCTTGGCCTTGAGCTTGAATGTGGAGAAATGAAGTGCAATCCCTCAAGAGGCCTCTCAATAAGGAGTAGGAATCCTAAACAAGAATTCCTTGTGCTAAACAACACCGCAACTCTGCTAAACAGCAAGAAGATGCTCCAAGTCTAAACAGACATGAAAATCAATAATCATAAACATAAGTCACAATGGCTGCCTTGCCCTCCTTTAAAAAAAATGTAAGCTCCCTCTCCATGGGTCCCACTTATTAGGGTTTCCTTCATCAAGGAATCTTCCCTCCTCTTTTACTGCGCTGTCCTACAAGATGATTTCCACCTCCTATCACTGCGCTGTTTGACTTGGTCAAATTGACCTTATCCTCATGCAAATGTCCCTTTTCACACATGAGGGTGTGAAATCCATCTCCAATGATGATCCCCTTTCATACTAAGAGGTATTTTATTCCTATTTCTGAAATGTGGGGGTCTCCTTACCCATTTATTCATTCCCTAAGTGGAAATAGCAAAAATTAATATTCCATTTAGCTTTATGCTAAAAGTGGAATATTACAGTCCTCCCCTCTCAAATATTTCTTGTCCTCAAGCAAGTGTAGGGAGAGAATGAGTTATTTCTCCTCCTCTCCCTGTAGAATCCACATATGATGAACTCCTCCAAGTAAAAGGATGCTATCTCATCAATCAAATCTCCACATTGCTCCTCCTCAACATACAAGTTAGCTATCAAGCTATCATCATGTAAAGGTGAACTACTCAAGAGGATAGAAAAGTGATGTCTAGAGGTCTCTTTGAGGAATGGGATCTGAAACCTAATGGGAATCATCCTCTCCATATGGATCCTCCATTACCAAGCTATTATCCATGCAAAATGGGTCACCTCCCAACTAGGCAACTCCTGAAATTAATCCTCCTCCTTTGGCTCCGATAAAATAGGTGGGTTGAAAATCTGAACATGGTAGACAAGGTAGCCTACCCCATGCTGTCCCTCTCTCCACTCATGATAAGTGTAGAGTATGTGATGATTTCAGGCTGCAACAATATTGCCCTCAAGTGGAAAAATGAAGAACAATCCTCCAAGGATCTCTCTTCCAGCATTGGAGAACAAGCTGGCCCAAAACATTTCATCCATGATGAATAGGACATGGTCATCACAGAGTATCCAAATGAGATGTTTGCTGGAGGTTTTACATGATGATGCATGATACAAACAATGTCTCAAGAGGACACAACGCAGTCTCACCCACTGCAACTTTAGAAAATAGCATGGCAAGTAATATATTGATAAATGTCCAGCTATAAAAATCATCACACCTACTAATGAATAGTGAATGGCTGCAATATTCCTACTTATCCCAAGCTAAGAGGAATATTCAATTTTGTTTCTTTTTCTAATGATTGAATAAATGAACCAAGGAGGACATGTAAAACTCCTAAAAAACAATGAATAAATCCATGAGTATGTGAACAGAGACAAATCTGGGCCATTTAAAATAAACACTTGTAGGTGTGAATTGGTTTGAGCTATGAGACTGGGTCAACCTTGACCAAATCTATAGCGCAGTCTAGATACAATGTACCTCATGGAGGGACAACACAGTTTTAGAAGGAGACCCTCATGTGAAAGGATATAATTCATCAAGGTGGTTTAGGGTTTGCCAAAGCTCTCGTCTTATAAAAAGAAGGGAAAGGCTTAAGAGAAGGTTGTTCACGATATTATATTTTCAGAGTATATAGTCTATTTAGACATATATTATTCTCTTGGATGTTTAGCAGAGAATTGTGAGGATTTCCTGTTTAGGGATTCTCTCTCCTTCCATTGAGTAGGTCTTGGAGGGCATTGTAATACGCTTCCACTATTAGGAATTTGGCCAAGCTCCATCTCCCTTAGATAGTGTAAACCCATTTGGGGTTTACTTGTTTCAGTGAGCTGCAGCAAGTGGAGACTAGATCTGCTTAGATATAGATTATACTAGTGCCTCTTCTTAGTGAGTGTGTCTTTTAACCTCCTCGAAGAGTATATTAGTAGTTTGGGCTTCAGATCTTGATCTTGGCATTAGGCCAATTTGTGCTTCAAGTATACAGTGCAGTTTATCCTCTTGGACTGCGTTATTTCCAGTTGCAGAATTGCAAGGTATTCCGGCATTCAGTTGGAGAAGAGATATCTGGTGTAAAGGAGTCTTCCTTGCACTGTGGTGATCCACGAATTGGCCAACCAATCCATGTATGTTTCATATATGATTCATTGTTGTATCTACTTCAGAATTTCTGAATCATTCTACAGATCTGTTGTAGTAAAACTCAGATCTAATCCTGTTCTTTCATGTAATGTTGAAAACCCCAAGGGGGATGTATAATAAGGACATTTTTACATATGGATCTATTGTAGATCTAAATTTTTATGTATTATATTGATCTATATCTAAGTTATAAGTTGCTGCTATATTACACTACGTTTTTCAGATCTAGATCTGTAGATCTACACTTTTATACAGTGTATCTCCCGAAACCCTTGCCGAGTTTTCCTCTTTGATATATAAAGGAGCTGAATCTCTATTTTACTTCATGATCTCATGTAATAAACTCCATATCTGATAGTAAAGATATTTCGTATTCAAACCCTTCAGAAAATCATGTTGCATAAGCTTCATTAAATTTTTGTTGAGTCAAGCCATGGGGATTGGGCATTTTTAAGCCATATCGGGAGTGGGAGACCTGTTTAACATAGCTAGAGTCATTTTTTTTTCTTCTGAAATTTGGTATGTGGGTCCCACATGACCTAAGATAAAGGATCCCACCATAATTTCCCCTTTTTTTATGCAAATCTCTGAAATTGACATTTTTAGGGTTGAAATGGCTGCTTTCCCCACTTTGGGATGAAGAAATGAATCATAATGTTTGATGCTGTACATATTATTAGAGAAAATATTATTTAATATCTATTATGAGCTATATGGCTACATATCCAACTTTAGAATACCTTAAGGTATTCTATTTGTTGTAGAAATTTCCCATTTTGGGATATTACAGTGGTATCAAAGCATCTTTCTTGGCTCAGCCTGTGAGTCTCAAGATAGAGATCAAGATGATCAAGGGGATTAGCTTACTCTCATCATTTTTCAGATCTAGAAAGGACCTCCCTCAGGAGGTTAAGCATATGAAGAGTTGCAGTGAAACTTCTAGAGGGTTTCAAGAAGAGGAAGATCCATGCACTTCCTATTATCAAAGAGGAGAAGACAAGAGACATAGAGGACACTTGGAGTTTGAGATTATAAGTGAATACAAAGCTAAATCTAGAGCCTTCAAGGATACTCTAGCTTTACCTCAGATCATTCAGCTAGAGGAAGAGAGATCCTCACTGCCACTTGAGGAAGCATGTACCATCACTGTCACAAACTTGGAGGAGCAGCCTTCATGTTCAGTAGTGGAGGAAGATAACATAGTTGAGAAAGGAGCTCTTGCTTCTACATCTCAACAAGATGACAGCTTCATTAAGGAAGCAGTGAAGACAAGGGGTAGAAATCTTGAGATGAGAAACAATCTCTCCTCTCTAGATGACACTTTCTCAACAAACACACCACAACTCAGAGAGAGACTTCTACTTACAGCAGATCCAAGACCCCACTGGTTTTGGAAGACCATGCATGAGGAGGAGGTCTCATCAAGAGATCCCATGAAAGGTGAAATTCAACATTTCATGGAGTTCAAAGTTCTTCAACAGCCTGAGGAGGCTCTTTCCTTCTCACACTTGGATCTTCATGGATTCAAGGAGGAACAGATAGATGATGGAGGACATCTTTGGATGGATAAAATATTTCATGTTTGTGTTGGACACTCCCTGAGCCACACACATCATGATGGGAGGTTTTTTCCTACTACCTATTTGGGTCCTTATAGGGTCAAATTGATCCTTGAAAAGATTGCATTTCAACATCCCATGAGATGCAAGAGTAGAAATATGATTTGGGAGAATGATAGTATTCCTTGGGAGAGTGCTAAGGAAGAACAAGATGGAAGGCACCCACATGTGGATGGATGGGTGTGGGTGATGAGCAAGAAGCTAGAAAGCTACTTGCAATTTTATGACACCGGGCAGCAGGAGGCTTGACTGCATTGGTTACTCTTGAAGGAGTTTGGTCATCATCCTCTTTCCAAGGGTATGTGGCAAGATACTTGCATCATGGGGCAGAAACGAGTATGGAAACATTGTGTTGACATAACATTCTTCATGTCAATCACCATGTTTTCACTACATGAATTAGATGATGGAAGTATGAGAAGGCAACAAAAGATTTTGTTGCTTGGGATGTTCTTCGGAGAGCAAGGCCATATTTTCTCTCACAGTTTTTATGATGTTGCAGGAGTAGGAGATGGCAATATCACAATGCAAAGCGGCTACTTGTTGGCCTTAGATGTTAAAGAGGTACTTTCCCCATGGGAGAGACTTCTTATGTGTAGCAGCATTATGGGAGATGCCTTTGACATTCTGCATGTCAAATATTGGAGCCATGAGTTGGAGGGAGCCTATTTGCATAGGCCAACAACGTTGCCACTCTGGAGTTGGGGTTTATTGATGGAGTATCCCCATGATCACTTCACACTTGATGCACTTGATGGGCAAAGAGGAGGTAAGAAATATGAGGTAGTAGATGGGGACATCTATTACTATGATGTACTCTTCTTGTCTTGGATTTCCAAGCATGAGGGAGAGGATTTGCAGACAACACTTGGTTCATTTCTCTTCATGGAAGTGTGCCAAAATACTATGGAGGATCCATTCATGGATTCATGTGTCTTCTTACTTCCAACATATGGTGAGAGATTGGTTTGTGCAACACAATATTTGCATGCTCTTACCATCTCTTGGCAGTGCATTGCTCCAAAAGTAAGCAAGCTCTTGATTTTTCTCCATGACCAATGTTGGGCCAAACCATATGATGGATATAGCCATCTCTTATGTGGCCTTGGGCAGATGTTTTTTGATTACATGTATGTTCAGTTGATTCATATGATTAACCATGTATCAAGAAACAATTTTTCATGTATTTCTCTGAAGCAACAGTTTGAAAAACTGTGCTGTCACCACTTGGGAAACTGTTGGTACCTTCCAGCACCTTATGAAACCATCAGTAATTCCCCTGTTTTTATGCTAATCATAATCCCACTTGTTGGTGTTGTTTTTATCTTGATGGGAGACATGATGTTGAGTAAGGCACATGGTTTGAATGTGTCCTTTTGGGAAGGAGATTCCGACATTTTCTGCAGTACATGTTCTAATGGGAACATGGGAAGAGTTATGGCCACCATAGCCAAATATTTGTTTCTCTTGGAGGTGGGTGAAATGTGTGATGGGATTCCATATGGTGATGCTCTCCTATCCATCACATGTGGAATATTTTGGGCCAACTAGTTTTACAACATTGGAGGAAGGATATTTACAGATCTAACCTTCATGTTGCCACTTGACGGCAATATCATTGCAGCCCAAGATCAACAAAAAATCTACACTTATCTTAAGTGGAGAGGAGGACAGCGTGGGGTAGGAAATTTTGTCTACTATGTTCATTTTTTCAGCCCACCTTCTTTGTTGGAACTTGAGGTGGAGGAGAATTTTTTGGAGTTACCATGTTGGGAGGTGACTCATTCTATATGGATGATTGCTTGGGAGAAGATGCTTTCCCAATCCATTTCAATTCTATCCTTGCAGTTGCTTAAGGACAAGCAAAATTTGGGAGGGGAGGACTGTAATATTCCTACTTAGCCCAAGCTAAGAGGAATATTCAATTTTGTTTCTTTTTCTGTCGATTGAATAAATGAACCAAGGAGGACATGTAAAACTCCTAAAAAACAATGAATAAATCCATGCCTATGTGAATAGAGACAAATCTGAGCCATTTAAAATAAAAAATTGTAGGTGTGAATGGGTTTGAGCTATGAGACTAGTTCAACCTTGACCAAATCTACTGCACATTCTAGATACAATGTACCTCATGGAGGGACAGTGCAGTTCTAGAAGGAGGCCCTTATGTGAAAGGAGATAATTCATCAAGGTGGTTTAGGGTTTGCCAAATCTCTCATATTATAAAAGGAAGGGGAAGGCTCAAGAGAAGGTTGTTCATGATATTATATTTTCAGAGTATATTCTCTGTTTAGACATATCTTATTCTCTTGCCTTTTTAGCAAAGAATTGTGAGGATTTCCTATTTAGGGATTCTCTCTCCTTCCATTGAGTATCTCTTGGAGGGAATTGTACTACTCTTCCACTATCAGGCATTTGGCCAAGCTCCATCTCCCTTAGACAGCGTAAATTCAGTTGGGGTTTACTTTTTTCAGTGATCTACAACAAGTGGAGACTAGATCTACTTAGATATAGATTATACTAGTGCCTCTTCTCAGTGAGTGTGTCTTTTAACCTCCTGGAATAGTATATTAGCAGTTTGGGCTTCAGATATTGATCTTGGAATCAAGAAAATTTGTGCTTCAAGTCTACAATGCATTTTATCCTCTTGGACTGTGTTCTTTCCAGTTGCAGAGTTGCAGGGTATTCCAACATTTAGTTGGAGAAGAGATCTCTGGTGTAAAGGAGTCTTCCTTGCACTGTGGTGATCCATGGATTGGCCAACCAATCCATGTATGTTTCAGATCTTATTAATTGTTGTATCTAATTTATAATTTCTGAATCATTCTACAAATCTGCTGCAGTAAAACTCAGATCTACTCCTATTCTTTCATGTAATGCTGAAAACCCCAAGGGGGATGTATAATAAAGACATTTTTACATATGGATCTATTTTAGGTCTAATGGTTTATGTATTATATTGATCTAGATCTAATTTATAAGCTAATATTGTAGTATAGTAATTTTTTCAGATCTAGATCTTCAGATCTGCACTTTTATACAATGTATCTCACGAAACCCTTGCCGGGTTATCCTCTTTGATGTATAAAGGAGATGAATCTCCATTTTTCTTCATTCTCTCATGTAATAAAATCCATATATGATTGTAAAGCTATTTTTTATTCAAACCCTTCATAAAATCACGCTGCATAAGCTTCAGTAAATTTCTGTTGAGTCAAGCCATGGGGATTGAGCATTTTTAAGCCATATCGGGAGTGGGAGACCTATTTAACATAGCTAGAGTCATTTTTTTTTCTTAAATTTGGTATTTGAGTCCCATGTGACCTAAGATAAAGGGTCCCACCATAATTTCCCCTTGTTTTTACGCAAATATTTGAAATTGATGTTTTTAGGGTTGAAACAGATGCTTTTCCCCACTTCGGGTTGAAGAAATGAATCATAATGTTTGCTGCTGTACATATTATTGGAGAAAATATGATTTAATATCTGTTATGAGCTATATGGATGCATCTACAACTTTATAATACCTTAAGGTATTCTATTTGTTGTAGAAATTTCCCATTTTGGGATATTACAATGGATGAGTGTATCAAATGAGCATACAAGACATAATAAAACACTTGCCCATGGGTATAAAATGGATGGATGTCACCATAAAACTCATGGCCCACCTCAAAATTAAACACTAACTTGGCTGTGGTGGCCATATCTCCTCTCATGCTCCCATTAGAACATGGAAAGTAAAAAATGTAGGAATCTCCTTCCCTCGAGGACACATCCAATCCATGTGTCAACCTCCCAATCATGCTTTCATCAATAATAAAAAAAATACCAGAAAATGAAATCATGATCAGTATCAAAATGAATGAAATATTGATGGCTTAAGGTGGTGCTTGAAGGTACCAACAGTCTCCCAAGTAGATACAACACAGTCTTACAAACTGTTGCTTCAGAAATTTACATAGAAAAATGTTTCTTGATGCATGGTTAATCATGCATGTCATCATATAGTAAAGGCTTGGGTGCAAAAAATGAACATACATGTAATGATAAAACATTTTCCAAAGGCCACATAAAATATGGCTGCCTCCATCATATAGTTCGGCCCAACTTTGATCATGGAGCAATATGAAAAAATTGCCCTCTTGTGGAGAAATGCACTGCATAGTAATGGTAAGAGCATGAAAGTATTGTGTTAGCCAATCAATAAGTGAAAAAACAAGTTTCTTACCATATTTTGGAAGTAAGATGATACATGGATCCATAAATGAGTCCTCCGTAGTGGTTTGGTATGCCCCCATGAAGAGGAATGAACAATGTGCTGCATGAAGATCCCCCTTCTCATGCTTGGGAGCCCCAGTCAAGAATAACATATCACAGTAATAGATGTCTCCATCCACTACCCTATCATTATCACCTCCTCCTTGTCCACCAAGTTCATCCAATGTGAAGTGATCCTAGGGACACTCCATCCATATACCCTTAGAGAGAGTGTATGCCAAGTGATGGCCGAACTCTTTCAAGAGTAACTAGCACATCCAAGCCTCCTCCTACCTGGTGTCATATATTTTCAAGTGGCTTACCAACCTCTTGCTCCTCATCCACATCCACTCAATCACTTGTGGATGTATCCTTCCATTATTTCCATTGGTACTCCTCCCATGAGGGTTACCATCCTCCCAAACCAAATCTCTCTCCTTGCATTTCATGGAAGTTTGAAATGAAACTCTTTGGAGATCTCCTAGAGAAGATCTCTCATCCATGACCATGTTGAATCCATAGGGATTCAAGGGTGATGAAGATAAAATCTCCTCTCCACCATTTTTTGAAAGAGTTGTTAATCTCTCCAATGATGTAGTGGCTGCCTCATTGTCCAACTTAATGATGGTTACATAGTTTTTCATAGGAGTGTCACAGTTTATTTCATCCTCCAAAAGTTCACACTCCAACCTCAAGGGCTGAGTGCAACTCAACAAAGATGTATGAGGATGATAGTTCACCTCCTCCTTGAACCATTTGCATAGCACAGTGCCATCCTGTTGCTCTAGACTAGCAATGTGTGTTGATTCTTGGTCATATAAAGATGAATTTCCACAATCCTCTAAAATATTTGCTGAAATAGAAAGTGGAATTTCATTCATACCTTGGTGGAACTTGGGAGCTCTTTGTATGGCTGCAATAATTCTCTCCTCCAATGTAATGGTTGCCCCATCTATAGATGTTGAAGGCAACTCTTCCAAGGCTGTGACAATGCTAGTACAAGTCTCCTCCCATGGTGATGTGGGATTTTCCTCCTTTGATCTTTCTGCATCAAAGGTCCTAATCAAACTTTGAGTAAACTCTACAAAAGTGTTCACCCTTGCATGGCTCAAGTGGATGAACCACCAAAAATTCGCTTTACCCTCTAAGTGCCACGCTGCAAATTCCACTGCTTCCCTCTCTACCACTGGATGTGGTAGGAAGAATGCCTCCAGCTTTCTTACCCAAGATCTTGTTGTAGATGACCCGTAAAATGTAGACAGTAGGAATCTATTGCCTTTGATTTCCCTTTTTCTGTAGGACCACCTCCCCTCCTTCCACTGAATAAACTATGGGATATATAGAGTCTCTTTGAAAGCTCTTGATTGAGATTTGTATTCACCTAGGTATTTAATTAATACATGATGATCCAAGTATCTCCCATGCTCATCTTCTTCTTCTTATTTTGAGTAGTAACTGCATAGACCTTCCTCTTCTTATTGCTCCTCCTCCTTGGAGAGGCTCCTCCTAGATCTAAAAAGTAACGAGAGTAATCTCATCCTCTCCATCATTCTGATATTATTTGGCTAAAACTCATAGGCTGCGCCAAGATGGTAGCTCTGATACCACTGTAATATCCCAAAACATGGATTTTCTACAACAATAAGAATACCTTAAGGTATTCTAAAGTTGGAGATGCAACAATGTAAGAATACATATGGAGTAACAACGTTATGTTAGTGCATGAAATGTTAGAAGATCTCAATAGCCATCATATTGATCACAACAGCAAAAATGTATACAAGATCTTGAGGAAAGAGTCACTCAAGATAGGCAATACAAGCCTCAATAGATCATGTACATGAAATGTGAAATACGCTGCTACACTTAAAATGCCCTAGGCTATGAATGTGAAGTTTATAGGAGGCATTGCTACAGAAATAATATCAATGCAAATATATGGCAATTTATGGCTCAAATAAGTGGGGGAGAAAAGCTCCAAACCCCTGAAAACAATAATACATCAATCCTAGAAGGATTGGCTGAAATGTACAAAATTGGAAAAATGCCAGAGTTGTAGGGTAGCAGCTGCAACTCAAGAACTAGAAATGAATAGAGAAGGCTGAAGATGTTGTATTAGATAAAAGACCTCCTCCAATGGATCTTCCAAGTGAAAGGCTGATCCTAACACTGAATATCTCACCCTCTGACAATCACTACAACCCCTCACTGCAAATACCAATTGAAAATAACACAGTCACTGAGGGATACTGCTCTCTAGGTGGAATAGAATATGATGGCCAAGTGCCAAGATCTGAAATATGCTCTGAATCCTTCCTCAATAATCTCCTAAAGGAAGAAGGATCTCTCCTCTAAAAAACAAGCCAAGGAATGGTGTTGTAGAACCCCCACTGCAACACCCTGTAACACAACGTTATACTTGAGTAGAAATAACACTGTAGTTGGAGGAGGTGGCTTGGCCTTGAGACTGAATGTGGAGAAATGAAGTGCAACCCCTCAAGAGGCCTCTCAAGAAGGAGTAGGAATCCTAAATGGGAATTCCTTGTGCTAAACATCACTACGACTTTGCTAAACAGCAAGAAGATGCTCCAAGTCTAAATAGACATGAAAATCAATAATCATAAACATAAGTCACAATGGCTGCCTTGCCCTCCTTTTTAACAAATGTAATCTCCCTCTCCATGGGTCCCATTTATTAGGGTTTCCTTCATCAAGGAATCTTCCCTCCTCTTTTACTGTGCTGTCCCACAAGATGATTTCCACTTCTTATCATTGCGTTGTTTGATTTGGTCAACTTGACCTTGTCCTCATGAAAATGTCCCTTTTCAGACATGAGGGTGTGAAATCCATCTCCAATGATGATCCCCTTTCATACTAAGAGGGATTTTATTCCTATTTCTGAAATGTTGGGGCCTTCTTACCCATTTATTCATTCCCTAAGTGCAAATAGCAAAAATTAATATTCCATTAGTTGTATGCTAGTAGTGGAATATTACAAGATGATACAAAGAAATCACTGGCTGTAGAATTTAAGATGCCAAAATCACAGTTGCAACGTATTAATGAACTAAAGGAGATCAAGAAATTGGAAAACGAGTTTGTTTGGGAATTGGATCAAAGGTTAAAAATGTTAATGGGACATGTAAGATTTAAAATCCTTGAGGAGCAACATAAGGAGTCGTTTATAGCTGCGCTATTGCTACATATTACGTTGCCTATGACAAAATAGAAGATATCAACACAGGTCTGGAAATTTGAATGAATTTGGAAGCTTCGCCAGTGGGGGATACACATGCGGGAGTACAACATATTCACACACAATTAGCACACCTAACCTTGGAACTACATGATATGAAGAAGGGTAAAGAATTCAGGCTGAAAATTCAATCAGAAGTATGGTGCATAAAGTGTAAGGAAAAGGTTATTATAAGGAGAAATGCCCTGGGTTCAAAGAGTACCTCGATAGTGGAGCACCAAATCCATTGAATCCAGGATCAAGTGCATGGTGTGACATATGTAAAGTTGTAGCTAAACATCGCATGGAAGAATTCTATTTGTTGTAGAAGTATGTGCAAACCACACAACAACTGTTTTGTAACTTTTGTAGCTCACTGGGGCATAGTGAGAAGAACTATCGCAATTATGATTTGATGATGGAGTAGACTCCAAGAGCTTATAGAATGCAGGCTGACGTACATGAAAATGAGGATCAAGGAAAACATCTAGGTCGAGGAGGATTCCAAGGATGAGGACGACGAGGAGGTGTTGGTGGAGGACGTGGGCATCTCATCTGTTACAACTATGGTGAAGGAGGACACTTTGCATGGGATTGTTAGAATCCTACCTCCACTTGTAAGTATTGTAAATATTTTGATCATGTGATAGAGGAATTTTTGGTCCTTGTGGTGAATATCTAGGAAAGAAGAAACCAAAAACCCATGAAAAATATGCAGATGATGACCATTGAGCCAAGGGAAGATGACCCGTGCATAAACATAGTAACAATAAGTGGCACATTTAGAGGAGATGATAAAGCTCAAGGTAAGAGGCTGATGGAGGACACATGGGTTGGGAAGACTGTAGAAAGAGCTCCTACGTTCAAAATTCAGGCGGAAAAAGAAGGATTATTGGACATGAAGTGAAGTTGCATGGATCTAGGAGCTTCAACATCTAATGTGCAGTTGGTTCAGAAGTTAATAACAAAGAAGGATAGTGCCAAGGTAATTACTATGACGAAGGAATTTGATCTATCCATATTAAAATAAGTTTTGAAGACCTACATGGAGCTACTAAGAGATCTCAAGGTTTTTGAATTCCTCCAGGAGTTGATAAAATCCTGTGTTGGAAAATATTAATGGCGTAGTGAGCCACGTGCAATAAATAAGTTACATCGACATAAAAAGAGAATAGGAAGGAAGATGAGAGTAACTATGCAGATTGGGGACTATGATATGGATAAGGTAATCCTAGATTTATGATATGATGCAAATGTGTTTCCTAGGCAAACTTGGGAGCGAATTAGAAAGCCAAATTTTCAATAGTCACCGATCCAGTCGAGAATGGCCAACCAAAAGAGGACCATCCTTATGGGAAGGCTATCTGGAATTAAAATAGATATTGAAGGAGTGCGCATTGTTGCAGATTTCAAAGTAATTGAGATTTTAGATGATATAAATCCATATCCAAATTTTCTCAGATTGGATTGAGATTTAGATAGTGACGTGATAATCAATCTGAAGAGGAGACAAACAGTGTTCGAAAAAGGCGATTTAAGGGTCATTATTCCTTTAGACCCATCAGAAGTGGTGTGCTATATATAGACTATCCGCGATGAGTACCGCGACACATATATTGACGTTATCTACAAGATAATAGATAAGGATGAACATTAGATTAATCCAATTGTAGATGGAAGGCTAAGTTGGGAACATGACAATTTCTATAGTTTCAACTCTGATGAGGAACTGGATAATTGGCAGAAGAGGTTGCGTGAAGTCTCTACCAAATGATGTAGAAAAATTACAAGATCACTTTTCTACAAAACTTTAAAGTTATGTAATTTTCCGTATTATGATGGGATAGGTGATGTAAGTCTGTTTCTTGATGAATTTGAAAGAAAAGTTATAGAGTAATAGAGGTTCCAAGTGTTGGATGTATCCCTGAGATATAGACCTACTAGATAGTGGGGAAATCATAAATAAAATATTGAAAGTTGGAAAGAGTATCACAGACTCATTAAGATCATATTTGGCCAAGAACATACAAGAATAGAAGTAAAATATGATGGTAAGGATGGCCCCTAGGAGCATATTTTTCACTCGAATTCAGTTTGGGTCAAATATATAGAACCATAATGGGTACATGTGTTATTTCACACATTGGAACTAACACTTTTGAACTAATATCTTGAAACATAACTGTGATATGGAACGATGAAATGGAATGACTTGGTTGAAGGGTTCGTGCTAAAATTTAGTTTTGAAGATGACTATCCATGCATTGATGAAGCCCTTTAAGAAGTAAGAGCGGGGATTTTTAAGACCAAATCTATGCTAACTTGGATGCAGTCCGATTGGACCACATAGTTGTAGCGCACACTGGAATTCTATAATGTGACAATGAAAGAGGATGATGAGGATATGCAAAATATTTATATCCCCGAATCAAAATGAAATCATTGTTGGCTTGAGGGGTCCTGACCTAGATTTGGAGGTAAAGGTTTGCCAACAAACCCTGATACTAATGGCCCTTTCGGAAATGACCTACTTTCATAGGCCAAGATCTCACTCGAAGTAGTATGGGAGGGTGTTGGAACCAGGTTTTCACACCTTGGGAGAGAGTAGGTAATTAAGGCAGATCTTCGCTGAACTATCAGGTTCGCACAGAACGGGTCTATTATCAGGCTTGTAAGAGTATAATCAACATATAACCATAAAAAAGCTACTACCATTAACATATCAGATCAATATAGTCACATCCATGTGCGCATCAACAATTACCATCACAGAACATTATAATCACAACTAATTCATAGATCACAGATACATTCGCATCATAAATAAATAACACAGATAAACTTCATTAATAAACATGATCAATCCAGATATCGCAAGATACTTCAAATAGATTCTGCATTCATTACTAGCCAAAATCCCAATTACAACACAAGGCACAACCCATGCACACAATCACTAGGGTCCGCACACATCAGAATTGAGGATCTCCGTGCACACAGCGAGCAGGAGTCGTAACCTAAAACAACCCAAGACAGATCTCAAGAGTTCGTATGTAGCATGAATATTACTTCTTCTTACCTACTAGACCTAACTATCTATCTATTTATATCATCGTAGCCTTTGCTATCCTATGGTCTGCAAACTGTGGTTTGCAGATCCTAGGGCCACCCTTTAACCATTACAAAAAATTGGGGGTTTTGACCCACCCCAAAACCCCTACACAAGACAAACTATTACAAAATTATATCAAAAACACAGCTTAGGGAACCTCGTTCCAACAACCCCCCATCACAATCTTGTGACTTGTCCCGAGTCACAGTGGCCCTAGGGTTTTCATCTTCGCCTGAAGCTGCTTGATTGCATCGACCAGAGGGGGCAGCCCTACTTCGCTCCGTGCAACAACATTTTGTGCAATATCCACCAACTTCTGCGAAGTTCAACCTTTAGTAGTAGAGTGACACTTTCCAGGGTCTGGTTCAGTTGTTTAACTGCAACATCCACTTCCTGAGATAGCTTGAGGACTTAATTCCCTCCCTTGTGTTGGGCCTCTATTTTGCCTTGTTTTATATCAACTTTTACTAGAAACTACTCATGCTTTTGTTTAGCTTGAATAAGTCATTGTCATAGTTTTGTGCATTCTCAGAAATAATAAGTAAGTATTTGCTATTCCTTTGTTTTAATGAGATTTAAACAATAAACACATATTTAATAATAGTTTGTGTGTTTGCAGGTTTACAAAGTTGGTTATATGCCTATTCTAATAGAGGCGAAGTTCCTGCACCACACGTTCCTGCACTAGTACGAGAACACATTCCTGCACCAGCATTGAAAATTACCAAGTCTCCTGAAAATTTTCATAATTTCTAAATGGCCAAGTTTGACCTCAGTTTTTATGCAAATGGAGGTGAATTATGGAAATCCGAGCAGATGGGGTTTTCCCAAATATAACCAGTTACCCATAACCGAAATCGTTTCCTGAGATTTAAATTATTCCAAAAGTTACGAACAGGTCTTTGAAGCACTTTTATAAAAAAGAGACTATTATTTCTAGAATTCTGAAAACACAGTCAACAATTTCCAGACTGCCAACTTCTGCCTCAGGTTTCGTGTAGATAGATATGAACGAAGAAATTCCGCAACATGGGTTTTTTTCCCAGTATAGGAAATTGAGTAAAGCATGGTTGGTTTCTGAAAATACGAAATGGTTGAGGAGATACGAAGGGGGGATTTAAGGCAGTTTGTTAAAATTAACAAATTTTCCAGAATTTTAGGAAAAAAACCCAGAATTGGAAAATTCATATTAATCTCAATTCTTTTAATAGGGGAACGATTGTATTGATTATACGATGCAATTAGAAATTGTTGGGATTCAATCCCCATATTCCTTGCAAAGGAATAGTTTGTTTTAACCATTACGAAGGATTATAAAAGGGGATGCTGCACGTAGAGAAGCACATGCGACGGACGGTGGAGGAGTGATGCTAAAGTAGCGTTGCTGTACCTTTGTTTTTCTGGTGTCTCCCAAATCTAGGCTGGATATGTAATCACGCATGTATTTTCTTTGAGGACTTAATAAGAAGAGCTATGCCTTATGCTTCATGTATTTTATTCCTTTATGTTTGAACAGTTGATTAATTAACTAAGTGCTGAGTAGAATTTTTACATAAGATGGAAGCATGTTGGTTGGATAGGGCCCAGCCAACCCAGCACGCTTACCCCACTCTCTTTTATGTTCTTGTAATTTATGTTTTTAAACTGCCAAGTGTGATTTAATTTACAACATTTGAATTTATGTTTGAGTGAAAGCAGATATGCTGCGTGAAGTAGTTAAATTTACTTTCTGCACGGTTGATTTATTTTCCTTGCCTGGTTCGAGCAGGTTGAGTTACCTTCCCTAGTGCATGTTGGTGTCTATTCATTTTCTGCACGATTTGGTTTATTTCCTCTGCCTGGTTCGTTCCTGCACCAGTGCATGTTGGTGTGCTATTTACTTTCTGCACATTTGGTTTGTTTTCTCCACCTAGTTCGAGTAGGAGAAGTCACCTACACCAGTGCACGTTGGTGTGCTATTCACTTCAGCAAGCCTTTCTAATTTACTTTCAGAAATTTTCTTACTTTCATTAAACACTTTATAACAAATTGTTTCTTTATTTCTGCAGACATTTATCTTTTTGATATGCAATCTAGTTTTATAACACTTGCAGTGATTAAGCATTGATTTCAAGAATTAAAAGTTAAAGTGTAAGAAGCTCTAATCAGGTACAAGAACCAGTTTCTTGGTACCAGATCTAAGTGCTGTGGACTTGAGAAAGTTCAGGGCCCTTGCATGAAGAAATTTTTTTTTTAGTACGGACATTACTTTACACCTTCTGCATAGTTCGTTGTTCCTGCACTAGTGTAAGATTGATTGTTGTGGGAAGGATATCTTTAAATACGCAGTATTGAAGGGCCCATCTAATGAGACAACTAAGGTGTCTTTACTAAAGAAAAATATAACACATACTCAGTAATTAAGAATTGAACAGTTGGAGTGATTGCCTTTTTATTTTGATTCCTTTGTAAATGCATTCTTTCTTGTTCAAACACTAGATTACTTTGATGATTCAGTTATCTTTTACTCTTTCAATTTTGCAATCTTTTCTTTAAAGTAGGAATTTCTATCAGGAAAATTCATACTATCTCTGGCATTGCCTGTGCTTCATCTCTAAGTTTACGAATCCCCCAGGTTGACAATTAAATGTTGAGTAGTTTTTTTAAGTGCAATTCCTGCACCCAACATTTTGGCGCTGTTTCCAGGGAGGCGATTTTATTTGGTAAGAATTTTCTGTTGATGCAATAAGGGTAAGTCTGCCTTTATCTTTTTATTTTTTATGCAAGTGTGGTGAACTTTATTTCAACCAAAAACTTTTAAAATCAATTATCTTAAGATCCTAATCTTTAACGTTCTATCATTTTTGAGGTGTTGTAAGAACCCCTGTTACTAATATGTGTATGGATAAAGGGACTATCAATAAACCAGATGGACTTGAAGATGATATATATGAAGGACCTATCACAAGCCCTAGCAACTACTGGGATCTGGACCTCTACCTCTCAGGAAGAGAAATTTTTGACAATATTCAAGATCTTTTCCATTTCTCCACCACCACAAGAGGATTTGGAAGTCTCTTTTGATTTCCCTGACCAATCATCTAAGGAGATAAATGAATCATGCACTATAATCAATGGAGAATATCCACTGGAACCTGAGATCGAGGAGTTCTTGACATGTCTATCAGCAGATCCAGAATGTAATTAAGAGACTACTCACCCTACAGAGAATAATCAACTTGACATAGAAGAAGAGGATGAGCAGCATGGGCCAAATAGGGAGTATTCTTTTCTTTTAAAACTCTTGCTGTCACATCAAGTACATTGGTTGGTTTTTCATGCTCATGTACACTTTCAAGTTTGTATGATAAATTTGAGCATGAATATATATTTTCACCTGATATGCACATGGCTTCATTGGGAGTATGCCTACACTTAAATCTAATATTTATCTTTTTAAAAATAGGGTAGGCTAATGAATAAAGGTGAATAACAACACTTTTGAACTTGTGATTCCATAAAAGCACAACTTTTGAAATTTTTATTATTACGCATTCTCATGGTAAAACTTGTCAAAAGTTCTTTACACTTAACGATTCATATTTTTAAAGTGACTTTGATTGATATGTATTGTTATAAGTTACATGTAATACTTTTCTCTTATTCTAACAAACTACCATCCATAAAATCTTTTCAAATTGCTCTTCGAAGGAACCAGTGAAAAAAACCTCCTATGGTGGACCATGCCTACAAAAATCTAATAAGCTTTCATAAAGAGCCCTAGCATGATAAACTCAAGGAATATTTTTGGTCATTATCTGAGATGTTTTTTTAATAAATTCTTAGGGTAGCATGACCAACCAGTAAAGAATAAAATTTTCACGCCATCCTGCACTCTTAAGGAGTAGATTTTCTTCCCCACCTATTAAGTGATCCATCTGGGGTTAATCACAATCAGAGTTTTTTTTTAAACATAAACGAATTAATTGAAGGATAGGAGGTTCTCATTGCGAGCCGACCTACTATGATCATGGTTCCTAAGGAAGATGACATTACCACACTGGTCACCAAGCCAGGGTAATGGATTTTAGTTAGAAAAAATGAAAGATGAGAGGTCTCATCGCGAGCCGGCTCATTCATTCTTGTTAGTTCTCGTGAATGGCGTTGTCATTAGCTGGTTACCAAGCCAGGACAACGTCCTTCAATTAAATTATAAAAAGAGAAAAAGTAAATGCTCATAAATAACTCTGAATCTATATCTAATAGGTGGGACAAAATCATTTTGTAAGGTTAAAAGGTATCCCTGTCGAGGCTATGGATGCTCGCTGGCAGCAGGGCCATGCCTGTGGTATTAAAGTTGGCTCTACACTATAATTTACTTGCTTGATTTTGATTTCCATGAACTCACTACCAATCTCTTCGAGAATGGATTTAAAATCCTTCCGTTGTTATGCCTTGGAGTTCTATATTTTTGAAATGATTTTTTATGGACGTGAGGACCCTTAGTGCTGGTAATTTACTGTGCCCAGACAAGAGAAGCTTTAACTATACATGGATGATGATAAAATAATCATTATGGGAAGGTATTACCATGTCTACCTGTAACACCATATCATTTAAATCATGTCACTCATGTTTATAATGAGGATGTTAAAGTGAAACTTTTGATCACGGATGCCTTCGAGCTATTATTTTTGAAAATTTTAAAAGTTGTCTATTTTTCTCAAGCATGCACCATCCTTGCAATTTGGTATTTTTTGTGTGATAAATTTTCTTGGAATTAGTATAAATAATCAAAGAGTCCATCAAACACTTTGTTCTTGAAACAAGCTTTATCTAGCATAGGAAATGTGATCACATAGGATTGCAGGAAGTATCATTACGAATGCCCATAAATGTTTTTAATCTTTCTTTTTGCAAGGGAGAAACAACACGACAATTGATTTCCTTGCATGAGGACATGCAAGAAGGTTAGCATGGGGGGATGTTGGGCCTTTGTTTTGCCTTGTTTTATATCACATTTTGCTCGAAACCACTCATGCTTTTGTTTAGCTTGAATAAGTCATTGTCATAGTTTTGTGCATTCTCGAAAATAATAAGTAAGTATTTGCTATTCCTTTGTTTTAATGAGATTTAAAAATTAAAGGAATATTTAATAATATTTTGTGTGTTTTTAGGTTTACAAAGTTGGTTATATGCCTATTCTGATAGAGGCGAAGTTCCTGCACCACACGTTCCTGCACTAGTATGAGAACACATTCCCGCACCAGCATTGAAAATTACTGTCTGTTGAAAATCCGCATAATTTCTAAATGGCCAAGTTTCACCTCGGTTTTTATGCAAATGGAGGTGAATTATGGAAATCCGAGCAAATGGGTTTTTCAAAAATATAACCAGTTGCCCATAACCAAAACTGTTTCCTGATATTCAAATTATTCCAAAAGTTACGAACAGGTCTTTGAAGCAATTTTATAAAAAAGAGACTGTTATTTCCAAAATTCTGAAAACACAGTCAACAGTTTCCAGACTGTCAACTTCTGCCTCGGGTTTCGTGCAGATAAAGATGAATGAAGAAATTCCGCGACATGGGTTTTTTTCCCAGTATAGGAAATTGATTAATAAGCATAAGGTTTCCCAAAATACGCAATGGTTGAGGAGATACGAAGGGGGGATTTAAGGCAGTTTGTTAAAATTAACAAATTTTCCAGAATTTTAGGAAAAAAACCCAGAATTGGAAAATTCGTATTAATCTCAATTCTTTTAATAGCAGAACGGTTGTACTGATTATATGATGCAATTAGAAATTTTTGGGATTCAATCCCCATATTCCTTGCAAATGAATAGTTTGTTTTAACCATTATGAAGGATTATAAAAGGGGATGATGCACATAGAGAAGCACACATGACAGACGGTGGAGGAGTGACGCTACAACAACATTTCTGTACCTTTGTTTTGCTGGTGTCGCCCAAATCTGGGCTGGATATATAATCACGCATGTATTTTCTTTGAGGACTTAATAAGAAGAGCTGCGCCTTATGCTTCATGGATTTTATTCCTTTATGTTTGAACATTTGATTAATTATTTAAGTGCTGAGTAGCGTTTTTACATAAGAGGGAAGTGTGTTGGTTGGCTAGGGCCTAGCCAACCCAACACAATTACCCCACTCTCTTTTATGTTCTTGTAATTTATGTTTTTAAACTACCAAGTGTGATATAATTTACAACATTTGAATTTCTGTATAAGTGAAAGCAGATCTGCTGTGTGAAGTAGTTAAATTTACTTTCTTCACGGTTGATTTATTTTCCTTGCCTGGTTCGAGTAGGAGGAGTTACCTGCCCCAGTGCACATTGGTGTGCTATTAATTTTTTGCACGATTTGGTTTATTTCCTCTGCCTGGTTCGTTCCTGCACCAGTGCATGTTGGTGTGCTATTTACTTTCTGCACGTTTGGTTTGTTTTCTCCGCCTGGTTCGAGCAGGAGAAGTCACCTGCACCAGTGCACGTTGGTGTGCTATTCACTTCAGCAAGCCTTTATAATTTACTTTCAGCAATTTTCTTAATTTAATTAAACACTTTATAACATATTGTTTCTTTATTTCTGCAGACATTTATATTTTTGATATGCAATCTGGTTTTATAACACTTGTAGTGATTAAGCATTGATTTCAAGAATTAAAAGTTAAAGTGTAAGAAGCTTTGATCAGGTACAAGAAACAGTTTCTTGGTACCAGATCTGAGTGCTGTGGACTTGAGAAATTTCAAGGCCCTTGGATGAAGAAAAGCATTTTTTAGTACAGACATTACTTTACACCTTCTGCATAGATCATTGTTCCTGCACTAGTGCAGGAAGACTACACTAGTGAAATATCGATTCTTGTGGGAAGGATATCTTTACATACGCAGGATTGAAGGGCCCATATGATGAGACTGCTAAGGTGTCTTTGCTAAAGAAAAACATAACACATACTCAGTAATTAAAAATTTCTCATTTGGAGTGATTGCCTTTTTATTTTGATTCCTTTGCAAATGCATTCTTTCTTGTTCTAGCACTAGATTACTTTGACGATTCAGTTATCTTTTACTCTTTCGATTTTGCAATATTTTCTTTAAAGTAGGAATTTCTATCAGGAAAATTCATACCAACTCTGGCATTTCCTGTGATTCATCTCTAAGTTTATGAATCCCCTAGGTTGAAAATTAAATGTTGAGCAGTTTTCTTAAGTGCAATTCCTGCACCCAACACCTTGCCCTTGCTCTTGGCCTTTCCCTTTACCCTTGTTTTTCTCAACTTTCTTGCCTTTGGTTGGTGTGGAAACAACCTCTTCAAATTCAGGGGTGACTTCCAATACTTCATCAGTGGAGGCCACGGTTTGCGATGATTTAGCTGGATTAGTTGCGGTCATTCTCGCTCGGAAGACAAATTCAGGATTTCTACAATCAAAAGGGGTAGCTCACCCAGACATTAACAAAGTGCAATAATTACATAATTTTGAAAAGAAAAAAATGTTCAAGATGCACGAAACCCACTTCTGATCTACCCTTATGCTTTTATAGCCTTGGATATAGACCAATGGTTAGATGAGGCTTATCTAAAGCTTACCATCAAGAAAATGGCAAGAAATCTTCGGAAATCACCTCATTAATTGCCGACTGCCTACTCCTTCCAACAGTAAAATTTTCTTTTTACCCCATTTTACTATTTCAACAGCTACTTTTCGCAACTGTGTATTACCCTTGTGCACCCAGTGCACCTCCCCGGGCTTCCAAACTTGCGATTGACCCCTACACTCCCAGCACAGCTCCTCGAGATTCTAGACCTGCGAGTGACCCCTAGGTGTATAATGGGCTTGCCTGTGTTTTTCCTCCTGCCTGTGCATCTTCCACCCAATACATCTACACCGACCATATAGTCATTTGATCTAGTAAGGTTTGAGATGACTACCATTAACATAGCCTGGTACAATGTCTCCATGCACTGTGGCTAACCGGACAACTCCTCCGTTAGTGATTTCATTTACCATATAGGGACCTAGCCGGTGCTGATGAAACTTCCCCGGGTGCTTCACAAATTGACTATCATATAGCAGGACCAATTCTCCCTCTGAAAAGATCTTTTGCCGAATATGTTGATCATGCCATGCTTTTTTTTGGGCCTTCTAAACTTGCTGATGAAAGTTAGCAATGAATCGATCTTCATCCAAGGCAACGAGCTACGCTAAATGCTCCTCCATGATATCAGGCTTTTCCATGTTGGTAAAGGCTATGATGCGCAGGCTAGGAACAATATATTCCATGGGCATAATAGCCTCCTTTCCATAAACCATCCGAAACGGTGTTTTCCCGATCAATTTTTTGCAGGTGTTTTGATAGGCCCAAAGCATTGACAAGATACACACGTCCCAATCGCTTCGCTCGACATTACAGATCTTGGTCAGTCCCTGTTCTAGAATTTTGTTAAAAGCTTCCACAGTTTCATTCGCCTACGGGTGATATGGGGTAATTTTGGTGTGGTGGATGAAAAATTCTTCAGTCAAAGCCTGTATTGTCTCATTAACAAAATGTGTACC
This sequence comes from Pinus albicaulis, assembly GCA_034641835.2. Classification (NCBI taxonomy): domain Eukaryota; kingdom Viridiplantae; phylum Streptophyta; class Pinopsida; order Pinales; family Pinaceae; genus Pinus; species Pinus albicaulis. Next base: position 542,180,818 of record CM076580.1, on the reverse strand, counting down.
TCTATCACTCATCAAGACCTTCAGACAACCAAAACTGGTTAGGATATGTTCAAAAATAAATTGCGCAGCAGTGCCTGCAGTACAATCGTTTATAGCTTGCGCTTTAGCCCATATGGTTACATGATCATTTGTAGTGATGATGTAGTGAGAACCTGTCTTATTTCCTGGCGGGTTGATGGGCCCAACGAAGTCTATAACCCATTTGTCAAACGCTTGCAAGGCCATCTATGGCTGCAAGGGAATTTCGTCTCTGCACAATGGTATTTCAGTATTTTGTCATGTGTCATAGGCTTTGCAATAGTCATGAGAGTCACTATGCAATGTGGGCCACCATCACCCAGCTTTCAAGACCTTTTGCGTCGTCACTTTCCCGGCGTAGTGATCTCCTGCTACGCTGTAATATTCCAAAATTAGCATGCAGCTAATTGGAATATTGATTTTTGCTGTTTACACTTAGGAGATGAATAAATGGGTAAGGAGGCCCATACATTTCGGAAATAGGAATAAAATCCCTCATAATCTGAAAAGGGATCATCTTAGGAGTTGGATTTCACACCCTCATGTGTGAAAAGGGGCATTTTCATGTGGACAAGGTCAAGTTTGACCAAGTCAACAACGTTGGAAAGGAAGGTGGAGATCATCTATGGAGACAATGCAGAGATAGTGGGAGGAATATTCCTTGGTGGAGGAAACCCTAATGAGTGGGACCCAAGGTTGGAGGGCTTCCATTTGTATAAAAGGAGGGTGAGGCATCTATAGAAGAACATGTTATGGATTATGGAATTGTGGTCTGGTTAGACTATTTTGCATTCTCTTGTTGTTTAGCAAAGTTGCTATGTTGCTTAGCACAAGGCATTCCTATTTAGGAATTCCTTCTCCTTTCAAGAGAGGCCTGTTGAAGGATCTTGTACTTCATTTCTCCCCATTCAAGCTTAAGGCCAAGCCACTTCCTTTAGCTACAATGTTATTTCTGCTGAAGTATAACGTTCTGTTGCAGGGTGTTGCAGTGGGGGTTTCACAACACCACTTCTAGAGCTTATTTTTCATAGGAGGAAGCTTTCCTTCCTTTTGGAGATGAGTGAGGAAGACCTTGGAGCAGATTTCAGATCTTGGCACTTGGCCAATACATTTTCTATCTCCTACAGCGCAATCCCTCTCCTCGACTACATTATTTTCAGTGTGCACTTGCAGTAAGGGTTTGCAGGTTTGTTGGAGGGTGAGATATTCAGTGTTGGGATCAGCCTTTCACTTGGAAGATCCATTGGAGGAGGTATAATTATTCAAATTATGCATCATCCTCAGCCATCTCCATCTAGTTCTTGAGTTGCAGCTGCTACTCAGCCTTAGGACTGCAACTCCATCATTTTTCCATTTTTGTATCTTTCATGAAATCCTTCTAGGATTGTCTTGAAATTGCGTTTGGGAGTCTAGATCTTCACTTCCAACATTTTTTGGGCCCTATATTTGTATATTTGTGTATTGACACTTCCCATCAGTAGTATCTCTAAATAAACTGTGCTGTCATAGCCTTGCGCATTTTCTGTGTAGCAGTGTACTTCATTTTTCATGTACATGTTCTCTTGAGGCTTGTGTTGCCTAGCTTGAGTGATTATTTCCTCAAGACCTTGTATATATTTTCTTCTATGAGATTAATATGATGGCTATATGGTTCTTCTTACATTCTATGAGTTGATTTATCACTGATACTCCAATTTTATGTTTATGTATTGTTGCATCCCCATTTTGGGATATTACAGAGGTATCCGAGCATAATCTTGGCTCAACCTGTGGAATCTCAGTCAATATGCTATCAAGAAGACAATAAGAATAAAAGATGAGAATAAAATACAAAAATAAGACTCCATCCTTTGGAGGAAGAAAAGAGGAGGAACTTCCAAAGTTTCTTTCTCAAATTTTGCAGACCATTCATGGATATCTCAGGAAGATGAGAAGGGAGGTGTGTAGAGAATATCCAAGAGAGTTTGGATCTAAATCAAACTATAGATTTTCATATGATGAGTGTGAGCATGCAGCCACACACTATGATGCATAGCAAAATCCTATGCCAAGATTTGTTATGAGGGAGATAGAAGAAGAAGAAATGCCTAAGAGAGAAACTCTTAGTGATTTCATGCAAGAGTATGAGTCTCAAACTCAGAAGTTTAGAGATCATATCACTTTTCTAGAGTTTTGAAAGATCAAGGTGGAGAGAAGCAAGCATCATAATATGATTATATTTTTTTTATCTAATTTTGATGATTCACCTACATGTTCAGCTAGAGCTTGGGTGGAGGAGCTAGACACCTATTTGTAGTGGCACCAAATTTCTGAAGATGAAGCCATCAAAGTTGCAGTGCTGCATTTTGGAGGTAAGGCCTATGCATGGTGGATATTTGAGTCTTTTTCTTTGAAAAATGCAAATAATTATTCTTATGCAAGGTTCACTAAGAAATTAGTGGAAATATTTGATAAGAAACAATCTGAAACACATGTGGTGGAGCTAAAAAAACTTAAACAAACAAAAACCTTGCATGTGTTAGAGGAACCTATGAGCTCAATTCCACTTCAGAAAACCCTTAAGGAGGCTAACATATTGCATCATACCTTGATAGAGGCAAGACCTCTATCTCATATTCCTTATCAAGAGGGTATGGAGATCCCTTTTTCAAAAGAGGATCAAATCATTGGGAGGTTGCCCATACATATTGATGAGGAAGGGGGCAATAGCATTGTCATGTCTAGAGTTTATCTAGCACCTCATGCAGAGGAAGAAGGGGTTCTTTCTCCAACAAGAGGGATTAATGCAGTATTTCAAGGAATTCCCCAAGATCTCATATGTGGAGATCAAGGCACAACTCATGATCTACATGTGCCATTGATGATAGGGTGTGAAACTATGGGGATAAGAGGAGGAGATATGGAGGATGACCAGCATCATGTAATGAGGAGCACACACACCTATCTATTTCAGGAGGTTGGTGCACCTAAGAGGGAGAATGAATTGTACAGTGAGGGTAAGGACAAGTCTGTCCATCCCTATATGCAGTCTACTCTTGATGATGATGTCTCATTGCATGGAGGCATTTCACTGGGGAGACCACTAGATCAGCAGATGATGAGGGATGCTTCACATTTGGAGGAATTACTCATTGATTTTAGAGTAGTGGAGACCTTGGTAGAGCTTGGTACAGTGTTGGGAGTCTTGGGTAGACTCAAGGAGAGAAGGAGCATTCTATCAACATCATCATTACCCACTCTCATTTCAATTTTTTTTTTGTGGCAGGAGCAACATGGGAAGGATAATAGCTTTCCAACTTGCATCTTTGGCATGGGAGATGTCAAAGAGGAAGACAACCATATGACAGTTTCTCTTTATGATAAATCATCAGCGCTATCACTATGGAGGATAGATACATATTTGAAATCCCAGTTGTTGGTGGATTATTCCAAGGATCTTTTCACTTGTATGATATTAGATGACCAGTTGCATGAGGAGGGATATTTAGTCAGAGATGGGGTCATCTACTATCATGGTAGGATATTCTTTGCTAGAGCTTCCAAGCTTAAGGAGAAGTTACTACAAGCACCTCATGAGGATTTCCTTTTCAACCACACTTATTCTATGAGATCATACCACACCATCATGGAGGGGTACATTTGGGAGGGCTTTGAGAAGGAGATATATCAACATTTGAGGAGATGCATGGATTATGTGGATTTGGAGAAGATACATAACTCTTTGGAAGAGTTAACACATCCACCTCTTTCCTCTTTGAGGATGAGAGGAGATTTACCTATGAGCCACTCCATTTGCATGAGAAAAGCATATGGTAAGGATATTGTTTGGTTGCATGATGATTTGTATAATGGATATGTGAATTCCTTAACCATATATCCGCAGGACATTGCTCCAAGGAGGAGGATTCTTTATTCTAGACTTCATGGTCTATTTGAGGCCATAAGAAGTTTGGGTGATGGCCAATCCCTAGGAGGTCTTGGGGAGATGATATATTATGCAAAGCATGCTTACTTTGCACCATACCCCATACACTTTCTCCAAGCTTGTGAGGAGATTGGGGTAGCAAGAAAGTGGTTGGGAAACCACACATCATGCCATTTTTTTATGCAATTGAGAGTAAAACTACACTGGTTGCATTTGAGGGAGCATTGTCCTTCTCCCTTATTACATATGGCAGCTAGCATGATGCTAATCAAGATTCCATTTGCTGATTTTGTTCCTATTTTAATTGGGAGCATGATTGGGGGAGAGACACATTGGTTGGATGTGTCCTTTGGGGAAGAGATTTCCCACCCTTTTTGCATTACATGTTCTAAGTGGAGCATGGGAGATGATATGGCCACTACAGTAAAACAATTTCTTCTTTATGAGGTGGGCCATGGGATTGATTAGATGCCATATGGTGGTGATTTCCTATCCATCAAATATGGGATGGTTTGGGCCAAAATGATTCATAATGTTGGAAAGGATATCTTTGGAGATCTAGTCTTCATCTTGCCTCTTGAGGGAAACATTATTGTAGCCCAAGATCAACAGATACTCTACACTTATCATAAGTGGAGAGGAGGACATCATGGGGTAGGCTATTTTTTCTACCATGATCTGATTTTCAACCCACCTACTATTAGTATGAAACTTAATTCCAAGCGTATGAAAAAGGACCACTTTAGCTGCACATAACAAACAACCCTAACAACAAAAATGACTACTAATATCCTCAGATCTGCAATTAGGTGATCAAGATAAATGCTACAAAAATCTAGATCTATGCATTAGAAGGCATTAAACAGTAGAAAAAACAAGATTTACTCCATGCATCCAATAGACAATACAAGAATATATCGAAATTTTTTTGTATTAATGGCACCTGGGAGGAAAACACAAGAGGGTGTTCCCTGTTCTCCTCAATGGGATGGGTTCTTGTAAGTCCTTAGCACTTTAGATCTAGAATTCCTCTCTCTTGATGGTGTAGAAACCGAGAAAAAAATAGTAGCAAAATATGACTATGATGGTGGTTCAATGGTTAGACTAACAAAAGGTGTTAAATGAATGGGAAAACCCTTCTATTTATAACAAAATATTGAGTTAGTCTAGATATTGGTGAATAGTTAAAATATTATTAACCAAATCAAGATCCAACTTTTATGGAATATTTTATTATATTTGTTGGAGGGAAAAGGAATTTGACTTGGGTCAAATCCCTTTATTTGTAAATAATAAATAAATAAATGATTTATTTATCATTTAAGGATGTGGTTGAGTAATAATCAAATAAATAATGATTTATTTAATTATTTAAGGGTGAATTAGTCATATTTAACAAAGAATATTATTTAAATAAGGTTTAAATAATCATTCTTAGAAAATAATAAGATAAATAATGATTTATCTAATTAATTTCCTTGTTTTGGGTTAAATATAACCAGGAATATTGATTAAACTGCTGTTTAACTAATTATTCTTTGAGGAAAATCAAACAAATGTATATTTATTTAATATTTCCTCATGGAGTTTCCTGTTTAGACGAGAAACAACTTAATAAAGGTGGTTTACTAAGTTATTTTCATAGTGAAAGCAATTTTACTTAGGGTAAAATTGTTCTTACATGGTGTACTTGGGTCCATCTAATAACAATAAGTTAGATGACCAAAAAATGGTGTAATAGATTTCCCCCTAGCGTGCGAGCATTAGCAGCTAATCGTATGACCAAAGTACATTGTAAGAACTCAATCACTATACATCGAAGGGGAAGTCAAAGAGAGAGAAGTATAAGGTAGACCAAAGTGCTAAAAGAACTAGACCCTAAGGAGGCGAGACTTACAAGTGCGACAAGTCTCTTTGATGCATGAGTACCTGTGCTATAGGTAGCGAGGAAGGCATACCTATGCCCGCCGAGGCAAAGTACAAACAATAAGGCATCCAGAAAACCATGGGACCGGCCAATATAGTACATGCTGGCATAAACATGAGCTAGATAAAAAACACAATAATGATTCCCACATACATATTGTGCTTAGGCTAACAACCAGGACTTGTATAATAATATCTGAGTACATGAGATATAAATAAAACCTAGATGCCCCTGAACACAAGAAAGGGCTATGATAATCTAACTGATATATGCAATCAAAAGGGCACTGCAAACGGCTGAGGCCAACATCATCAAATCTATGGAGTTGCATCGAAACACTGTAATGGAGAGGTCATCCAGGCATGTGGGGGGCTACCTGTAGGGCCACCCCCTCATGAGGGCTGAGAAATATCACACACACCCAGGAATCACCGATGTCAGCTACTGCATCACTGAACCATCGAGTATACAGATCTCGATCATGCTACAAGGAGCTAGAGCTGAGAAACAATCAAGTCAAAGGGAAATAAGGAGTCCCTTTGCCTAATCCGAGGTACCGAAAAAGAGTGGAAGCTAGAACCAAGGTACATCGCCCTCTAGAACTATCTTCTAGAATGAATCAGTTGATGTTGATAGAAGGAGGTCTGCCATAGGTGAGGTAATAAGGGATCCTCAACGAAGGCATGAGAGAAAATAATAGAGTGACTGACAGACTGACACCAATGATGATGATGAAATGGGGGGTACTGAGTAGCGAACAAACAACTTCCCTTGTTAGATAATAAAGGGCATGGATGACCTGGCAGCGACTGACATAATATCATGAGGGATATGGGACAGTGGGACTGAAGGCCATAATGTGCGATACGAGAGAGGGACCAAGAAATGAAGAATGGAGGACTATAGCAGGATTCAAAGGAACGCGGAATAGAATCCATGAATGCAATGATGACTCAACTTGGATGCTCTAAACAAGGGTGATTCGATGGTGCTGCCACACAGAAAAGGGCCAATGGGGACCATGAAAACATGAGTACAAGATGGTAACTGATGAAGAAAGTCGACATGAGCATGGACAAGTATGGGGGCAAAGTGGTGCCCCTTATTACGAGTGTTGCAAGTGAAGAAATTTGGTTTTGAGGAGGGGTGAAGTGATGGTTCTTGGAAAAAAGTGTGTCCTGGGGAAGTATCAAATCACTAAAAACTATGAGCTAGCTACCTAAAGAAAATAAAATATGCATTTCCGGAAGGAAATGCTAAGGGTAATATTTCTTCAGATAGAGTGCATTGCGATGATTGGGAAGGGGATGGCCTTCGGAGTCCTCTAATAGATATGACCCCTTACCTAAATCCTTAATGATGATGTAAGGTCCTAGCCATAATGATTCAAACTTCCCATGACCAAGGACATCATGGGCCTGGTCATACACCAGAACAAGATCACCTTCGTGAAAAGTACGAGGTTGGAATTTTCGGTCATATTGAGCTTTGGTGCATTTCTTAACTGCCTCAATGGTTTTCAATGCAACACGACGGTCTTCAGAAGTGTGCTCAAGCATGATAAGTCACTATTCGAAAGGTTGGGTGTTAGGGAGAAGTTCGACGGCTAGATGAAGGGAAGGGATTTCACACTCGACCGGTAGGACTGCCTCCTCTCCAAAAACAAGGTGGAAAGGAGTAAACCCAGTGGCAGTTTTAACAGAAGTTATATAAGCCCACAAATCAGGGAAGAGCATAAGGTGCTAGTTGGTTTTGTGCTTATCCACCATTCGTTGAAGCATTGTCTTAAGAATTTTATTGACTACTTCAACTTGGCCATTACATTGGGGGTAATAAGAGGAGGAATATTGGTGCTCAAAGCCCAATAGGGAGGATAGCTCATGCCATATCTCATTTTCAAAATGTCGGCCATGGTTAGAGACCAGTTGTTTCAGAACTCTGAATCGAGCAATTACATGGTTAAAGAAAAAGAGAGCTACGGTAGCTGCTGTGTTGTTAAACGTTGGCATGGCCTCAGCCCATTTAGTGAAATAGTCAACTGCCACGATGATATACTTATGGTTACCAACTGATGGTGGTCGACACTTCATAAAGTCTATGGCCCACTTGCTGAAGGGACCAATGGAGATGACAGGATGGAGGGGAGTTGGTGGAGCTCATGCCTTAGGGGCAATTTTTTGGCAATTGGGGCAGTGTTTGACTGTCTCAATGCAATCACCAAAGAGATAAGGCCCAAAGTACCCAGTGCACATGATTTTCTGGGTAGTGGCCAAATCGGAGAGGTGGCCACCACAAGCGCCTCTATGATAGGAATTGAGGACTTGCTCTACTTTAGAGTGTGTGAGACAACGACGAAGGACAAAATCCACACCGTGATGATAAAGGTCGTCACCGATAAGAAGGTAGCGGGGTGCCTGGTGTCGGATACGTCATCGAGCATCATGGTCAAGATGGAGGGAAAAATTTTGGGTTCGAAAATAAGTGAGGATGTCCCCATACCAAGGGTCATCGGTGGTAATGGAAAACAAATGTTCATCAGGGAAATCATCATTAACTGGTGAATCTTGCGTACCTGTAGGTAGTTCAGGAATGATTTCAGCGAGCGCTAAGCCTTTATTACTTTTTGGTGTGACAAATTCAAGATCGAATTCCTGGAGGATCACAATCCAATGGGCGTACTCCCCACTGATGATTCGATGACTCAATGGGAAGGCCATAGGGTTGGAATTAGTCACGACCTTGGTGGAATGCATGAGTATGTAATGACGAAGTTTCTGAACTGAGAACACGACAGCTAGTGCTAATTTCTCTTCATGTGAGTAAGATACAGGAGGTCCTACCAAGTTCTTACTAACATAATATATAACATGTTCAATTCCATTGTCATCTTCCTGGATGAGGACTCCAGCGACCTAGTGGGTGGACGCAGAGATATATAGAATTAAATTCATATCAAAGTCAGGTGGATGAATCAAGGGAGCGGATGTTAGAGCATGTTTCAGGGCATCGAAAGACTCTTGAGCATAGGTATCCCAAACAAAAGGGATATTAGAGTGAAGGAGTCTAAGGAACACATGCACGGTGGTGGCATAGTTAGGTACGAACCGGCGAAGGAAATTAGCTTTACCTTGGTGGATTTGTAACTGGCATAAAGTATGAGGGATAGGAAGCTCAAGAATGACTTTAAATTTTAATGGGTCAAGCGTGATACCATCTTTAGACACAATGAAACATAGAAGATGGTTGGAAGGTACAAAAAGGACACACTTCAGTGGGTTGAGGTGGATATTATACTTGCGACATCGGAGAAAGATGGTACGCAGGTCGTGGAGGTGCTACGCCCAATGTTTAGAATGCATAGTAAGGTCGTCTAAATAACCAAGGATAATATGAGCTAGGTCATGGAAACAGTAAGACATAGCTCACTGAAAAGTGGCTCCTATGTTTTTAAGGCCGAACGGCATGACTTGATAGGCAAAGGTCCCCCACAGACTAATGAACGCAGTTTAAGTTGATCATCACGATGAATAAAAAGTTGGTTGTACCCGAAGAAACCATCCATAAAGGATAGAACCTCATGCCCCGCACACTCATCAATGATTTGGTCAATGAATGGTGTGGGGAAGTTGTCTTTGGGACAAGCTTTGTTCAGATCATGGAAGTCAGTGTAGACACGTATGGTGCCTTGTTTCTTGAGAATGGAAACTGGATTGGACATCCAAGTGGTGTATTCAATGGGGTAGATAAAACCAGCTTGCTTGAGCTTATCGATTTTGGCTTTGACAGCTTCTTGTCTAGAAGGATTAATGGGTCTCAACTTTTGATGGACAGGATTGGCATCAGTCCATGTATCGATATGGTGTTCGATAATGGCAGGATTAAGTCCGGGAATTTCTGAATAGGACCAGGCAAAAATATCGCGGAAGTCTTTGAATAGCTTGGTGTAAGCCTCAACCTATTTCGGGGTACAATGGGTGCCCAAGGTGATATTTTCTTCTATCCTTGGTTTGTCAGAAATGTTAATTTTAATGGTAGGGGAGATATTGGCCATATTTCCTTCTTCGAAAGCATCAGGTGAAAGGATTCCTAAACCAACCGATTTAATTAGGAATGAAGTCCTTAGTTTCTACAACATATTGGTCATGGGACTACTATGGGAGGAAGTATGCACGGTGATGCATATCATCCCATGGAAAGTCAGGATCGGTCAGCGCTTCCATAATGTCTTCATCGGAGTGAAACATGGGGTGACTGGAGGAAGGGAGACCACCTGCCATGGTAGAGATACCTGACTCATCATCATGTGAAGAAAGGCTCACATCCACAATGTCATGGGGGATGACCGAAGAGTAAGTATATAAAGTATCTACTGATGTTGAGCCCGAGGTGATCATTGAAGGGAGGTCAAGCGGATCATCAGGGGAAGTATCCATGGGGACTTCCACTGATGGTCTTATGGATGAAAATAGGTAGAAAATGGTGGCCAAAGGCTCTGTCATGTTGACATCAAGAGGAGGGATCGCAACGGGAGGTGGTTCCTATTGAGGTGACGGAGGCACTGTTGCAGCGGGAGAAGTCATGGAGACCAGTTGAACCAGGTTCAAAGCAAGATAAGGTTTGGGTTGACCAGGCGGGGTAGCGGCTGGAGGATAGAGGTACCAAACGAGCATCCCAAGGTTCAGGTTAGGAAGAGAGAGGGTGGCCATAATAGGTACCGCGTACACTCCCAGTGGGGGAGCTAGGAACGGTATCTGACTAGAGGGGTAATGACTAGGGGGGATGGATCCAAGATGGTTAAGGCCTGGAGGAACCATTCCAGGAGGATAAAGAGGCTCACAAGTACCAGCTGAAGGTGAAGGGCTAGGAGAAGAAGGCTGATCAGAGGACATCATGAGAATATGGTAATTAGAGGTACCAGATGGAAGATATTGAGTGGCCACCTGACCTTCAGGTGGTTGGGTAGCTAGAAATCCTTGCTGAGGGAAAGGATCGGTAAGCACAGCCGGTTGAATAGGTGTAGGAATGGGAGGAATGGAAGGGAAAACTTGATGTCCTCTCAATGTTGCTTGAGACTCCCACAGATGTCGCATCCGTGGTAAAAGAGGAAAATCATGCGTATAATGACCATAAACACCACAACAAGAATAGGGCTTGTTCATACAAAAATTTCTGTCCTAATTGGGATGAGTGCCCTATTGCTGATTTGTAGTGTTAGGAGCATTACCTTGATTAGGTCCTGGATTACCAGGGGAAGATCGATTTTGAGTGCCTTTCCTCTTCCTTTTTGAGAGAGGAGGATTAGTCGTGACCTGCTGTGTGTACACCTACCCCTAAGGGGCGATGGTTGTTGTTGCGGGGGTTGAGAAGGCAAGGGAGGAGGAGGTACTAATGCTGGAGGAGCTGGAGCACTAGGATGTGGATATAGATAATAAAGATGTTTGGTAATAGTGTGGTAAATAGGAGGTTAGGAAAAATGATGAGGCATGCCGTATCCTGGATACGTGCTACCGAGAGGGGGAAAAGTGCAGGAGGTGCTGGCCCCTCCCTGAGGAAAACCATAGCCCATGGGAGGTTGAGCATATGGATTAAAGATAGCTCCAATGATACTATCGGTGGCGTGAGATGCCCTCAGTGCGTTGGCACCACCAGGTCTGGGAAGATAAGTTAAAATGGTATAAACATAACCCAACTGAGTGTAGATCAGTTCATATTTTAATGCAATTTGGAGAGCGACTTCTTTGGTTTGAGGAAATTGTGATGCGACATGTTTCCTAATAGGCGGCAAGAGAGATATAAGGAACTAGTCCATGTAGACATGGTCTTCGAAGGTAGGGGCTCAACATAGGCTCTTTCTTCTCTGCCATTCCTAGACATGGTCAGATAGGCAGGTCGCAGGCGATTGACAGAAATAAGTCAAGAGTTCGGTACCAGTGTCATACTGAAGAGGAAGCTGGAAACAATACAGAAAAGCTCGGGCAAGAGTCACAAAGGTGGTATGAGAGGAAGAGGCATGGTCAACATACCACTTAGAAGCTTCACCTGTAAGCGTTCATTGGAACGACCAAATATGGATAGAGTCATCGGTAATGGAGTTAGATGAACACCACATGTGGAAAGATCAAATATGATTTGAAGGATCTTCTCCAGCAAGGTCTTCAAACTTTGGGATGTATGAAGGGAGATTTGTTGGCATAGTAGGCCAACTAGCATCATGGTGTATAGGGTCGTTTATTAACTGGTCAAAATTGCGGAGGTTGAGGCCTTCCATGAAGGGGAGCAAGGGTGCAGCGGAGGTAGTGTCCGTTGCGATCCCACTAGTGGTATTTCCGGCAGGAGGGCTGGGGTTACCACCAACATTAGGTCTTGCACTAGACATAATGAAAGTGTCAGGGGGAGAACCGAAGGTGGAACGTGAAGGAGAACCCAAAGGACCAGAAGAAGAGTCAGTGTGCGGACTCGGTGGAGGACTAACTCGAACCCTACATGGAGGAGTAAGTATTCCTACCGGAAACTGAGGATGAAGGCCAAGAGGTCTATGGGATAGACACCTTGGTGGTGCAATGTTGTCAACACAAACACAGGACAAAGGAAAAAGAGATCGACAAGGGTATGGAGGTGTAGGATCAACTAATTACAATGTCGAAACAAGGGCAGAGAGGTGCAGGATCAATTGATTTCAATATTTTAGAGTCTTTGCTTGGCAGTGTTAACCAAGCCCTTTTTCGCTTAGGGTGTGTGTGTAAAACTGTTTAAATTTTAATTTTTAAACCTAGACATTTGTAGAGAAAAATAAAAAGTGTGCTGTATAGTTGTAAATAAACCTACAAATGACAGTATATAGGCCTGCAAAAACAAAAAATAAACAACTAATAATACAATAATCTAAACACAAGGAGGCGGGTCTCTCAACAATTAGTCTATAGGTGAGTAAAAAAATAATCAAAACACACTAAAAAGCTAATAGATCTGAGGTCAAGAGGGACAGGGATCTAAAAGACAAAATCTACTGGAAAGTGTTGCAGAAAACAACAACAAATCAGAGGAAAAATTGCTGTAAAAAAGGCGGCGAAAGGCTATCTCCTGAAGGGAAAGAGAGTGAACCCTAGAGTAAAACCCAAAAAAAGCTAGACGAGGTGATTTGGATGGATAACAAGCTGATCTGAAGAGGATATGAAGGTGAGGTATTAGATCTGAAAAAATGGTTGAAGACTCTGAAATTTCAGACAACCTGCAACAGCAAAACTCTTCCACAAAAGGTGGAGGGTACTGAAGCCCTAGGGGGCTAGGTTCCCACTTATTTGAGTGAAAAAAAACAAGCAAGGGTCCAAAATGGGTGGAGACAGAGGTCAGACAACCCTGAACAGAGGCTCAGACAAACCCAAAAAACTTTTAGAAAAATCCCTCCAGAAAGTCTAGGTAGCAGTTTCTATCCTGTTTTCAGCAGAGGTCACAGTTTTTGGGTTGAAAAGTGCACACTGAAGGTCCAGGTCACAGGTTTTAGGCCAAAAAGTGTGACCTACACTTCCAGCACTTTCGGCGGCAGGTTTAAGAAAAAGTTTTCGTCTCAGCTGCGGCTGATGTCTGTCACTTACGCAATAGGTCCGAAAACACATGAAAGTCAGAAATTTTATCATTTTATGGTTTTATAGGTTAAAAAAAAAATCAAGAAAATAAAAAACAAGGGGCTGAAGAGAAATCCTAGGTTTTGAAGTAGTTGGATATGCAAGGATCAGAAAAACGACAACGATCGTAATCGTAAACCCGTGTGGAGTTGCCAATTGTTAGTATGAATCTTAATTCCAAGCGTACGAAAAAAGACCACTTTAGCTGCGCATATCGAACAACCCTAACAGCATAAATGACTACTAATATCCTCAGATCTGCAATTAGGTAATCAAGATAAATGCTACAAAAATCTAGATCTATGCATTAGAAGACATTAAACATTAGAAAAAACAAGATTTACTCCATGCATCCAATAGACAAGACAAGAATATATTGAATGAATTTTGTATTAATGGAACCTGGGAGGAAAACACAAGAGGGTGTTCCCTGTTCTCCTCAATGGGATGGGTTCTTTTAAGTGATCAGCACTTCAGATCTATAATTCCTCTCTCTTGATGGTGTAAAAAACCCAGACAAAAATAGTAGAAAAATATGACTATGATGGTGGATCAATATTCATTCCAAAAGTATAGATCCATAGTGATCTTTAGGAACCAAAAGGTGGTAAATGAATGGGAAAACCCTTCTATTTATAACAAAATATTGATTTAGTCTAGATATTGGTGCATAATTAAAATATTATTAACCAAATCAAGATCCAACTTTTATGAAATATTTTATTATATTTGTTGGAGGGAAAAGGAATTTGACTTGGGTCAAATCCCTTTATTTGTAAATAATAAATAAATAAACGATTTATTTATAATTTTAAGGATGTGGTTGAGTAATAATCAAATAAATAATGATTTATTTAATTATTTAAGGGTGAATTAGTCATATTTAACAAAGAATATCATTTAAATAAGGTTTAAATAAACATTCTTAGAAAATAATAAGATAAATAATGATTTATCTAATTAATTTCCTTGTTTTGGGTTAAATATAACCAGGAATATTAATTAAACTTCTATTTAACTAATTATTCTTTGAGGAAAATCAAACAAATGTATATTTACTTAATATTTCCTCATGGTGTTTCCTGTTTAGACCATAAACAACTTAATAAAGGTGGTTTACTAAGTTATTTTCATAGTGAAAGAAATTTTACTTAGGGTAAAATTGGCCTTACATGGTGTACTTGGGTCCATATAATAAAAATAGGTTAGATGACCAAAAAATGGTGTAACACCTACTTTGCCGAAGCCAAAGGTGGAGGAGAATTTTTAGGAGTTGCCATGTTGGGAGGTAACTCATTTTGTATGGATGATAGCTTGGGGATGGGAGATTCATATGGGGATGGTAGATCCCAATGTATATTAGACCTGATGCCTCAAGAAGGCCTTTAGATATCCCATTTTTGCCTCCATGGATATTTTACTTTTACATTATGATAGCTATTTGGGGATGCTCACCAAAAGCTAGCTTGCATACTTGGGAGGGGAAACTTGGAGATGTATTGATGAGACAAAATCTTGATCTTTGGAGGATTTTATCATATGAGGATGCTATAGGGGGAGAAGAGGAGGCTTCTCAATTCTATCCTTGCATTTTCTTGAGGACAAGCAACATTTAGAAGGGGAGGACTGTAATATTCCAAAATTAGCATGCAACTAATTGGAATATTGATTTTTGTTGTTTACACTTAGGAGATGAATAAATGGGTAAGGAGGCCCATACATTTCAGAAATAGGAATAAAATCCATCATAATGTGAAAAGGTATCATCATAGGAGTTGGATTTCACACCCTCATGTGTGAAAAGGGGCATTTGCATGTGGACAAGGTCAAGTTTGACCAAGTCAACAACGCTGGAAAGGAAGGTCGAGATCATATATGGAGACAACACAAAAATAGTGGGAGGAATATTCCTTGGTGGAGGAAACCCTAATGAGTGGGACCCAGGGTTGGAGGGCTTCCATTTGTATAAAAGGAGGGCAAGATAGCCATACCAAGACATGTTATGGATTATGGAATTGTGGTCTGGTTAGACTATTTTGCATTCTCTTGTTGTTTAGAAGAGTTGTTGTGCTTCTTAGCACAAGGAATTCCTATTTAGGAATTCCTTCTCCTTTCAGGAGAGGCCTCTTGAAGGATCTTGTACTTAATTTATCCACATTCAGGCTTAAGGCCAAGCCACTTCCTTCAGCTACAATGTTATTTCTGCTGAAGTATAGCGTTGTGTTGCAGGGTGTTGCATTGGAGGTTTCACAACACCACTTCCAAAGCTTATTTTTCAGAGGAGGAAGCTTTCCTTCCTTTGGGAGTTCATTGAGGAAGCCCTTGGAGCAGATTTTAGATCTTGGCACTTGGCCAATACATTTTCTATCTCCTACAATGCAGTCCCTCTCCTTGACTGCGTTATTTTCAGTGTGCACTTGCAGTATGGGTTTGTAGGTTTGTTGGAGGGTGATATCTTCAGTGTTGGGATCAACCTTTCACTTGGAAGATCCATTGGAGGAGGTATAATTATTCAGCTTATGCATCATCTTCAGCCATCTCCATCCAGTTCTTGAGTTGCAGCTTCTACTCAGCCTTAGGACTACAACTCCGACATTTTTCCATTTTTGTATCTTTCAGGAAATCGTTCTAGGATTGTCTTGAAATTGAGTTTGGGAGTCTAGATCTTCACTCCCAACATTTTTTGGGCCCTATATTTGTATATTTATGTATTGAAACTTCCCATCAGTAGTATCTCTAAATAAACTACACTGTCATAGCCTTGGGCATTTTCTGTGTAGTAGTGTACTTTAGTTTTCATGTACATGTTCTCTTGAGGCTTGTGTTGCCTAGATTCAGTGATTATTTCCTCAAGACCTTGTATCTAGTTGCTGCTATGACATTAATATGATGGATATATGGTTCTTCTTACATTCTATGAGTTGATTTAAAACTGTTATTCCAGTTTTATGTTTATGTATTGCTACATCCCCATTTTGGGATATTACATATGCCACTGTGGGATTCTTCCAAGATGGCCTGCCTTTCATGCTCTAGAACATATCTTCATAGTACCTCATCAGCTCCTAGCTTATACAAGTGGCCCGCTATAGTGGTAAAGTTCATTACGTAGGTGACTAGCTCCTTTTTCTATTGTACCAAATATTTTGCAGGCCCCATCCCCGTAGTTAATAAGTGAATGATGTTGGCGAAGTGCACATCAACCACCATAATAGTAAACAGTTATGCATTGGGCAGTCCTTCTTCTAGGTTGGTCGGTTCCTCACAACTCTCAATTCAGGATAAATGGTCCGATGTAGCATTTAGTTTCCTTAGCTTCATGATGATCTCAAAGTCATATTCTTGAAATAGAAGTAGCCATCGGCAAATCCCCCCCGCCCCCAACACAGGATTATTCACTAGATACTTCAAAGCTGAGTGGTCCATGAACATCTTGAAGTGTCCCCCCAACATATAATGCTAGTATTTGTGCAGGGCATATACCATGGCTGGCCCCTCTCACTCAGTAGTGGAGTAGTTGCGCTTCACACTAGAGAGTTTTATACTAGAAAATGCAACCAGGTGGTCAATGTCCCCTTCCCCAGGCCGCGTAAGGGAAACTCCTAGGGCAATCACTGAAGCATCAACATGGACATGGAAAACCTTTTCCCAATCAAGAAATATGAGGATAGGCGTAGAGACCATTTTTTCCTTGAGTAGCTCAAAACTCTTCTGACACTCTGCATCCCAAAAAAATGAAACGTCCTTCTTTAGCAAATTCTCCATGGGTGCCATGATCAGTGCGTACCCTTGAATGAACTTCCTGTAGTAGCTCGTGTGCCCAAGGATAGAGCACTGTTGTTTCTCAGTTGTAGGGAGTGCTAGGTTGATAATAACTAATACCTTGGCGGGGTCCACCATTAGACCCTACCGACAGACTATGTGGCCTAACAAGATCCCAAAAGGTACGCAAAATATGCACTTCTTAATATTCAGGGAAATCTGGTGCTTCCTACAGGTGTACAACATCATGTGCAGGTTAGAGATGTGATTCTTTACCGGACCAAATATTGTCCAGTCATAAAAATATACTTCCAAGAACTTGTGGATGAACTCCTTGAATACTGCGACCACCACCCGCGAAAATATGGCAGGGGCATTCTTGAGCCCGAATGGCATGAAGATGTACTAGAAGGATCCCCATTCAGTGGCGAACTTAGTTTTTCTCTGATCTTCAGGTGCGATCCTAATCTGATGGTAGCCCGAGAACCCGTCAGTGAAGGAGTATGCTTCCTTCCCTCCGACACTATTGAGAATTTCATCAGAGAATGGGATAGGGAAGGGATCATAACGCAGACATCATTCAATTTGTGCAGGTCAACACAGATTCTTGTTTCTCATTTAGTATTTTTCTCCTAGACCACCATAGCGCTTACCCAATTTGACTATTCTACCAGTTTGATGATACCTGCGGCTATCATTTTGTCAATTTCTGTCCTGAATTTCTGCTTATACTCGGGATTCAATTGGTAAGATTGCTGCTTAATAAGGCGTGAATCTAGTTTTAAAGTGATGTGCATGACCCCTTGATGCAGGGGCATTAGGCGCAATAAAATACTTTGTATTTAAGTAGACATATGGGGTCTTATGTTTTTAATTTCTTATGTAATTATTAGTATTGTGAATAAATATAGTGAGGAATTGTAAATGTTCAAGAATCATTGGAGAACATGAGGGGAAGTTGATTAGTTAGGAATGTGAAGAGTCAGTTTCAGTAAATCTAGGGATTTAGGCTAAATTTAGGAATTTGAGAAATTCAAGAGTTTTTTCGAGTTGTAAATGAGCTGAATCGATTCATTAATCTTTTGTATAAATGTAAGCATCAAGGATAGAGCTGCAGAGGGTATGAGTGCTTCAGTTTGGGAAAATAGGGGTTTGTTCCTATAAGCCTATGGGTAGTTGAAAAGGGCCATTCGATTTGAAGATTTGGCCAAGACAAGAAGATTATTGTAAGTGGTTTCATTTGTGAAAGAATCTGTTTCAGAATTGTATGAGCATTGGTTGATTTGAATTCTGCGTGAATGGGCTATGAATTTCAATAAACAATTGTATGAACACTATGGGATATAATCTATGTAATTATGGTTTTGAATGCAATGAAGTCTTTCATATACAGTTGAGAAGATTTGATAAATTTATAATTGGGTCATCAATCTTTGAATAGATTGATGACATAGTGACATTTAAATCAATGCTATGAATTTATTGCATGAGTAAGATGTATGGTCTGAAATTATTGCAGGTTAATGCACAAGCTGTGTATTTAATCAAAGAATGGTGAGCAGAGATAATCAGAATCGAAGCTGTAGTAAGGGTTGATGTGGAATTTGGTTTGAAGAATTACCGAATTGGTTGTGGAAACCCATAGGATGAATCCCATTCCATAGAATTGGTTGGTTTGAATAATTATTGAATTTCGGTAGTTAACTATTTGAAATTTTAGTTGGAAACTCTGTAATAAAGCACATAAAAAAAATGATCTCATGAGTGATTGTGTGATGTGCTGGCGAAGGGCTAAGGTTTTGTTTAATCTTTTTGAATGTTGAAGCTGTGTATTCAGCAGTAATAAGAGAATCAAAGATCGGGCGCATTTTAAACGAGCCTGTCTGAAGGCGAAAACCCCAGAAATGGTGTAGAGATAGATAGATTTAGTGTGGAAGAACAGTAACGGTGCCGCGGAACCAAGAAGACGAATGTGAAGGCGGAATTCAATTGAAATTGAGTTGTGAAGAAAGCGGAACGACGAACTGAGGATATGGCGGAACAATGGGAAAGGGCTGTGAAGCGGTTTGAAGACCAATACCACTGGTCTCGCGCACTTTTGCAAATGGTAAGTGGATTCATTTAAATTCACGCGATAATGGTCTTCGGTTGACATGTTGCAATTGGTGGTATTATAAAACCACAATTGTCACGTAATTTTGGGAAAGCAAGGAACGTTCACATTAGTAGCGCGATTTCCGTCCGATCCTAGCCATCAAAGATCGACGACGTTCGTGTTGTCAAGTTGCTTGAGAGTTAACACATTTTTGGGTTGAAGATTTATTTAATGAGATGCTTTGCCAATCCAAAGGTATGTTTGATTGATTGGTCAAACAAATAAAATATTTGTTGATTCATTTTGTTTCAAATGTGATATTGGTTAGGAGTTCACATAAAATGAATGTGAAGGCCGTGTTGTGGGACCTAACGAATATTAAATTAAAATGATGTTATTTTGATAAGGGGGTCGAGTGCTTTAAGACTGGTAAGCACTTATGAATATCAGTCCGATTGAAAGAGCATTTGATATGTTTCACATGCTTTGAAATTATTAATGAATTGTGACATTCGTTGATTGAATGCGATAGTGGAATGCCAAAGTGAGGAGATTTATAAGTTGGGTTTTTAATTCAAGATCTAATATATATATATTTTCACTTCCATAAACTAAAGGCCGAAGGCCTGGTGAACTTTAAAGTGCAATCTGAACTTTGGTACAAATTATATATGTAGATCTGTGGTATATAGATGGGGTTTCATACCCATGGGATAAAGAAGTTTCCGCATTAATTTAAATTGCCAGTTCAGAAAATGAAATGAAGATGCATTTTTATATGCACAAGAGTGTGGAGACTGTGGGTTTGGTAGGGTAGCCGCCATCAGGTGGTATCAGAGCTAGAATAACTTTTTTGAAATTTAATTTTGGAATGCATGCTTGATAGAGCCACAAGGAAAATTTGAAGTTTTAAATCTGTTTAAGAGTGATTACAGATTTGAAGAGGTGTGCAGTGAAGGTATTTAGATTTGTAGAATCTGAAGTTGAAGGAAATGAGTTTTGAATATTGCCAAGATATGTTCTGAAGATGTGAACACAGGTGTGATGGTGATGGCAAAGAGATCAGATTTAAATCTGACAAGACATCATGCAGTGCAGCAAAGCATTGGGAGAAATTGCAAAAACAATTGCAATGAATGTTGAACAAACCTTGAAGGTGAGGAATTTTTTATTTTGTTTGAAGATTTTTTTGCAAAATGTAGATTGCAGAAAAATGAGGAGCATCTCAGCAAGAAGATCACAGATTTGAAAAGCAGTGATAAAGGAAGCCAGTGAAGGTTTCTAAAGAGAAAAGGGAGTGTGGCAGAACCTTGAGAATTCCCAACAGAGGTTGGATGAAAGGAGAACAGATGTGTTCTTGAAAGGTTGCAGAGAGTGAAGCCTGAAGGAGCAGAGAGAATGCTCAAGAGGTTCCAGAGATAGAGGACCTGTACTTGCCAAAATACCGGATCCAGAGAGAGGATTGGTGAGGTAAGTTATGACAAGGAGGACTTGTTATTGCAGAGGTTTTAGTGCAGCACGTGATGAATGAGTGAAAAATCATGAAGGAGAATATGGCTACTGATATTCATAGTAGATATTGCAGAGGTTCTGAGAGAGGCCACGACAAAATGAAGATGAAGAAAGAAGATGCCAAGACAGATGGAGCAGTTCAAAAAATTAAAACTGATGATAGAAGAATTATAGAGAGTTGGTTGGCTCATGAAGAAGAAGGTCAAATGGCGCAGGCTATAGATGAAGAAAGAGTAGATGATACATGCTCAGCAGAAAGAGAGATTACTCAGAATGATTGAGTATTTGGAGAAGGACTTGAAGACTGAAACTTCAAGTGAGACGAAGAGGTCAAATGACTTTACATTTGATGATTTTTGTATGTTTGCAGGAAAAACATGTGGAGGTGGACAAACTGCTGATGTTGTCACAAAGGAGGAAAATGGGACAGCCAGATATTTTGAAAATGTCCATACACAGTTGGAGAAATTTTTTACTTTTCAATATATTGGAAGGAGAGGGAATTTAAATTATGATGATGGCAAAAAGCTGGGAATTGAGAAATAAATTGAAGATACTGAAGATAGAACCATTGAAGAATTTTTGAAATGTATAGAAGACTTGGAACAACAGGAGGATTTGATAATCAATTCATCAAATGAGACCGTGGGGTCTTATGGTTTTAAAACTGACAAGATTTGTATGAATGTAGGTATTGAAGAAGACAGTTCATGTGATGAAAATGTATTCCATAAAGGTGAAAGTTTCCATGAAAGATATGATGATTATCTTTCATATGAAGATCAAATTGAATTACTACAACAAAAGGAATTGATGAACTCCTTGTTTTGTGAAAGAAATTGTTTCAATGAAGACATGACAGTTGTGTTTGATGATGATAAATTTGTTGTTAATGATGATAATGACAAATTGAATTTATTAAATGGCCAAGTGAAAAGTGATGGACAGGTAACTAAAATTATTGTAGAGGTGGAATATCAGAATTCTATTCTGATGAAAGATGAAGTAGTGATATCAGGAAACTTAACTTGTGAAGGTAGTGAAGATTGCACAGAGAGTTTTTCAGATGAGATGATATATTTGTGGCATAAGTTAAGTGCTCTGGAGCAGAGGATAGAAGCACAGAGAATAATTGTTCAGATTGTAAAGGCAGAGATGAATGAGAATGATAGGGTTCATTTTTATGAACTAGAGCAAAGAAACATCCTTGAAGAGGATGGTGCAGAAGAGAGACTAGCTGACAGTCTCAAGAAGTATTTGAAGGATTGGAATCAGCATATTGATGTGCTGATGATAGGGCAGCAGATTGAAGTGTTGCTAGAAGAGGAGGAAGAGACACAAAGATTCTATAACTTTGATGTTTGTTTTATGATTGCAGGTACTGATGGAAGGACTAAAAAATGTTTGGTCCAGGAGAGGAAAAAAGATGATGAAAGTGACTAGAAATTTAAATTCTAGTCCAAGGAATTGCTGAAGGTAGAGAATGAAGAAATTGTCACAAGTGACAATCTGGAAGAAGTTTTCAATAGCATAAAACAAGAGGGTATGGATGATTGGGTGGCAACTACCGCAAGATTTCAGCAAGCTAGTGCAAGAGTTCAGCAATCAAGAGGAAACAATATCCAACAGTCAGAAGACATACTAGATAGGGAAATTCAATTTATGAGAGGGCTAATGGTGAAGGTGTCACAGAAGAAGATAGTAGAAAGAAAACAAAGAATCAGAAGCAGCAACAAAAGAAAGACATAAAGAGAATGTAAAAGTGCAGCTAGTGGAGCAAGACAGAATAATATATGGAAGCCTGGAGAAGTATAGAAGATGAATATTGCAGCAGATGATCAACTGCAGAACAAAGTGTGGGATCCAGGAAGGCAAGGACTGAAAACACATGATCGGGAGATCATGATTAATTTTAACCTTGGGATTCTGATGCAGGGGAATTAGGTGCAATAAAATACTTTGTATTTAAGTAAACATAGGGGGATATTATTTTTTTAATTTCTTATGTAATTATTAGTATTTTGAATAAATATAGTGAGGAATTGTAAATGTTCTCAAATAATTGGAGAACATGAGGGGAAGTTGATTAGTTAGGAATGTGAAGAGTCAGTTTCAGTAAATATATGGATTTAGGATAAATTTAGGACTTTGAGAAATCCAAGAGTTTTGTTGAGCTGTAAGGGAGCTGAATCGATTCATTAATCTTTTGTATAAATGTAAGCATCAAGGATAGAGCTGCAGACGGTGTGAGTGCTTCAGTTTGGGCAAACAGAGGTTTTTTCCTATAAGCCTACGAGAAGTTGAAAAGGGCCATTTGATTTGAAGATCTGGCCAAGACAAGAAGATTTCTGTAAGTGGTTTCATTTATGAAAGAGTTTGTTTCAAAATTGTATGAGCATTGGTTGATTTGAATTCTACGTGAATGGGTTGTGAATTTCAATAGACAATTGTATGAACACTATGGGATATAATCTCTGTAATTATGGTTTTGAATGCAATAAGGGCTTGCATATACAGTTGAGAATATTTGATAAATTTATAATTGGGTCATCGATCTTTGAATAGATCGATGACATAGTGACATTTAAATAAATTCTATGAATTCATCGCATGAGTAAGACATATGGTTTGAATTTATTGCGGGTTAATGCACAAGATGTGTATTTAATCGAAGAATGGTGAGCAGAGACAATCGGAATCGAAGCTGTAGTAAGGGTCAATGTGGAATTTGGTTTGAAGAATTACCGAATTGGTTGTGGAAACTCGTAGGATGAATCCCGTTCCATAGAATTGGTTGGTTTGAAGAATTAACGAATTTCGGTAGTTAAGTGTCTGAAATCGTAGTTGGAAACTCTGTAATAAACCTCATAAAAAAAAACTGATCTCAAGAGTGGTTGCGTGATGTGCTAGCGAAGGGTTGAGGTTTTGTTTAATCTTGTTGAATGTTGAAGCTACGTATTCAGAAGTAAGAAGAGAATCAAAGATCGAGCGCATTTTAAACGAGCCTATCTGAAGGCGAAAACCATAGAAATGGTGCAGAGATGGTTAGATTTAGTGTGGAAGAATAGTAACGGTGCCACGGAACCAAGAAGACAGACGTGAAGGAAGAATTCAATTGAAATTGAGTTGTGAAGAAACCGGAACGACGAAATAAGGATATGGCGGAACCATGGGAAAGGGCTGTGAAGCGGTTTGAAGACTAATGCCAGTGGTCTCGCGCACCTTTGAAAATGGTAAGTGGATTCATTTGAATTCATGCGATAAGGGTCTTCAGTTGACACCTTGCAATTGGTGGTTTTATAAAACCACAATTGTCGCGTAATTTTGGGAAAGCAAGGAACGTTCACATTAGTAGTGCGATTTCCATCCGATCCTAGCCATCAGAGATTGATGACGTTCGCGTTGTCAAGTTGCTTGAGAGTTAATGCATGTTTCGGTCGAACATTTATTTAATGAGATGCTTTTCCAATCCAAAGGTATGTTTGATTGATTGGTCGAACAAATAAAATATTTGTTGATTCATTTGGTTTCAAACGTGATATTGGTTAGGAGTTCACATAAAATGAATGTGAAGGCCGTGTTGTGGGACCTAATGAATATTAAATTAAAATGATGTGCTTTTGATAAGGGGGTCGAGTGCTTTAATACTGGTAAGCACTTATGAATATCAGTCCGATTGAAAGAGCATTTGATATGTTTCGCATGCTTTGAAAATATTAATGAATTGTGACATTTGTTGATTGAATGTAATAGTGGAATGCTAAAGTGAGGAGATTTATAAGCTGGGTTTTTAATTCAAGATCCAATATATATATTTGCACTTCCATAAACTGAAGGCTGAAGGCCTGGTGAAATTTAAATTGCAAGGTGAACTTTGGTACAAATTATATATGCAGATCTGTGATATATAGATGGGGTTTCATAACCATGGGATAAAGAAGCTTCCACATTAATTTAAATTGCCAGTTCAGAAAATGAAATGAAGATTCATTTTTATATGCACAAGAGTGTGGAGACTGTGGGTTTGGTGGGGTTCCCTACCATCACCCCTAGGTCCCCTATAATCTCCTTGAATTCTGAGAATTTCCTAGGAAACAGGTCCCGGTACTCCATGAGAAGCTCAACGACTTTCCCAACAGTATCATCATCCCAGTAGTCCCCAATTTAGCTAGCTTAGGTTGTTTTTCTGTTCCAATATTGAATCCTTTTAGCTTAAGAGGCTTGGTCACATTGACAGTTTGTAGCGAGGGTCTAGCGACTGCATGTTATCCCTTCGATTCCAGCATAGTGATATTTCGTGGGTCTTCATCACATTCCTCCATTGATAGATTGTGAAAATTAACAATATCCTGCATCTGCATGTCCCAAGTTGGTGCCCCGTACTCCACACGTCATCGTGAGTCATCAAATACTAGGGCATCTATATCTTGCAGGGCCTCATCTAGTGCCTCAGTTCCACCTATCAACCCGAACGTCCCCACAAAATCATCCTTCATGGTCTCCTAGTGGTGAGTAAGCTGATGTAGTTTTGTATCTAGATACCATGTAGTGGGGATCAACCTCGAGGCATGAATAAATAGGTGGACCCATTCATTCATAGTCCTTTCACGCCATGCCTCCATCCATGCGGTCACGTGCTTGCACGGGTCTACTTGGCTAAGGAAAGTCTCCATGCGTAGGTGAACCGGGTGTTCGAACTGTAAGATCATCATTTCACGACATTCCTCCCAATATTGGAATGTCCCCTTATGATTTTCCCACCATTACGTAAGGGTTGCGCACATGGATAGGTTAAGGACCCACATTCTTCGCCCCCTTGGGACTTCTACTTCAAATGTTCTCAGAAAGTCGTTAATGCTACCAGACCCATCAAAATAAGGCAACTCTCTTACCTTTGAGGAGATACATTGGAAGCTCTTTGTGATCCTCAGACACTATAGCGCAGATACATCATGTAACTGATTCTACCAATTTTCAATCTCCCCGTTGGAGTCAGAGAGGCATTCACTGTCTTTCTCCTAGCAAAGCGCACCATTAGCTGTAGGATTAATCTAATCCTCATCCTTGGCGGTGAGTTTATAAATATGATCTACGTCATCTTCTTCGGGCACATGCTTTGTATCTCGCTCTACTTCCGCAGGGTCTAGAGGGACAATCACTCTTGTACCCTCATTCTCAAAAACCATGCTTCTCTTCTTCAAGTTAATAATGCGTCCCATGTTTATCGCCCAATATAGTCCCAGGAGTGCAGGATAAGGGTGTACATCCTCCACGATCTGAATTACTTCAAAATCCGTGTGTACCTTAACTCCTGCGATATCTACCAGAATCTTTGACAATATCCCCAACGGTATGATCTTTTGTTGGTTAGCCATGCACAGTTGTATCATGGACCATTCGAGCTTAGGTTCTCCCATCCTCTGCCATGTTTTCTTGGGCAGGATGTTCACATCAGATCCCAAATCCAAGATGACCTGATCCATCTCATAATCGCCAATTTGCGCCGTTAGCCGCATTTCCTGACCAATGTGTGTCTTGTGCTTGTATATTTTGTGAACATACTTAACTTCTGTGGGAGGGTCACTTCTCTCTGTGTAGCTGTCTATCAGTGTATTAATATTTTCTACTACCTTCTGGTTGCGTAACAGCTTCATACATGCCTGTAGGAAAGGATTAACTTCATTGTCTACTCTTAGGCTTGTTGGAGCTTTGGAGGTAGATGCCTCATCCTTGGTAAAGTCTTTGCAAGCCTCGATGAAGGTTTATTTCTCCTTTTGGAGATTGAAGCTTTCCTATTTGATAGCAGCTTTCCGCATGAAGGGTTCAGTCGCAGCCCTTTCCACAGCTCCTCTAGTAGCCATGCCGTTGCATGTTATGACATTAATAGTGGATCCCTCATCACGTGGTTCTGCCTTAACCATTTGCACATTCTGCGTTGGTGTCTGCTATTTTTCCTGCATTTTTGCTATCAGTACTGGACTATCTTAGACCACATGATCCAATTGTCTAAAATATCGGCAATATTTTTGCATAGGGTTCTGACAGTCCTTTTCGAAGTGTCCTACTTCTCCACTATTGTAGTAGATCAATTTCCCTCTTCCCTGACCTGTGCCTCCACCCCTTCCCCCTCCGCTGCCTCTGTCTGGGGAGCCTCCTCTGCCTGAGGGAGATAGTGGTGATGAAGGGTTAGCTTGTACCCTGTATAGGTTTCCTCGGTCTATCATTACGTCATAGGTCTGACAGCTATGTTCATCATGCCCCACAAATGAGTAGAATTGGCACCATTGTTGCTTCAATTATGAAACATAGCACCAATATGGGGCCAGTGGTTGGTATCATGTAGTCCAGCTACATGATAGTCAGTGTATCATAATGTCAGTGTTGGAAATATAATGCAGAGTGTTGTCCTTGATGGCAACCCACTTGATGAAGATGATGGCAACCTACTTGATAAAGTTGTCCTTGATGGAATGTGTCTTGATTGAACTTGAAAGTGGGTAGCTTCATGTGTGCAACCATATCTTCTTCCGGTGGTGGAAAAGGTGTGGGGAGTTCTTGCCCTTATGTTGACTTGAAGGCAGTGTAGCCAGAGGACTACTTCCTATGTGAAAAACTGACTCTCTTAATGGGTTGTAGATGGACCTATCCCCTTCATGGTTGGTTTGGTAATACTTACCACTTCGTGTTGTATTCTCGCTCTGATCATAGGTCATTCATTCAGTGTGGCTGCACAGAATTCCCATTTCGCACAATAATATTTTAATTAGTAATGGCAATGTTCGCAAGAACTTACCCCAGAATCCTTTGAAGAACCTATGTTCCACCTCAGAATAGGATACAAACTGATCAACTGCGAATTTTGTTACAAACCCTCCTAGCATGCTATCCACCCAATGATCTACCATATGGGTGATTGTATTGTCAGTATTATCCAAATTTTGAATCAATGCTGGAGTCCACTGTGTAATCTGATCGTCCTTCCAACACGTCTGAAAGTCTATGAGCCTCGTTAACCACTCCTAGAGCTTGTGCGCAAAATTTACAAAGAAGACTTCGGTGAAAATGTATTTATTCTTCCACTGTTCAGTTGTTAGCTTCATGATGTGATTCTCTTTTACAAAAAATTCCTGAATCTAATTTTCAAACCAGTCTTTGAGCTCCAATTTCTCAGGTCTCCAATGGCATCGTGGCATTACCTGATCTATCTCTCAAAATGCTCCCAGTCCTGGCAACGAAACCATTTGTTGGCTTGAGGGGTCCTGACCCAGGTTCAGAGGTTAAGGTTTTAAAAAAAACCCCTATACTACTGGCCCTTTTGGCAATTAACTACTTTCGTAGGGCAATGTCTCACCCAAAGTAGTATGGGATGGTGCTAGAACCAGGTTTCCGCACCCTGGGAGAGAGTAGGTAATTAAGGCAGATCTTCGTTGAACTATCGAGTTCACACAGAATGAGTCTATTATCAGGATTGTAATAGTATAATCATCATATAACCATAAAAAAGCTACTACCATTAACATATCAGATCAATATAGTCACATCCATGTGTGCATCAGCAATTAACATCACTAAACATTATAATTGCAGCTAATTCATAGATCACAGATACATTCTCATCGTAAATCAATAACATAGATACATTTCAGTAATAAACACTTTTATTCTAGATATCACAAGATACTTCAAATAGATTCCGCATTCATTAGTAGCAAAAATCCAAATTACAACCCAAGGTACAGCCCGCACACACAACGAGCGGGGTCCGCACACAGCAGGACTGAGGATCTCCACGCACACAGCTAGTAGGAGTCCTAACCCAAAACAACCCAAGACAGATCTCAACAGTTCATATGTAGCATGAATCTTACTTCTTCTTACCTACTAGACCCAACTATCTTTATATTTATATCGTCGTAGCCTTTGCTATCCTATGGTTTGCAAATTGTGGTATGTGAATCCTAGGGCTACCCTTTAACCCATTACAAAACATTGGGGGCTTTGACCCACCGTAAAATCCCTACACAAAACCAACTATTAAAAAATTATATAAGAAATGTAGCTTAGGGAACCCCATTCCAACAATCGCGAAGTTGCTAGAACAAAACCTGAAATCCCTCACATAATGTAGCCCATGAAGAAAAATAAGGTGAATATTGAGTCAGAAGAAGAACTAAAACTTGCACTAATTGGAGATTATTGGGATGAAGACATAGTTAGAAAAGTTGCAGATTTGTTGCACGAGTATTAAGAACTCTTCCCCACGAAGTTTTATGAATTAAAGTGTATATTAGGGGACTTAGGAGTTATGAGGATTACCCTAAAAATAGATGCAAAACCAGTAAAGAAAATACCCTATAGGTTGAATCTGAAATATAAGGAAAAAGTGAAGGCGGAGTTAGAAAAGATGATCAAGGTAGGGATCATTGAACTGGTCGAAGAATATGAATGTGTAAGTCCTATAGTAATTTAAGAAAATAAGGCAAATGACGAGATCAAAATATGTGTGGACCTGAGAAAATTTAATGATGAATGTAATCATGACCACTTTCCCACACCATTCATGGACGAAGTATTGAACAATGTAGGAGGATAGGAGGATTATTCTTTGTTAGACAGATTTTCGAGCTACCACCAAATATGAATTGCGCTAGAAGATAGACATAAGACTGCTTTTGCTATATTGGGGTTGTTTCCAATACACCATGATGCCTTTTGGTTTCAAGAATGCTCCTACCATAATTTCTAGAGTTTTAGTTGCAAGTTTCAAAGGGTATATCCACAAATATTTGGAGGTTTAATTTGATATTTGGATAGTCTTTGGGTTGTTGAAGAAGCATGTTTTGAGCTTGAGACTGATGTTGGATACCTTTAGAAAATATCATATCTCATTGAATTTGAAGAAGTGCATATTTTATGCACCTTCTGGTATACTACCGGGGAATGTTGTTTGTAAGCAGGGATTGATGGTAGATCCTATGAAGGTTACTGCTATTATGCACCTAGAACCTCCTACGACAGTTAAGCAACTGTGCACGACAATGGGACATATTGGCTATTGTATAAAGTTTATAAAGGCATATGAGCATATATCTGCGCCAATAGAGAAGCTACTGAAGAAATATGTTACTTTTCATTGGGATGAAAAATGCCAAAAGAACCTCGACATACTGAAGGAGAAAATGGTAATTGTGTCTATTCTAGTTTTCTTGGACTAGAATAAGGAATCTCATGTACATGTCAATGGCTCCTGTATAACATTGGATATAGTCTTGGCACAACCAAGAGAAGGAGAAATTGATCGCCCCATAACTTTTTAAAGAATAAAAATGTGCAAGGTAGAGAAGAACTATTCCACAATAGAAAGAGAAGGTTTGGCTAGGGTTTATGCATTACAGAAGTTCAAGCACTATTTTTTGGGAGCACACTTCAAGATGTTCATTGATAATTCTACGCTGAAGTATTTGGTGAATAAGCCTATTTTAGGAGGAAATATCTGTTGGTGGTTTTTTTTTTTGTTTCAGGAGTACGACTTTGAAGTTATATTCAAGCGAGGAAGAGTGAATGTTGGGACTGATCATTTTTCAAGGATAGAAATAGGAGAGGAACAAACACACATTGAGGATAAATTTTCTAATGTGAAATTATTCGCATTACGGGTCACAGATGATCACTTCGTGGATATTATTTAGTTTTCGGCTCCAGGAATGGCGTCCGTGGAGTACACTACGCAGCAAAAGAAGGAGCTCGTAGTCAAGAAAGAAGATTTTTTGTTGATTGCAAGACATCTATAAAAAAATGGGACCAAATGAAATATGACACATATATGTCTCTTGGCACGAAAGGCAGAGTATTTTGGCAGAAGTTCATGGAGGAGCTGCATAAGGAAATTATGTAGGAAAGGCCACTACGCAAAATATTTTGTGAGCTAGGTTATGATGGTCCACAATGCATAAGGATGCTAAGGATTTTTTTTGAGTTTTCGATGCATTCCAAAGAACAGGAAGACCCTCTCACATAGATGAAATGTCGTTAAATCCATAGGTGATGCTGCAAGCTTTTGACAAGTGGGGTATTAAATTTGTCGGACCTATCAATCCATCGGGAAAGAAGACTGGTGCAAGTTATATCATCACTGCAAAGAATTATATGAAGAGGTGGGACAAGGTGTAGCCAGTGAAGGATTTAAGCGTAGATACCACCACGAAGTTCATATTTGAGTATATTCTATCCAGTGTCCAAAGATCTTGATGAGTGATAGGGGTTCTCATTTATTGCATCAGACTATTGAGGTGTTGACTAAATATTTTCATGTGTACCATCAAAAGAGTACACCTTATCATCCTCAGGAAAATGGAACAATTGAAGATTTCAATAGTATTATTGAGAATGCACTCACAAAACTATTAAATGTTAATAGAAATGAATGGGATTTAAGGATTCCAATGGTGTTATGGCCATACATGACAACATGCAAGAAGCTCTCAAGAAAAACACATTTTAGGTTGGTATATGGACAAGAAGCACTCATACCTATGGAATATATAGTGCCAAGTTTAAGAATTGTGACCTTCGCAGTGTAATATCCCAAATGGGGAAATTTCTGCTTCATCGAGAATATCTTAAGATATTCCAAGATTCCAGCTCTGGGAGTATTACCAATCAACACTGAACTATTTCAGAGATTGAATGTAGGGGAATTTAATGGACATATTACCTTCACAAGGAAGGATGAGATCCAGAGGCTACCTGGCCCACTAGCAGACTTTGCCAATAGAACTTGTCAAAAGCTAATATTTCCCTTCAAGGAATTTCTGCAACAAGGTCCATGAGGACGCTGTATAAGGAAGCCAATGTGAAAATAAGGCCATCCAGTGCTGGGATGCCTTAGAGTATATCTAATACAAACTTCCTGTAGATTATAAGCCCAAAGAAATAACCCTAAGGGGGTTATTCAGGTCTCCCACCAAGAAGTATACCGAAATAATTCTTAATGAGAGAATCTTCAGCAGTATTAAAACATCAATATGTAACAGCAGTGAAATAATGCCTCATGTAGTGCAAGAAGAGTAAAAATCTGATACATAATTTGCAGCAGCAAATATAATACAAATTCCTTGAGGAAAATACCTCTCAAGGTGAGCTTAAATCAGCCTCAAAGGAACATGTACAAAAAACAAGAGAATACACTGCTACATAACCCAGCAACTCTGTCACTGCGCAGTCTATGGGGTAAAATGACTGAAAAATGATATATATGAGATGATATAACAATATAAGCTCAAATAAAGATGGGGGAGCAAGATCTCAACCCCAGAAAACATTATTACAACAATCCTCCAAGGGATCGGCTAAAATACATAAAACAGGAAAATGCCGGAGTTGTAGTGTAGCTGTTGTAACTCAAATATAATACAACATAGGAGAAGGAAGTAGATGCTGCAATAAACAATGATACCTCCTCCAATGATCTCCAAAGTCAAGGGGTTGATCCCCTTACTGAAGATTGCACTCTCTAGTGCACAAAATGAACTCCTCCTGCAAACCCTCTTAGAAAATAATGTTGTAGGAGAAAGGGACTGTGGTAGGCATGAGAAGAAACATAAGGCCCAATGCCAAAATATGCAATATCAGCTCTGGGGTTTCCTTTTCTGATCTCCTAGAGAAAGAGATGGCTCCTCCTCTACAAAACAAGCTCTGGAAATGAGATGATGAAGATCCCTCACTGCAACACCAACAACTCCATCATTCTCTTGTTGCAAGAATAACGTAGTAGCTGCAAATGCATGCTTTGGCCTCAAGCCATGATGTGAGGAAGATGAAGAAAAATCTCTCCATGGCCTCCCATGGAAGAGAAGGTCATTCCTAAATAGGAATCCCTCTTATGCTAAGCAGCACAAGCTCCTTCAGTTGAAGGAAGCTTCAACTTCCAATTCTCTCTCCAAAGATGACACCCCAACAATGGCTCTCCTTCATATTTTATGCAAGGCATGCTTCCTTGCCATGGACCCCACTCACATTAGGGTTTCTCCCATTTCAAATTTCCCTCCATCCAACTATGCAATCTTCTTGTGCAAGCTTCCCCTCTTGGGTACGTTGTTGACTTGGGTCAACCATGGTCTAGCTCACTTGCTTTTGGCCCTTTTCACACTTGGGGCTGCTAACTTAAGCCACTTAAGTGACTTTTTGCACCTTAGGAGTGTTCATTAAGTTGCTACATGGGTTCCCTCACCCATTTTATTCCTTTTATTAGAATAACAGCAAAATTAATGTTCCAAATAATTTATTGAAAAATTTGGAACATTACAGTCCTCCCTTCCCAAAACTTGCTTGTCCTCAAGCAAGAGTAAGGATAAACTGCAAAAAGTCCTCCACTCAAGGCATGGAGTCTGAAATATTCTCATGTAGATCCTCCATCCTCAAGCAATCAACCAGGCAAAATGAGTCACCCTACAACTAGGCAACTCATGAAAGTACTCCTCCACCTTGTGCTCATGAGAAATAGGTGGGCTGAATTTTTGAACTTGGTAAGCTTCATAGCCTAGCCCATGCTGTCCTTTGCTCCACTTATGATAAGTTTGGAGTGAAAGTTGAACTTGGTCTGCAATAGTGTTGCCTTCAAGAGGCAAGATGAAGTCTAGATGCCCAAGGATCTCTCCTCCAACGCTGTAAACCATGCTAGCCCAAATCATCTCACATGTGATGAGTTGGAATTAATCATCATATGGCATCCAATCAATCATATGGTCCAACTCATGGAAGAACACATGGCTGAACATGGTGACCATATCATCTCTCATACTCCCCTTGGAGCATGTGCTGCAAAAAGAATGGAGGTATCCTCTCCCAAAGGGAACATCCACCCAATGAGTCTCTCCCTCCTCATGATACATATGGGGCTGCTGCTAATATATAGCTGAAATGAAATGGTCTTCAAAAGAGACCCAAGCCACCCCATCAACATAAAAACCATGAAGTGCCTCCTCCAAAAATTCAAACTCTCCAAACAGCTCCTCCCACATGAAGGAAAGAGATGAATTTTGGCAATCATGGGCTGCCCATTGCTTCTCCTGAAACATAAAACATGTAAAGTAGGGAGAATCACACTCCCAATGGGAATATTCAAGTTATTTCCCCCCTTTCAAAACAGTGCTTCCTTTGGACAAAGTTCCACTAGCAAAACATGGAAGCATAAACTCATGAGAGCAATGAGGTGAAATATAGTTCCATGCATGGAACCAGTGTAGGGCATCATTGGCCTACCTCAAAATAGAAAGTAACAAGTGTCTTTTTAGCCACTTGTTTTCTACCACATTCATCCTGCAAGATGTGATCATGAAAACATACTTTGGTGCCAAAGGTGCACACCAAAACCCTTGTGGCTTTCCCCCACAATTCACTGTTAGAACATCCATCATGTTTGCTGCAATAGACCATGAGCATACCCACACATAGTGTTCAAGAAGGAAATATCCTCCTCGATATAATATGCTACTCATAAAATAAGAGAGTTCCAAACATAAAGCAAATGATTACCTCCCTTATCATGTACTTTGGCCTTTGTGTTGAAATGGCTCAAGTGAAAAGTCCCCCTTACTGCAACATAGTAGGGGAGTGGTTGTGCCAACCATCTCATCATATCTTGGGCTATGCATCTAGGAAAGTGCCGATATAAATCCATTAGAAAGCCCTCCTAAGTGGACTCCTCCATCGGTAAATAGTATGCATGAGAATGCATGGAAGAAGAATCCAAAGTCGCTACATGTAGGTGTCTCTCCCTGTGCTTGTGAGCCCAAGCCAAGAAGATCAAAACATATCAAGGGATGCTGCCACCCATTACATCCTCATCCTCATATTATACATGCCTCTAAGATACATTACTTGTGAAGTGGTTTGAAGGACACTCCAGCAAGTAATCCAAGCTCTCAAGTGACAACGTTGCTGGCCTTTAGAGTAGGGCCACTGTCATATCAAAGCTCCCCTCTTTGACATGAATCTTGACAAAGACTCCTCCCATCATGTTGCTGCAAATGTAGAGCCCCTCCCATGAAGAAGGTGTTGCTTGGGCATCCAATATCAAAGAGCAATCCTCTTGCACCATGCTAGTGCCTCCTCTTGCTCTCGCAACATCCAAACAAAATCTAAGCAGCAAGAATGTTTGCTGCTCCTCCATACTTCCACCATACCCAATATGAAATGAGAAAATAATGAGTGGTAAGAGAAGTTCTATCCCATCATGATGCACCCATGCTCTCCTCTTTGTTCATCAAGAGAAATAGTTGTGAAATGATCCTGGGACCTATGGGTTATGGATCCTCCACATTTCCACTGGGCACACTTCATCCATAAGGATCTGCTATTTGGTGTAAGTATCCTACCACTTAGTACCTCTTTCACAAGAGTTACCATTGTCCCAAAATATATTTCTCCTTTTGCATTTCATGGGACATTGAAATTCAATCTTCTTCCTGAAAAAATTTCTAAACCCCACCCTCCCATGTGATGCATGGCTCATCAATAGTGCATGAGGATGATGAGGGTTTCTTTCCTCAAAATGGCACAGTGCAATGAAAGTATCCTTCTCTAGATAAATAGCTTGCCATGGTATGCAATCCCTCATGGCATGTATTGAACCAACAGGAAATGAAAACTCATGCATACCTTGGTAAAGTTTGGAAGGGTCTTGTGTGCATGCAAGAGTCTCTTCCCCCAAATGTGCTGGCTGACTCAAATTTTGGAGATGAAGGCTACCCCTTCATGATAAAGACAACGCTGGTATGTGCCTCTCCATGCTTTTTCTCTATTTCTCTGTGAGAATAGGAAGTGCATGGTCCTTCCTCTTCTCCTTTTTCTGTCTCCTTAGCCTCTTTGGAGATGTTTGCTAGATCTAAAAATTGATGAGATTATTCTCATCCTCTGCATAATTATGGCCTCTTCTTCTTTGAAATTCAAACTTCACAGGCTGAGCCAAGTTTGAAGCTCTGATACCACTATAATATCCCAAATGGGGAAGTTTCTGCTTCATCGGGAATATCTTAAGATATTTTAAGATTCCAGCTCTGGGAGTATTAAAAATCAACACTGAACTATTTTAGAGATTGATTGTAGGGGAATTTACTGGACATATCACCTTCAAAAGTAAGGATGAGATCCATAGGCTACCTACCCCACTAGCAAACTCTGCTAATAGAACTTGTCAAAAGCTAAGGAATTTCTTCAACAGGGTCCATGAGGACGCTGTATAAGGAAGCCAATGTGAAAATAAGGCCATCCAGTGCTGGGATGCCTTAGATTATATCTTTTACAAACTCCCTACTGAATATAAGCCCAAAGAAATAACCCTAAGGGGGTTATTCAGATCTCCCACCAAGAAGTATACTGAAATAATGCTTAATGAGAGAATCTTCAGCAGTATTAAAACTTCAATATGTAACAACAGTGAAATAATGCCTCATGTAGTGCAAGAAGAGTAAAAATATGATACATAATCTGTAGCAGAAAATATAATACAAATTCCTTGAGGAAAATACCTCTCAAGGTGATCTTAAATCACCCTCAAGGGAACATGTACAGAAGACAAGAGAATACACTGCTACATAACCCATCAATTCTGTCACTGCGCAGTCTATGAGGTAAAATGACTGAAAACTGATATATATGAGATGATATAAAAATATAACCTCAAATAAACATGGGGGAGCAATATCTCAACCCCAGTAAACATTATTACAACAATCCTCCAAGGCATTGGCTAAAATACATAAAACATGAAAATGCCGGAGTTGTAGTGTAGTTGCTACAACTCAAATATAATACAACATAGGAGAAGGAAGTATATGCTGCAATAAAAAATGATACCTCCTCCAATGATCTCCAAAGTGAAGGGGCTGATCCCCTTACTGAATATTTCACTCTCTAGTGCACAAAATAAACTCCTCCTACAAACCCTCTCAGAAAATAATGTTGTAGGAGAAAGGGACTGCACTAGGCATGAGAAGAAACATATGGCCCAATGCCAAAATATGCAATATCAGCTCCGAGGTTTCCTTTGCTGATCTCCTAGAAAAAGAGATGGCTCCTCCTCTACAAAACATGCTCCGGAAATGAGATGATGAAGATCCCTCACTGCAACACCAACAACTCTAGCGTTCTCTTGCTCCAAGAATAATGCAATAGCTGCAAATGCATGCTTTGGCCTCAAGCCATGATGTGAGGAATATGAATAAAAATCTCTCCATGGCCTCCCATGGAAGAGAAGGGCATTCCTAAATAGGAATCCATCTTATGCTAAGTAGCACAAGCTCCTTCAGTTGAAGGAAGCTTCAACTTCGAATTCTCTCTCCAAAGATGATACCCCAACAATGGCTCTCCTTCATATTTTATGCAAGGCATGCTTCCTTGCCATGGACCCCACTCACATTAGGGTTTCTCCCATTTCAAATTTCCCTCCATCCAACTACGCAATCTTCTTGTGCAAGCTTCCCCTCTTGGGTACGTTGTTGACTTGGGTCAACCATGGTCTAGCTCACTTGATTTTGGCCCTTTTCACACTTGGGGCTGCTAACATAAGCCACTTAAGTGACTTTTTGCACCTTAGGAGTGTTCATTAAGTTGCTACATGGGTTCCCTCACCCATTTTATTCATTTTATTAGAATAAAAGCAAAATTAATGTTCCAAATACTTTGTTGAAAAATTTGGAACATTACACGCAGATATAGCAGACCCCGATATAATGGAAGAACGAATAGATAAATTGTTTTCTCTTAAAGAATATAGGTTTATCACAGGTTATCATCAACAAGTTCAAAAAGAAAGAGAAAAATCTTGGCATGACAGACACATTAAGTTGAAGACATTCCAGGAAGGAGACCTTGTACTTTTGTATGATAGCAAGTTCATGAAGTTCCTAATAAAGTTTCAAACACATTGATTGGGACCATATATCATTAGGAACATTTCTGGTGAAGGTGTAGTTCAACTTGCAAAGTTGAATGGTTAGTTGATGCCAAGACATGTGAATGGTATAAGATTGAAGATATACAGGGACAACTCTGTCCCTGGAATCTCACACTAAAAAATGAAATAGGGAAAGTCTTAGTGCCAACTGTAGTTGAAAGGGGGCAATGATCTATAAAATACCCTGCAAAAAGAGGCTTCACCGAAAGGAAGATAATTGTGCAATAGTCAAGGGTATGACGAAGTTTGGAAGATTCTCACCGAAGGAAGATCATTGCGTAATAATCTGGGGCATGCCGAAGTCCGAAAAAACTGCGATGAGGGCGAATTTTTTGCATGTAGAAATTATAAAAACATATGTATATCAATAGATTCAATCCAATGAACAAATGTACTAAATTAAGATACTAAATCCTTCTACAAATCAATTGTAGAAAATAAACATGATCTCCAGTCACAACAAGTAAAGAAGGAAGCAAATCAAACCACAACATAGATATTTTCTCGGGGAAAGCTTACTGCTCAAAACCCCTCTATATTCTATTGTATATTCACCAAGGAATCATGAAACAATTACAATTCACTCTTCTCACAAGAGTCTTTACACTCTGCTAATTGTATCACACTAATCCAGACAAAATCGGTCAAACACTTAGCCAATTCTTAGCCTATCTTCAGCCTGCCTTTCTCACACAATTCATGACGAATGCAATCCCTATTCTTTAGGAATTCCATCCTTTCTCAACTGTGCAAGTATCATGGGAAATATTGTGTAGTTTTGACTGCATTTGGGAAGTTTTCTAATAACACAACTGATATTCAACTTCCCTTTAACCTTTGTCTCAACTCGGTCTCCAATGGAACTGACATCCATGCAACTATTAGTAGTAAATCATCAGTTGCATGGTAGATCACTGCATGTGAATTAAATCCGATTCAATTCACTTGATCTCTCACTATTGCGACAAACAGTTATAACTAGTTCAATTGACTTTAACTCACTTAACTAAGTTAACTAATTTCTCATGCATTAAACTAATGCACTTAACTGCAACTTGAACTCTAAAACACATAAAATCACTCTGCATGCCCCACCAACCACCTTCAACTCGAAATTCATGAGCTAGCTGATTTTATCACACTCAGTTAACTATTACAAGTGATTATGAGATAAGATTACATTTTAGTGTCCATTTTAATTAAGCGAGAATTAAATTAGACACATTTCCAATTTATTAAATAAATTGAATTTCACACTAATGTATCGCTAGGACCTATCACTACAGGACCTATGGTCCCACACTAATGTAGGTGGTGTCATGTTTTTTCTGGATGCCAATTTCACTGATTCTTGTTGCAAATTTCAACACTCCCTCTCAACAAGAAAGGAAACTATTTGTCCTAATCTGGTACCTTAGATTGTCCTTGTATGCTCACATGCACCTCTTGCATGCGACATGAAACTCTTGGATGTGACATGAAACTCTTGCATGAAATACTTCTCTAGTGTTTCTCGCACATGAAACTCTTTCATGCAACACTTATCTAGTGTTTCTCACACATGCAACACTTCTGAAATTGAATAGCCTCCAAAAAATTGAATTAGTATAATGCATCTATCATCAGAGCCTTTTGACTGCTGCTAGCTACTGCACATGTCTACTGGACTCTCTGCATTGTTGACATATGCATCCATGCACTCTGCACTACTACCAAATCTGATTTTCACTCCAATATCTGACACCTGTCACTTTGATTTCTGTCCTCTTGATATCTGATTGCATAAATATAACCGATCCTTCTTTCTACTATTGTACTATGGGATCCTCGTAGCCAGGTTCGATCCATGAGACACACCATCTCAATGAACCCTGCCCAAATTTATTCTCGGAATTATTTCTGCACATCGCCCCACCTCACACCTGGAGGTCTAGCTACATGTAGTCCCTCTGCCCATCTGGCTCAAAATTTCCCCCTCATGGAGGTCTCTGCATGAGTGGTTGTTTCCACTCCATGATCCTCATCTTATGGCTACTCCACATTTGAGGTTCATCCTTAGGAGCCAAGATTTACTCATATGCATGCAAATCAAGCTCACTCTCAAGGGACAATCACATGGATTTCTCACACTTCCCCATGGTACATCCCTTGCATGTGTCTATCTGCGCAAGAGTACCCTTTGGAAGCCCCGTCGAAGTCTACTACATGACCTTCAAAGCTCCGTAGTATAGAGGGCCCAATCTCTTATGCCATAACTCACCCTCATCTCATCTCACCACTCTGTCTACTTCACCCATCAATGTTGCGTATCCATGTACATCAAGTTTATAGATATTCTTCACACGAATCCCAATATTCTTGGCTTTTCCTATGGCTTTATGTTGAAGGAAATCTTTCCCTTCACAAAAAACCATATCATAACCTCTATCCTCCAACATTGCAACTGAAACTAGATTCTTTTTCAAGCCTGGTACATGCATTACATATTTTTATAAGAAGGGTTTACCTAACTATCTGTGGAAGGTAACTGTACCAATATTGGTAGCATTGTACCACCCGTCATCACCCATTTTGATATGCATCTGGAGGTCCTTCTCCTCCAAGCTACTGAAAATTTCCTTATCTCCTGTCATGTGAAAAGATGCACCACTATCCAAGTACCACACTGATCCCATTGCCCATGACACCATGCATGCAATGAGAGAGATGTCCAACTCAAATTGTGAGGCTAAGGCCTCACCAGCTGAAGATCATGAAGCCTTCTTGTTATTCTTATTTTGTTGACAATTAGTGGCATAATGTCCATGGTCATGACAGTGATAATACTTCACTCTGGACATGTCATACTCCTTGCCTTCTTCGCCAATATCAGATTTGGAATAGGATTTATTTTATTTCCCCCTCTTTTCCTTACCATCCAAGGTGCAATTTTCTTCATCATTTGTCTTAGATGAAAATCCATCCCTAGTATTCCGCCTAAATTCTTCTAGTACCAATTCTGACCAAAGTTGCTCCCAATATGGCAGCTTCTCCCTCCCATTGATAGATTCTTGATAACTATGCCAACTCTTTGGAAGGCCTAGAAGAGCTAGGCTCACCAAGTCACTATCTACTACAGTAATTCCGATGCTCCCAAGATCATCTCAACATGGGAAAAAATTGGTTAAATATTTCATAATAGTCACCTTTCTCTATTTTTATTTTCCTGAGCTTGT
Source organism: Pinus albicaulis (assembly GCA_034641835.2). Classification (NCBI taxonomy): domain Eukaryota; kingdom Viridiplantae; phylum Streptophyta; class Pinopsida; order Pinales; family Pinaceae; genus Pinus; species Pinus albicaulis. Next base: position 542,139,788 of record CM076580.1, on the reverse strand, counting down.
CCTTTAGTGCCAATTTTTTGTGGTCACTGCTAATTCGAAATAGATTTGTTAAAGCCTTCCACATTGCATAAGGAGTCTCTTTTCCATGGAGACTTGAGACAATTTGGTCTCATAATCCCTCCAATAATATCCTCCTCACTCTTGCTATCTTATTTTTCTAGGCATCAAGAAGAGTAGTGTTTGTTGTTGTGGGCTTGGGAATACCATTATCAATGAATTATTTCTGTTGGGCGTGGAGCTTGATTATTATTTTTATTTTGTATCATAGCATTGGATCCCTGTACCTTAATGGGGTAGAAACGCAGCCCATAATTAAACACTACATGGGGGGTCCAGAGGGGGTGACTGCGACTTTATGGAGCCCCCCACTGGCGGGGGATTTCGGGGGCAGCGCCCCCGAAGCTAAAAACATATGTAAAATTGCCTTGTAAAAGTATAGTAATTTCTAGTCAATCTAGGCCATTCATTAGGTGGATGATCTGACGGTAGAATTTATGTTTAGTTTATGGTTTTTTGCCCTAGAAGGAAACCCCTCACTTGTATGAGGGTATTTTATTATGGCTGTGTATTGTATGTGTATTCTCAGAGTGAGAAACAAATAGGGAGACTGTGAGAGAGAACAAAGGATATTACAACGGATTTTTTGTAGGTTGTGTCTCTTAATTTTGATGGATAATAGAAATGAAGGACTGGCTATTCTGGGTGGACGTAACCAAAACTGGGTGAACCAGGTATATCTGTGTCTCTCTAGTTTTATGTGTTTTGTGTGCTTGTGTCTTCTGCATATTTTATGTGTTGCAGTGCTCTGTAATAAATAATTTTATAACACTTTTAACTAGTTATCTTCTAGCACTACCTCCATTTTGTCTTTCCATGCAATATAATTAGAGCTTCCCTCAAGTGCATACTCCAATATCAAACCATTTAAATCCATCTTGATCCGTTGTTGCACCAAAGAATACTTCTGCAAATTCGAATGCTATTCAGCCACAAAATCAATTTCTTCTCCACTATAGTGATTTCCTGTGCTTTGATACAATGTAGAAATTATACAAACATATGTATATAAATAGATTCAATCTGATCAAGCAATGTACTGAAGAAATATATTGAATACTTCTACAAATCAATTGCGTAAAATGAACACGATCACCAATCACAACAAGTAAATAAGGAAGAAAATCAAAACACAACACAGATATTTTCCTCGGGAAATCTCACTGCTCAAAACCCCTCTATATTTTTATTGTATATTCACCAAAGAATCATGAAACAATTAAAATGCACTCTTCTCAGAAGAGTCTCCTGCACTCTACTAATCACCTCACACTGATCCAGACAAAAAGGGGCCAAAACTTAGCCAATTCTTAGTCTGTCTTTAGCCTACCTTGCTCACGCAATTCATGAGGAAATAAATCCATATTCCTTAGGAATTTCAAACTTTCTCAACTATGAAAATATCATGAGCAATCCTGTGTAGCTTTAACTGCATCTGGGACATTTTCTAATAGCACAACTAATAGTAAAATTCCCTTTAACCTTTGTCTCAATTGGGTCTCCACTAGAAATGACATGCATGCAGCTATTAATAGTAAATCAATAGTTGCATGGTAGATCAATGCATGTGAATTAAACCTGATTTAATTCGCTTGATATCTCACTAGTGCTACAAACAGTTACAACTATTTCAACTGAATTTAACTCACTTAACTGAGTTAACTAATTTCTCATGCATTAAACTAATGCACTTAACTCCAACTTGAACTCTAAAACACATAGAATCACTCTGCATGCCTCACCAACCACCCTCAACTTGAAATTCATGAGCTAAATGAGTTTATCAAACTTATTTAACTATTACATGTGATTATGCGATAAGATTACATTTTATTGTTCAATTTAATTAAGGGAAAACTAAATTAGACACATTTCCAATTTATTAAATAAATTGAATTTCACACTAATGTATCGCTAGGACCCATCACTACATGACTGTGGTACCACACTAGTGTAGGTGTTGTCATGTTATTTCTGGATGCCAATTTCACTCTTTCTTGTTGCAAATTTCAACACTGTGACACATGGGAAGGGTCGTCAAAATTCACTAGAAATATGACCGTTGGAAGGAAAAAGCTGATGTGAAAGGGAATTTTGTGTTAAATGTAGGGGAAGTGAATTTATTGATCACGAATGGTCAAATCTAGTGCCACATCTAAAGTAAATGATCTGAATTTGAAGCCAATCATGGGGTTTGAAATTCAAATTTACTATAAAAACCACATCTTGCTCCACAATTGGAAACTTTTCTTCTTGAGTATTCGAATTGTGCATTCACGCCTAAGTGAGAATTGCGCGTTTAGCTTTATGTAAGAGAAGATATTTGAAGACATTTCTCATGAATTTCTCATGAAGGGGCTCGAAGGAGCTATGGAGGCCACAGTGCCGAGTGTAATAGTACCACGATCGCCACAGAAGAAGACAACCACAAAAGAAGCGCAACCATAGAAAAATCAAGTAAAAAGACCAACAACGACCCCTATAGTAAGATAGTCCCAAAGGAATAAAATTACTAAGGATAAAAGAACTAAGAAACAGAAATATAAGAAGAAGACACCCATGGAAATCTAGGAAAATGATGAAGAAATTGAAGTGGAGATACTAGAAGATATTACAACACAAGTTGTAGAGCCTAAATTAGTGAAATACTAAGAGACTACGAAGGTCAGTGTATTCACACCATTGCTGTCAGAAGAAGTACCCTTTGAAGGAGAAACATTGGGGAAGGTACCACCACTAAGGATGGAGGACTGAGAATTTAACGACAGAAGAAAATAACCCAATTTGAGCCCAGTAGATAACTGCACTAGGTTCATTACCCAGAGAAAAAAGTTACCAGATTGGAGCCACACATGTGGTTTGCGGGAATACAATAAGCAGGGTTGTTAAACATGTTGAACGTTACACACTTTGGGTGAAGTAATATCAAAACTATTTTTGTTTTCCAACTACTTGATTTGGTACATGAAGAGTCCCTTTGGCTGGGAGAGAGGATACCCATCGATGGCACACTGATTAGAATATTAACCATGCTGCCCTACCAAGGAAAGAACTCCATTGAGGAGTTATTAGGAAAGATTTAGGACAAGGTCATCACTGATGAAATGAAGAAGAAGTATTACCTAGTAAATAAGACAAGGGGATATGAAATTAGCTCCATCATTGACCCAACAGTGCGCTTCACCATGCACATACTCATAGGAAAGATAATGTGCAAATTTCGTGCAAATAAAGTACCAAAAGCCGTGGTCTCTTTGGCTGCGTAGTGCAGTAAAAGGGTCCAATAGAACTGGGGTGGCTACTGATGGAGATAATTTCTAGAATATTTTCATGAAGCACAAAAGGAAGGGAAAACATTCCACTACACATGGTTGATTTTTCTCATAATGTTGATGGCCTATAAGGAACCTGATGATTCACAGTTCCCTCCTATGGAACCCAATGTGTGTGAAGCTATGAGGTATGCCTCGCTATTATTTACCAAGGAACCAACGCGCGCCATGGAGAAAATTGTTTTTTTGGGTATTAATGGAGACGGATCTATGCACAATGGTCAATCAATCTCCCAGGATGTCACCTAATTTTTTTTAATATTACTAGGGAGTTGTAGTGTAATATTCCCAATTAGCCATGAGCAAGTTGGAATATTAATTTTTACTTTTTCTTCTTAATTTTCTGAATAAGAGGATATGGGGACCCATAAATATCCTTAGTAGGAATAAAATCACCGCTAATGTGAAAGGAGATCACTTTGGTGGCTTGATAAAGCACCCTTATGTGTGAAAAGGGGTTGGAGCACATAAACTGGGTCAACTTTGACCAAATCAACAACGCTTTCATGGAGGAGTGGCATTCATTGTGGGACAACACAATTTTGGAGGGAGACTCCATGCATGGAAGTAGTGGCTTTAATGAGTGGGGCCAAGGGTGAGGAATATCACCACTTAAATAAGAAATGGGATGGCAGCCATAGAAGATATTTTTTAGATTATTATTTTGATATGGTCTGTTAAGACTTGTTTACTCTCTTCAGCTGTTTAGCTAAGACTGCAGTGATGTTTAGCACAGGGTGTTACCGAGCAGGAATCCCACCTTCATCCTCGGGGGACTTTGAGTGCCTGCTAAGGAGAAGTGATTGCACTACATTTCCATAATCCGGCATTAGGCCAAGCTCCATCTTTCATCTACAATGTGGTTTTTTCAGAGGGTTGTGTTGTGTTGTGGGTTGCAGCAGTGGAGAATACATTTGGGTGATTTATGAGCTATATTTCAGTGGAGGAAGGTTTCCTTCAATTGGGAGGCTAGTAAGGAAGGTCCTTGAGCCTTATTTTAGCATTTGGCATCAGGCCACACTATCATTTTCCCTACAACACATTTTCTATCTTGGACTGTGTTATTTTATGGAGGAGTTACAGGGGTGGTTTCAGTACACCATTTGAGGAGGAGGTTTTCTAGTGAAGGGATCAGCATTTCATCTAGAGAGTCTAATGGAGGAGGCTAAATTCTTTGTCATATCAGTTCAGCCACATGTTTCCAGCTTTATTTTTGCAGTGAATCTTTGTCCCTAGGGCTTTGGTTCATTTCTTGTATATTGGTGTCTTTCTGAAAACCCTCTTGGGTTTCTTGTTGGAGGTTATATAGAGCCTAGATCTTTATTTTTGTAACTATTGAGGCATATATCAGACATATCGTCTTTTACATGTTCATATGTTGTAGCAATTCTCATATGACTACGCTGTTGCAGTCTTTCGACATTTTGACATAGTAGCAGCACCTCATTCTTGAGGGATTTACTCATTAGAGGCTTATTGATTCATGTTGTATGGTTTATGCCCCATTATTTTGTACTATTTTCCTACTTTTATGATTAATGGAAAGGCTCCATATTGTTTTCATTTTTTGATGTGATGTTTACACTACTATTTGAAGAATTTTTACTCTATATTCCTGCTTTCCTATTTGGAAATATTACAGTGGTATCAGAGCATAATCTTAGCTCAGCCTGTGCGTCTTAAGCTAATATGTCATCAAAAGAAGGAGATCCTCTCAGAGATAGAGAGAAGAGGTATCTCATAAGAAACCAAAAGCATGATTATACAGATGATAAAGAAGACAAGGGTAAAACCCCTTTATTAGGAGAAGATGAGGAGAAGGAGTTCCCTAAGATTCTTCTTCGAACTATGAAAGACATTGCAAGAGAAATAATGGAGATGAGGATGGATAGACACAAAGAATCCCCTAAAGGGTTTCTACATGGTGAAGGCTCTGACATTTCTCATCACTGGAGTGATCAACCAGTGAAGCAACAAGCTTCCCAATGCTCTACAATGCCTACATTTTTAGCAGTGGGAAATGGAGGGTTTCAAGAACAAGAAAATCTTGAAGAATATTTCATGGAGTATGAGTCTCAATCTTAGATATTCAAGGATCACTTGATTTTTCAAGAATTTTGTCAGTCATGAACAATAGGAGACCCCTCCATCACAATAGAGGTGGAGGATTCATACAAAGTCATGATCTAAACCAGACTATGTGAAAATTTCTCTTACCCAAATTTTATGGGTCTTCTAAATGCATTTCCAAATCATGGGTGGAGAAGCTATACATCTAATTCCAGTTGAACCAAGTATCGGAGATGGAGGCCATCAAAATAGCAGTGCTACACCTTGAGGGTGAGGCACATGATTGGTGGTTTCATGGTATTTCTACATTGGGTCATGCCAATGTGAATGCATATTCAAAGTTTAGAAGAATGTTGTTGGAGAGGTTTGATTAAAGAGATTTGGAGGCACCTTTCATGGGGCTAGCAAAGCTCAAACAATCAGGTAATCTAGAAACTTATATTTTTGAATTTCTAAAACTTTTTGTTATGGTCCCTGATTTATCTGCAACAAGGAGGGTCTATATATTTATTGATGGGATAGAAGAACCTCTTCTTGTGTTAGTTAAATCTACCATGCCCATAACCCTTCAAGATTCCATTTAAAGGGCTAGAGATCTTCAAGATGCCTTGCCAAAAGCAAAGGCAACATTTCAGCAAAATCCCACTTTTCCATCAAAGGGAAAATATGAGAAGGAGCCCTTTTCAAAAGAGAGCCAAAGAAAAGTACCTCTTAGTGATGATGTCCAAAGTAATTTGAGCAGGAGGAAGATTTTCTTCACATTCCATGAATTATGGGCACTTGGACATAGATGATCAACAGGAAAGGCACATTATATATAGGTCTTCTCAGATGATGAGGAGGAAGAGGAAGAGGAACAAGAACCAAAAGGAGGTCACAGAGCTGGATAGTAGGAGAGGATCCACCACCATGAGGAGGTGGAAATGGAGCATTTTCTCCAATTGGAGGGGCCCTAGCATAATTGAGAGGATTACCCAAGTACTTGACCTTGAGGGTTCAGGGTTCCATCCTAGATCAGAGAGTTTTAGTTTTGATTGACATTGGGGCTACCCACAACTTTATTGATGCCCAACTAGTGCAGAGGAGGGAAATACCCACTGATAATTTTGAGGGATTTTCTGTTTTGGTCCCAGGAGCTAGAACAATGCAGTGCATGCATTATGTTCCATCCTTATCTTTCACCATGGGTACATATACATTTACTGCTCATTTATTTGTGGTTGACATACCTGACACCAATGTGATATTGGGTGTGAAGTGGTTGATTACTTTGGGGAAGGAACCACAGATTGTGAGACTTTGCAGATGTAATGGGTGGATAGAAAAAGTGGAAAAATCAAATGATTAGGGTAATGCACACATATCCTTCACAAACAACTTCAACATAGAAAACAGAGATGGATTTGTGTAATGGAAGCAAGGACCTAACATTCCCCTCTATTATGCACATGACTTTGGCCCATGAGACATTACTATTTAGTGGAAAACCACCTACGAGGCTACCTGATCAGGAGTTGATGAGAAATGTCTCACATCATGTTGCACCACTCATAGATCTATGAGGAGTGGGAGCATTGGGAGGTCATGGTCCAGTACCGAGAGTCTTGGGTAGATTCAAGGATGAGGGAGACATTCTCCCAACATCAGAATTACCCACTCTCACCTTAGATCTTGTGCTGAGAAAGGAGAAGTAGAGGGAGGATAACAACCTTACATTATGTGAATTTGGCATAGGAGGTGTTAAATAAGGGAGCATCCACATGACAGATGCTTTATATGATATATCATCGACGTTGTCACTATGGAGGATAGATCCATATTGGAAATTCCAGTTGTTGGTGGATTATTCCAAGGAAATTTTTACTTGTATGATATTTTATGACCAAATACAAGAGGAGGGGTATTCAGTTAGAGATGAGGTAACCTACTATCATGGTACGATATTCTTATCTAGAGAATCCAAGCTCAAGGAGAATTTGTTACAAGTAGCACATGAAGATTTTCTCTTCAGCCACACTTATTCCATGATGTCATACCATACTATCATGGAGGGGTTTACTTGGGAAGGCTTTGAAGAGGAGATATATTGGCATTTGAGGAGATTCATGGACCATGTGGAGATGGAGGAGATACATAAATCTTTGATGGGGTTATCACAACCACCTCTTTCATATTTCAAAATGAAATGGGATCTATCTATGAGCCACTCCATTAGTATGATTGAAGCATATGGTAAGGATCATGTTTTTATGCATAATGATTTATATAATGAATATGTGCATTCCTTAACCATACATGTGCAAGCCATTTCTCCAAGTAGGAGCATTGTTACTTATAAACTTCATGGTCAACTTTGGGCCATAAGCAGTGTTGAGCATGGTCACTCCCTAGGAGGATATAGGGAGATGATATATCATTCAGGGTGCACTCCAAAGGCACCGAACATCACTCACCTTCTCAAAACATGTGAGAAGAATATGGAAGCAACTAAGTGGTGGGGAATCCACTTACCATATCATTATATGAGGCAGTCAAGAGGTATACTACGCGGTTTCCACATGTAGGACTATGATCCACCTCCATTATTGCATATGGCAGCCTATGTGTACTTGGTTTTGATCCCATACATTGATTATGTTATTATTCTTTTTATGGGAATGAATGGAGGAAGGATGGGAGGATTGAGCATGCCCTTTGGGAGAGAGATTCTCCATGTTTCTTATGCTTCATGTTTCAGGGAGAACATTGGGCAAACCATGATTGCTTCATTGGGTCTTTTTATTCCTTGTGAGATGAGTCATTTGCATCTCATGAGAACTTGCGAGGAGAATTTCATGGAGGGATTGATTGGGAGAAACTTGGTATATGAGGAGATATTATCACATGGAGGTGTCACCAAGGAAGGAAGAGAAGAGTTTCATCACTCACCTTTACAGTTTCTTGAGGACAAGCGACATTTGCTAGGGGAGGACTTTAATATTTCCAATTAGCCATGAGCTAGTTGGAATATCAATTTTTTCTTTTGCTTCTTAATTTGTTGAATAAGAGGGTATGGGGACCCATAAATATCCTTAGTAGGAATAAAATCACTGTTAATGTGAAAGGAGATCACTTTAGTGGCTTGATAAAGCACCCTTATGTGTGAAAAGGGGCTAGAGAACATAGACTGGGTCAACTTTGACCAAATCAACTGCGTTTTCATGGAGGAGTGGCATTCATTCTAGGACAACGCAATTTTGGAGGGAGACTCCATGCATGGAAGTGGTGACTTTAATGAGTGGGGTCAAGGGTGAGGAATCTAACCACTTATTTAAGGAAGGGGATGGCAGCCATAGAAGATATGTTTTAGATTATTATTTTGATATGGTCTGTTAAGAATTTTTTGATCTCTTTAGTTGTTTAGCTAAGACTATAGTGATGTTTAGCACAGGGTGTTCTCGAGTGGGAATCCCACCTTCATCCTCGGGGGAATTTGAGTGCCTGCTCAAGAGAAGTGATTTCACTACATTTCAAAAATACAACATCATGCCAAGCTCCATATTTCATCTACAACGAATTTTCTGCAGAGGGTTGTGCTATGTTGCAGGTTGCAGCAGTGGAAAATACATTTGGGTGATTTCTGAGCTAGATTTTAGTGGAGGAAGGTTTCCTTCCATTGGGAGAATATTAAGGAAGGCCCTTGAGCCTTATTGTATAATTTGGCATCAGGCCACACTATCATTTTCCCCTACAGTGTAGTTTCTTTCTTGGACTGCGTTATTTTAGGGAGGAGTTGTAGGGGTGGTTTCAATACACCATTTGGGGAGGAGGTTTTCTAGTGAAGGGATCAGCCTTTCATCTAGAGTGTATATTGGAGGAAGATACATTATTTGTAATATCATATCAGCCACATATTTCCAGCTTTATTGTTGTAGTGAATCTTCAACCCCAGGGCTTTGGTTCATTTCTTGTATATTGGTGTATTTCTGAAAACCCTCTTGGGTTTCTTGTTGGAGGTTGTATACAGCCTAGATATTTATTTTTGTAACTATTGAGGCATATATCAGGCATATCATATTTTTTATGTTCATATGATGTAGCAATGCTCCTATGACTACGTTGTAGCAGTCTTCCAACATTTTGATATAGTAGCAGCACCTCATTCTTGAGGGATTTACTTAATGGAGGCTTATTAATTCATGTTGTATGGTTTATGCCCCATTATTTTGTACTATTTTGATGTTGTTATGATTAATGGAAAGGCTCCATATTGGTCTCATAGTTTTATGTGATGTTTACACTACTATTTCAAGCATTTTTGTTTTATATTCCTGCTTTTCCCATTTGGGAATATTACATGCAGATTTCAAAGTCGATTTTCATAGAGTATACATCAAGGCTTGACATGATCTAGATGAAGTATGGTACCCTTTTCCATACTTGGTCATCGAACTTGATATTACGAAAGTAACAAGGCATTGTCTAATAGATTGGCTAGATCCACCTACTCGAGGCACTAAAATAACACATTCAAGTACCAGTGGAAAATATACACAAGCAACAAAAGACAAAGAAAAATAAACAAATAAGGAAGACGAAGAAACCATAGGCATAGAGGAAGAACAGGGTGGAGAGGACCCTACAAGTGACAAAGAATGGGAGGATTCCCCATTTTTTGTGAAGAGAAGGATACCTACCACATAAATGTAGACGAAGCACAAGGTGGATAGATCAAAGGGTGCAGAGCCAATGATCCCTATTGAAGGGGACATTTATGAGTTTGGTGATAAGGTGCTGCATATCACAGAAGATACATGGAACCGTATTGAAGATCAATACAAAGTGGTACTGAGAGAGGTTCAACAAGGAAATAATGAATTTAAGGTGCTGGCACATACATGAACACAGGCACAACCATCCATTCAACCAACACGAGCAAGCTAGCATGCATAGCTAGAGCGCCGATTAGAAACAACTTTTGGTGTTCGGATTTTGTAGGTATGTGGAGAAGTGCTAGAGTTCAAATATGTAGAGGATCGAGAGTGAGTGAAAATTTGGCACAACATTAACTTGAATATTGTTGTGCTTTCCATGGATACATTACATGAATTCCACTAGAGCATCACAGATGAATTGAAGGTGCGGGAACAACATGCCTTACAGATAACCAAGGAGGTGGAACAAGATTGCAAAAATATGAAGAGGGAACTAGATCGAGTGATAAAGGAGAGAGATGAGGAGCAGAACCAACACAAGCAACTAGAAGATGCCATAGGAAAAAATTCCAACGAGATTCTGGACATCAAGGTCCATGCAGAGGAAGCCACAACATAAAAGGTTGTGGAGCTTTCCCTCACAATAAAGGAGTCAAAGAACAACATGGAGAAGCTCAAGTTTGAGTACCAGGTCCATATCACTGAGCTGCAATGTATGTTGTATCCAAACACACCACCAGAAGTACAAGAGCATAGGGAAGCAGATCTAAAAAATGGATTGGAAGTCAACTCCACCACAGTCTAGGGTTGTGGCAACCTCTTGGATGAGATAATGTAGATTTGGATGTCACTACAGGAGGATCCAAACATTCTATGGATTAAGGCAGAGTTATATGGGAAAAAAATAAGTTGGATGAGATCAAGGAAACTGTAAGGACCCTAGTAGTCTCATAAAGGCTTGCATAGATTATAGAAGGAAAGAGTTTCAAAATTCAGATTAAAGATCTGTGATAGAAAAAACATCTGATCATCGCATGGTTTCATCCATGGTAGGAACAGGCCATCCAACTTTCCTAGAAAGTGGATGAAAATCTTAAGGAACTAGATTAGACGTAGAAAGATGTGCTACAATATACAACTAGACTAGTGGAAGAGGCACTACTGGATTAAGAGTGTAATGAGCAGAAGTAGATGGAATAAGTATTTCAACAATATAAATCTTCCTGTACCAACATTGCAAATAAGGTTCGGGGTCCAACAACTGTGTTACTCGGGACGGATCACATGTGAGTTTTGGGGGCTTGTTGGGCATGACCCAACTTGATCCAATTTTGGGTCAAATACTACGCATTTTGAGGAAGAGGAGTGTGCAGTCCACCGAAGATGAGTCTACTGCGTAGAGGTTTGGGGCTTCAGGGTGGGTCAAAGCCCCTTTTGTAAAATGTTTGATTTTATTTGTTAGTTTTTGCCCACTAATGGTATGTGGACCATGGTATTGTATGTATGAAAAGGCTATACAAAGCAATGTAATGTCAATTTAAAGTCATAACTGCTAATTTTTTATAATAAAAAGCTATTGAATATATGTTTCTAAGTCTATTTTGGGTCTTAATGGAAGGCTCCACAGCTGTGTGTGCGGAGGCCTTGAAGAGTTTGAAAATTTATGTGCAGACCACCTGCTCCTATGTGCACAGGCCAGAGAAACGCTGTACTAAAGAAGACTTATTATAATAAATAAAGAAGAATATTTGAGCATATATGTGTTTACATGTTTATTATCTGCATTGTTAATTTATTTGTATGCTTTTTGTTGTGTTTTGATGATAAAGGTGCAACACACACTAGTGTTAATTGATGTTTGAAGCACATATTATTAAAGTTGATAGATGCATCTGCACAATTGAAAATAAGAATAAATAGAAGTTTAGCGATAGATCCACACTCCAGTGTCCCTTTAGATGCAGAAACCTAGTTCTTACATCTACCAATATTTCCTCGGGTGAGACTACGATTTGTGCAGCAGGTCGTTTTAGAAAGGGTCGGTAATAGAGGTTTTTTTTGGTGTGCAACTAACTCTGAACCTAGGTCAAGACCCCTTTGAGCCAACATAGCCAAAATCATAACTTTTTTTGACTTAGTATATAGAATTTTTCGCCATGCACATGCATGAAAAGCACAAAAAATCTCACAAAAGAAAACAAAGCAAGAAAAGGCACCCTTTAATGTAAACACACACTTCTAGTTGATGAATACTTTCTCTTGTGTTGAGTGCACTCTTTCTGGATAAATAAGTGCACCATTGTAATATTCCAAAATTTATTGCAATATTAAAGTTATGTTTTGTCACTTAGATAGATAAATAAGTGGGAAGGAGACCCATAAATCTCTTTATTGTGAATAAAACCACTTTTCATGTGAAAGTGGATCATCTTTCCAGCTCAATAAAGCACCCTAAGGTGTGAATAAGGGCTAGAACATGTGGGCTTGGTCAACTTTGACCAAATCAACAACGCTGTCATGGAGGAGTGGACGTTAATGGAGGGACAATGTAGTTTTAGATGGATACACATTGCATGTAAGTAGTGTCATTAATGGATGGGGCTTAGGGTTTGGAAGCTCATATATTATAAAAGGAAGAGGATGGAAGCCATATTGGGAATTTTTATATATTTTATGTTTTAATATATGGTTTGTTTAGACATATATCTTTCTTCAGCTATTTAGCTAAGATTACAGTGTTGTTTAGCACATGGTGTTCCTGATCAGGAATCCAACCTCTTCCATTAAGAATATCTTGGAGGAGTTTTCACTATGCTTACACATTCAGGCATTTGACCAAGCTTCAGTCTCATGCACAATGCAATTCTATTTAGAGTTGGCTTGTGTTGCAGGGGTGTAGCAGTGGAGGAGAGAGATCTCCAATTTCTGAGCTAGTTTTCCATTGGAGGGATCATTATTTCATTCGAGAGCTTGTGAGGAAGTCATCAGGGCTTCATTACATATTTTGGCACTAGGCCAAGTAGCAGTCATCATCTACAATGCAGTTTCCCTCAAGGACTGTGTTATTTTGGAGAGCAGCTACAGTAGTGGGTTTATTTCTCTATTTGGAGTGTCTGGGTTTCTTGTGTGGGGATCAGGCCTTCATTTAGGAGATATTTTGGAGGAGGATCATCCATCTTGTATATCAGATCAGCCATATCCCATCAGTTGTTAATTTGGACAGATTATTTAGCCCTAGGGCCAAATATGCTATATTTTGTATAGTGTGTAATTCCAGAGACCTTTTCTGGGTTATCTTGGAAATTTATTTTGGAGCATGGATCTGTAGCATTATCATTTTTGGAGCATTATATCAGTAGCAATATATTTTTATATCTTTAATCTTCTATTCTCTTTTAGACAATGCGAATTTCTACATTCCTGTATTTCATGTATTAACAACATTTTAGATCTAGATGTATGCTTTCATGGGAGGCCTGTTTGCCCCACTTTAGTGATCTTTTACTCAATATATTGTACCTATTTTTCTATTATATTCATAATGGAATGGATCTACTGTTGTCTCATGCTTTGATCTATTCATATTTTTGCATATTTCCAGCTTTATGCACTCTATTCCTGCTTTCCCCATTTGGGAATATTACAGTGGTATCAGAGCAAAATCTTGGCTCAACCTATGTACTTCAGCCATTATGTCATATAAGAAGGCTTCTCATAGGAAGGAGAAGATCTACAGAATATATGAAGGAAAAACTCCATTATCAGGAGGGAAGGAGTTCTCCAAATTTCTTATTCAAACTACGCAGTGCATTAGCAGAGACATTAAAGATATGAGAATGGAGAGATGTAGAGATTCTCCAAGAGGGCTTCTACATGAAGAGAGCTCCATATTTTCACATTATGGGTGTGAGCATTCAGCTACACCATCAAATCTACAACGTAGTACCATGCCTAGGGTCATATCAAGAGAGATGTACCAAAGGAGGAGACTCTTGGTGACTATCTTCAATAGTGTGAATCTCAAACTCAGAGTTTTAGAGATCATCTAAAATTCCAAGGGTTTTGCAAGATCAAAGAGGATAGAAGACCTAGCAACCATGATAGAAGGAAAAGGTGCAAGCATCATGATGTGGGTAGATTCTTTTTATCTACTTTTGATGGGTCACCTAAATGTTCAGCTAGCGCTTGGGTGGAGGAGCTAGACACCTATTTTTAGCAACACCAAGTTTGAGAATATGAAGCCATTAGAATAGCAGTGCTGCACCATGAAGGTAAGGCTTATTCTTGGTGGTTTTATGAATCTTCTTCATTAAAAGATGCAAATATATTTACTTATGCAAGGTTCACTAGGAGGTTAGTAAAAATATTTAATGAAAAACATTCTGAAACTTCCTTGGTTGAGCTAGCCAATCATTAAAAAACAAAACCTTTTCATGAGTTGGAAGGATCTATAAATACAAATCCATTTCAGAAAACTATTGAGGTGGTTAAAAAATTGAAAAATACCTTTCTAGAGGCAATATCCTCAATTCGGAAAGAGCTTTATTCTCAAAGGGAAGACATGGAGATCTCTTTTTAAAAAGAGGAACTAAAAAAAAAACCTCTTAATGATGAGTTGAAAACCTCCATTTAGGATGAAGAGGAAGAGAAGATAAGAGGTAACAACGCTATCACAACAGGAGCATATCTAACACGTCATGAAGAGGAATATGGAGAAATTCCTCTAAAGAGAGTAATTATTGTATTTTTTCAAGGAGTTCCAAATACTCTCACATGTGGAGATCAGGGCATAGTCCATGAGCAACATGTGCCATCATTGATAGATTATGAGATCCTGAAGATAGAAGAATATAAGGGGGAGGAACAACATCATATAATTAGGATCACACATACCTCTCTATTTCAAAAGGTTGATGCACAGAAGAGGAAAGATGATTTGCGCAGTGAGGACAAGGACAAATTAGTCCACTCACATATAGAACCTGCTCTAGGCCTTGATGTTTCATTACATGGAGGCATTCCACTAGGGAGACCCCCTGACTGGAAGATGAATAAATATTTCTCTCTACATGGTGCAACATTGATATACTTGGCTAAGGGAGGAGCCTTGGGAGGAGCTAGTACAATGTAGAGAACATTTTATGGGTTCAAAGGAGGGATGAGAAATTTTTTGATATGGACATTTCCATCTCCCACCCAGCTAATTGTGATGAAATATGATGATTCATGAATCTGTGATGGCACAAGCATGGTGTCAAAGGGCTACTCCTTCTTCTTGGGGCAGAAAATGATGCTTCTAAACATGAAGCAGCTTTTTGAATATGACAAGATTTTATTAACACTCTTGCATGCATTGGCAAAACTATGGAGGTTTTGCATGGGAAACACCTTCCAAGAGGAGGTTGACCTCCATGTATTTCAATCTTGTATTAGGAAAGATCAGCTGCAAGGGAGGCAACAAAAGTGGGGTAACAATACTCAACATGTGGCTTTGGCATTGAGCATGTCAAAGAGGAGGGTTATTATGTGACATGTGCTTCATTTCAGATTTCAACAGTGCTGTCATTGTTCGGAAGCCTAGATTCATATTGGGAATCCCAAGTATTGGTTTACTATTTATTCCAAGGACCTCTTCACATGTAAGGTTCTTGATGGGAAAGTATTGGATGGGAGGTACAAAGTGGTTGATGGAGTCATTTATTTCCATGATCAGATCTACTTGACTAGAGACTCCAAGCTCAAGAAGGAGATTCTACATGTAGCATATGAGGCACTCCCTTCAGGAAATGTAAACTTCATTGAGTCTTATCACACCATCATGGAGGGATTATATTTGGAGGATCTTAAAGAAGATGTGCACCAACATGTCAAGAGATATGTAACTTGTTTGATGTATGAGGAGGAAAGAAACCGCCTTGCAAGGTTGTTTTAGTCACTTTCCCTTTTGATAAAGAGATGGGAAGGCTCATCTATGGACCTCTTCACCAACTTTTCTACAATATATGGTAAATATTATGTTTTTATGCTTATTGATAAACTAAAAATGCATGTACATTTCCTTACCATACATTTGCATCACATTGCTTCACAAGAGAGCAAACCTTTATTTGGATTTCATGATCCTATTAAGACTACATTCAGTGATGGGATTGACCACTTTCTAGAGGAATTTGGGCAAGATTTGTTTTTCTTGGTTCATATTTAGCCAACACCTAATGTCCTCTACTATTTTCAAGATTTTGAGAAGCTTATGGCAGCAAAAAAGTGGTTGGATGGCTGCTTAACACATCATGTTTTGAGACAACAACAAGAAGAACATCGCTGGTCTCACTTGAGGGACTATTGTCACCATCCAATATGTTATATGACACTTAGTCCATGTTTATTTTGGATCCCATATGGTGATAACACTCTGTTCACTATATGCAACAAGGATTGGGCAAGAAAGCTTCCTAGAACCAAGGATTTGGATCATGAGATTCCAAGTATATTTTGGCTTCATGAGGACTATGTTATTATAGCCCAAGATCAACAGCTTCAATTTTATCATAAATGGAGAGAGAGACAACGTAAGTTGAATAATTTAATCCCTCATTTTCAGACATGCAACCCATATACATTGCAGAAGCAGGGGATTGGTGATTATTTCTATGAGCTACCAAGGATGGCTCATTTTTTTGGATGATAGCATGGAGATTGGAGTTTCTCATTGGGATTGAGGCACCCAACATTTATCATCTCTCATGCCTTGAGAAGGAAAATTGAAAACATATAACTCTTTCCATATATCTCCCACTTTTTCATGTTGAGAGCTATTTAGTTTATTCACCAAAGGAAAATTTTCATTCCTGGGAGGAGACATATCCATTGGATATTTTTTAGTACCCTTGTAGTTGCTTGAGGACAAGAAACATTTTGGAGGGGAGGACTGTAATATTCCAAAATTTATTGGAATATTAGAGTTATGTTTTGTCACTTAGATAGATGAATAAGTGGGTAGGGAGACCCATAAATATCTTTATTGTGAATAAAAACACTTTTCATGTGAAAGTGGATCATATTTCCAGCTCAATAAAGCACCCTAAGGTGTGAGCAGGGGCTAGAACATGTGGACTGGGTCAACTTTGACCAAATCAACAATGTTGTCATGGAGGAGTGGAAATTAATGGAGGGACAAAGTAGTTTTAGATGGAGACACATTGCATGGAAGTAGTGTCATTAATGGATGGGGTTTAGGGTTTGGAAGCTCATATATTATAAAAGGAAGAGGATGGCATCCATATTGGGAATGTTGATATATTTTATGTTTTGAGATATGGTCTATTTAGACATAAAGCTTTCTTCAGCTGTTTAGCTAATATTGCAGTAGTATTTAGCACAGGGTGTTCCTGATCGGGAATCGCACCTCTTCCATTGAGAAGCGCTTGGAGGAGTTTGCACCATACTTCCACATTCAGGAATTTGGCCAAGCTTCAGTCTCATGTACAATGCAGTTTTGTTTAGATTTGGGTTGTGTTGCACGGGTGTAGCAGTGCAGGAGAGAGATATCCAATTTCTAAGCTAGTTTTCCATTGGAGGGATCATCCTTTCATCTGAGAGCTTGCGAGGAAGTCATCAGGGCTTCATTACATATTTTGGCACTAGGCCAAGTAGCAGTCATTAGCTACAGCGCAGTTTCCCTCAAGGACTGCGTTATTTTGGAGAGCAGTTGCAACAATGGGTTTATTGCCCTATTTGGAGTGTCTGGGTTTCCTGTGGGGGGATAAACCCTTCATTTAGGAGATCTTTTGGAGGAGGATCAACCATCTTGTATATTATATCAGTCATCTCTCATTAGTGTTTCAGTTGTAGAGATTATTTCTCCCTAGAGCCAAATCTACTATATTTTGTATAGTGTGTTTTCCGGAAACCTTTTCTAGGTTATCCTATAAATCTGTTTTGGAGCATGGATCTCTAGCCTTAGCATTTTTGGAGCATTATATCAGTAGCAATATATTTTTATATATTTCATCTACTATTCTCTCTTAGACAGTGCAATTTTCTGCATTCCTGTATTTCATGTATTAACAACATTTTAGATCTAGTTGTATGCTTTCATGGGAGGCTTGTTTGCCCCACTTGAGTGATATTTTAATGAAGATCTTGTCCCTATATTACTATTATATTCATAATGGAATGGATCTACTGTTGTCTCATGCTTTTATCTATTCATATTTCTGCATATTTCCAGTTTTATGCACTCTATTCCTACTTTCGCCATTTGGGAATATTACAACCATCCTTGAGCGCACTCCTTCATGCTAAATAAGTGTGCCCTCCTTGAGAACATTCCTTCAGCACAAAGACATGAACCCTTCTAGAATGCATGCATGAGCTTCTTTGTTGCATGTGGGCGCTCTCCTAGAAAATAAGATCCCATCACTACAAGGAAAAGACCCTCTAGCAGAAGTTTTTGAGGAACCCCATAGAAAAATACCCCATACATCCGTTTCTAGTGGAGGTTACTAGAGGAGGTTGGTGGGCTGAGGGTTTTGCGGATGTTTTCCACTTGTTGCGCTTATCATTAAACATTGCACCGGTGCTCTTGAAACTCAAAAGCACCGGTGCACACAAAAAGTTGGCACATTGGACACCGTGCACTCCGTCCACACTCGCCCAGTGTGTCTTATTATTATAGAGCACCGGTGCTTCACAACTCTTCCGCATTGATGCATTATAAGACACCACACCAAAACCGAAACCGCCTAGTATGGTATTAAGAAATCACACCGGTGCATCATAAAACAACGCGCCAAAACACAAACCGACTGGTGTGTTCATAAGAAACATAATTGATGCGCCTATAAACCATGCGCACCGGAAAAGGGTAAAATAAAGAAAAAAAATTACGGCAAAAAACATGAATTTTTCATTTTTTCAGTGCTCCTCAGCTCTCAATTACCAGTGTGCTCTACCATAGAAAGCCCCGGTGTGCATAGAACATTGGCAGACCAGACATCGTGCGCGACGTACACACCCGCCCGGGGTGTCCTATTACAGTAACGCACTGGTGCTTCAAAAATATTCTGTGTCGGTGCATCATAAAACATCGCGCCAAAATAGAAACATGTCGGTGCATTCTTATCAAAGAGCATCGGTGCGTGTATAAAACGCATGCATCGGAATAACGTTAAATAAAAAAAAATTATGGAAAAAAAATCAGTGCTTTATGACTATTCTGCACCGGTGATTTACGAATATTCTACCCCAGTGCATCATCAAAACATCATGCCAAAACAGAAACATCTCGGTGCAATGTTAGGGAATCGCCCCAGTGCATCATAAACAACACGCCAAATCTGACACCGCCCGGTGCGGTTGTAAGTAAGCATACCGGTGCGCCTATAAAACCCGACGCACTAGAATAAGGTTAAATAAAAAAAAATTACGGCAAAAAAACTGCATTTTTCACTTTCCTCAGTGCTCTAGAGCTCTTAAGCACTGGTGCCATTTCCCCTTCTTTGAGATGCCCTGATATCGGTGCTCCCATTTCACCCATTGCACACACTGTTGTTTTGCATTGGCCACCAATCTCTAACTTGCATTTTGAAAAATGATGGGAAAATTTTCTTTTGCAAATTCTACAGCCAATATGCCTCCTCGACACCGAAATGTACAGGGATTTTTCTAGTTTTTCCATAATTAATCTTTTTAGTGAATTAGAATTTTAAATAACCTTAAAAGTAACCACTAAAAAAGGAAAAAAAATAATTTGTTGCGCGGTGTGCCTGAGCCATTCGGCTCGCACCTGATAGCGGTGCTGCCTATAAAATTTACGGGTCGCACCACCACCGGTGCTAACGATATCCGCCTTGTTTCCGAGGCGGTACCGAAAGGCGCCCCACATTATTTTAAATTAAAAAAATAAAATATGGTACCCTCATTTAGCCAGGCGCACCGTTGACCATGGGAATAGCAGTGCGGTGCGTTGATGGAATTAGCTGCCCCAGAGTCTATCAGCGCACCGCATTCGACATTCCGAAAGGGTCAACGGTGTGGCTGGGTAAAAGGCCACACCGTCAACTATGTAATTGTCAAGAAGTTGGTGCGCTGACATGATTATACGCTCCGGGGCGTATATTTCAGTCAACAAACCACTATTTTGACATCAGATGTTATCAATGGTGCTTGAAGAAATTTTAGCTGCACCGAGGCCAATGCGTTATATTTCATTTGGTGCATCGCCATCGACGCGCTACAAACACAAGACACACCAGAATCGGTGCGTGACTATTTTTGTGGCGCACCAACTGGTCTATTTTGTTTATCAATATATATATATATATATATATATATATATATATATATATATATATATATATATATATATATATATGTATGTATGTATGTATGTATATATATATATGTATGTATATATATATGTATATATATACATATATATAGATATATATAGATATACATATATATATACATATCTATATACATATATATATACATATCTATATACATATATATATATATATCTATATATATATATATATATATATATATATATATATATATATATATATATATATATATGTATGTATGTATCTATATGTATATTCCTAAATACATGTTTGTTTTAATAAAAAGAATTATTTAATATGTCAATGAGTCAAAGAGAAGAGAAGGAACAACATCAACAACAAGTGGAATAGTATGACATGATTTTCCAGTGGGAGGCACGAGAGAGGGAGAGATATGCATACCCTCGCCCTATTATAACAGATACTGTAATGTTCCAAAATTGGAATTTCTACAACAATGAGAATACCGTAAGGTATTAGAGTTGGAGATGCAGTAATATGCATTATAACAGATGTCAAATGACATATCCTTCAATTAAATGACTATGCAGAAGCTTATAACTCACTTTAGACTCAAAAGGGTGGGGAAAAGAGGTGATTTTGGCCCTAAAGTGAGTGTATTCAGGTATCTCCATAAAAAATAAGGTGGGATGATGGTTGTATCTAATATAATAGGTTACGAGGGACCTATTCTCTGAATTTAAGTTCAAACAAATAATTATTTCTATGTTAAACAGTCCCTCCTTCCCCAACTAGGCTTAAAAACCCTGATTTCCCATGGCTTAGATTATGCAGAAATTTATTGAAGCATGGATAGCATAATTTTTTAGGGTTTTAAATGAAATAATGTTGGAACATCAGTATGGAAACTTAGAATATGACTCAAATGATTTAAATTAGGAGAAAAAAAGATTTACATAATGAAAGGCCTCAAAATGAGATGTTGCAACCATGGAATGGGACAGAAGAGCTGAACAGTGTGATTTTCAGGAGGCTGAAGCTTCTTATTATTTAGTTACATATTTGCAACAAAGTTTTACATGAAAAAATAGATCTATAATAGATCAGAAAGCCAAATAGGCTCTTTATTACACTCCCCTTGGGGATCTCAGCAAATGATCAACAAAACCCCTACAACTCTGCTCCTCAAGAATTACGCAGTTCAGGGAGAGAAAATGTGCTTTTTAGGATAATATACACTTTCGCTTGATGCCAAGAACTGATATTGAAGCACAAGCTATGGATGCACTCTTCCAGGAGGTTAAAAGACACACTCATTGAGAAGAGGTTCCAATATAAGCTATATCTTTGCAGATCTAGAGTTCCACTTGCTACAGCTCACTTAGACAATGAAACCCTAACTAGATTTACAATGCCAAAGAAATATGGATCTTGGCCATATGCCAGATAGTGGAGAAGAAGCACAAAACCTCCAAGAGCTACTCAATGGAAGGATGGAGAACCCCCACAGGAGATCCTCTCTAGTCTCTTGCTAAAAAGCCCAGAGAACTAGAATTTGTCTAAGCAGACAAATTCTCCAAAATCATAATAGATTCAACAACCTTTCTCTTGAGCCTTCTCCTTCCTTTTATAAGATGAGGATGTGCAAAACCCTAAACCACCTTGAATCACTTGACCCCTTCCACATGAGGTCCTCCTTCTATAACTGTGTTGTACCTTTATGAGATACACTGAATCCAGACAGCGCTGTAGATTTGGTGAAGGTTGAACCAGTCTCACAGCTTAACCCCTTTCACTCCTGCAAGTGGATTTTATGTAAATGGATCAGATATAGCTTTTTTTACATTGATCATTGATTTATTCACTGATATAAGGAGTTTTACATGCCCTCCATTAGTCATTTATGCATAAATGGAAAATAAAACAAAAAAGAAATATTCCTATTAGCTTGGGCTAATTAGGAATATTACAGTCCTCTCCTCCAAAATTGTTGCTTGTCCTCAAGCAACTGCAAGATGAGTGCTGTAAAATCTCCAATGGAATTGTCTCCTTCCCAGAATGAACCACATAGCTATCATCATGAAGAATTGGGAGATACAAAGGAAGAATTACAAGATGTCTATTGGTCTTCTCAAGGCATGAGAGATTGTAATTATAGGGTACTTCAACCCCTTTAAGAGCCTTTACTCTCCATGCTACCATGCAAATAAAAGGCACCACTCTTGATAGATCATAAAAATAATCATTAATCCCCATCATGTGCATTGAGTAGGGGCTATAAGGCTGGAAATGAGAGATAAATATACTCAACTCATGTTGTCCCTCTTCCCATTGTTGATGGACGTGGAGCTGTTGATCCTGGGCTACAAAAATGTAGTTCTCATAAAGCCAAGAGGAGCTTGGACCTTCATGATTCTCTTCATGGATTCTAGTGAGCCTTCTTTCCCAACCTCCTATGCATATAGTTAACAAATAATTTTTACCATAGGTGCTCCAACAGAAATATGGACTAAGTGTCATTGGATGGTGACCCAAGTCCCTCCTTTGAGACCAGCTTTGTCCATCCTCTAGCTGCCTCAAATCATGATACAATAAGTGGCCATCCCACCACCTTTTTGCTGCCGTAAGCTTCTTCAAAGCTTGGAAATAATGGGGATAACAGGTGTTGGTTGAACATGATTCAAGCAACACATGTCTTGCTCCAAGTTCTCCCTTATGAGAGATCCCTTCCCATGACATAAGCCTAATACATGACCTTTTGCATAAGAAAACACAATATATAATGCAGACATATAAGGTTCTATCCTCTTCTTGAAATACAAATGAATTTGGGAGATTGCATTCCCAATGGATACATTCACCCATTGTACCTCTCCTCCTCTCATGTTTACAATAAAGATTGGAGCATCATTAACATCATGATATAAACATGCTCCCTTATGCCATCCCATGAGAAGGTTACATCTTCTCCCAACCCAAAGTACATACATGATTATTATATTCATTCTAAATAGAAATACATGTACATACATCATGGATACAAGTAGATGTATGGACATGGAATTCATCATGGGATGTCCATACTCTCTTCTCATCAACCAAAAAAAACATGCCTTCTTCTTATGCATTCTTTTCTTGAAATACAAGGCATGAGTCAAGAAATTCAAAAACCTTGGGTGGTACCCAAACTCACTCAATAGGAACCAGCGCAGGTGATCTCCTCCTTGCTTCAAATATATATATGGTAAGTGGTTTGCATGCCACTTACTTGCTGCCCTTACCATTTCACCATGGCTTAAAGTGACATGTATATTTGGTGCCTTAGGGAAGCACCCATCATGTTGTAACACCTCCCTTAGCCCATCAAGGGAGTGGCCATATTTGAAAATAATCTTGGCCCATAGTTGACCATGAAACTTGTAAGGTAAAACACTCCCTTTGGGAGTTATGGCCTACAAATGTAAAGTAAGAGAATAGATGAAATCATGAAATAAGATGTGATTTATGTAAGCATGCTTCTTACCCAAAGTCTCCAATGCTCTGTTGGCTTCCCTCTTAGAAAGAGATGACATTGATGCACAAGGTTGAGGGAACACTTTGCTCTTCTGCTCATCATGGGAACTCCTTGGTGGAATTCCTTAAAGTAAGGAGACATCAAGGCATAGATCATGGAAGGATGTATGGACTAATGTGTCCTTGCTTTGCTTGAATATATAATTTTTCCTTCTCTTTGCATTATTATGCTAAAATAAAGAGGGACAAATGTTTGTTACCATGTGAAGCTTGCCCTCCTCTTTTCCTTCTACAATCTTCATGGTCTCATCCTTTGATAGTCATGACACATGCTGCCCATGGATGGTGCCATAATATTCATATAATGAGACCTCCTTGATGAGAGATGATTGAATACATGAGTGGAT
This sequence comes from Pinus albicaulis, assembly GCA_034641835.2. Taxonomy (NCBI): domain Eukaryota; kingdom Viridiplantae; phylum Streptophyta; class Pinopsida; order Pinales; family Pinaceae; genus Pinus; species Pinus albicaulis. Next base: position 542,115,405 of record CM076580.1, on the reverse strand, counting down.
AAGACCCTCCATGCTTCCACTACGCAATCCAATCACCTTCATAGGTGTTTCAACCTTTTTCAATGGATAGGAATGAGGCTGGCCCTCTTCCCCATATCCTCTTTGTGTCCTCATGGTTTTACACCTTCTACATTTCAAGGGCTTTTGAAATGAAATCCCTTTGAGATCTTCAAGAAAAGACCTCTCATCTATGTCCTTCCAAAACCATTGAGGTTCTGGATCTTCTGTTGTTATAAGTTTCTCTTTGAGCTGGGGAGTGCTCATTGAAAAAGAGGCATCCAGAAAGGAGAAAAGTTTTCTCACTTCAATATGTCTACCATTCATCATTTATTCATCCATTGCTTCATGAATGAAGCTGAAATTTGAATACCCCCATGAGGAATGGTGTCTCCTTTCTTCCTTACTGCTTTTGCATAGCGCAGTGCAACTTTGTTGCTCTAAATCAACAACATACAGAAATGTAGATCTCTTCATACAATGTGCTGAAATGACAACATATGGATTTTTAATTATACCTTGGTGGGATGTAGAAGCAAGAGCTTCTTATACAACTGCGTAGTCTTCCTTCATTACTGAAAATTAAGGCTGCTCCTCCAAGGTTTTGCCAGTGCTGGTACAGGTCTCCACCCTTTCAATCTTCTTGATATCTTCTTCAATACCCTTCATAGTCCGGAAAAGGAGCAGGGAGATCTCCTCTTCTGTCATTCTTCCAAGTGGTGGAGCCATGCTCTTATTTTTTCTGTATAATTCATATTATTTGTGAGGGTAGGAAGTGCATGGGTCTTCCTCTCCTTCTTGAAACCTTATGTAGGTCTCACTGCAACTTTCTTCTCCTTGAAAATCTCTAAGAGTTTCATTTTCTTCTTCTTTCTTCTTTGTCTGTCTACCCTCTTTGAAGAGGATCTTCATGGAACTGGAATATGATGAGGGAAAAATCATATTATTCAGAATTCTGACCTTTCTCCTTGCTCTACATCACTTTGTCTTGAAGCCACAGGCTGAGCCAAAGATCTTGCTTTCATACCACTGTAATGTTCCAAAGCTGGAATTTCTACAACAATGAGAATACCCTAAGGTATTCCAGAGTTGGAGATCCAAAAAAATTCCTTATGATAGATTTCCAATGAAATATCCTTCAATTAAATGATTATTCAGCAGCTTATAACTTACTTTAGACTCAAAAGGGTGGGGAAAAGTGGTAATTTTAGCCCTAAAATGAGTGTATTCAGTTATCTGCGTAAAAAATAAGGTGGGATGATGGTTGGATATGATATATTAGGTTATGAGGGACCTATGCTCCGAATTTCAGCTCAAAAAAATAATTCTAGCTATGTTAAATAGTCCCTCCTTCCCCAATTAGGCTTAAAAACCCTGATTTCCCATGGCTTAGATTATGCAGAAAATTGTTGAAGCATGGATAGCGTAATTTATAAGGGTTTTAAGTAAAATAATGCTGGAACATCATTATTTCAACTTAGAATATGAATAAAATGATTTACATTAGGAAAAACAAAGATTGACATAAAGAAAGGCCTTAAAATGAGGTGCTGCAACCATGGAATGAGACAGAAGAGCTGAACAGTGTGATTTTCAGGAGGCTGAAGCTTCTTATTATTTAGTTACAAATCTGCAAAAAATGTGTACATGGAAACATAGATCTATAACAGATCAGAAATCCAAATAGGCTCTTTATTACACTCCCCTTGGAGATCTCAGCAAATGATCAACAACAGTGAGTAGATCTAAGATCTAAGTCACAGTTCTGCAACAATATTTAGAAATTCTGTAGTAAATACGTCAGAAAATGAATCATATCTAAAGGGTACATGTACTGGTTGGAAAATCCATGGATCACCACAGTGAAAGGAAATATCCTTTCCACTAGAGATCTCTCCTCCAAGAGAACTCCAAAACCCCTGCAACTCTGCTCCTCAAGAATTATGTAGTTCAGGGAGAGAAACTGCGCTGTTTAGGATAATATAAAAATTGTCCTAATGCCAAGATCTGATACTAAAGCACAAGTTGTGGATGCACTCTCCCAGGAGGTTAAAATACACACTCACTGAGAAGAGGTTCCAATATAATTTACATCTTTGCAGATCTAGAGTTCCACTTGCTACAACTCACTTAGAAAATGAAACCCTCACTAGATTTACAATGCCAAAGAGAGATGGAGCTTGGCCATATGCTAGATAGTGGAGAAGAAGCACAAACCCTCTAAGAGCTACTCAATGGAAGGATGGATAACCCCCACAGGAGATCCTCTCTAGTCTCTTGCTAAAAAGTCCAGAGAACTAGAATTTGTCTAAGCAGACAAATTCTCCAAAATCATAATACATTCAACAAAATTTCTCCTGAGCCTTATCCTTCCTTTTATAAGATGAGGATGTGAAAAACCCTAAACCACCTTGAATCACTTGACCCCTTTCACATGAGGTCCTCCTTCTAGAACTGCGTTGTCCCTTTATGAGATACACTGAATCTAGACAACGTTGTAGATTTGGTCAAGGTTGACCCAGTCTCACAGCTTAACCCTTTCACACCTGCAAGTGGATTTTATGTAAATGGCTCAGATATAGCTCTGTTTACATTGAGCATTGATTTATTCACTAATCTAGGGAGTTTTACAAGCCCTCCATTAGTCATTTATTCATAAATGGAAAATAAAACAAAATTAAAATATTCCTATTAGCTTGGGCTAATTAGGAATATTACAGATACCCAGGGGATCTTAAGGCAGGTAGGCCTCCTCAAGTTCTATGAGGAGGCTACTTCCCTAAAGGCCCATAGTGTGTTTTTGAGATATCTTATCCGTAGGTGGAATGCCAAACGAGCTTGGTCGAGTGCGACCGGTCGTGCACCAGAGAGAGATATTTATTTTGTTACGGAGACTATAAAGAGAAGGTGGTTTTCTCATTCCCGAGTTTCACAGTTGTAAAAGTTGTAGTTTACACCTATAGATACATTGGATAACATGTACTATCTCCTTCAAAGTTTCAGGTACCTAGAGGTCAGTTACGTATAGGTGCACTTGGTAGACAGGACGTGCAGTGTCTCTCACTTATCATTTCGACCATTTTGCACAACACTAGTGATGAGAAATGCATTAGTTGCTCACTCTTATATTATGTTGATACTTTAGTACAGAATCCACGACTTTTTAGGTGGTTTGCCATTTTTTTTGCGCCAGTTTTGTATGGCCTTAGATAGATGTCGTGCTCAGGGAGGGTCAACTTCCCTTTTGCTTCAGAGTTGTTTTGTTTATTTTTTGAGAGGTTTCCAGAGATGAGGCCTAGTTTTTTTCGACAACCTCGTAGGCTGATGTTGGAGGGTCGGATGCACATGTGGGAGTAGATGATGCCCAAGAGGGGAGATATTATGTTTCCAACCAGGATATTGCTTGATGCACTGGACTTACTAGCCAGTGTTGACGATCAACTGCATCCATTCATTATGGTCCGATGTCCTTATGCTGGATTAGATTGGCAAGGGTGTGCCAACATCCTCTTCATAGATGATGAGCCGGCAGATGATAGAGGTAATATTACTGTTTTATTTATATTTATTCTAACATGTTATTTAACTTGTTTTTATTAAATTCTGTAATGAAATTGTCTAATTCTTGTTGTGTACTTGTATATATTTTGTAGACATTGGCTCTTTTGATGGCGAGGAGATGTCGGAACCACCACATATGATCAGTGCCAGATCTGACGAGGTCAGGGCACCCAGTACGATGCCGAGGATACGCAGTCGGAGATGGAAGCTGAGCAGAGGGCATCCTCTCTTTCGGTACTAATGCCTGTTTGCTAGGCATGAGTAAACTTTAAAGAGACTGAATATGGGGATGAGTTAGGCAACCCGCTCGGTGCATTGATTGTTGGGCAACATCAGGCCCGCACATTGTAGAGACATGCAAACCAATAATGAAACTGTCGGATGTGAAGGCATGTGGCATGGCATAATATGCAACGATGCGGCATGTCACGGGGCTACGACATACATTACGCATTTGGGGAGAAGTTATTGCATTATAGGCATAGTTGAGCCGCGGCACGTGATGGACAGTCCGCGAGCAGTGACACATCATCTCCTGATCATTCACCTCGTGCCGCGCTTGATGAGCATGAGGCTCCACTAGCAATATCTAGCAGTCATCATGGAGATGAGGCTAGACCATCAGCCACATCTGATACGACACCGCAACATCGCCAATACTATTCATGATGGCAACGCTTGGTGGACCATCGACTGTTGAGGTTGCACTATTGACTTAGAAGGCCTCCGCTACTACTTCTTATATTGATGTTGTACTACCACGAGCTGATGCATCCATCAGTACTAGTCATGATCATGAGAAATCTTGACCATCGACCGTCGAGGCTGCACCATTTACTGAGCAGGCCTCCACTTGTACTTCTATTGATGTTGTAGTACTACCACCAGGCATAGATCCATGGAATTTTTATTACAGTTGTATAATTTTAACATTATATATATATATACACATGTGTATATGTGTATATATATATATATATATATATGTGTATGTACATATGTCATATCATGTATTTTATGTTCATGTTGTAGTTGTACTTAATTTACATGTTGGTGATCATTATGATGTGCATATTGTTAGGTCATGTTAGATATGCTCATTTAATGTTTAGCTTGCAGATAGATGTGTATATGTGATAGTGTTAGTTATTTGACATGAGATGTATATTTGATGTTTTTGTTGTGATGATGTTAATATATAATGTTAATTTGTTGTTTGAATGTGTTTTTTAGACGAATATGATGTTTGTACGATGGTTATCATGATCGTGATGATGTTTATTAATTAATTTAATATTAAATGACCATGATATTTATTAAATATTATGTCGTGATTGTAATTGAAATTCAAATTTTAATTGTATGCAAAATTGTAAAATTGTATTTGTATTTGTAGTTGTAATTTAAACTGTAATTGTATGTAAAATATTTAATGTAAAATTTTAATTGTAATTTTAATATTCAATTTATTGTGAAATGATTGTAATTGTAATTTTAATTGTAATTGTATAGAGGAAAAATTGTAAAATTGTAATTGTAATTGTAATTGTATGTAAAATTCTAAAATTGTAATTGCAATTGTATGTAAAATATCTGTAAAATTTTAATTGTAATTGTAAATGTAATTCTATGTAAAATTGTAAATGTAATTGTATGTAAAATTGTAATTGTAATTGTAATTGTATGTAAAATATTTGTAAAATTTTAATTGTATTAATGTGAAATGATTTTATTATAATATTTAAAGTTGTAAATTTGCAAATAATTGTAAAATAATAAATCTACAATAATATGAATTTTTGTAACATAATAAAGTTTAGAAAATAATGAAAATAAATTCTTGCACTTTAGAATTATCATTATTTTACTATGATATTACATACAAAAAAAAAGAACTTTATACAGTCTGGTGCACTTATCATCATAACACACACCAGTGCGTCATATTACTCAGACGCACCAATGCTTCACAACTCTTCTGCACCAGTCACGAATAAACGCAAATAAAAAAAACATAACTCTATTTTATTTAAGTAAAAAAAAAGTGGCAATTTGAAAAATGGGCAGCAAAATATTTTCGAAAATATAATTCATAAATTAATTCTTTAAATACTAAACACTTTTCATTATTTCGCTATTTTTGCTAAAATTTTCAGCCAGATATTTGTAGGAGATAGGCCTGAAGCAAGAGAGCACGAGGGCACTGTGGAGCAACGAAATACATTCGAACAGAAGTATTCAGACAATCAGAAACCAAACCTCTGGTGATTCAAACCCTGTATCATAGAATTTCAAACCATCTCGTGATTAAATTTGATTATTTTTTTACTTTTTCTGCAGCTTTTTTACTTTTTTTTGCAGTTTTATCCATTTTTACCCTAAACCCTTCATTTTTTGTTTTTTCCCTTTCTTCTCCCTGTTTCTGTGATTTCATAATTAGGGTTTTTCATTTTAGATTGACATCCAACCCACGGGATGAATTGCATAGTTGGATCCCAATCCATTCGGCCATTGCACGAATTTTTGGAAAAAATGGATTTTTCTTTATCAGTGCACCCTGTGTACCATAGTGCACCGGTGCATTGTATTATACAGCGCACTGTGCAAGTACTATGTAATAAAAAAATTGAAAACAATTTTTCTAAATTAGTGCACCATATCTGAAATAGGGCACCGATGCTCTATTTTACGAGGATAGCACCGTACGGTCTATTATACTATTTTACGGTGCGTTTTTAATACCCCCAAGCACCTTCTGTGGTGTGTACCTCATGAAAGGCGCACTGGTGTCTTGAGATTTATTTTTTACTTGAAAAGTTGAGAATTTATTTATAAATATATTAATGAATGATATGGTACATGTTTCAGATTGATAAAGAAATTTTTGACAAGTGATCAAGAAACAAAAATACTGATAACACATCAAGAAAAGAAGAAAAGGCAAGTTCTTTGAAAATTGTTTATAAAAAAAATAATTTTTGAACTAAATGTAAGTTTAACTAATATGTATTGTTTATTGTGTATCATGCAGAGCCACAAAATGACGAAGCTCGATATGATTATTTCTAATCTAGGACCAGAAGAGTGTAAAAGCTTAATGGAAAAATTGCAAAAGGATGAATCAGGTGAATTAAAAAATACTATCGATCCAATATGAGTTTCATTTTTTAATTATCATTAATAATATACTTAAAATTATTAGATAACATGTGTCAAATATTATATTAATTCACATCTGTTTAATGTTCTACAGGGACCAAAAATTTAGAAAAGGAATGTTGTTCTAAGAAAAGAAAAAAAATAGAACATGCAAATGAAAATGAATTGTTCCTTAGCTCATCTAGAGTGGTGCTGAAAGTTAACGAAAGGGGGGAAATTTTTTACAAAAGTTTGAGGGATCTAGTGGAATGAATGTATAGATGTTCTTTCCACTTACAATACAAACATCAATCCAATGATTCCAAGAACCAAATTTTATCTAAACTACAAGAATATTTTCCAGAGAATTGGTCAATGAGACATGTCAGACTTTTAATAGCAAAAACGTACAACAACAAAAAAGAAGGAATGAAAAAGTAATACTCCTTTAAATGTTTGTCTAGAATTATTTATAAATATCACTTTTGTTATATTTAATTTTCATATATCAATATAAAAATTAAATATTTTAATGTCATGTTACATTTTCAGGAAGATTATGAAAATCTCAAAATATGAATGAGCTGATATTAGAAATATGCCAGTAGGAATGTCCAAAAATGTGTACAAGGAGATGGTCAAAGAAATGGACAAAATTGCATCGCAGGAGAAGCCAGCTCAACAACAACGTGCTTCAAATGTAATATGTAACCATTGAATTTTTCGATCATTAGGTACAATAAATAAACAATTTAGTATTAAATATTTATTTTCAAGAATTTTGTTGCAAAAAAGAAAAGAAAATGGAACCCATTCAACACATAAAATAGGATGACAAGGACGAAAAGTGTTCATCTCAAAGTTTGTGAGAAATTGTTACTTTCTTATAACAACTTAAGTAGATTTCATTTAAGTTGTTTTACAAAAATAATCTTTAAATGTCTTCAAACATGTGCTAACATACAAAGAAGAACCATCAGACAAATTGATTGAAATTGAGTTAAATATGGGTTGTGAGTATATGTTGGCATATTAGAAATTAATTGTGGAATTTGTAAGCATCTATTGATCTTGTTTTACTTAGCTCCGTCTATAATTAATAGAACAAAAACATATTTTATATTAAATATATTATTTGTTATGGGGTATAAAACTTGCAGGAAACAAAGTATGGAACTGCGCCAACAGATGAAATTTTGAAAGATGGCATGGTACATAGTTTTGAAAGAATGTGTATAGTTTATGAGCTAATTGTTGCTATGGTATGTAATTTTTATTTTCGATTTACATTGATGTATATTATTTAATATTGCAATTTTCATTATTCTCACCAATGTATATACACTTATTTCAGTTTATTTTTATGTTTGTAGATGGAAGGTGAAGAAGAAGAAAACAATCAACGCCATGAACAAAACATTCCTGAAAATAACCCAAGTCATGGAAGTAGCTCTAGCAGTGACAGTAGTTCAAGCGAAGAATTATGATCACTATGTTTGGGTATCAAAGCAAGGCTTTTTATTTTTTGAAATATATATGTCTGTGAAATCAGACATTTTGTGTAATGTAATGCACATAGTGTCCCAATTGAAAGAGAAAGGGATACAAATAACTGTCCCATTTTGTATGATAAAGACTGTCATATATATATATATATATAATCATAAAATATGTTTTAATTTATTCTATTGCATTCTCCATTTTCGTTCTCAAATGCACTAATAAAAATTTAATTCATATGAATATTGTTATAAGATATATATGTGTCGAATTTTGATGAATAATGAATTTTAAAAAACCACAATAATTATGATATGATATAACAAGTTAATCCAAACATAACATTCAAATGCATTAATAAAAATCTAGTTAATATGAATATTGTTATAATATGTGTCGACTTTTGATGATTAATGAATTTAAAACAATCACAATAATTGTACTGTCATAGGTCGATGTTTCTAAAAAATACAACATGAAAACCGGTGCGTGTTAGTAATTGTACACTGGCACATTTATGTGTGTATACGAACCGGTGCCATTGTACGATCTATGGGCACCACACAAATACCAATACCAGTTATAAATATTGGTGCGTTTGTGTGATATTGCACACCGAGGCATTTATGTATCTATAAGAACCCATGCATTTTTACGATCTATGGGCACCATGTGAATATGAATACCAATTATAAATCTCGGTGCCTTTCTGTGATACGGCGCACCGGTGCTTTTATATAAGTATACGCACTGGTGCATTGATACGACCTATGGGCACTGCACAAATCCCAAGACCAATTAGAATGGCCTCATGCGTTATATGACCAACGCTATGCCTAGTGTGGTTTTACACCTAAACATCCTGGTGCGTTGGACTGAGACAGCCCCGGGGCGTTGTCTGCATGTATGCACCAGTGCGTTAAAGCCAAAGTAGTGCATCGATGAAAAAAACATCCGTAATAACCTCTGACCACCCATTTGTTTTTAGTTATGTTGAATTTCCGTTAAAAGCTCCGCCAAAACCTCCGTAACCATAAATGAATGTTGTAGAATTTTTTTTTTTAAAATTTTGGCCAATTTTATAACACTAAAAACCTCCTTTATAACCTCCGCTAGAGGGTCTTTTCCTTGTAGTGCACTTAACTTCTCTTAAATAATTCAATCACTTTTCGATAAGTGACGAGCATGCATGATACTGATTTTAATGTAATATCTTTCAAATTAATGCAACCAATCATTCATTCTCATAATCATTATTGGGCGCTCATATTTGGATCAAGAAACTCTTTTTCCATTTTCATTCCAAGTAAGTTTTGCATGTCAAATTTATTGGCTGCCTTTCATGATTTCACTATCGATCTTTCTTTTCCTGCTGGAGTTTCTTTTATTTTTAGTTTATTTAATATATTTTATGTTCATTTTTGTTTATAAAAGTCTTATTTTATTGTTTCATGTTTTGACTTTGCACATTCCTTTACTTTTCACATTCTAATCATCATTGCCACAACACCCATAAAGTATTGCACATCCTTCCTTTTCATATTTCTATCATGAAATCTTGCTATTGGAATTGTTCCTCAACCATTATTCGGTAGAGTGCACTTTTGGAAATGGAAGCTTCCTCTAACGCAGATAAAATATATCCAAAAAAGTGGAGTTTTCCTCTTGAGGGCATTCCTTTGTCACGAAAAACTATTCCCTCCTTGAGCGCATAAGCACACCATGAGGGCTCAAATGTTTTCCCTTATTCCCTTCAGCATGTTCCAGTGTGCCTTCCTTTCTCTCGAGCATATGAGCGCACCTTGAAGTCTTGAAGGCTCAAAGATTTTTTCCTTCCTCTCTTCAGACTGCACTAGTGCACCCTCATTTTCCCCTTGAGCACATGAGCACACCTTGAAGGCTTAGATGGTTATGCTTCATTAGTGTGACCTGTGCCCTTAGTGTTTTACCTCTCTTGCATGATCACATGAGTGCACTTAAATGCCCCAAATGAACCTTGAGCTACCTTCATGCTTTGGAAGTATTCCCTCCTTATTTTGATGTATATTTCTTGTCCATGCAAGTAGCTATGTGCAATCATTAATAGGATTATACTTTTAGTTGCATTTAATGTCTCTTTGAATATGATTTGATAAGATGTTTCTTGTAATAGTTAGAAGATTTTATAAAGCTAATCCATGTCGCCATGAGTGTGATTTGACATATAGGTGTTCAAGCTGCAAGTATTTTTACTCTTTCATCATATTTTGGAGCCATGCCTCCCACTACACATAAATTTTCCTCCAAAGAAGCCTCAGAGGAAAGCACTGGGGAAGAAATTGAATTGACAAAGCCTATAATTCCCATATATGCAGATACACAATGCTTCATATACAAGTCTAATGAGGTCAAATGGAGTGAAATCAAAGACACATTTATGCATAAATAGTTCGCTGAAAACATGCAGTACTTGCAAGAATACATCAATATCAAACGGTTCATGATGCATAGGATCACATGCAAGTTCCCAGTCATAAAAAATGAAAAAGTGATTGAATGGATCCTTACACACATGGATGATTCTAATCTCATGCTTTGTAGAAAAAGCGGTGGTAATATCACCATGTATTATGGAGAATACAAGAAGACTTACTATAAGATGAAAAGGCCCAGAAAATATTAAAATAATTAATTTTACACTAGATGCACTGATCTCGACACAAGTGACATCATTAAATCATGGTGTCAAGAACCAACCAAATTTCGTTGTCGCCCATCCATAGTGTACCTGACCAGGATTCTCAAAGACATATATCAATATCTTATTTCTATGTGTTGTTGGTTTCATGCGCATAAGAACACTTAGGTGTTTAAGGAGAACTAGATATATATGCTCAATATGATGGTTACTTGTGGTAAAAAATTTAATTGGGAAGATATATTATCATTTGAGCTGCAACGTCATGTAGGGAAAGAAAAAGCATCTTTGAGGGAAAATCAAGCACCATAATTCTATATGCCTCTATTTATACTAGATGGAATCTTTTCACAATATTATTTCCAAAGAATGTACTGGAACTGGACCCTAAAAATAAGTTTCCATTCTACTTTCACTGTAAAGTGTTGTGAGAATCAAGCTTCAAAGGCATGTATGATAGGTTGGAAGAACACTTCGTTATAGTCATATGATATATGAGATTGATCCTCCTTGCATGACTGATCAGGTGAAGCGGTCACTATAGGGTATCACAGATTGGTTTGTAGTTCCTAAGGGCACATATATAAGGTGTTTTGGATGAAAAATATCCCCTCGCCTCAATTGGACAAAGGGTTGTCAAGGTTCCTTCACAGAAATAAGAAAGCCCCTTGGCCCACCTTCCTTTTGAGGATTAGATTATATGCACTGAAGAGGCACACAATGACAACACAAAAATACAAGATCTGGTTCTCTCGTACTTAAAAACTAAAAAATTTCATGGATATGAGCCAAGGAGAGTGTGCACGCAACATTGTGAAAGGGTCGGTTTCAATTGGGAATATTCATCAATGTCTACCGCAGAATATGAGAAGGTGAAGAAGTAGTATAATGTAGTTATAAAGATACATCCAGGAATAGAGATCAGTTCACCCCAAGATCCACTAGCCCAAGATATGCAGGTACAAGAGGAAAAACATATAGCCCCTCAAGCAAAGAGTGTAGCTCATAGTAAAATGATCAAGTACGATTTGAGGGAGAAAGCAACAGGAAATGGAAAGTTGATCCTTTAAAAATTGGAGCTATTAAAGATGAACAAGAAAGGAGAGAATTAGAAGAAGAGGAGGAGAGGAAGCAAGATGAGTTTCTTAGGAGGAAATAGGAAGAAGAGGAGGAAAGAAGAATAAAAGAAGAGGAAAAACAAAGGAAGTCCCAAGAGGAAGAAACAACACAAAGATTGGAGGAAGAGAATTTGACTCAGGAGATAGATAAAGAGTTGTAGGAAGAGGATACCATCCTACCAATAGATGATGAACCAGGTTCTACTAAAGAACATATTCTCATAGGTGGCCATCTCCCATTTGGAGAAATGGAAATCACACCTCCACCTGAAGACAGATTCATGGATGTGTGCAATGTCAAGTTTAATAATGTAATATTCCAAAATTTGCACACAGCAATTTGGAATATTAGATTTTGCTACTTTCACCTAGGAGAGGAATAAATGGGTAAGGAGGCCCATGAACAATAAAAATATAAATAATTTCCACCTTATGAAGGAAGGGGATCACCTTAGGAGCGGGATTTTACAATTTCAGGTGTGAACAAGGGTAAAATAGATGGGGACATAGTTAAGTTTGACTAAGTCAATATGCATTCCTGAGGAGGAAGAGATCACCCAAGTAAACTAGCTCAATGTGAACAAGGATAAACCTAGAAACACATATGAGAATTGGATTGAAGATCCCTTAGTGTGAAAAGAGGCATTGTAGGTGGATTAGTCCCATTTGACCAAGTCAACAACGCTGCTACAAGGGGGAGGGAAGCCAACAAGGACAACACAATTTTGGAGGTGGAATCTTCACTAGGAAGTCACCTCAACAATGTGTGGGGTCCGAGGTGAGGAGGCTCACAAAAGATAAAAGGGAGGGCATAGAATCAAGGAGAGGATTAAATATTCAGCTATATTTGGTATTTTGACTACTTTCATGCTGCAGTTTTTTAGCTGTGGTTGCAACACTACTTAGTGCAAGGAATTCCCGGGCGAGGATTCCATCCTCTCTTTGGATCAACTTGCTTAATGGATCAAAAGGGAAGGATCTAAACTTAAATTTCATCATTTGGATTAGGGCCAAATAGCCATCAACATATACAGTGCATTTACCTTCAGAAAATCCATATTTTATGCAAGGGCAGTAGCAGCAGGGTTGCACCCTTAGATTTTATGCTAGTCTTTGAGGAGGAGGTGTTTATTTCCCTCCGGCAGATCTAATAAAGAGGGCCTAGGGAAATTTTATGTATTATTCAGATATTTTATGTTGTATTAAGCCATTATTAATACATATTTGCAGTAAACTACATTATTTTCTACAGTGCTGCTTTTTGTACATGTATATTGTCGGAAACCCTTGTCGGGTGTCTTGTTTCTGATGTAAAAGAGGTCAAACCTCCATTTATTTGATACATTATTAATATAAAAATCTGAAAAGTCATATTTAATAATTTTATATAGAAACCCTCATGGTAATTACGCTCTCATAGTCTTCATAAATTCTGCAGTTGAAAGTCATGGGATTGGGGTGTTTTTGAGCTATCTATAGCTGGGGAGATCTGTTTAACTTACCTAGAATGATTTGTTTGAGCTCAAATTCGGTATGGAGGATGCATAATTTATAAAACATGGGATCCAAGTCCCATTTCCCATATTTATTGTGTTATGTTCTGAAAATGATGTTTTTATGGTCCAGAATGCTGCATTTCCTCATTCTAGGAGAGAATAGTGAGGCAGATCTCTGCTACTGATTATTCCTTTGCTGGTTAAATGTAAATTTTACATATTATTAACTAATATACATTTTTTTGTCCATTATTTCCTGAATCCATAACTTTAGAATATCTTTAGATATTCTATTTGATGCAGAAAAGCCCTATTTTGAGATATTACAATGGTATCAGAGCTGCCATCTTGGCTTAGCCTGTGGATTTAAGATCCAATTAGAATATAAGAAAAAGAGGAGAACAAAATTATGGAGAGGATGAGATTTCTCTCATCCATTTTCAGATCCAAGAAGAAAGAAGAGAAATGCATTGAAACTCCAAGAGGGTTTCAGGGAAGAGAAATGCATTGAAACTCCAAGAGGGTTTCAGGGAAGAGAAAGATGCAGTGAGACCTCTAGAAGGTTTCAGGAGGAAGAATAAGATGCATGAACTTCCTATTCTCATAGAATAAGTGGAGAGAAAGGAGACCACTTAGATCATGAGATCTTGAGTGGGTATTTAGAAGAATACAAGTGCCAACCTAGGGCTTTCAAAGAGACCCTAGATTTTCCTCAGTTTATCCAACTGAGAGAATAAAGAAGACCCTACAATGAGAGGATGATAAGAGGCAATAGATTCCTTTTTTCTACATTTGATGGATCACTCAAGTGTGCAGCAAAGACTTGGGTGATGAGACTAGAGGCATTTTTCCTACTACACCTAGTAGTGGAAAAGGAGGATGTGGAGATCTCAGCGCTGCACTTGGAGGGCAAGGCAAGATCCTAGTGGTTCAGCCATGTGAATCGTGCAAGGGTGCCTAATTTTGTAGATTTCACTCGAGGAGTAATCAGGAGGTTTGAAAGTGGGAGATCAAAGGAGGAAGAGCCCTCTTCTCCACTTGAGGAGCCTAGTACTAACATTGTCACACTCATGGAGGAGTAGCCACCTACATCAATAGTTAGGGTAGCCACTACATTGGAGGGAGGAACCCTTGCCACCCTACAAGAGGTTCCCGCATCTCACCAAGGTATGGGGAGATTTCCACTTTTATTTATTGCGGCAAATATTTCTAGAAATCGTGGGAATTTGTCTTCATATGACCCAGGATCAAACATTGTCAACGGGTAGATGTTGGGTTGCAGCATTATATGCATGCAAGCTTAGATGGGTTCAAATGAGGAAAATGGACATTAGTATAATATATCCCTTGTTGAGTTTCACACAACCCTTGAGGTTGGAGTGTAACCTTTTGGAGGATGGCATGAACTATGTCTACCATAAAAAAGAACATAGATTCATCTTTTAGTTGGGGCATGAGCCAACCAAAACACCATGGAGGAGAGTTACAGCGCTGTCGAGAGGTAGCAGTGAGGAGAATTTTCCTTTAGCTCACTTAGACCATTTTTGGAAGGATGGTAATCTTATTTGGAGGAGTACCAAGATGGATAATGGTAGGAGGCATCCATCAGTGGATGAGTGGATGTGGATAGAGAGAAAGAAGATGGAGAGCTACTTGCAAATCTATGATACTGGGCAGCAAGAGGCCAAACTACGTTCGCTACTCTTGAGAGAGTTTGGCCATCATGAGACATGTCCTTTTTCCAAGGGTATGTGGGAGGAGAGTACTTGGCAGGGTACTTGCATCATGGGGCAGCAAGGAGTGTGAATGCATTATGATGATGTGATAATTATGTTTTCACCACATGGGTTGTATGATGGAGGTATAAGGAGGCAGCAGAGACTTTTGTTGCTTTGGAGGACTGGGAGAGAGTAAGGGCAGATTTTCTTTCACACTTGGCATGATGCTGCAGGAGTAGTGGATGGCAATATCATAGTGGAAGGAGGCTACTCCTTAGCCTTAGATGATCTGGAAGTGCTTCCACCTTGGAAGGAACTTCTTTTATGCAGTAGGAATATGGGAGGAGTCTTTGACATTGGGCATGTCAAATAATGGATTTATGAGTTGGAAGGAGCCTATTTGCATAGGCCAACAACGATGTCACTTTGGAGCAAGGACTTGTCAATGGAGTGCTCCCAGGACCACTTCACATTTGATGCACTGGGTGGACATGGAGGATATGAGATTGATAGAGTAGTGGATGAATTCATCTATTACTATAGTATGCTCTTCTTGACTTGGACCTCCAAGCATGGGGAGGGGGATCTTCAAGAAGTATGGTTTATTCCTCTTCATAGGAGTATGTCATATCACTATGGAGGGTTCATTTATGGATCCTATCACCATCCTACTTTCATTACATGGTAAGAATTCTTTTTTGCACTTATTGATTGTTCAACACAATATTTGCATGCTCTTACCATTTCCTTGCAATGCTTTGCTCTACAAAGGGGCAAGTTTTTCTTTAGGCTCCATGGACCATTTTTGGCTAGCCATTATGATGGAGACAACCATCTACTATATGATCCGAGGCAAGTGTTTGGTTACTCCTTGTATGCTTCGTTGATATATTCAGCCATATACTATTTACTAGTGGGTGTGATGACTTACACACCAATCCATTTGTCAAGAGACAACTTTCCAGGCCATTTCCTGAAGCTGTAGTGGGGAAGACTGTGCTGGGGCCACTTGGGAGACTTTTGGTACTTTCCAACACCACGTGAAACCTTCAGTCTTTCTTTCATTTCGATGTTGATCATGAGCCCATTTTTTGATTTTGTTATTTCCTTTATGGGGAGCATGATTGGAGGAGGAACACATTGGGGGGATGTGTTCTTGGGGGAGGAGCATCCCCACACTTTTTGCATTACATGTTCTAAGGGGAGCATAGGAAGAGACATGGTCTATACATCAAAATATTTGTTTCTTTATGAGGAGGGCCATGTGATGGATGGGGTGCCATATGGTGGTGATTTCTTATCCATCATGTATGAGATGGATTGGGCCAGCTTGATTCACAACGCTAGGAAAGGGACCTTTGGAGGTATAGTTTCCTTCTTTCCATTTGAGGGCAACATTATTGCATCCCAATATAAGAAAATTCTCTACACTTATCTTAAGTGGAGAGAAAGAAAGCATGGGGTAGGATATCTTGTGTACCATGTTTAGATTTTCAGCCCACCTATTCTGCATGAGCTCAAGGTGGAAGAGATCCTTCATGAGTTGCCATCCTGGAGGGTGACTCATTTTGTTTGGTTGATAGCTTGGGGAGGAGAGATTCAAATGGGGATGATGAATCCCAATCAATATCAACCCTCATGCCTCAAGAGGACCTTCAAATAGCCCGTTGTTGCCTCCATGGATGTTTCACTATCACATGATGTCAGCTATTTAGAACGTTCACTAGAAGACAGTGTATAAACTTGGGAGGGGCAGCTTGGAGATGTATTGATGGAACAACACCTTGATCCTTGGGGAGTCTTATCATATGAGGATGCTATAGGGGGAGAAGAGGAGGTTCTTCAGTCCTATATTTTTAGTTGTTTGAGGACAAGCAACATTTGAGATGGGAGGACTTTAATATTCCAAAATTTGCACACAACAATTTGGAATATTAGATTTTGCTGCTTTCACCTAGGAGAAAAAAAAATGGGTAAGGAGGCCCATGAACAATAAAAATATGAATAATTTCCACCTTATTAAGGAAGGGGATCACCTTAGGAGAATGATTTTACACTTTTAGGTGTGAACAAGGGTAAAATAGATGGGGACATAGTTAATTTTGACTAAGTCAACATGCATTCTTGAGGAGGAAGAGATCACCCAAGTAAACTAGCTCAATGTGAACAAGAATCAGCCTAGACACACATATGAGAACTAGATTTAAGATCCCTTAGTGTGAAAAGAGGAATTGCAGGTGGATTAGTCCCAGTTGACCAAGTCAACATCGCTGCTACAAGGGGGAGGGAAGCCAACAAGGACAACACAATTTTGGAGGAGGAATGTTCACTAGGAAGTCACCTCAACAATGTGTGGGGTTCGGGTTTTTTAGCCCCCCTATGAAATTCTTGACAAGCAAGCTGGGGGCTATGTAATTTTGGAGACCTTCAAGGAATGCATCTCCCCTAAAGACACATCATCCTTGAGGTCTCTCTGTGCTTTTCTTTATGTAAAATTCCCCCTATTGTTTTCCCATCTAAAACCTCACTGGTTATAATCTCTGTTCCTCAAAAAGCCCATTATTATCCCATGTCCCCCTTGGTCAAGGTCCCCTTTCTTTCCCCCCAATTTCCCTTGTTTGTCCCTGAAATCCCCTCTAAAATCCCTACACCCTTTTTTTTCCCTTAATGCCCCTTTAAATCCTATTCTTACCCTTTGTCTGGCCTTTTTCACCCTTCATCCCCCTATCGTTACCCTTTGGAGGCCTCAAAATACATTGAAAATGGGTTAAAAACCCACTTCAGACCTTATAATAGGCCTCAGCCCCCTCTCTGATAGCCCCGCGCCTTTTTTCTGTCCATATAACCCAGCGCTGTGACCCAAGCGCTAACCCCAAAGGCGCTTGCCCATAGGTTCATTGGGCGCGATTACAGTCGTCGATCCTCACGGATTGGATGGTGATTGCCGCCCTACCAGCCTTCCGTATTTCCCCCTCCGTGAATCATAAAAACTTTTAATAAAACTTTATAAAGTCCCGCCATTACGCATTATATCACAAAACCTTATTATAAAGTTTTATTGACCCGGTGGTCCGCCCCTTGCAGTGCATCTCCGTTGTTCGTTTACATCCGCCAGATCTAACGGTTCATAGTTAATCCATATCGGGCGCGATCTCGACCGTTGATCTGTACAAATCGGACGGTGCGGAGCCCATCCACCCTGTGGACCCCGCCGTGCACTGTTCCAAACCCGCTGGTTTATTTTGCACCGCTTTTGGGAAATGGGCGGTATTTCCTGATAGCCCAGCGATCCCACTCATCGTCTACCACCTATCCTCCTGTACGATTCCAAAACCACTTTCCCCACCCGTTAAAGTCATCCCCCACGCATTATCTCTCAACCATGGATGCGCAGTGAAATTGTCGAAGATCGTCCGATCTGGAGCAGCCCATCCGACGGCTATCGCTCGTCCAAGGTGCACAAAGTTTAATGAATTTGCACACGCGATAGCTCATGCCCTAGCCCGTCGTCCGTCATCCTCCGCCGTTGATCCTGCCATGATCAACGGTCCCGATTTGTCCACCCGCCACTGACTTTTTCACTGTCCTTGGTCCCGCCACGTCATCTCCACATGCATCCTCCATACATACTCCCATTCCATTGCATATAATTGGTTCGTTTCGTGTTTTTTAATGTTTTTTCGTTTGTTTTTCGCTCTGCAGAATGCCACCTCCACCAGAGTAGATTTCCATTGTCCCTCTGCATTTTTCCGCCATGTCACCAATTGCACGGCCATTTCCTCCATCCACACTGCATCCATTGCCCCCCGTCCATGATTTTCTTCACTGATTTCGTGTTTTGCAGGGTTGTGAATGATCGAAGACTGTCAGGATGCGCCATCTCTGCTACAAGGACAGAGAAATCAAAGAAGATCACTTACAGAGGCAAAATTTATATAAAGAATGACCCGGGAAGGTGAAGATAGGACTTGCATTAAAGAAAGGAAGAATCTAAATTTTAAAAATCTCCCAGCGCCATTAAAACCCAAGCTAACCTGTCGGAAGCAAAAATGAAGTGACAGAGTGTTCTAGTGCAAAACAAAGGAGATTGAGGCACGCTAATGAAGATCTTGAGCCTTAAATCAGTATTTTAAGAGGCAAAGCACCAGTTTGAAGACCCCGAGGATCAATCAGAAGGTCCTGAGCATGAGTAAAAGGTAACATCAGGGTTTATTCATCAGCAGAATGTTTTTCTTCATCAAGTACAGGGTGCCCATACAGCTTTTACTATGCACAATGTCCCTGAAGGAATTTCCACCCTAACAACAGTTCAAAACCGCCATAGCATTTATATGACAGACCCCTCAGTAGTTTATTTTATTTTTGTTCAAAGCACCAGGATTACTACAGCCGAAAGGTGTCAAGATCATATCCAGAGAAGATCACTCTTTCATAAAGTGATGACAGAGATTAAACACTCATCAGTCAAACAGAATGGGTTTCGGCCCTCCATTCATTTTTGTGTTTAATATTACATTTAGTGTTCACCTACCCCCTCAATCAATCTTCTGTTCATCTTCTGCTATAAAACACAGAGGGAAACATTGTAAAGGTTGTTGATGAGATATCAGAGAAATGCAAGCATTTTCCTCTTGAGACAAGTTCTTTGTGTAATATTGTAAGATAGGCTGAGATTTGATGTATTCAGACTGAATGTTCAAGTTGTGGGCAATGATGTACCTGACTGGTGTTGTCTTTAATATGACAAGCACATTTCTTTGGATCCTGATCTAAAGCAGCTGGGGATGTTTTCTTATCTCTATGTTTGATTTCATTTCATTCCATTTCTACAGGCTCGCATCAGAAGTTTGGCATAAGATTTACCCTTGATAGGTACCTTATGTTGCTGCTCTCCCAGCCTTTTATGTTTTCTGCTTATATGTGTATTTGAATATTGATTTCATTTGGTTTAACCAATGTAGTGGATGTTATTGCCTGCTTTCTGATGTATGAATTAATGAAATCTATGTTTAGATGTTCTTGTTAGGATTTAGTTGGATTAGTTGAGAACACTGGGAGGTCTATAACCCTGCCTCTACCTCACTAGGATCTTTCCATCTCATTAAGCCTTTCTAAGATCCCTTGTCCTGCCTCTAATTTTTTCCAAGCAGGTCTAGAGTTAAATGACCTCTGACCTGATCTATAGACAGGATTGGCTGGTTCCCCCTCACTCATTTTCAGTCCTTAATGTTCCGTTCCATCAACCATATTTTAAGATCCAAATGCTCTAGATAACTAGCCCAACTGAAAGCTTGCACATTGAACACAAGTAAATCCTTTCTTGACTCCATTGCCCAATGGCCTTGATGTTCTCTGAGTTATCTACCTTAGCCTAAATTTTCCTCTTTTCTCATCCTTGTCTTATATTGGACCCTTTTTTCCTGATTCCCAACAACCAAACATAAACAATCAAACAAACAAACCCCGTGCCTATAACTAGCCTAAAATCATAACTTAGAGCCTCGAAGACATACACTTTGACTCATATAGAGAGATCCCTCTCTGGACCTAGGAGGGCTAGATCCTAAGGTCTGAAAGTGGTTCTATGTTGTCTCATCTTTTGGTCTTGTCAACCTGGCCAAAACATGGGAACCCCAACATAATGGCAACTCCACTGGGGAATTTCTGAACATTTTTCATCCCACTCTATCATAAAATTCAGAAAACCTTCAATCTCTGGTTAGGTTGGCAGTAAGTCACTCCTTTTTCGAATCAGCCTCCATTTTCTTTGTGTGGCTCATACTCTTAGATGGAGTCTGGAAAAGGCCAGGAAGCCTCCGGATCTCACCCTCTTCGGAGGTGACATATCTGGTAAATGCCCTCCCAGTCAATCTCTGGTTGGAGTTATCTATTTTTGAGGAGATTCCTGAAAGGTGATAGTGCTTGAGCACTGTGGTGGACAGTGTAGCCCCTAGGACATACCTTAAAACCTTCCAGCTGGTGACTCCATTATTCCTAAATGAAAATAATCCACTGGTGATCAGTAGGCCTGCTGATTAACTTGGTTTCACATTAGACTCCACTGGGAGACCAGCCTTTGAAACAAAATTAACAACAACAGAAGTAACAAGTAGGGTTAAGCTGCTTGGCTAAGAAAAAACATTCTGGCTTTTAGAACCATTCATACAAGAGCTTATCCCAACCCTGATCCACCTGAAATAGTTGATAACCCTGAAGGCATCCTCAGAAAATCTCTTTCATCCACAAGGTCAGCTATTTCCAACCACATCCATAGAGCTAACTCTGCTCTAGAAAATTCTACAGCTCTATCTGACCCACTCCCTGACCTAGACCTGCCAAACAGATTACCTACAACTAGGTCATTCAGTACTTTAGACCAGCCAGACCCTCATCTTAGGGACACAGAGACTCCTCCATCCACACCTCTTGATGTTCACTTTATTCAAAACTTGGGGTTCTGTCACCCTAGATCTGCTCAGCAAACCGCTGCTAGTCCTAGTATCCCTGTCATCCATATACCAGCTGCTCAAATCACCCCTTTACCTCATCATAATATCATCATGGCAGCCTGGTATGCTCCCTTAGTATTACCCTAGCCCTTGTTACCCTTACCAAATGATTATCAATCTAAAATCCCACACTTCACTGCTAAAGAATCCATGACATCTCAGCAACATGTAGATAAGATGGAGGATTCTTTTGACTACATGGAAATTGATGATGAAACGATCAAAATGAGAATCTTTGCCCAAAGCCTAGGGGGTGATGTAAAGAAATTGTTTAAAAGCTTACCCCCTGGCAATATCCAAGACCTCCCTGCGCTATATCAGACATTTATCAACAAATGGGAAGTTAGGGCAAACCCTCACCAACTCCTAGCAGAATACATGACCCTTAAAAGAAACGTGGGAGAGAGCGTCCATGATTACACCACTAGATTCAACAGCGTTTTCAATGCTCTCCCTCCACACATGAAACCTCCTCAAGGTATGGCCCTAGCCAAATATCCTGATGGATTTGATGCTGACATGGCCTATGAGCTTAGAGATAAAGAGTATAACACATTGGAAGACATGCAGAAAGGATCCATAACTATAGAAGCAAACTTGATGGAGAAAAGAGCAAGACTGAGATCTGAGAAGAGGGTAACATATAGGGATGACACTGTAGCCTCCACTTCAGACCCAAATTATGATAGATTATCTAAAAACATGGAAAGACTACAACAAATGATGGAAAATATGGTTTTCACAGTTAGCAATCAGAACATAAACCAGAACCAAAATTAGAACCAAAACTTTAGAAGGAACAAAAATGCTCCCAACAGACAAAAATAATCAGATCAACAAGTCATTCCCCCATTCCAAAAATTTCATGATGAAGATGAGGGAATCATAGAAGAGTCTGAAGGGAATGCAATAAACATGTTTGAAATAGAAGACTCAGTCCTTAACTGTGATTTAGGGGAAGATCAGCCCTCACCTTCATACTGGGATGAGGAACGGTTAGAAACTAAAGATTACAGATTAGGATTTGAAAATGCCATGATGCAGGTCAGAGAACAATATGAACTTAGGAGCAAAAAGAACCAAGAAAATTCCAAAATTGAGACTCCTGAAGTTACCATCAAGAAAAGACCTGATAAGACTTCTAGAGAATCTGCTGTAAATAGAAAATCAACAGCTGAAAGTTCTGGGAAAAACAAAGAAAAAGACAACCAGAAGAATGAAAAACAAGGTGAGCCCGCTAGCAGTACTAGCACTTCAGTTAGTACTCCTAATACAATTGTTCCTAACCCTGTACATAATGAGAAATTACAAACTGATTCATCCACTAAGGCAGTAACAAATAAAACAGAGTCGAGCATTTCCAAGAACCAGTCCACTTTCAATTTGGAAAGTGAGATTGCAAAAATCAAAATCTCTGTCCCACTCTCTGATCTGGCCACTCAGAATGTATATAAAGGCCAAATTTTGAAAGCGTTGAATCTGGGGGAAAACAACGACACTGTGAATTTGAGTGATGATCAACCCGCCCTCCTGTTTGGTCCAAATATTGAGGGAAAGTTTCAGGAAGGGGTAGTTCCACCTTTCTATATCAGTCTCAACATTCATGACAAAATACTCCACAATGCCATGCATGATTCTGGAGCATCGCACAATTTAATGCCTAAGGTGGTGATGGAAAGATTAGGCCTAGAGATAACCCGCCCTTACAAAGATTTGTATTCGTTTGACTCTAGCAGAGTAAAATGCCTAGGTCTTGTTAGACTCCTATACCAATAGGTGTCATTCTTCATGATTGTCTTGATTGAACTATGCAATATGTTCAAACCTTTTTCTTGTGCAAAGGTGTTCCATATTCTTGAAAAATCAAAAAATCAAAAAAATTTAAAAAATGTAAAGAGGGTATACCCTAAAAGAAAAATCAAAGGGTAAAAAGAATAAAATGGTCAAAAAAGTGAAAGAAATGAACCCCAAACAAAAATAGACCAGGAAAGTGTGCAAGTCCAAATGGCACTACTATTTCATTTTTTGTAATAAACAAAATTGTGTGCAGTTTGTCAAACTTTTGCCACAATTTATGAAGAGTCAAACTATTTAAACTTGACTCATTCATTTTTCAATTTCATGTTGTAGAATAGAGAATAAATATCTGACAAAACAGTTTAATCTTGGCAGATAAGTAGATAGGTAGAGTTAATAAAAGGTGCTCAACAGTTTAATCTGAGCCCTTGGATGTAATAAGTGTGGACTTAGATAGGATTGCCATGTAAAAGAAAAAGAAGTTTGATGAGGGTTTGCTAGTCTAAGTGCACCCTAATAAAGAAGAGAAAATGGTAGGGTAAGGTAAGTAGGGTAGATAGATGTTGTTGCTGAAATTACATGTGATGAATACTGGCCCTAAATGTGTTCAATCCTAATTTCATCACAAGTGCAAAGGCAGATGTTGCATTGGAAAAGTTCATAGAAAGCAAAGTCAAAATTATTAACTTCCCATCTCACTTTCCCCCTAAAAGATTTTACTAATTTCCCCAAAGTGCTAAGGGATTTGAAGATTAAAGGGGCTCAAGGCATTTCCTTGAATTTTGGAGGGACCGTACCCTCGGCCTAATAATTGAAAAGACCTAAGTACTTGAAGTTATTCATCATTATACTCATTCACTTTTTAATCTTTTCCTAAGTAAAATTCTATTTTACTTAGGAAAATCATGCTATATTTCATAAAAATCCCTCAAAATTTCTTGCTATTCCAAGTCTAAGTGTTGAAGTTGATATAATGCAATTTGCTTCAGAAATCTTCACTTTCTTAGTTGTGTAAAGTATTTTGAGTTTTCCTTATTCCTTTGTCATATTAACAATTGATTTTATTTTAATAAATCCTTAGTCAAAATACCTTTTCCTATATATATAACTCCTCCTATGTAATATACCAAAAAACCTTTGTATTATACGTTTTAGCCGAAGTATTTAAACCCATATGATGAAATCGAATGCCCACAGTATAAAACCCTTTGGCTAAAAACATATCTATATAACTAGTCCCGCCCCCTATGGTAATTAAATTGATTTAATTTAATTATCATATAATAAAAAACATACAAAAAACAAAGTTTAAACATATATTTTTATGTTTTAAACGAAAAAACAAATAAAATACCAGTTAATAAATAACCTGACCTTCATAATAAAGAGATTAATTAATCACTTGGATTATTAAATAATCCTACATCATGATAAAACTATCTAGGAAAATTAGCTCGCAAATAATGTCTCCAAATATCTACACGTTAACTAAAACTAAACTACAGTAGGTCACTATTGGATCACTCACGATGGAGGTCTACAATACAAACACTTCCACAGCATCCCTATCCCCACAGAAATTCTTTGCGTGGACGGAACAAGCAGTACGGTTGTGCTCGTCGTGTCTTGAATGGAGAAAAAGACAAATTCACTAAATAGCACAGCAAAAACGGTCACGTTACCATAAAACATTCCCCACCAGCGTACCCCCAGTACACTATGGCGTCATCACTGAGTAAATAATAAAAAATTCCCCATTCTGACTTTGCAAATAAAACAAAACTTCACGCATTTTTTCATTTTGTGTGTTGAAAGCGACTGCGTCCTCCATTCTGAAAAGCTTCAAAATCCACCGTTAAACTGCCATTAACCGAATTTGCTGAAGAACTCCGTCAGTCCATTATCCAAGTGTCCATCAGCCGTCAATCAGTACCTGTTAAATACAGCTTATCTTCTCAAAACAGGTATTTATATCATTCCCCATTTTTCACTCTGCAAAATCCTACTGTTCGTTCAAAATTCTACACCAAAGACTGCTACAGAGTTTTTTGAGTCTTCTTTTTTCCCAGAATTTCAATTGCCTTTACAGAAAACTGTATTTTCGATCTTCAAACTGGTAATTGCACCCATTTCCGTGAAAATCCCCCGAAATTTCCATTTTGAATACACAAGAACCAAAATGGAAGTCCCGCTGGCTTTAAATGTTGCTCCATTAAATGCCCCTCATAGAGAATTGGAATATTTACCATTAGTGGATAAATATTTTCAAATCAAAGACTTACTTTTCAGTGAAAATCCCCTTCGAATTTATTGTCGCTGCAGAGACGATTATTTGAAAGGCTTTGATATCATTGGATTGTGGGAATCAAATCTCCCAAGATACCTTTTACCCTTAGTCCATATCTTTCCTGAAGTTATCCCTTTCTTACCGCTGCTAGTAGAAGGAATTCGGAGAGTAGTTTTATTCACAAACTGAAATATTAACTTTTTCTAATAAAAATCCTGCTTTGATATGCTTGGGTTGAAACTGGGTCAAGCCTCCTCCGATGTTCACGGGAGGAGTGAAAAATATCACCAGCCCAACCACTGGTCAGTGCATTGTGATTTCCTTTCTTTGGAAGTGTATTAAGGGCCACCTCTTATGGTTGTTTTACTTTCACTAGGTAGGCCAGACTATAAAATGTAAGTTTTCTCTTTCACATCTTGGTTTATGTTGTAACGGTGTTTGATAGGTAAAACACCTGATTATTCATGTATTATGCTCCTGGATAGCCTCCTGCTGTCAAATATGACTATGCATCCTACATTGCAGAAAAAATCCATGATCAATTCATGAGATTAGAAAATGAGAAAGTTTTCAAGTACTCTTCAGTCATTTACCATCTCATGCTCTATTACCAATCTGAAAACTTTCCTTTCCATGTTCAAAAGCTTGATACTAAGGGAAACCCAAGGTCTGTAATATTTTGATCTACCATCACACACAAATCCTAGGCTTCCCCCTATTCCTATAATGAGTTCATTGACCTTTTCATACACCCTGCAACCACCTTGTTGACAGGAGTTGCTCCTCCAAGGCTCAGCAATGAAATTAAGAAAACTTTGCAGCTCTCAAGGCTGTACAAAGTTGGGGACTAGTACTTGTACCAAAATTATTCAGAAATCAGAATATATGGATGTGAACTTTGTCCATTCAAGCTACCTAAATATGTGCCTATGAGACTTTTTGCCTTAGAGTATTTTAGGAAAATGAATAACTCTGATATTATTAATTTTTGTAACGCTAAAAAGAAAGCCCAACTCAGAATCAAAGGTCAGTTAGGTCCCTTTATATGAAATTCTAGGGATGTTGGACAAGAAGAAGAAACGATATTACAAGACCATTTCAGGTTACAAAAGAGTTTCTATTGGGTCCCCTATGACCCATTCAGCTTTATTTGTGACAAAAGAATGAAGAATAAATCATCACCATACTTCCACCACAGAATCCCAGAAATAGAACAGTATGCTAATAAAGATGAGTGGATGGAAGGAACATTAGTTGAACATGATAGTGAAGAGGTCAATGTAAACAATGTCATGAAAGATCTTGAAAAAAAGTGTGACCTCGAAACTTTTTGGCAAGTGCAGGTACCACATATTGGCACTTCTTCAACAGGGAATTTTCAACAGGGATTACAGGAAAACATTCCATCAATTGCAGTTGAATCCAAAGGCAAAGAGAAAGAACCAGAAGTACAAGTCATTGAAACATTCACCATGACAGAAAAACCTCAAACTTCCAAGGTACAAGATCAAACACAGGTTTCTCCTATTCATGTCAATCAGCCTGAAGTTTCAAATTTGCAGACTCCGTCTAATGAGGAAAAAGGCAAGAAAAGACAAGTTAAAGATCCTACTCCTCCAAAGGAATATTCACAACAACCTCAAGCTAAAAGGCAGAAACTAAATCCACTTCCTGAAGTAGAATCTATTGATGAAATCTTTGATGAAGAAAGGGATGATAATCAGCTTAATGGTTCAGTTAATGAAACATATACAGGTCATAAAGTAAAGAAAATACAAAGACAGTTAAGCACTGAAGTGTCTTCATTCAAACAGCCAAAGACAGATGCAGGAGACATAAAAAAGACATTTATCAGTATAAAAGCAAGGAATGATCCACTAAGGGTCCAGGTGTATAATCAGTATCTTAAAATGGCTCCACAAAATCAAGAGAGATTAATGTGAGCTTTTGACATTCAGCAAGGGAAAATGTTAATGAGCCATTTCAAATCTAAAGTGCCAAAACCACAGACAGCAGCTGATTACATCAGGACCAATTTTGAGGTCCTAGCAAAAGATATTCATCCATTGGACCAGATAGAATTACACAAGAAAACTAGAGAAATGATATATTCTACCCTTACTGACAAAGCAATGGCAGCTCATAGATTGCAAGATTCTTTGAATAATACAAGTACCCAGTTGCAGATTGAAAAAGCTTCTTCTCAAGCAAAGGATAATAGAATAAAATCTTTGGAGGAAATAATCATTAGTTTGGGTCATAATCCCAAAGATATAAAAGGCGTTGAAGCATTGATTAAAAAGAAGGATGATGACATTGCTGCATTAAGGAAACAATTGAAACTACCAGCTTCGAGGCACCCTCAGACTGAAGAAATAATAAAGGAAAATTCAGAAGAAGAGGTGATGGAATTACTTTTAAAAATGAATGAACGACTTGCTGAGATAGAGAAAGAACTTCAGCAAGCATTAAAAGATAAAGAGTCCATTATTCCAGCAACTACAACATAGTCAGCCACAGGAACAGGTACATCAATCACAGGTCAACAAGTAGAGCTAACACAGGTGAACACTTCTGATAAGAGTTCTGATGAATTAATCAAAGAAATGAATGAATTAAAACTGCAAGTGACAGAACTCCAAAGCTTAAGGCTTCAGATTTCTACTCTGGAAAATAAATATGATCAATCAAAAATAAGTGTTGCTGAGAAGACAAGAGAAATCGAAAAACTAGAAAAATCAGTTAAAGCATTGGA
Organism: Pinus albicaulis; assembly: GCA_034641835.2. Classification (NCBI taxonomy): domain Eukaryota; kingdom Viridiplantae; phylum Streptophyta; class Pinopsida; order Pinales; family Pinaceae; genus Pinus; species Pinus albicaulis. The sequence continues at coordinate 542,086,852 of CM076580.1, read as the reverse complement.
AAAAGATCTTACAATGGAAAGACCTATAAGTGAATTAAAGGAAATTCTTTGGTATAACATTATTAAATCAATAAAGAATGTTTGGTCTTCTATTCAAATCATATATGAACAACAGGATTTAGTCAGATTGGCTCTAGAAGAAATTGAGAAAGAAAGGGAAGAGTTAGGAAATATGCCAGAAGAAGCCAATAGACTTATCAATTTTTTTAATACTCAGAATAAGTATCAGCTTGCAGAATTTGGAATTCAGGACAGAACAGGAACCATTTCGGAAATCAAAAAGGTTTTTACTAAAAGGACTCTTATGCAAAACCTTGAAAGAAGGTGTTCAGACATGCAACAAGAAATTTTTGCCTTCCAAGAAAGATTTGATGTTATATTAAATAAAGGTTTGCCCAGTCCTATTAGTGAAGAAGGCAGATTAATGGATTTGGAAAGTTTTGTAGCAAAAATAAACAAAAAAGGTTGATGATGAAGCCAGTTCTTCGACCAGTACAGCAGCAGGAACATTGCCAACAGGGAAAAGCCTCTATGAAAAATTGGAGAGTTTATTTTATCTTGAACATGAAATAAAACATTTGTTTCCATATCAGCCTAATTTTTTCAAATACACTGAAGCTGATGAAACTTTAAGGAAATTACAAAGGACCAGAGTGCCAGAAGTTAAATGGTGGGAAGACATGTTGGAACTTTTGTAAAACTTATCCTTGGGTGAAATTTTTGCCTATTTTACTGAGGTATATCTTGATAAAGGATAAATAGGTGAATAAAATTCAAAGAGTATCAGTTCAGAAGTTAAAGTGTATCAGTAAGAATAAAAGAGTATCAGACAAGCAAGGCAGTCAAAAAGAATTACTCAAGAAGACATCAACGAGCTAAAATAGAGAAACTGCTTCCAGCACATTATAAAAAAGAGGAGACAACACACAGCATCAACTGATTTATCCTATCTACGAGACCATATGTCTCCATTTGTATTGTAATCTATTCATTAGTCACCCTAAATTATATCTCTTTTGTTATGAGATATTGTTAATAGTTTTTGTATAAATAAGCCCTCGAAATGAGTATTGAGGGTGGATTCTACTACTTTGCTGTGACATTGATTTTTTTTGAAATAAAATTTCTTTGGAGAAATTTATTTGTGGCTTGCTGGATGATGATTCAAAGCTCAAGGCTTTTTGCAGGATTCATGTGTCCGACTACAGTTCAATAAGTCCTTTCTATCCTATGTTTTTAAGTTTTATATCTGTTTATAATATCACTATGTTCCATTTCTGAATAATTGACATAAAAGAATAAATCAGAACTTACTTAAGTGTACTCTGATTTCAATTGTGATTATTCTAAATGTTTTCTTCTAAACTGGTTATAAGCAACGAATTCTTAATTGCTCTTGTTTCGCTGGTTTAAACATTTTGATTACTATAGTAAAGAATTCTTAACTGCTCTTTATTGGTAATCATTCACTTTCTTTCTTTGAACATGTTGAAAGATTCTTAACTGCCTTTCATCCCTTCAAAATCCATTCCATTCACTTTAATTTCTAAAATTGTTCTCTGTTTGGCTATCTTGCCTTGCAAAGCCATCTTGTGCGTAGAAGATTAATCCAGTAAAGCCATCCTTTCGACTCCATAGCCCAATGGCCTGAAAATATTCAACCTTGCCCTTAGTTGGTGGATTCCACCATTTTCAAACAAACTCTTGGACTTATAACTAGCCTAAAATTTTCTAAGAATAAAGTTAAATCATAAAGAGAGAGCCCTCTCTGGATACAGATTGACTAGATTCTGTATCCGAAGGTTGGTTTGTGGTTACCTCGGGTATACTTTCCTTTTCCACAACTTCAAGGAAAACCTGAGTGATAACATAGTGGCGACTCCGCTGGGGACCTGAAACATTTTATTGTTACTATTGTTTGCTTATAAGCTATGGACAGAGTCTGAAGATCAGCCAGGTAGCCTTGGAAATGCTTTTGCCGTGCAACTGCATAGTAAATAAATGCTGCTTCAGTCTATCTCTGGTTTAGCTTATAAACTGAACTTTAGTTTCAAACATTCAATCAGACTCTCTAGTTCAATAAATCTTTGAGAAAATCTTAATCCAAAATCTTAAATTTCTTGAAGAGTTTGCTGAAGTTGTACTTTCATTTTATTTAAAACAAAAAATAAAAAAGATAAATTCTAGGAAAACTGGCTTCAGAAAGGATTCGTTATACCAGGGAAAATCCTGACCCTAATCCACCACCGATATTTGAAAATCCAAATCTGATTCCTAGGATTCTTAGAAGACAAGGAAGTCAAGAAAGTTCTGAAAGAGGAAGTCAAGAGAGTTCTGGAAGTTCCAGACCTTTTTCTAGATCACATTCCTGTCCTGTGAAGATTATATATTTTGACGAAATCCCTTTTGATGAGCGATTTGAAACATCTTTGTTTGTGAATTTTTCTGAATCTGAATTGTCTAAGCTCATTCCAGACCCACTATTTCTTGAAGATTTACAATTGAGATTTGTTTCATATCATCTTGACAGGCATTTACAAAACTCCATTCAAACTGAACAGACCTTTGAAGAAAGTTCAAACATTTCTGTAATTACTGAAGCTTCCCCAAGCTCAGCTACCTTTCCTAAAACTTCTCAAAACCAAGCCACTCCTTCTACTCCTCCACCCACTCCTTCCAGACCATCATCACCTGTTATTCCATTACACCTTCCAATGGCCAATAGATATGCCTCGTTAATATTTCCAGGCAACCCTGCTGCTTTGCCTCAAGATTATCAGAGTAAAATCACCCCTTTTGACGGTTCAAGTACTTACACAGCTCAACAACACACCAAAAGGATGACTGATTACTTTGAATTTTATGAAATTGACGCTGATGACGTTCGAATGAGAATTTTTGTCCAGAGTCTTACTGGGGAAGTAAGGACATGGTTTAGGGCCCTTGCTCCAAACAGTATTGCTGACTTACCAGCCCTATATAGGTCATTTTTAAATAGATGGGAGAAGAATAAAGACCCTCTTCAGATCCTATCTGACTTTGGAAAATTGAAAATAAGACCTAATGAAACAGTACAAGATTACATCATCAGATTTAACGAAGCCTACAACACTGTTCCTCAAAACCTTAGACCACCTCCGGACTCAGTAAATTTGGTTAAATTCCCGGATGGTTTTGACTCTGACATAGCATATTCACTTAGGGAAAGAGCCCCCCAAATCCTAGAAGAGATGCAAAGCATAGTGGTCAGTGTGGAAGCAAACTTTATAGAAAAACGAGCTAGAGCTAGGGCCGAAAGAGGAATGCCTATGAATGAAGAACCTTCAGCTTTTGAAAGAAAGTTGGATGCAATCATCAAAGGTATGGAAAGACTAGGAGACAGAGTAGAGACAATCGAAAGAAAGTCTTCTGGTGATAATCAAAATGTTGTGAGAAACCCAAACTTTAGAAGAAATCAGAACCAAAATATTGGGAAAAATGTCCCTGACCAAAACATCAGGCCACCTTTCCAAGAAAATTTTGTTGAAGGTTCAACTTCTGAAGAACCTACCGAGGATGTTGAAATAAATTATGTGACTGAAAATAAAAATGAACCAGAAGTTTTCCTATCTCAATATGATCAAGAGAATCATATTCTTGAAACATTTCAAACTCATTCAGGAGAAACTTTTGATTTTAAAGAAGGTTATGACACAACAATTTATGAAGTTCATAAAAAATACAATTTGAGAAGCAGATGGATTGATGTGCCAGAGAATAGCAAACAGAAAGCTGTAAAACAAAACGCCAAAGGTAAAACTAACATTCCTCCTGTACAAAACACTTCTCCTGTAGAAATTTTGTCTAGGACAAGTCCTAACCCCGCAAATCCAATAATTGAAGATGTGTCTGACAACCAACCAAATAATAAACAACTATCTAATACTTTTCCTCCTGTAGGAAACGTAGAAGAAACAACAGAAGTTAGTTCAGAAACACCTTCAAATCATAATCCCACTTATGAAAAAGAGAAAAACATTGAAGATCCAAAAAATAGAGAAAATCCAACTGTTCAAAACACTAGAGCTCAAACAGAAAAACCCTTCAATCTAGAGGCTGAAATAGGAAAAATAAAGATAGTTGTTCCCTTATCAGAATTGGCTAAACATGATGTCTATAGAAGCCAAATCAGCAAATCCCTTAACATTAACATTACTGGAATGGATGATTCAGTAAATGTTCTTGATGATCAACCCAAACTCCTTTTTGGCCCTGAAGTAAATGGAAAACCAGAAAGTGGAGGAACCCCTCCATTTTATGTGAGCTTGAACGTTCATGAAAAAATACTCCATAATGCTATGCTTGATTCTGGAGCATCCCACAATTTGATGCCAAAAGCTGTGATGGAAAGATTAAATTTAGACATTACCAGACCGTATAAAGATATTTTTTCGTTTGATTCGAGTCAGGTAAGATGTTTAGGTTTGATTAAAGATTTGTGTGTTACTTTGGTGCAGTACCCTGCGAAATCTGTTTTGATGGATATAGTAGTGGCCGATATTCCTCCCAAATATGGTATGTTGTTGTCTAGATCCTAGGGTGCTAAACTTGGAGGATCTATTCAATTAGACATGTCATATGCCACTATTTCGGTATTTGGTCAACCTAAAAGATTATATGGAGAGAACTTGATGAAATATTTAGTCAGTAGCCATGAGAAGCCTGAAAACTTCCCTGTCTATTTAGTACATTCTGATATGGACTCTTTCATCCTTTATAATGCTGAATTGTACCTTCCTACTGAGCTAGAAGCACCAGAAACAGAAACTGCAAATAAATCCATTGTTCAGATCGAAGAAATTTCTGAAAACAAAGAAACACCAGAAAATCAAGAAATACCAGAAAGAACTAAAACACTAGCTCTTGTTAAGAAACATGTTAAAACATTTGATGAAGATTATGAACATGAAATTCTGTGGCATTTAGAATTTGATGGTTCAGTAAATAAGTTAGGAGCAGGAGCTGGAATTTGGATACATAGTGTTGAAAATGATCATGCCGAAGGCCATGGTTATAGGTTGAACTTTAGATGCACTAATAATATGGCAGAGTATGAAGCTCTTTTGCTAGGGCTTAAACATGTCAAAAAGTTAGGAGCAATTAGAGTATCAATCATAGGATACTCTGAGTTAATTATCCAACAGATCAATGGTGAATGTTCAACGAAGGACCCTAGGTTAAGAGAATACAGAGGAATAGTTGTGGAAATTCTCAACACTTTTCTACAAGCTCAACTTGCCAAGATTCCTAGGAAACAAAATTTGCATGCTCACAGTCTTGCAATGTTTGCTAGCACATGTAAATTACCTTTTGGACCTAATCATCAGTTCACAGCTGAGATTAGACATAGACCTGCTATACCGGACAATCTCATGAACTGGAAAGTGTTTGTAAATAATAATCAGATCAATAGTTTTTTGACACTAGAAAATGAGTTTACTAACAGTAGTATAGATGAAGACATAACAATCAATGAATCTGATCAAGTAGATGAACAAGAAACGAATATTTCAGAAGAGACTGCAATTCACATGCTTCACCCAACCAAATTCACTGAAAAAGATATGCAGGATTTGAAACAAATGGAATTTGATGAGATCATAGAAGATGAATCTGACATTATTAATCTGAAAGATAATCATTTACCTAAAGGATTAACTCCTTTAGAAGATCTTTTTGACTCAAATGACATTCCATTTAAACCCAAAATGGAACCTGTAAAAGCTGACATTGAAGAATACAATTTAGGAATTGAAGGAAATCCCAAGATGGTTAAACTATCTAAATCTCTGCCAGAAGATCAAAAGGTTAAATATGTTGAAATTTTAAAATAATTCCAGGATGTTTTTGCCTGGAGTTATGAAGATCTTAAATCATATGATACACCAATAATTCAACATACAATACCTTTGAAACCAGATCAGAAAATTTTCAAACAAAAACTTATAAGGATCAATCTTGTTCTATTACCTTCAATTGAGAAAGAAATTAAAAGAATGTATGAAGAAGGAATTATAGCTCCTATTAGGTTCTCTGAATGGGTTTCTAATTTAGTACCAACAAGAAAAAAGACTGGAGAGATTAGACTGTGCGTCGATTTGAGAAATTTGAACAAAGTTTCTTTAAAAGATAACTATCATTTGCCTAAAATGGACCATATCCTACAAAGGGTAGTGGGATCTTCAAGGATATCTCTTCTGGATGGATTTTCAGGGTATAACCAGATTCTGGTTCATCCTGATGATCAAGACAAAACAACATTTACAACACCATGGGGTACTTTCAAATATGTTAAGATGTCATTCGGTCTAAAAAACGCAGGGGCGACCTTTCAAAGAGCAATGGATATTGCATTCGCCAAATAAATCCATGATTTTATGGTTATTTATCTAGATGATTTAACTGTTTTCTCCAAAACAGATCAACAACATTTAGATCATCTAAAACAAGTGTTTATAAAATGCAGAAAGTATGGTATTTCTTTAAATCCGAAAAATTCATTGTTTGGTTTGGAAGAAGGAAAGCTCCTATGTCATATTATTTCTAAAGATGTCATTTGAATTGATCCTGAAAGAATACAAGCAATTTTGCAGATACCTCATCCCAGAAACATTAAAGAACTTCAAGCTTTCATAGGAAAGATCAACTTCTTGAGAAGATTCATTTCTAGTTTAGCTGAATTACTTAGACTGCTTACTAACATGTTAAGAAAAGATTCAAGCATTGACTAGACTGTAGAAGCCAAGCAATCATTTGAAGAAATCAAAATGGCTTTAAACAGAACACCAGTTCTTACCAGTCCAAAGTTTGATAGAGATTTCATCATTTTTTCATTTGCTTTTGAACATATAATTGCAGCTGTTTTACTACAAAAGGATGATCAAGGATGTGAAAAACCAATAGCTTTTTTTAGTAAAGCACTTAGAGATGCATCTTTGAAATACAATATCATGGAGAAACAGGCTTTTGCACTTATGAAAGCAATTAAAGATTTCAGAGTTTATATATTGTATTCTCATGTGATAGCTTATGTACCTAATGCTGTCGTTAAAGACATCTTGATTCAAGATGGTATTGAAGGAAAAAGAGGTAAGTGGATAGCTACCATATTAGAATATGACATTGAAATAAGACCAACAAAACTCATAAAAGGACAAGGTTTGGCTCAACTCATGACTGAAACTAATTGCCAAGCCTTGGACATTAACGAACTGGATGACAAACAGGAGGTGGCGACTCCACAGATCAGTCAGACCTTCTTAGACTCACCCTGGTACACTGATATCATTTATGTTTTGTTAAACCTGTAAGCTCCTCCAGGATTGTCCAGAACTAAACAAAGGTTCTTAAAAATGACATCTCTAAAATATTGTATTTTAGATAGTGCTCTTTTTTGGAAGAATCATGATGGAATCTTATTAAATTGTTTATTGAAAGATGAAACTGACAAGGTTCTTAATGAATTTCATGCAGGAGATTGTGGTGGACACCTATACTAGAAGTCAACTGTAGATAAAATCTTAAAGGCTAGTTTTTACTGGCCAACCTTGTTTTCAGATGTTAAGAAATTTGTAACTTCTTGTCATAAGTGTCAGATCTTTGAGGGCAAAAGAAAGTTGTTACCTTTACCATTAAAACCAATTTCCACAGAGAGACCCTTTCAACAATGGGGATTAGATTTTATTGAAGAAATCCATCCCTCTTCTTCTGGGCAACACAGATGGATTCTTACTGCCACAGATTACTTTACTAAATGGATTGAAGCTATCCCATGCAGACTAGCCAATGATTCTGTAATTATAGGGTTTTTAGAAACCAATATACTTTCAAGATTTGGTTGTCCAGAGAAAATTATAACAGATAATGCTGCTGCATTTAAGTCTAAGAAAATTATTAGTTTCTGCAATAAATATCACATCACTTTAGGCCATTCAACAGCCTATTACCCCCAAGGTAATGGACTGGCAGAATCTTCCAATAAAAACCTTATTAATATCATTAAAAAATTATTGGAAGAAAATAAAAAGAACTGGCATAAGAAACTGACCAATGCATTGTGGGCAGACAGACTTACAACTAAGAAATCAATTGGGACCAGTCCATATGAATTAGTTTATGGTATTGAGGCAAGATTTCCATCATCCTTAGGAATTCCTGTTATGAAGTTACTTCAGGAGGCTCAAGTGGAACCAAATGATATTCAGAGAAGAATTAACCAAACAATTCACTTGCAGCAAACCAGAGAAGAAGTGTATCAATGATCCCAAGTCTTGCAGGAAAAGTTAAAGAAAATGTTTGACAAAAGAACTAAAGCAGAAGATTTTCAACTAGGAGACAAAGTTCTAAGATGGGATTCCAGAAGGGAAGATAAAGGGAAACATGGGAAATTTGATTTCTTATGGAAAGGACCTTACATCATTCATGCTTTACAGGGAAATAACACATACTTTTTGAAGAATTTGGACAGTTCAGAAGCTGAGGAAGGACCAGTCAATGGTCGAATGCTAAAGCACTATTTTGATCCTATTTACTAGGATGTTCTGATGTTTTCTAACTTGTACATAATATATCCTTTCTAATGTATCAGTTTTGATTGGATGGTGACTTGTTGGAGTTGAAGCCCGAAGTGAAGGCCCTAAGCTTCAGAAGTTGCACTATCATATATACAATAAAGCTACCAGAAGAAGGAGATTACATGGTTCAGTTTGAAGACATTTTGAGGCATCTGACCTGCTGTTCTTGACTTTTCACAAGGAAAAGCCATCCCCAAGTGGAGCCAGTGTTAGAATTCTATACCAATAGGTGTCATTTTTCATGATTGTCTTGATTGAACTATGCAATATGTTCAAACATTTTTCTTGTGCAAAGGTGTTCCATATTCTTGAAAAATCAAAAAATCAAAAAATTTTAAAAAATGTAAAGAGGGTATACCCTAAAAGAAAATCAAAGGGTAAGAAAAATAAAATGGTCAAAAAAAGTGAAAGAAATGAACCCCAAACAAAAATAGACCAAGGAAAGTGTGCAAATCCAAATGCCACTACTATTTCATTTTTTGTAAATAAGTAATTGTGTGCAGCTTGTCAAAATTTTGCCACAATTTATGAAGAGTCAAACTATTTAAACTTGACTCATTCATTTTTCAATTTCATGTTGTAGAATAGAGAATAAATATCTGACCAAACAGTTTAATCTTGGCAGATAAGTAGATAGGTAGAGTTAATAAAAGGTGCTCAACAGTTTAATCTGAGCCCTTGGATGTAATAAGTGTAGACTTAGATAGGATTGCCATGTAAAAGAAAAAGAAGTTTGATGAGGGTTTTCCAGTCTAATAGCACCCTAATAAAGAAGAGAAAATGGTAGGGTAAGGTAAGTAGGGTAGGGAGATGTTGTTGCTGAAATTACATGTGATGAATGCTGGCCCTAAATGTGTTCAATCCTACTTTCATCACAAGTGCAAAGGCAGATGCTGCATTGGAAAAGTTCATAGAAAGCAAAGTCAAAATTATTAACTTCCCATCTCACTTTCTCCCTAAAAGTTTTTACTAATTTCCCCAAAGTGCTAAGGGATTTGAAGATTAAAGGGGCTCAAGGCATTTCCTTGACTTTTGGAAGGACCGGACCCTCGGCCTAATAATTTAAAAGACCTAAGTACTTGAAGTTATTCATCATTATATTCATTCACTTTTTAATCTTTTCCTAATTAAAATTCTATTTTACTTAGAAAAATCATGCTATATTTCATAAAAATCCCTCAAAATTACTTGCTATTCTAAATCTAATGTTGAAGTTGATATAATTCAATTTGCTTCAGAAATCTTCACTTTCTTAGTTGTGTAAAGAATTTTGAGTTTTCCATGTTCCTTTGTCATATTAACATTTAACTTTAATTATTAAATCCTTATACAAATTACCTTTTCCTATATGTATAACTCCTCCTATGTAATATCCCAAAAAACCTTTGTATTATACGTTTTAGCCAAAGTATTTAAACCCATATGATAAAATCAAATACCCACATTATAAATCCCTTTGGCTAAAAACATATCTATATAACTAGTCACGCCCCCTATGTTAATTGAATTGATTTAATTTAATTATCATATAATAAAAAATATATAAAAAACAAAGTTTAAACATGTATTTCATATGTTTAAAACGAAAAATAAATAAACCCCAAGTCCATCCGTAACCCCGACCCTCCATAAACCAAAGAGATTAATTAATCACCTGGATTAATTAATAATCTTACCCCTTCGCCAATCGAAAACATCCCGGAATGATTAACTCATAAATAATCGTCTCGGGCCCACACGTTAACTCCCCCGCCAGCTTCCCCTCCGGTCCACCGTTGGATCACTCCGCTGGAGATCTATGGCCCACAAACATTCTGCTAGCCATCCCCTATACGAAGATTAACGCACGAAATCGAAGCGGTTTCCAAACAGTGCACTGGCCACGCGTCGTGCGCTGAATGGAATCGCTACCAATTCATGAAATACCGCCTGCTCCAAAAAGCGGTGCGGAATTTACCACTTACCGCCCATTCCCCATGACGTTTCCATCGTACACTATGACGTCATCATAAAAAATAATAAAAAATTCCCCATTCTGACTTTGCAAATAAAACAAAACTTCGCGCATTTTTTCATTTTGTGTGTTGAAAGCAATTGCGTCCTCCATTCTGAAAAGTTTCAAAATCCACTATTAAACTGCCATTAACCGAATTTGCTGAAGAACTCTGTCAGTCCATTATCCAAGCGTCCATCAGCCGTCAATCAGTACCTGTTAAATACAACTTATCTTCTCAAAACAGGTATTTATATCATTCCCCATTTTTCACTCTGCAAAATCTCGCTGTTCGTTCAAAATTCTACACCAAAGACTATTACAGAGTATTTTGAGTCTTCTTTTTTTTCCCAGAATTTCAATTTCCTCTACAGAAAACTATATTTTCGATCTTCAAACTGGTAATTGCGCCCATTTCCATGAAAAACCCCCAAACTTTTCATTTTGAATACACAAGAACCAAAATGGAAGTCCCACTGGCTTTAAGTGTTGCTCCATTAAACGCCCCTCATAGAGAATTGGAATATTTACCATTAGTGGATAAAGATTTTCAAATCAAAGACTTACTTTTCAGTGAAAATCCCCTTCTAATTTATTGTCGCTGCAGAGATGATTATTTGAAAGGCTTGGATATCATTGGATTGTGGGAATCAAATCTCCCAAGATACCTTTTACCCTCAGTACATATCTTTCATGAGGTTATCCATTATTGCCATGCTAATTATGATCCAATTCAGAGAGCAGTTTTATCCCCAAACCAGAATGTCCTTTTTCATATCACTGCTCAATCTATCAATGATATGCTTCAATTTGAACCTGGTCAAAACCTCACTCCCTTGTTCGTGGGAGAATTGCTTGAAAAATATGCCCAGTTGTCCCCTAAAGAATTAAAGTGCATTTGTCAGACTTTCATGCTACCTGAACATCAGCCCAAGGGCCCACCTCCCTATGGTTGTTCCTTTTTTACTGAATTGGGCCAGATTATTCTGAATATGATTTCTTCTATCATGGGCTTTAATACTAGTGAGTATGTTGATGAATTAACCCTAGTATTATTGTCTATCTTTACTCCTGGACAGCCTCCTGCTGTCAAATATGACTATGCATCCGACATTGCAGACAAAATCCATGATCAATTCATGAGATTAGAAAATGAGAAAGTTTTCAAGTACTCTTCAATCATTTACCATCTCATGCTCTATTACCAGTCTGAAAACTTTCCTTTCCATGTTCAAAATCTTGATACTAAGGGAAACCCAAGGTCTGTAATATTTTGGTATGCCATCACACATAAATCCTATGCTTCCCCCTATTCCTATAATGAGTTCATTGACCTTTTCATACACCCTGCAACCACCTTGTTGATAGGAGTTGCTCCTCCAAGGCTCAGCAATGAAATTAAGAAAAATTTGTAGCTCTCAAGGCTGTACAAAGTTGGGGACTGGTACCTGTACCAAAATTATTCAGAAATCAGAATATATGGATGTGAACTTTGTCCATTCAAGCTGCCTAAATATGTGCCTATGAGACTTTTTGCCTTAGAGTATTTTAGGCAAATGAATAACTCTGATATTATTCATTTTTGTAACGCTAAGAAGAAAGCCCAACTCAGAATCAAAGGTCAGTTAGGTCCCTTTATATGCAATTCTAGGGATGCTAGACAAGAAGCAGAAACGATATTACAAGACCATTTTAGGTTACAAAAGAGTTTTTATTGGGTCCCCTATGACCCATTCAACTTTATTTGTGACAAAAGAATGAAGAATAAATCAGCACCATACTTCCACCACAGAATCCCAGAAATAGAATAGTATGCTAATAAAGATGAGTGGATGGAAGGAACATTAGTTGAACAGGATAGTGAATAGGTCAGTGTAAATAATGTCATGAAAGATCTTGAAAAAAAGAGTGACCTCGAAACTTTTTGGCAAGTGCAGGTACCACATATTGGCACTTCTTCAGCAGGGAATTTTCAACAGGGATTACAGGAAAACATTCCATCAATTGTAGTTGAATCCAAAGGCAAAGATAAAGAACCAGAAGTACAAGTCATTGAAACATTCACCATGACAGAAAAACCTCAAACTTCCAAGGTACAAGATCAAACACAGGTTTCTCCTATTCAAGTCAATCAGCCTGAAGTTTCAAATTTGCAGACTCTGTCTAATGAGGAAAAAGGCAATAAAAGACAAGTTAAAGATCCTACTCCTCCCAAGGAATCTTCACAACAACCTCAAGCTAAAAGGCAGAAACTAAATCCACTTCCTGAAGTAGAATCTATTGATGAAATCTTTGATCAAGAAAGGGAGGATAGTCAGCTTACTGGTTCAGTTAGTGAAACATATACAGGTCATAAAGTAAAAGAAATACAAAGACAGTTAAGCACTGAAGTGTCTTCATTCAAACAACCAAAGACAGATGCAGGAGACATAAAAAAGACATTTATCAGTATAAAAGCAAGGAATAATCCACTAAGGGTCCAGGTGTATAATCAGTATCTTAAAATGGCTCCACAAAATCAAGAGAGATTAATGTCAGCTTTTGACATTCAACAAGGGAAAATGTTAATGAGCCATTTCAAATCTAAAGTGCCAAAACCACAGACAACAGCTGATTACATCAGGACCAATTTTGAGGTCCTAGAAAAAGGTATTCATCCATTGGACCAGATAGAATTACACATGAAAACTGGAGAAATGATATATTCTACCCTTACTGACAAAGAAATGGCAGCTCATAGATTGCAAGATTCTTTGAATAATACAAGTACCCAGTTACAGATTGAAAAAGCTTCTTCTCAAGCAAAGGATAACAGAATAAAATCTTTGGAGGAAATAATCATCAGTTTGGGTCATAATCCCAAAGATATAAAAGGCGTTGAAGCATTGATTAAAAACAAGGATGATGACATTGCTGCATTAAGGAAACAATTGAAACTACCAGCTTCGAGGCACCCTTAGACTGAAGAAATAATGAAGGAAAATTCAGAAGAAGAGGTGATGGACTTACTTTTAAAAATGAATGAACGACTTGCTGATATAGAGAAAGAACTTGAGCAAGCATTAAAAGATAAAGAGTCCATTATTCCAGCAACTACATCACAGGCAGCCACAGGAACAGGTACATCAATCACAGGTCAACAAGCAGAGCTAACACAGGTGAACACTTCTGATAAGAGTTATGATGAATTAATCAAAGCAATGAATGAATTAAAACTGCAAGTGACATAACTCCAAAGTTTAAGGCTTCAGCTTTCGACTCTGGAAAATAAATATGATCAATAAAAAATAAGTGTTGCTGAGAAGACAAGAGAAATCAAAAAACTAGAAAAATCAGTTAAAGCATTGGAAAAAGATCTTACAATGGAAAGACCTGTAAGTGAATTAAAGGAAATTCTTTGGTATAACATTATTCAATCAATAAATAATGTTTGGTCTTTTATTCAAATCATATATGAACAACAGGATTTAGTTAGATTGGCTCTAGAAGAAATTGAGAAAGCAAGGGAGGAGTTAGGAAATATGCCAGAAGAAGCCAATGGACTTATCAATTTTTTGAATACTCAGAATAAGTATCAGCTTGCAGAATTTGGAATTCAGGACAGAACAGGAACCATTTTGGAAATCAAAAAGGTTTTTACTAAAAGGACTCTTATGCAAAACCTTGAAAGAAGGTGTTCAGACATGCAGCAAGAAATTTTTTCCTTCCAAGAAATATTTGATGTTATATTAAATAAAGGTTTTCCCAGTCCTATTAGTGAAGAAGGCAGATTAATGGATTTGGAAAGTTTTGTAGCAAAAATAAACAAACAGGTTAATGATCAAGCCAGTTCTTCGACCAGTACAGTAGCAGGAACATTGCCAACAGGGAAAAGCCTCTATGAAAAATTGGAGAGTTTATTTTATCTTGAACATGAAATAAAACATTTTTTTTCATATCAGCCTAACTTTTTCAAATACACTAAAGCTGATGAAACTTTGAGGAAATTACAAAGGACCAGAGTGCCAGAAGTTAAATGGTGGGAAGAGATGTTGGAACTTTTGTAAAACTTATCCTTGGGTGAAATTTTTGCCTATTTTACTGAGGTATATCTTGATAAAGGATAAATAGGTGAATAAAAGTCAAAGAGTATCAGTTCAGCAGTTAAAGTGTATCAGTAAGAATAAAAGAGTGTCAGACAAGCAAGACAGTCAAAAAAGAATTACTCAAGAAGACAGCAACGAGCTAAAATAGAGGAACTGCTTCTAGCACATTATAAAAAAGAGGAGACAGCACACAGCATCAACTGATTTATCTTATCTACGAGACCATATGTCTCCATTTGTATTGTAATCTATTCATTAGTCACCCTAAATTATATCTCTTTTGTTATGAGATATTGTTAATAGTTTTTTGTATAAATAAGCCCTCGAAATGAGTATTGAAGGTGGATTCTACTACTTTGCTGTGACATTGATGTTTTTGGAATAAAAGTGCTCTGGAGAAATTTATTTTTGGCTTTCTGGATGATAATTTGAAGCTCAAGACTTTTTGCAGGATTCATGTGTCGAACTGCAGTTCAATAAGTCTTTCTATCCTATGTTTTAAGTTTTATATCTGTTTATAATATCACTATGTTTCCATTTCTGAATAATTGACATAAAAGAATAAATCAGAACTTACTTAAGTGTACTTTGATTTTCAATTGCAGTTATTCCAAATGTTTTCCTCCAAACTAGTTATAAGCAATGAATTCTTAATTGCTCTTGTTTCGCTGGTTTGAACATTTTGATTACTATAGTAAAGAATTCTTTACTGTTCTTTATTTGTAATCATTTATTTTCTTTCTTTGAATATGTTGAAAGATTCTTGATTGCCTTTCATCCCTTCAAAACCCATTCCATCCACTTGAATTCCTTAGAATTGTTTTATGTTTGGCTATCTTGCCCTGCAAAGCCATCTTGTGTGTAGAAGATTAATCCAGTAAAGCCATCCTTTTGACTCCATAGCCCAATGGCCTAAAAATATTCAACCTTGCCCTTAGTTGGCGAATTCCACCATTTTCAAACAAACTCTTGGACTTATAACTAGCCTAAAATTTTCTAAGAATAAAGTTAAATCATAAAGAGAGAGCCCTCTCTGGATACAGATTGGCTAGATTCTGTATCCGAAGGTTGGTTTGTGGTTACCTCGGGTATACTTTCCTTTTCCACAACTTCAAGGAAAACCCGAGTGATAACAGGTCTAATCAAAGACTTATGTGTGAGCTTGACCCAGATTCTTGCTAAATGTATGGTCATGGATGTTGTGGTGGCAGATGTACCACCCAAGTATGGCATGCTACTATCTAGATCATGGGGAGCCAAGCTTCAAGGAACAATGCAGATGGATGGCTCATATGCCACTATCCCTTTCTTTGGCCAACTTAGAAGACTGTATAGAGAGTCCCAGATGAGATTTCTAGTCAGTAGCCTCGAGAAACCTGAAAATTCACCATTATACTCTGTGCACACAGACCTGGATTCTTTCATTCTTTATAATGACCGATCCTTAGGAGAGACAGAATCACAACACAGAGATCCAAGCAAGGACACAGAGCCCATGGACTTTAGCATAATGGCTGCCCTAGAAGAATACGATGAAGAAAACCATGGGCAGGGTACTGAAAAGGAAACTCTGAGTGAACTAGAACCAGAAACAGAACGTAAACAACAAGGTAGCCAACTCTCTGAACTCCACACATGTCATGAAGAAAAAAACAACCCGCAGCCTAGTACAGACCCTGTAACGCAACATAATGGCGAACACAGCTGTAGGGAAGGAAACAATGATGAAACAGAAAATGAACCCCTGTGGGAAATGAATTTCGATGGATCTTGTAATAGGAAAACTGCTGGAGCAGGGGTGTGGTTACGTAACGTAGAAAGTGATTATGCAAAGAGCCACGTTGTAAATCTGCATTTCAAATGCACAAATAATATTGCAGAATATGAGGCTCTTATTCTTGGCTTAAATCTGTTGAAAAAATTAGGAGCCCATAGGATAGCTGTGAGAGGAGATTCAGAGTTAGTTATCAGACAGGTGAATGGTGAATATACAACAAAACACCACAGGTTAAGAGCATATCGGGATGACACTCTAGATTTATTGAAAACATTTGTTGAATATGAATTTGTGTTTGTTCCCAGGAGTCAAAACGTTATTGCTAACGGACTAGCTGGCCTAGCTAGTTCATATCCTAAGACTCCAGCTAACCAACAAATCATCATTCAGACCAAATTCCGACCTGCAGTGCCAGACAACGAAAAATATTGGCAGGTCTTTGAAGGAGACAAACAGATTGAAGATTTTCTGGTGGGCAGAAACGAGTTTGAATTTTCTGTTTCAGACTCAAAATCTGATGACAGCTGCCCAAGTGAGAATCCCCCAGATGAACAAGAAATGCCCTGTAACATAGAAATAAACACTCTGACTCAAGAAACCGGAAATTTGAATGAAAACAGTGAGAACGCAGAAAATTAAGAAGTTGAGTTGCTGCATGCCAAAGAAAAGAATATACCTCGAGGCTTGGCGCTGCTAGAGGATATTTTTGACTTCGATGATGTGGCGAAAAAGCCCACTATAGAACATGCAGACTCTGATGTTGAAGAATGCAACATAGGCACTGAAGATAAACCCAAAATGATCAAACTGGCTAAGTCTATACCTGCAAACATGAAGAAGAGATACATTGACCTGTTTAGGGAATTCATTGATGTGTTTGCATGGAGCTATGAAGACTTAAAGGCCTATGACACCAACATCATACAACACAAGATACCCTTGAAGGAAAATCAGAGGCCTTTCAGACAAAAACTCCGCAGAATCAATCCAAAACAATTGCCTATAGTGGAAAAAGAGATTAAGAAGATGTACGATGCAGGCATAATAGTTCCTGTGAGGTTTTCTGATTGGGTATCAAATCTAGTGGCTATGAGGAAGAAAACCGGGGAGATCAGATTGTGCATAGACTTCATAAATCTTAATAGGGCCTCATTAAAAGACAACTACCCCTTGCCTAGAATGGAACATATCTTACAAAAGGTAATGGGCTCTAAGAAAATCTCCCTTCTTGATGGTTTTTTTGGATACGATCAAGTCTTAGTACTCCCAGCTGATCAACTAAAAACAACGTTTACCACTCCTTGGGGCACCTTCATGTATGTGAAAATTCCTTTTGGACTGATGAATGCTGGAGCCACCTTCTAGAGAGCAATGGATATAGCTTTCTCAGATGAGGTAGGACACTTCATAGTTATCTATTTAGATGACTTGACTGTCCTTTCCAAAACTGAAGAAGAACACTTGAAACATCTGAGAAAAGTTTTTGAAAAATGCAGAAGGTATGGTCTATCCTTAAATCCTAAGAAAATTGTTTTTGGGCTACAGGAAGGTAAACTTCTTGGTCACATTAGGATTAGGATAGATCCACAAAGAGTTGAGGGGATACTTCAAATCACACACCCAAGAAACATCAAATAATTGCAGTCCTTCATTGGGAAGATCAATTTCCTTAGAAGATTAATTCCCAACCTAGCTGAGCACCTTAGGAAAATGACTAACATGCTAAAGAAAGGTGCAAGAATTAAGTGGACTGTTGAAGCCAAGAAATCTTTTGAGTCAGTAAAACTTGCACTCACACAAGCCCCTGTCCTGATTAGCCCAGATTTCTCAAAAGATATTTTGATCTTTTCATTCGCCTCCCAACATACCGTGGCTGCAGTCTTACTGCAGAAAAATTCAGAAGGTAATGAACAACCAGTTGCCTTTTTCAGCAAAGCCTTAAGAGATGCACCCTTGAAGTACAACATTATGGAAAAGCAGGCCTATGCCCTGGTAAAGGCCTTAAAATACTTTAGGGTGTACATTCTGCATTCCCACACCATTTCTTATGTGCCAAATATAGTGGTCAAAGATATCTTGTCCCAAGACCCTGATGGGAAAAGGGGAAAATGGATTGCTACCATCTTAGAATATGACCTTGAGATAAATCCCACCAAACTGATCAAAGGTCAAGGCCTGGCCCAATTAATGGATGAATCTAATCTTCAGGCCCTTGAAACTAACATGATAAATGCCTTAGATGAGCAGGAAGGGTTGCTTGTTTTCATAGTTGAGGAGAAGTTTCGGAACTCTCCCTGGTATTCTGATATCCTTTATGTGCTCACCAACCTCAATGCTCCACCTGAATTGTCCAAAACTAAGGCAAGATTCTTGAAAATCAAAGCCAGAAACTATTTTATTCTAAATGAAAGATTATACTGGAAAAATCCAAATGGCCTATTGCTTAAATGTTTGCCTGAATCTGAAGCCGAAATAATTAAACAAGAATTCCATGCTGGAGAGTGTGGAGGCCACCTGAGTTGGAAAGCCACTGCAAACAAGATACTCAGGGCTGGTTATTATTGGCCCACACTCTTCAATGATGTCCATAGAATGATAGTTTCCTGCCACAAATGCCAGATCTTTGAAAGAAAAAGAAAACTTCTTCCCCTCCCTTTACAACCCATTACAGTTGAGGGTCCTTTTAGGCAATGGGGTCTAGACTTTATAGGGGAAATTCATCCAGCCTCTTCAGGAAAACACAAATGGATCTTGATAGCCACTGGTTATTTCACTAAGTGGGTAGAGGCCATCCCCACTAGGAGTGCCACAGACTCTGTCATTATTAGGTTCCTAGAAGATCATAGCCTCTCTCGGTTTGGCTGCCCAAGGAAAATAATCATTGATAATGCTGCTGCTTTTGGATCCAAGAAAATGGTTGATTTTTGTCACAAGTACCATATCACGCTTGGTCATTCAATTGCCTATTACCCTGAAGGTAATGGCTTGGCTGAATCATCAAATAAGAGCCTAGTGGCAATCATCAAAAAGTTATTACAGGAGAACAAAAAATCTTGGCACAACAAGTTGGTGCATGCTTTGTGGGCTGACAGGCTTACTACAAAAAAATCCATTGGCATGTCACCATTCCAGCTAGTCTATGGGACAAAAGTAATATTTCCTACCAGCCTTGGAGTTCCAGTAATCAAACTTGTCCAGGAGATCCAATCAGAGGAAGACAAAATGATAAGAAGGATAAATCATACAATCCATCTTCAGCAAACAAGGGAAGAGGTATATAACAGGGCTGTCAGAGTTCAGGAAACCATTAAAAGGCTATTTGACAAAAGAACCAAAGCTGTTGAATTCAAAATTGGTGACAAGGTTCTGAAGTGGGACTCAAGAAGAGAGGACAAAGGTAAACATGGAAAATTTGACAGCTTATGGTAGGGTCCATACATTATCCAAGATAATGTGGGCCCAAATGCATTTTTTCTACAAGAACTTGATGGTACAGAGCTTTTTGGGGGTCCTGTCAATGGCAGGATGCTCAAGCATTACTTTTGCTAAATTCCAATTTCCAGTTTCATTTCCATTGTACATACCATTGCAGTTTTTCATGTTTAAGAAAAAGAAGAAAATGTTCCAAAAACAGAAAGAAAGGAGAGGTTCAGATATGTTCAAAACATGAACCTCTGAAGTACAAAGATTGGCTCTAATAAACTCAAAACCTGAGCCAAAGAAGAGAAGACAGCCGATCCTAACATGCTCAAAATCTGGACCAGCAAGGAACAAAGAAGAATCAGCTCTAATGTGCCCAAAAACAGATCTGAGTCAAAGAAAAAGAAGTGACTCTAATATGCTCAAAACCCGAGTCATAGAGAAAGAAGGATGTTTCAAAACTGCAGATTTCATGCCTTCACAGTTTTGTTTTCAGTTTTCTACAAGTCTTCACTCCAGCAAGTCAGACAGTCTAATCTTGGCTTGGCTGTTTTTTCAATTTCCTATCTTAGAATGTAGGAGAAGAAATCTCTTGGACAGTTTAATCCTAGTAGATGTTAGATTAGGGAGAGAAGCATATGAGGCCAACTGTTTAATCTGGTCTCATGGAGAAATAAGGGTAGAAGTAGAATAGGTTTGTTTTCTGTTTCAGAAATAAATGATGTAAGGGGTCTGCTAGCTCAAATGCACCCTAGAGGAAAAAATGTTAGGATTGTAGAGTGGGTAGGTAGCTTTATTGGGAAAGGGGCTTCTGCTGAGGTAACATATTCATATTGTGGCAGCTGATCAGAGAAAGGGATGTGTCAAGCAGCAGGCAACTGGCCTACTCCAAAGATTATTTCTGGTTTCTTGCCTCCTTCAAGAAGAAGCCATCCCCATGTGAAGCCACTGTTAGCCCCTCTATGAAATTCTTGACAAGCAAGCTGGGGGCTATGTCATTTTGGAGACCTTCAAGGAATGAATCTCCCCTGAAGACACATTATCCTTGAGGTCTCTCTGTGCTTTGCCTTATGTGAAATTCCCCCTGCTGTTTTCCCATCTAAAACCTCACTGGTTATAATCTATGTTCCTCAAAAAACCCATTATTATCGCTTGTCCCCCTTGTTCAAGGTCCCCTTTCTTTCCCCCCAATTTCCCTTGTCTGTCCCTAAAATCCCCTCTAAAATCCCTACACCCTTTGCTTTCCCTTAATCCCCCTTTAAATCCTATTCTTACCCTTTGTCTAGCCTTTTTCACCCTTCATCCCCCTATCGTTACCCTTTGGAGGCCTCAAAATACATTGAAAATGGGTTAAAAACCCACTTCAGATCTTATAATAGGCCTCAGCCCCCTCTCTGATAGCCCCATGCCTTTTTTCTCTCCATATAACCCAGCGCCGTGACCCAAGCGCTAACCCCAAAGGCGCTTGCCCCATAGGTTCATCGGGCGCGATTACAACCATCGATCCTCACGGATTGGACGACGATCGTTGCCCTACTAGCCTTCCGTATTTCCCCCTCCGTGAATCATAAAACCTTTTAATAAAACTTTATAAAGTCCCACCATTACGCATTATATCACAAAACCTTATTATAAAGTTTTATTGACCCGGTGGTCCCCCCCTGCAGTGCATCTCCGTCGTTCGTTTACATCCGCTAGATCTAACGGTCCGCAGTTAATCCATATCGGGCGCGATCTCGACCGTAAATCTGTACAGATCGGAAGGTGCGGAGCCCATCCGCCCTATGGACCCCGCCGCGCACTGTTCCAAACCCACCGGTTTATTTCGCACCGCTTTTGGGCAATGGGCGGTATTTCCTGATAGCCCAGCGATTCCACTCATCGTCTACCACCTGTCCTCCTGTACGATTACAAAACCACTTTCCCCGCCCGTTAAAGTCATCCCCCGCGCATTATTTCTCGACCACGGATGCCCAGTGAAATTGCCGAAGATCGTCCGATCTGGAGCAGCCCATCCGATGGCTATCGGTCGTCCAAGGTGCACGAAGTTTAATGAATTTGCACATGCGATATCTCATGCCCTGGCCCATCGTCCATCATCCTCCGCTGTTGATCCCGCCACGATTGACGGTCCCGATTTGTCCACTCGCTGCTGACTTTTCCACTGTCCCCGGTCCCGCCACGTCATCTCCACGTACATCCTCCGTACATACTCCCATTCCATTACATATAATTGGTTCGTTTCGTGTTTTTTAACATTTTTTCGTTCGTTTTTCGCTCTGCAGACCGCCACCTCCACCAGAGCATATTTCCATTGTCCCTCTGCATTTTTCTACCATGTCACCAATTGCACGGCCATTTCCTCCATCCACACTGCATCCATTGCCCCCTGTCCATGATTTTCTTCACTGATTTCGTGTTTTGTAGGGTTGTGAATGATTGAAGACTGTCAGGATGCGCCATCTCTGCTACAAGGACAGAGAAATCAAAGAAGATCATTTACAGAGGTAGAATTTATATAAAGAATGACCCGGGAAGGTGAAGACAAGACTTGCATTAAAGAAAGGCAGAATCCAAACTTTAAAAATCTCCTAGCACCATTAAAACTCGAGCTAACCTGTCAGAAGCAAAAATGAAGCGACAGAGTGTTCCAGTGCAAAACAAAGGAGATTGAGGCACGCTAATGAAGATCTTGAGCCTTAAATCAGTATTTTAAGAGGCAAAGCACCAGTTTGAAGACCCCGAGGATCAATCAGAAGGTCTTGAGCATGAGTAAAAGGTAACATCAGGGTTTATTCGTCAGCAGAATGTTTTTCTTCATCAAGTACAGGGCGCCCATACAGCTTTTATTATGCACAATGTCCCTGAAGGAATTTCCACCCTAACAATAGTTCAAAACTGCCAGAGCATTTATATGACAGACCTCTCAGTAGTTTATTTTATTTTTGTTCAAAGCACCAGGAGTACTAAAGCCGAAAGGTCTCAAGATCATATCCGAAGAAGATCACTCTTTCATAAAGTGATGACAGAGATTAAACACTCAGCAGTCAAACAGAATGGGTTTCGGCCCTCCAGTCATTTTTGTGTTTAATATTACATTTAGTGTTCACCTACCCCCTCAGTCAATCTTCTGTTCATCTTCTGCTATAAAACACAGAGGGAAACATTGTAAAGGTTGTTGATGAGACATCAGAGAAATGCAAGCATTTTCCTCTTGAGACAAGTTCTCTGTGTAATATTGTAAGATAGGCTGAGATTTGATGTATTCAGACTGAATGTTCAAGTTGTGGGCAATGATGTACCTGATTGGTGTTGTCTTTAATATGACAAGCACATTTCTTTGGATCATGATCTAAAGCAGCTGGTGATGTTTTCTTATCTCTGTGTTTGATTTCATTTCATTCCATTTCTACAGGCTCGCATCAGAAGTTTGGCATAAGATTTACCCTTGATAGGTACCTTATGTTGCTGCTCTCCCATCCTTTTATGTTTTCTGCTTATATGTGTATCTGAATATTGATTTCATTTGGTTTAACCAGTGTAGTGTATGTTATTGCCTACTCTCTGATGTATGAATTAATGAAATCTATGTTTAGATGTTCTTGTTAGGATTTAGTTGGATGAGTTGAGAACACTGGGAGGTCTAGAGCCCTGCCTCTGCCTCACTAGGATCTTTCCATCTCATTAAGCCTTTCTAAGATCCCTTGTCCTGCCTCTAATTTTGTCCAAGTAGGTCTAGAGTTAAATGACCTCTGACCTGATCTATAGACAGGATTGGCTGGTTCCCCCTCACTCATTTTCAGTCCTTAATGTTCCATTCCATCAACCATCTTTTAAGATCCAAATGCTCTAGATAACTAGCCCAACTGAAAGCTTGCACGTTGAACACAATTAAATCCTTTCTTGACTCCATTGCCCAATGGCCTTGATGTTCTCTGAGTTATCTACCTTAGCCTAAATTTTCCTCTTTTCTCATCCTTGTATTATATTGGACCCTTCTTTCCTGATTCCCAACAACCAAACATAAACAATCAAACAAACAAACCCCGTGCCTATAACTAGCCTAAAATCATAACTTAGAGTCTCGAAGACATACACTTTGACTCATATAGAGAGATCCCTCTCTGGACCTAGGAGGGCTAGATCCTAAGGTCTGAAAGTGGTTCTATGTTGTCTCATCTTTTGGTCTTGTCAACCTGGCCAAAACATGGGAACCCCAACAGGGTTGAGGAGGCTCGCCAAAGATAAAAAGGAGGGCATAGAATCAAGGATAGGATTCAATATTCAGTTATATTTGGTATTTTGACTACTTTCATGCTTTTTCTATTTAGCTGTGGTTGAAACACTTCTTAGTGCAAGGAGTTCTCGGCGGGGATTCCATCTTCTCTTTGGATAAACTTGCTTAAGGGATGAAAAGGGAAGGATTTGAGCTTCAATTTCATCATTTCTCTTAGGGCCAAACAACCATCAACATCTATAGTGAAGTTACCTTTAGAAACTGCGTCTTTTATGCAGGGGTAGCAACAGCAGGGTTGCACCCTTAGATTTTATGCTAGTCTTTGAGGAGGAGGTGTTTATTTCCCTCCGGCAGATCTAATTAAGAGGGAATAGGGAAATTTTATGTATTATTCATCTATTTTATGTTGCATTAAGCTATGCTTAATACATATTTGTATTAAAATGCATTATTTTCCGCAGTGTTGTTTTTTGTACATGTATATTTCCAGAAACCCTTGTCGAGTGTCTTGTTTCTGATGTAAAAGAGGTAAAACCTCCATTTCTTTACTACATGATTAATATAAACATCTGATCAGTAATATTTAATCATTTTATATAGAAACCCTCATGGTAATTACGCTCTCATAGTCTTCAGAAATTTTGCAGTTGAAAGTCATGGGATTGGGGTGTTTTTGAGCTATCTCTAGTTGGGGAGACTTGTTTAACTTAGCTAGAATGATTTTTTTGAGCTAAAATTTGATATGGAGGATGTATAATGTATAAAACTCGGGATCCAAGTCCCATTTCCCATATTTATTGTGTTAGTTTTTTAAAATTATGTTCTTATGGTCTAGAATGATGCATTTCCTCATTCCGGGAGAGAATAGTGAGGTAGATCTCTACTACTGATTATTCATTTGATGGTTAAATGTCCCTTGTACATATTATAAATTTATATACATTGTTATATCCATGATTTCCTGAAGCCCTAACTTTGGAATATCTTTAGATATTCTATTTTATGCAGAAAAGCCCTATTTTGGGATATTACAAATAAATTCATGAGGAGAATCATGCAACAAAGGAAAATATACTTCTTGAATGATCCTCAAAACCTAGTATCAGTATCTATAGAGAAGGTGATAAATGCCAATACTAGAAGGAATCCTAGGGAAATCATGGCAAAAAATGTTTATTTTGCTACAATAGCACAATAAAACTTTTAATATTTGTTGAATGAGAACACTAGATTAAGAAGAGCATTAGTTGCAGTGAAGAAACATGCGAAACACCTTGCTGCGAAGAACCAACAATTATATTCACAAATCTTTAGCATAGTATAATGGTAGTCATCCACGTAGAGGAACTAAGGCTAATGGAGGATATCGTGGCATGATTATATGATGAGATGATACTGATACAACAAGTGGTGGCTCCCCTCATTGGAATTCAGAAGAAAGCATAAGAAGTCCTGCATCTCCTAAAATTGGAACGCAGAGAATTTGACCAACTTTAAGAATGGTCTACCAGATATCTAAATGTTCCACCACAGTTTGTTATAAAATATAGTATTTCCATTGAAATGGACCAAGTGTAGCTGAGACTCCATCATCATAATTACATCCATCTTGGATAATAGGTGATTAATGCCATTGTCTCTTATGGTTGTTTGCACAATGGTTTCAAGTCTCTAGCATAGAAAAATGGGATGCCTTTAGTAGGATCACTTGAAGAAATCAGAGATAGGGAGATCATATTCAAGGAGATCAGGTAGTACATAGAACAAATCAAGAAAGCATTAGAACAACAAGTATTAGAGATCACCAAAGTCGTGATTCTACAATATTCCATCACGCCAATAAAATCTCACATGAAACTATCATGGCTATGGAATCACGCACAATAAAGCTCCAAGGCCATACTAAAAGAGGCACTAGAGGTGAAGATGTGGTACGTGGTGAACTTTCCATTTCCGGTCAGAGTCATATCTTAGTTGAGAGCATAAAACACTTACATCACAGGTGACATCCATGAGGAAGAAAATGATTTTTGAATTTGATAAGACTTTGTCCTATTATTAGTGTTGGGCCAAAATTGTAATCTACGAATAAACTACACTTCCCTAGACTGGTGTCTAGTCTAGAACAACAGGTGAAAGTCTGCACTACCCTTTTTCCTAACTCAGAACAGATATACAGAGAGGCATTAGGGGAATTTTGAGGTCTAAAATCGGCCTCCTAAAAAAAATGTACAACAAAAATAAACTTTATAACAACCAATAGGATTCAAGATGATGATGTCAACCATGAGGGATGATTTACCATTTTTTAAATAAAAGGGTAAAAATATTAAAAAATAATAAAATAATAAAACTACTTTTTCAACTCATATTTTCAACTTATCTCCCACAATGTTTACTCAAATTTCAAGTGGGAGTACTCGTTGGATGCAAAATTTAATTCCTCATCCAAGGAGTACCCATGTTGCATACTTTCAATGAACCCTGCTACATGAAAAATGGGAAATACATGATTACAATGCGTTTTTATGTATTAATTTTCATGTTAAGACCCATCGAGAAATATGCAACATAATTACTCATGGTCCGGGTAAATTTTGCATCAGCAGCACTTCAATTTGGTAAACTTTGGGAGATAAGTTGAAAATACGAGTTGAAAAAGTAGTTTTTTCATTTTTCCCTCTAAAATTTGATGAATTCATCAAATATTATTTGATTTTCTCCACTATTATTTTATAATTTCCTTAGGAGGCCCATTTTAGACCTCAAAATTCCCCTAATTATTGGATGCTTACTTGTTTCAGTCGCTTCCACTACAACCTCAACTTCAAGCGGTTTTAAATAGCTGAATGCTTCCTGCAAGAAAGAGCACTGAAACAACATAAGATGCAATAATATAGATATCTATTCAATTTAATTATTCAAATCAGTTCAGCATAAACCACATTCATCAACCAAGATCTTACAACATGGAAAATCAAAGTAAACATAGATGCATGTAAGGAAAAACAAGAAGTACTCTTTATTGATGATAGAAGGAGAGGTTACAACCTAGTGATTGATTCATCGTGACCTTCCAACAAAGTTCCCAAGTCTCATCATAGCATAAGTCTCTCCAACAGCAGCTCCACAAATCAAACTCTCTATTGAAAATTATTTAGCATTTCTCTACTCAAATTCTTCCTCCTTGAACACTTAGATCTATATCCAATTTATAGATGAACTGTAGGTTGTTTTGCAATAAATTGCATTCCAAAAATAGGCAAGACATGTTTTCCAGTCATGTAGATGTCAAATGGACACTTGGATCTGAAGCATGACACATGTGAACCCTTCTAGAAGACACTGGCCAAGTGGAGATTCCGGAACAATGAGAATTTCACTCCCAATGTGACCAACGCACCTTTGAATGTCGGGAAGTGCTTTGAAGAGTAGCCTTGAATGGGGCTACCTGCATATGAAATGCACTTAGGCCCCTTAGAGCCTATGTTGGTGAGCTCCCACATGTTTAATAATAAGCTTCAAACCATGGAAAACCCTTGCTTTGATGAAAATATTGTTTGATTTATGTTGTTTCCTATCTTAGGGCATATAGCAACTGAGATGATAGGGAATGATAGACCCTTTGATCATCAGTCTTGGAGATGATGCCCAGTTAACCAGGTCATTTGGAATGGTGCCCAAATTGACCTACAACAATTAGTTTTGTCTCATATAACCACTATCACATATGTAATTTGTATTTTTTAATAAGTTGCATTCATTTAAGTCTAAAAGACACATGTGGAATGTGAAAATCCACACATGGAATGTAATAAGTCATGTATAGAATATGAAAAGTAATAGGAGTTGAAGATTCATGAGGAAGCTCAAAGGTAATGATCCTTTGCTATAAATATCTCCTCATAAGTCAAGCTAAGGGCTTGGATTCTTGGAGTCTTTCCTTGGCTTCTATTGTAGTCCATAGGAGATAGATTATTCTTTGGAGAAGCAAGTTGAGGCTTCATGTTCCACTACTAGATTTTGTGTTTAATCTATGTAACAATTTACTAGGGGAATTTAATTCATAATTAGAATCTCTATGAGACGACACTTCTTCATATATGTATCATAAATGTAGTAGGACTATTCCTGTTATGTCTGCAGTATATGTTGGTTTAATTACATACTAAGTTTAATGAAATATTTTGTTGCTTAGCTATGACTATTATTGAATAAGTATTGTTATGCTTTCATGATTGTTGTTTAACGATATGGACTAATTTGCAGGTAATCATCAAGCCTTTCTCTTTGTTCTCAAGTCTCCCCTTTAGGATAGTACTATTACTTTATTAATCAGAGGCTCTTTTTCCTTTACCAGCCATGGAAGTTACCTGTGCACCTTACATTTGGGGTCTTGCAAAGCTTGCATATTTTATTCCCAAAAGAGGTGTTTCGATCTCTTATGTATGTTTTATAAACAAGGAATATATTTAAAACCTTTGCAACAATGGTTGTATTGTATAAATGGAAGGGAATCCTACACCAAATGATGTGAGGTCTTATTGGGACTTTATATTCGGGAGATCCCATTACATGTTAGCGACTTCTAGCACCATCAACATTGTGGTGCTAGAAGCAGGAAAAATGACAAGGTGAACCTATGAATTATATTTGAATATCTTACCTTTAATGGCTTCATCCAAGATCATAATCCCGAGGCATTTTTCCAGAGTTTGAGATCTTTCAATCCCCAAGGAATTTTTATATAACGTGTCACATTTAAAATTTGATGGAAAGGGTACAAAATCCGTCCTTTATTACGTAATTGATTTTGTTAAATTTTGTTTTTCAAGTGGTTTTTATTTTGAATAAATCATTGGAAGGTTTTTTACCCTTACGTTGGATGGTCATGCAAATTAATGGTGCTATTATTTACCCACTACTTTTATCTCGTCTTTTAAGCACTTGGTTAATGAGATCCATTTCATTTTTAACAAATACAAATATAAATATTTCCTTAATGACATTGATAATATTATAATGAAATTCAATGAATCACTTTATCATTTTTCTAACCGATTCCTTCATCTTTCTTATGAATTTCTGGATGAGGATGTGGGCTGAAAATTCTTGGATGAAAAAATTTGTTTCTCAGTCAGGATATCAAAAAAATATTTTGAATCAAATTCATAATTTCCTCCTATTCAAATGGAGCTTCAACTTCCTAAAAATAAATATTATGTTCCTTTTGTTCCATGTCCTCCTCCCTTTTTTGTTTTTTGTTTTCAACATGAACCGATCAGTAAATTAGAAGATCAATTTCCTCATGAAGAGTTGATTTTTCTTTCACATGTTTCTCTTGAGGATGATTTTTTTGATCCTATCAATAAATAATATTTGAATCTTGATATCTCTCTTGTCAATCCTCAACCTATTAATCAAGTTGAATCATTGGACAACCATGACTCTGATGATTTCCTTTTCTTTGAACTGTATGGAGATGATGATTTAAATCTCATGGATGAATATTTGTTTCTGTAAGAAGATTTATATTTGAAGAAGTTTCAAATGGAGTTTGATGCAATTATTGAAGATTTCCTTTCACGTATGGCTCCTTTCAATCAAGAAGATGGCATGCTTATCATTGAATATTTTTGTGGTAATCTCAAAAATCTATCTAAGCAACCTCAATTCCCTTATGAATATCATGATTTGAATGATGTCTCTTTTTTAAATAAGAATCTAATTGTGTTTTCTCAGTATAATTTTCAATATTTTCAGAATTGAAAGTGAAGTTGGGTGAGTAGGACACTTCAACCTAAACTGATGGTTATGTCAGGTTCCTGTCACCCGGATGGTGTTCATGAATTTTTTTTTTTCAGTTTGATGTTTTATCACAAAATCTTGTTGTAAATGTCATCTTGTGGGATGTATATTATCTCTTGAGGGATTCTCATTTTATTCACATAAAATTTTAAACCCTCAAGGAAGAAAGTTTAATTTGACTGTTCAAATTCAATCACTATATCGCACCTCAAGAAAATATTTAATCTGCAATGTGAAAACATAGAGTGGCCTTAATGATTGTGAAATAATTCAACCTGAAATCCCATTTGCATAATCCATCGAAAGTTTTAACTCTCACAATAGCACAAATTGTGGTCAACCTGTTGACTTTGCTTACGATATGGATTTGTGTTTGATCAATATTTCTTGTTAATTTTTTCCTAAAGGTTGTTTCCATGATCCTATTACATATTCCCTTGAAGATTCTTATCAATCAAAATATATGTCTCATGGACTACACCTGCACGTGGTTAATCGAGTATTGTATGGTCATGAACCTAGTATTTGTTGTAGTTGTGCATTTTTTCTTCTGGTAAAGCAGTCAAGTGTGTTACACCATTGTGATTGCAGTTTCGGTTTCTATTTGTCGGTGTAGATGTTTGAATTATTTTTCCTTTTCACTGCATTGCATTTCATTCTAGTCTTACACGATCACATATTTTGACCTAAAGGTCAGGAGAATATTTTATGGATACATTGGAAGTTCCATTTCACATTACTCAACCCAATACTTTTTAATTTATAATATGATATGTTTCATTTAGTTAGATGAATTGCATTCCTGTTTGCATTTTCATCCTCTTGTTTTGTTCTTGAATAAAACTAGTTTTGAGCTTCAAGATGATGGAGCTAATATTTTCTGAAAGGTAAGTTTCTATAACATACAACCCTATTATATAATAAATTACCTCCTCAATAGCTTAGAGGAGAAGAAAAACCTAGAATGGAAGAAACCTAAGTTACAGACATATTTTCCAAGGTAATACAACTCAAAAATAGTCGTAGAGCATGCTAACATAGTCCATGACCCAACAGACTGCGTTAACCTAGGCATGAATGCTCTGTCTTGCCTATAGGGTCATGTTTTTCGATTTTCATGAGCTTTCGGAGGCTTAAACATTAGTTAACTCACCGACACTCTGTATTTCACTCAATGTTGACTCTAAAAATATGAAAATATTTGCCTCAAACTTGCCTTTGGAAATTGCCTATCCTAATAGAAGAAAAAAAATAAGGAAAGAGAAATAAAGTAGAGGAAGCATCTAGTTTTTCCCCAAAATGAACTTATGGAGAAATTTGCAAAAGTTAAGCCTCCCATTACCTATATATTAGAGGCTAGGCCATAGTAATAGGGATAAAAATATGTGCACATTTATGCTATCGAGACACTATTGAAAGAGAGAGAGGAGCTAGGAGTTAACGGAAGATTTGTTGCGAAAATCATGGTTCTACTAATGCTTCTCAGAACTGATAATACAAATCTCCTTCTATTTTTTCTATGTCATGATATCAATACTTTTTTTTCTGTATCTGTTGATCCAATGGCGATACTAATTCTTTGTCACTGATGGATGCTATATTTATATGTTTTTAAATGGTTATGTATTGAATTTTTGAAGTTGCATATGCTATGAATATCACTTGGAGCCCTTCTTATGTGTAGGTCCTAATCGAAGAGTTGGCCAAGGATTATTTATCTTTCACATTGAAAAACCATAACAAATTGGTTCTAAGGACAAGAAGGTAACTCTTCTCCATCACTTTATAAACTATTAGATTAAAATTGATATGTTTGCATGTATCTTGCTTGAACAGTTTCATGTCTCCCTTATGTCCTCATAAACCTGAGAGATTTTTCTATCCACCATTCAAGCATTAATTCCCATAGAAAAATTGGTGACTTAACTTTGGATCATTCTTGGTTCTTGAGTTTTATATCCTAGCCCCTAGACATATATCTCTCTTTGCGTCTTTTTGTGCTTCTCTAACTAATTCTGGTCACTCTATCTTCTTGCAAGATAGTACGGTTTTTCACAACCTTTGATTAGACCCTAATATGACCTTTTTTTGAGTTAGTTTTTTGTAGCACACCCCCATAGTGCCTTCGAGAGTACTATAAAATTTCCATGTCTCCTGTACAATGTGTTAACCCTACTACTAATGCCTTGTATGCCTTAGATTACTGTGAAATAAGAAAAAACCCCTGACATCCACTCCGTTATGTGGATTTTAGTGTTTGAAAAACTTAATTATGGTATGTCTCAGGATATTTGTTGCTGAACTCTTTTCTTATTGGTTACATGAATGCTATTTTTTTCTTTTTAAAGAATATATTAATTGCATTTGATTTTGGAAAAATTAAAAGTGAAAATCTTTATCTTTCTATCATTTTAGCTGGTTATGTTCTATTATATTGGGTTTGTTATAAGAGCATTGCATGTCTGCATTTGTTTTCTTGTCTTAGGACTAAATTAGGGATTTTTTCTTATAAAATGGTGTATATTTACTCTCTCCTTGTAGGAACTCTTATTCATCGTAATGAAATTGAAAAGAATTTTTCCTGCATGGTTTGAGTCAGAGTCTCACTAAATTCCACATTTCAACACCCCCTCCAAATACATTAATCAAGTTCACTTAAAATAAACCTCGTAATAAAAGTAATCAACAAATCTTTGTTAGAATACACCCATATTAGTTTAGGCTAGCATCTTGAGATAACATGTTATGAGTAAACTGCCCAAGACCACAAAAATTGAACTAGTGTATTTAAAGAGAGAAAATCCTGCTACACTCACATCATCTAGGACCACTTATCTAACAAGGAAGTTAAGCATGAGACACCATCAGAGTGTATGATAAGGAACCCCACCTTCAATTGTATTTCAGAGGGTATTCTATGTACTAGGGATCCCTTCGGGGATATTAGAGTTTATTCAGGGAATAAGGTGTTCTGCTCACACAACATATTTTATACGGCCATGACCCGTAGGTGGTGTCTTTTATTTGGAGGTAACCTTAGTTTCCATACTTTTAGGGATGAACATAAGGTAACTGGGGTGGGTTGCCCTGATACTTAAATATATGAACCTACTCCGTATTTTTTTGTTGGGAGGGTACTCGTCTTCATGGGAGTGCTTGGCCCTTTCTTACCAAGGTTTGGGAGAAGCTTAAGATTAATCATAAATGTACATTTGGACAACTCTCTCTTATATCCATTTGATACCTAATTTCATCTCCAACTACTTGTGGCTATAATATATATTTATTTTCGCTGGTTTCTTTCTAATTTCCTTTATATTTTTTTATTTTGTTTTTGGGAGTGTGCTCTTTGCCAATGAGACTTATAAAAAGTACACTTAATTTAAAATTCGTGTTAAAATATATATTTCACCATGGCTACATTCCTCCCTCATCATCTATCTAGACGACAACGAGGTATTCCTCCACTGACTCTAAAGGAACTTTCACACTTCATTGAATCAGGTTCCCCCTCTTCACAAGGGAATTAGTCTCCAATATCAAACACTGAATCCATTAGGGGAATTTTGAGGTCTAAAATGGGCCTCCTTAGGAAACTACAAAATAATAGTGGAAATAATAAAATAAGATTTGATTACATCATCAAATTTTAGAGGGAAAAAAATAAAAAAAAATACTTTTTTCAACTCGTATTTTCAACTTATCTCCCAAATTTTTTGCTCAAATTTTAAGCAGAACTACTTTTTGGATGAAAAATTTAATTCCTCATCCACTAAGTACCCATGTTGCATATTTTTGATGGATCCTGCTACATGAAAAATGAGAAATACATGAAAAACGTGATTGCAATCACGTTTTTCATGTATTTCTCATTTTTCGTGTAGCAGGGTCGATAAAAAATATGCAACATGGGTACTCCTTGGATGAGGAATTAAATTTTTCATCCAATGAGTACTCCTGCTAGAAATTAGAGTAAAAAATTTGGGAGATAAGTTGAAAATACGAGTTGAAAAAGTAGTTTAATTATTTTATTGTTTTTTAATAATTTTACTCTTTTACTTAAAAAATGGTGAATCATCCCCCATGGTTGACATCATCATGTTGAATCCTATTAGTTCTTATAAATTTTATTTTGGTTGTACATTTTTCTTAGGAGGCCCATTTTAGAGCTCAACATTTCCCCAATGCAAACAAAACTTCCCAAAAGACTATGTTACATGAGGATTTATTTACTGAAGGTGTCATACCTCACTTTAATCCTCCACTTACTGAACCTATTGGGAATTTTTTTTTAGGTTGAGCCTATTCTTGTCATGTATTCATCAGTTTCCACTTAAAACATCTTGCTAGAATCCAGTGGGTCATGGTGCTTTGTGGACAATTTTTCTCCACTACGACTTCCCCTACTTACAGTCAGTGAAACACCATTTATTAGTCACCCTATTATTAAAACTATGCCTAGTTCAAGCATTACAACTACACATGTTATGAGTGGAGTTCATTACCTTCCTGTCTCTACACCTTTTTTTCAGCTCCTGGACCTTTGGCTATCACCTATAATGGTCCTGTTAGTATGACTACCTTCAACAATACATTTGGTTGGAATACTGGTGAGCCTTGGTATTGCACCAAGAATGCTACAACTCCCAGGGGATGCCCTACTTTACTTTATCAACCCGGGGTTCATACAAAATTTGAGGTGACAATGCTATATACACATCAAATGCATTATGTTCATGTCATCCTCTTCTAATTCATGAAAGGGTGCTATTTCTTAAATTATGAGAAAACGTGGAAAGTAAATTTCTAGAAGGAAATGACAGAAAGGAAACCGAACTAAATTGATGGAAAGGAATGCCAAGAATGAAAATAATTTAGTTTACAGAAAACAGATAGCAGAAAGGAAATTAATTATAAACCACACTTAACTTGGAAAAATGGCTAAATGACCTCTACCTATCCTATGATATATCTACCATACTCCTATCAATGAAACTAAACTATCCATGTCTTAATTTTAATTAAAAAGAATTAATTTGCAGCTTAGAGGGAAGAAAAAGGGCTAAGAGGGCTAGTGGGGGGTTTAACACATGAAATGAGGTTTGGAAGATGAAATAAGGGGTTAAACCCTTAGAAATATTTATTATATTGTGAGAAATGGCTTTGGAGCAGACATAGGGAGTTAAACCCTTAGGAAACCTTATTATAATGCAAGAAATGACTTCGGAGTGAGAGGAACTTCAAAATGCGATTCAAGAATGCGATGGATAACAAAAGTTGCGATGCGTGATGTCACAATCACAACTTCACAAGTTTAAATGGATGGAATTAAGGACTTAACATAATGAACTAAATTGTGCGCAGTGCGAAGAGTGACGTGGTGGGTCGCGAATCACAATATCGAAAGTTTATAAGTATAGTGGTAAGGATTAACAGGAATAAACTAAATGGTGCACAGTGTGAAGTGCGAAGAGTGACGTGGCGGGTCGCGAATCCAAATATTTCAATTTTACAAGGATAATGGTAAGGATTAACGAAAATAAACTAAAATGTGCGAAATGTGATTTGTGCTGCGGTAATGGTTGCATGTGGCGATTTTTGATGTGATAAGTTTCGCGGGATGAGATTTGTGATGTGGTAAGTTATGCGAGATGCGATTGGCAATGTGGTAAGTTCCATGGGATGTGATGTGCGATGGGGATGACGTGGCGGTGGAAAAATCTAAGGGTTGTGATTTGCGATTTCGCAATTGCAAAGAATGAGAATGAGTGTTAACGGTAGAAGGTAACTAGTGCGAAGTGCGATTTTCGATTTCAAAATATTGCAATCGCAAGGAATGGACGATAAGTGTTAAGGTAATCGTTAAATGCTGTGATTAAAAAGTGCGACATATGGTGGCAGGAGTCTCGAGGATAAAAGGCATAGGTTGGGTTTTCGATGGTTCTATATGGTTTTTCATGTGTTTTTCGTAAAAAGGGTAAGGCGGCTGTGAACAGAGAAAAACAGAGAAGTAAAGCTGAAGAGCTTAAGGGTGTTCAAAAGAAGGTAAGTGCGGTGCTAAGGTGAGAAGTAAATGAGGGAAATGGAAGTGTAAGAGCATTTCTTAGAAGTGAAGCACACCTGCACATTCATGTACAGGAAAGAGACAGAAATGTCGGATGAAATAGTGAAGGAAAGGCTTGGACTTGGTAATATGAATTATTTCTCGAACTCGAACAAAAAGAAATTTTGGCCTATGGAAAGGTCTTCCCCTACTCAAAATCTATTGACAAACATTAGATGGGGGAGACTTGACCACATTTTTGGAGTTTTTCCTCTCTTTCACTATGCATAAGCAATTAAAACTACAAAAATACAAAAACTAAATAGAAATGAAACTTATTAGAAGTAGATATAACTTAAATGAAACCAAGATTGAGTGATATCCTCTTTGTGTTGCTCAGCTGCCTCTGGAATTCAAATTGCTAGAGAGAACCCTTGGGGATCCTTCAGCTGCTTGAGGAATTTAAATTGTTGGATAGAATCTTTGGGATCCTTCGGCTGCTTTTGAGGGTGGACAATCCTCCTATAATTTATGCTTGTTTTTTCCTCCAAGTCTTTGTGATAAAATCTTTATAAAAATTCTTAACAAATCATGATTTTATACACTCAACCTTATATTATGCACTTAGAGTATGTTAGCCTTAATCACCACCTATACTAGCATCATAAACCCAAATAATAATAAAAATGCAAGAAGAGGAGATCTAAGAAGGAAAAAAGGTGACTATTAACCCCTCTAAATATATCTAATGATGGAGCTCATCATCACCCCAATACTAAATGGTTTCTCATCCCTTGAGAGACTGATCCTCCCCCTCCATCCTTCAAAGATTTGAAAACCCCCTTGGTTTCCCGAGGAAGAAGTGTGGGAGTTTCCCTAAGGGGGTAAAATCCATAATTATTTTATTCTTTCTCCCATTCTCTATCATGTGCATCTGCATCCTCTTCAGCAGTTAGCCCCCGCAGCAGAGGTGGGGTGAGATTTAGTCCCAACCATCAGATATTTTTGGCCTACATGGCCCTCTTGTATAACGATGCCCTTTCCAATGCACCCCTTAGTCTTTTTGGAGTATGATAATCCTTGTTCTTGAGGCTATGTGGGAGGTTTTTCCATCTCCTCTGGCTGGTCATAATGCACTCCTCTTCTATCTGCCCAGAAACATCATCAAAGTGGCCTATCACCTGGTTTTGAGTCTGAAGGTAGCTTTCAACCAGTTTAGGGTCCTTTTCAATCTCTTGATGGTTAAGGATGACTCCTCTTGGGCTGAACACTCCTAGTCTGAGATATAAGGGTTCTCTATTTCTTCTTCCCATGACCTTCCATATCTCTTTGGATCTATTTTCCTCATTCACCATCCAAGATGCTAGAGACATTAACTTAATATCCCCCATTGTGGGATTTGGGTCCCAAATATCTAGATTTGTCAGCACAAAGTTATGCATAAAAAACTCTGCCATCTTTTCCTCATCAGCTATGTTGGCTTCCTTGTAGAACTTCATGAATTGCCTACAATATTGGAAATGGAGTGATCTATGGGAGGCTAGAGTGTTTATTTGAAATATAGTCCATTTTTCTTTGAGGTACACAACATATGAGTCAGAGGGGAATCTGTGCTGAAGGGATTCTATGCATAAGTACGCCATGGTGGCTACTTGCTCCTCTTTTTGCTGCAATTTCTCCTTTAGTTCTACATTCTCTACCTGTGCCTTCTCCAACTGCTCCTTTAGAAATATTTCTTCGATTATTTCCTCCACCCTTGATGATTCTTCAATGATGATTGGGCTTATGGGAGAAGTTTCTGGCTTTCTCTAATTCTTGTCAGCTTCAGAATAGCTAGAGGTCTGCCTTTTTCTTTTTGCGCTTAGAGGAGCCATGGTGGTAGTTACCTTTTTGTAGTGAGGGGATGTGATAGTGGGTTGTGAGTCTGTGTCTCGCCCACTTTCTTCTATCTCTATGACTTTTATGGCCATCTCTTCTATTTTTATTTGGCCCTTTGTCTCTCTCTCTCTTCTTCTTCTATTTCTTGTTTCTGTTGGTTCTTCTTGCTTCTTCTAGTCCTACCCTAGGTTTATTCTTTCTGGTTCTTCTTCTTCTTCTTCAAGCGTTGCATGCTTCCATCGGTCCTCTCCCTCTAAAAATTTTCAATTCACTGGTTTGGATGAGATGGCATCTCCTTTTCTTAGATGACACAATGAAATTTGGAGTGCCAATATAACAACCCTCAACTCCAGTTCTGTCATATAAAATTGGTTCCTCCTCCCTGTTAATTCAGGATGGACTGCGCGTTTTCCTCCCCCTATTCTCCTCTACTCCACTGATTTTTTTTTTCTTTTCATGACCAGGTGGCGTGTAATCCCATTTTTATTCCAGCCATAACTCAGGGTGGTGGCTGAGTTAATTGGCCACCTTTCTTCCCCTCAAAATATAAGTCTGAAAATTAATTATTTCTGGTTATTATGAATGCATAGCAAGGGGTGAGACGTTATACCTAAGTTTACCTGATGTTTCCAAGGTGGTTGTAGGAGCTGGAGGTTTGAGACAAGCATTTTTAGATGTTACACTCTTCACCATATTGGTATTCTATGAGTGAGTATCTTGGTAAAGGAGAAACTTCCTGAATGAGCTGCTAATCTTTGTCTGTTGTTTATCTCTACTGTGGATGTCGTGTGGGGTGCTTGAGATGCCATGGGTGGCATTCTCGTTCTCATGTAGTCTGTTATGCAGCTACCCTTGTTTTTCTTCTTGGCAGTCCATGAATAACTTTGTTTTTGAAGGAACTTCCTGATGTTTGTAGCAGTATGTTTGTGTGCTACTTCTATTGCTACATTGTGCTCAGGAATGGAGGAGTATGGTGTATGGAGGTGATGGAGGAAGTTATGAAGATGAATGGATTGAATGATGGGATGGATGACAAGATAGAAGAAGGGAAAAGAATATCAATGCTTCCCTTTGTTTTCCAGAAACCATTAAAAACCTGCAAAACAATAAACACAGAAAAACACAGTGATGTAGATGCATTTTTTTGGTTTTGTTCGTTTTTTTTTTTTCCTTTTTTCGAAAGAAAGTGGGCTGCCTCCATGGAGGTTTTCAACCCACAAAATTTCCTTGGGCATCTGAGAGAGGTTTTCCCCCATGGATCTTTATTCTTTTTTTTTTTCTTTTTTTTTGAGCAAGTGAGCTGCCTCCATTGAGGTTTTCAACCCACAAGCTTATTTTTTATATATATTTTTTCTTTTAGGAGGTGTGGAAAACTATGAAGTTTCCCGTCATATGCACCTCTCTACTTATTGAATTGATAAATTCTACCCTTTACAAAGGCTTATTGTAAATTTTAAGTTCGTGACCATTGACAAGCAAGGGAATCCCTTCCTCATCTATGGTCTTCATTTGAACTGTGCCATTATCAAAGTATTTATCCACTATGTAAGGCCCCAACCATCTTGTCATCAGCTTTCCTTTGAAGTCTTTAAACCTTGAATCATACAACAGTGCCCAATCTCTTTCTTGGAAGGTCTTTTCTTTGATGTTCTTGTCATGCCATACCTTCCTTTGGAGCTAAACTACCTCTGTGTGAAGAAGTGCTTGAATTTTTAACTCATCCAATTCATTTAGTTGCAACAACCTCTCTTTTTGGGCATTTTTAGATATATATTTAATTCATATGCCATTCTTAAATTATTTAATTCAAACTCAACTGAAAGTAGATCTTTCTTACCTTAGACTAGTTCATAAGGAGTGAATCTTGTTGTTGTCTTCCAAGTGGTGTTTTAGGCCCAAGTAGCTTCTACCAATATATTTGCCCAATATTTTCTGCTGTTGCTCACAACCTTGGTGAGGATGCTCTCTAAAGCTTCTACCTGTCCATTCTCCTGAGGGTGATAGGTAGTAGAAATTCTATGCTTAATCTTGTGCTTCCTCAAAATATTCTCAATGAGGTGTGAGGTGAACTGTGATCCCTGATCAGTGACTATTTCTATGGGATATCAAAATTTGTAAAACACATTCTCCCATAGAAATTCTCCTAATTTTTCTTCAATTGCTACGTTCACTTCTTTTTCTTCAACCCACTATTTCAGGCAATCAGTGCAGAATATGATATACTTATTTTGTCTGGATGGTGAATCAATGAGTCCGAAAAATCCCATGCCCCAGTTGTCAACTAGCTCAAGATCCAAATGAGGGTGTAAAGGAATTTCATCCTTTTGTGTGGTTTTCCCCATCCTTTTTCGCTGGTCACACCTACTAGTGTATCTTCTGGAATCTTGGTGAAGGGTAGGCCAATAATAACCCACCCACAAAAAATTTTAAGCAATTCTCTTTGCAGCAAAGTGGCCTCCACATGGGTTGTCATGAAATTTAGAGAGGATATAAAAAAATTCTTCCTCCCTCACAAATCTTCTTAGGATTTGATCAGGGTCTAGCTTGAAGATCCCCCCCCCCCCCCAATCCATGTGAAAGGGGCACTTTTTATGATGATTTTGCTCCTCTCTCGTAATGAAAGATTAGGAGGTTGTTTTCCAGCAACCAAGTAGTTGGCTATATCAAAAAACCATGGTGGGAGTGCTGATATGGAAAATAGATGTTCATCTAGAAGTTAGTCATCCACCATTTCTTCTTCACCTGTAAGGAGAACTAACCTAGACAAAAAATCTGCAACAACATTTTCATTTCCAGGTTTATCAACAATAATCAAATCAAATTGCTGCAAAATTAACAACCATCTAATTATTCTATCATTAACATCTGGTTTGTTCATTAAATACTTGATGGCTGCATGGTCAGTGTGAAAAAAGGTATGATATACAATGACATAATGCCTGAAATTTTTCAATGCATGGACAATGGCCAAGATCTCCTTCTCAGTAATAGTATAATTCAGCTCAGATTTGGACAAATTATTGCTGATGAAATAAATGGCATAAGGGATTTTTTCCTCTAATTGTCCTAGTGCTTCCCCTACAGCTTTGTCAGATGCATCAGTGTATATGTGGAAAGGAAGAGTCCAATTTGGACCTCGGAGGATGGGGGCAGTAGCCAACTGTGTAGAAATTTGAATAATAGCTGAATTATTCACCGAGATTATCCTGATTAAACACTATTTAAGCTTCATGCATAATACATAACATCTTCTACAATTGATCATCAATTTGCGGAAATAGAAGCAGTCGCATGCGCACATTAAAACATAATCAAGCACACATATAACACAATATGTAATGGGGAAGCATACAGCTGAAAACCACCAACTATCTGTATATTATAATGATAGAGAACATGTAACAATACATAGCACAAAGCTCTCACAGCTCTCAGCACTATCTCACATGCTACACACAAACTAGCCCGGAAGATGAACAAGTCACAGGTTCAAATCTCCTCCACAAGTCTTCCTGCCTCTACTGCGCAATCCAAGATGAATAATGATGAGATCCAAGTTCGAATCCCACTAGCTTGAACTGCGCATTTCTCATTGGCAATCTCAATCAATGTGTGTGCAAATCTCATGCACAGCCATAGTCACAACTGATAGTAGACTCACCCTTTCACCCACCTCTAACACTGGTCTCAACTGAATTGTCCATGCATTACAGTTAACTGATGTATTCTTTAGTTTATTTATGAGTTAATAATTAGTGAATTAATTAATAATTAATTCACACCACTCATCACTAGTGTATTTTTCAGTTAGACTAAATACAACTAGTTCAACTAAGTTAAACCGAACACAACTCCACCAACTGTCTCATCAACTCCACCAAACTCTGCCACATGAGTTCTAACTGAAGTCAAACATGCAATAGCTCAACTAACCCTTAGGAAAAGTGTATTTCCTTCTGTCAGCTGCATGTGCCACATCCAAGCATCAAACTGAAGTGCTCCAAGAGGATAAGATAATGTTTATAGTCTAAATATTATTAAGGGTTAATAATATTTGGCTGTTCTATTTTTAGCCCGGCAGTCTAAAAATAGAAACCGCCCAATGTCTAAAAATAGAGGTCCATCTATTTTTACCAACTCGACCAATCATCCATAAATAGCATCTTGCAACTCATAGACCATGATCCATATGTCTAAAAATAGACATAGTCTAAAAATAGACTTTGCGCCAAAAATAGCCTGCGGGCCCACTTAGTGAAGGCAACTTCTTTTCACTAAGCTCCATCATCTTGTTGAATTTTCAACTAACTTCTTCTTAATGAGCTCAAAAGCCTCTTGACAAGGACTAGACCAAGTAAACTCAGAATATTTGGCCAATAACCCAAATAATGGCGAAGCCAACTTGTTAAAATGTTTGATGAACCTTCTATAGTAACCAGACAAGCCTAAGAAACTCCTGAAATATTTCTACTTTTGAGGAGCAGGTACCCTTTTGATGATAGTGATTTTGTTCAAGTCTACCTGTATTCCTACTTGGGATATGGAGTGTCCTAATACAACCCCTACTTTCTTTTAGAATTCACACTTTTCTGGGCTCAAGGAGAGATGCATCTCAATGCATATTCTTAGTACTTTACCCAAATTGGAGAGAGCTTCCTGGAAGTCATCCCCATATGATGTGAAATCATCCATGCAGATTTTGGCAGAGTCATGGAATAACTCAAAAAATATTCTTAGGACAGCCCTTTGGAAGGTGGACAGGGAATTGCATAACCCAAAGGGTTGAAATCTATAAGAAAAAATTCCCCAAGGGCAGGTGAAAGTGGTCTTATCTCGGTCTTCAGGTTGATTTGAATCTGATTGTAGCCATTGAACCCATCTAAGAAGGAAAAGGACTTCTTCCCTACAACACCATCCAAGACTTGGTCTATAAAGGGAAAAGGGAAATGGTCTTTCTTAGTGGCTTTGTTAAGTTATCAATAATTAACACAAACTCACCACTTCCCATTCTTCTTTGGGACTAGGACAAGACAAGATACCCACTCACTATCGGATATAGGATATATGAACCCTGCATCTAATAGTTTTTGTAGTTATTATTTGATTATGTCCTTCAGAGCGGGGTTCATTCTTCTTTGGGGTTTTCTCACAGGGTTTCATCCTTCTTTGATGTAAATGTGATGTCTGCATACTGAAGGATCCACCCCTTTCATGTTCTTGTAAACCCAAGCAAATGCTTCAATATTTTCTTTCAAAAGCTGGCATAGCTGATTCTCTTCTTCATTTGAGAGGTTTGGGTTGATTTTTAGAGATTTGGATGGGACAAAATTGACAGCCTTGGTGGTTTCATAGGTTGTCTCAATTGATTTCACTTCCATCCAAGGTTGGATTTCAGACTCTTTGATTAGGGTTTCGAGAGGAGTGTTAGTGGAGGACTGGTTTTGAATAGCATGGTCGATGAGTTCATCTTCATCAAGTTGCCCCCCTCTAAGGATAACATCTATGGTACACATAGGGGAACCTCATATTCTTCATCCTCCAACCATATAGGGAGATCATGATCAATGGAAGGTTGGGCTGGAGGATATAAAAATATATATTTATACAAAGGCCGATTTTTGATAGTCATGTTTCTGGCCCGGCAACTAATATAAGAATTTTCAGTGGCTAACAAAGGTCTCCATAAGATGAGAGGATAACCATTAAACTTGGTTTTGTGCTCTAGGACTAGGAAATCTGTAGGATACTCCAAAGAGTCAATGGTAACCATAACATCCTCAACAATTCCTTCCGGAGTTACTGTGGATCAATCTGCCAGTTGCAGAATTGTTGTGGTTTTCCTCAAAGTTCCTTGGAGGTTAAGTTTCAACATATTTTCCTTGGTCATGATATTGATGGCAGCCCCTAAATCAATCAGAGTGTTGGGGACTATGAAATCATCTATATGTACATCAAAAAATGGACTAACATGTTCCAGGTATTTTAGAAATATCACCTTCCTGAGAATCAGGTCAGACAGTTGTCCTACCACATTGATGGTGGGGGTACCTCTCTTCCTCCTTCCAGGCTTCTTGAAGAAATTTTCTTTGATGAGCCTATTGTATATAGACACATCCTTAATGGATTGGAGAAGTGGTATCTTTACACACAAATTTTCCAATTCTCCCAGGATTTTAGTCTCCTCTTGGGTGTGTTAACTAGGGTGGATCAAGCGCTCAGGAAAAGGAGGTTGTTGGATTTGACTATTATCTTATTCCTTTTCATCCTCAACCTCTACAGGTGGATATGGGGGATGGTTTTCTGGGAGTACTCTTCCCGGCTTGAGATTAACCTCTTGTATCTCCATAGTATAAGTTGGAT
The DNA here is from genome assembly GCA_034641835.2 of Pinus albicaulis. Classification (NCBI taxonomy): domain Eukaryota; kingdom Viridiplantae; phylum Streptophyta; class Pinopsida; order Pinales; family Pinaceae; genus Pinus; species Pinus albicaulis. The sequence continues at coordinate 542,042,639 of CM076580.1, read as the reverse complement.
GGGATGTTTCCCCACTGGGAGCCTACTGTAACTGTTTGTTGTTTGGGTTCGGATCGGGTTGTGCAGGGATAGGTAGCCTAGGTGGAGCAACATGAGTAATTTGAGCTTGAGGTTCGGGTGGAGGCATTAGAGCAGGTAGTTGATTTTTTTGAGGCCTCCACTCTTGGGATGGATTGTTCCACTGAGGTTGTTGTGGAGCATACTTTTGAAATGGTTGGTGCACAGGTTGAGGATGATATGAAGGTTTGGAAGGCCAAGTAGGTAGTGTAGACCAAGATGGAGGAGTGAGGGTTTACCATGGTTGCATGGGTGCACTATGATTGTTGTAATAGTAAGAGTGAGGTGCACCTTGCATACCTTGTTGATATGGCTGAGGGCCTTGAAGTCTTCTATGGTTGATGAAACAAAGTTGCTCTAGCATTGTTTCCACACCTTGATATACATATTTAAGTCCAGGTAAGGAGGGACACTTCTCTATGACATGATTCTCTTCACATACTAAAAAAACCTCTATGGAATTCAGTGGAAACTCATTTCTTGGGTGTTTCCTAGTACATCTAGGAAAAAATATGGCCAAGGCTCTCTCTGCTTCTTGTTGCTTCCTTTTGACCTACATTGTGTCCATTTGCAAAGAAAATGTGTGCAATGTGTCACTCTTTAATTCCTATATCATCTTACAAATCTCATGTTTTATTAAGGTGGAAGAGGAAGGGGTGTTGGATGTACTTTGGCTAGCTCGACCCTTCTTCCTAAATTCCATAGAATGGTTCTGGAAGAGAGTTTTGATTGTTTCACAAGGTTGTTGGTAGATATATCCTCCTAATAACATATTCAAGGTTTCTATCATCTCTTCACTGATCCCTCGAAGAAGTACAAGTTTGAGTGACTCAGGATCAAGAGTATAGTTGGCTCTCTTATAGTTCAATTGAAACCTCTCTTCATAATCCTCTAAGGATTCATGAAGCCCTAGAGTCATCCTAAATATCTCATCCTTAGTTTCCTTGGAACTATAGTAGTATTTTTACTTGGTGTTGAAGGTCTCTTCCATCTATGCCCAGGTAGTGATGCTATCCCTAGGCAGACCCATGAACCAGCGCAAGCTTGTATCCTTAAGGGTGGATGAGAATATATTCAACTTCTGATCATTAGAGGTGTAGTCATAAGTACTACAAACGAAAACAAATTCAAACATGATTTTGTCAAGCTCCTCAGAGGTAAGTCCATGGAAGTGTGGAAGATCTGAGGGGCTAATGTTTTTCATGTTAGTGTCCCCATATGCCTCTCTTATGGGAAATGATCTCTGGGCCCGAGCCATGGTTAAGATAGGTGAAGCAGGTCCCTCAGTTGAAACAAGGTCTTCTTCTTCTTCCCCAATAGGATCCTCAAAATATTCAGAAGGCTCTCCTAGAGGGGGTTAAATCTCATTACCACTGAAGAAGAGTGAAGGGTGGCTAGGAGGTGATGTGGCGGTTTTAGGTAAGGTTTGTCTTTGAGTATTCCTAGTCCTACGAGGCATGAAAATCGAATCTTTTTGTATTTTTTTCAATATTTCTGTAATGTCATGAAAATAAATGAAAGAAGAAAAGAGTGCTAAAAACAAAATCTAAACATCTACTAGACACCTCCCTGACAATGGCACCAAAACATGGTGAGCCCTAGTATTGCACCAAGAATGCTGCAACTCCTAGGGGCTACCCTTTTGGTATTTCCTTTCTTCAAATTATTTTAGTTTCATTGAAGTGTGACAAGCTTCATTGGGAAACCCTAGAAGTAGCACCCTTTCATATAGCGGAAGAGGATGACATGAACATAATGCATATACTGTGTATATAGCACTGTCACCTCAAAGTTTTTACGAACCCCAGGTTGATAAAGTAAAGTAGGAAACCCCTGGGAGTTGCATCACTCTTGGTGAAATACCAAGGCTCGCCACTTTTTGAGAAAGGGCAATACCAGGAACAAAAATAAATTTGATCAAGACACTTACATTCATTGAATCACATCTCTTAGTTTACATGAAAACTTTTTGGCCCTGTTGAATGACGGATGATGGAGCTCCATCATTAGGAATATGGAATGGAGTTAGTTTTAGAGCCTTGAGCATCTAATAGAGAGGTTCATGTATAATTTTAAGAGGGAAAAATTGCATCATCTAGGATTTGACACACTAAAAACCCTCTTACTTAGAACAATTAGGGATAAGTGGATTGATCTCCTTAATCTCATGAGTAGAGGAGATGTATACCAATTGTCATTTGGAAAAATTTGTGAAACATGCAAGCACATATCAAGAGTAAGTAAATCAACATCAACATTGGTAAGGAAAAATTAACTTGGAAATGTGCTTGACAAATTTAAAACATAAATTCTTAGCAATCTAAGTGAACAAGTATAAATATTAAGAATGAAAAATGAGCAAAAAGAAGATGTTGATATTTTTGTTATCCATGTAGAATCATATGCCAGCAAATGTTGTTCATCGTTCCTCAGGTTTAAAGAAGTTTACCAGGTTCAAATAATTTTTCTTTTGCCACTGTATGTCTCACTTCGAAAATCACAACATTTAACGTTTACTTTAACACTTACTGCTCATTCGTTGCAATTGCAATATTTAGAAATCGCACTTCGCAACTTTTACCTTTTACCTTTAACTCTTATCGCTTGTTCTTGCGATTGCAATATTGCGACATTACATATCGCAAATCTCAACTTTTCCCTTTATTCTTTTCACTGCCACGTCATCCCAATCGCAAATCGCACTTCGCTAAACTTACCACATCGCAGATCAGAGCCTGAAACCTATATCATATCAAAAAGTTCACTTCCCTAAATTTAGGTCATTCCGTTAAGTCCTTACCGCTATCCATTTAAACCTACAATATTGTGATTCATAACCTGCCATGGTACTCCTCACACTTCGCAATTCGTCAAACTTACCACATCGTAGATCGCAACCCGGAACTTTTACCACATCGCAAATTGCACTTCGCATCACTTAAATTTCCCCCTAAACACTTACCACTCATTCCACCGATGTGATAACTTTTCCACGTCACTCATCAAACTTCGTACTTCGCATAACTCACCACATCGTAGATCTCAACCCAAAAATTTTACCATGTTGCACTAGGCACTTCACACATTTTAGTTCGTTCTCGTTAATCCTTATCGATATCCCTTTAAACTTACGATATTGTGATTGTGCAGTCACATATCGCAAATTTGGTCCTCCATCATACTCCACCATGTCACTCATCGCAAATCGCACTCCGCCATCGCACTTTTGAGTTATTTCCGTTCCAAAGTCATTTCTCGCGTCATAGTAAATTTTTATAAGGTTTTAACCCCCTCTTTCCACTTCCAAACCTCGTTTCATGTGTTAAACCTCCCATTAGCCTCTTTTAGCCCTTTTCTTCACTCCAAGATGCAATGAGTCATGTATAGCTTAGTTGCATGGATAGGAGCATGGTAGATAGATCATAGGATAAGTAGAGTGCATTTAGTCGTTTGGCCTAGTTAAGTGTGGTCTAGAATTAGTTTCCTTTCTTTCATTTCTTTTCTGTAAATTAAATTAGTTTCCTTCCTGTCATTTCTTTTCAGCGATTTAATTTAGTTTCTTACAGTCATTTCCTTCCTACACATTAAATTAGTTCCATTTCTATCATTTCCTTTCTACAATTTAGTTTATTTTCATTATAGCGTGACAAAATTCACTGAGAACCCCTAGAAGTAGCACCCTTTCGTAGAGAGGAAGAGGATGACATGAACAAAATGCATATGTTTTGTAAATAGCACTATCACCTCAAAGTTTTTACGAACCTCGGGTCGATAAAGTAACCCCTTTTTGGCACCATTGTCTGAAGAATTTGTATTATGAAAATTTTTACATTAGATGGGTTTATGTCTAATAATGCCAAAATTTTTGTATGAACCTCGAGTTTATAAATTTGTTGTAGTATAGTGGTGAGTATTCTCGCCTATCATGCAGGTGACCTGGGTTCGATCTTTGGCAATGACGCCAAAAATTGGTGAGCCCTAGTATTGCACCAAGAATGCTGCAACTCATAAGGGCTACCCTACTTTACTTTATCAACCTGGGGTTCATACAAACTTTGAGGTGATAGTGCTATATACACAACATATGCATTATGTTCATGTCGTCCTATTGTGCTTCACCAAAGGGTGCTTTTTCTTAAATTATGAGAACAACTCGAAAGTAAATTGCTGGAAGGAAATGACAGAAAGGAAATTGAACTAAATTTCTAGAAAGGAATGGCAAGAATGAAACTAATTTAATTTGCAGAAAAACAGATATCAAAAAGGAAATTAATCCTAAGCCACACTTAACTTGGTCAAATGGATAAATGCACTCTACCTATCCTATGAGCTATCTAACATACTCCTATCCATGCAACTAAACTATCCATGTCTTAATTTTAATTAAAATAATAATAATTTGTAGCTTAGAGGGAAGAAAAAGGACTAAGAGAGCTAATGGGGGGTTTAACACATGAAATGAGTTTTGGAAGCAGAAAGAGGGGGTTAAACCCTTAGAAAGCTTTATGATAGTGTGAGAAATGGCCTTTGAGTGGACATAGGGGATTAAACACTTAGGAAACCTTATTATAACACAAGAAATGACTTGGGAATGAGAAGAACTCTGAAATGCGATGGTGGAATGTGATGGAAAACAAAAGTTGTGATGTGAAATGTCGTAATCACAAATTTCCAAGTTTAAATTCATGGCAGTAAGGACTTAACGGAATGAACTAAATGGTGTGCAGTGCGAAGTGGAAAGAGTGACGTGGCAGGTCGCGAATTGCAATATCACAAGTTTACAAAGATGGAAGTAAGGATTAAAGGGAATAAACTAAATGTTGTACAGTGCGAAGTGAAAAGAGTGACGTGGTGGGTCGCGATTCACAATATCGCAAGTTTATAAAGATAGTGGTAAGGATTAATGGGAATCAACTAAAATGTGTGAAATTTGATTTTCACTGTGGTAAAGGTTGCGAGCGGTGATTTGTGATGTGATAAGTTTCACGGGATGTGATTTGCAATGTGGTAAGTTCTACAGGATGCGATTTGCGATGTGGTAAGTTATATGGGATATGATGTGCGATGGGGATGACGTGGCGGTGGAAAATGCTAAGAGTCGTGATTTGTGATTTCGTAATATCGCAATCGCAAGGAATGGGCCATAAGTGTTAAGGTAACCGTTAAATTTTGTGATTGCGAAGTGCGACGTACGGTGGTGGGAGTCTCGAGGAGCAAAGGCGGAGGTTCAGTTTTCGGTGGTTCTATATGGTTTTTCACATCTTTTTCGTAAAAAGGGTAAGGTGGCCTTGAATGGAGAAAAACAGAGAAGTAAGGATGAGGAGATTAAGGGTGTTTGAAAGAAGGTAAGTGCAGTGCTAAGGTGAGAAGTAAAGGATGGAAATGGAAGTGTAAGAGAAGTGCCCAGAAGTGAAGCACACCTATGGATTCCTGTATGGGAAAGAGACATAAATTCGCAATGAAATACTGAAGGAAAGTCTTGGACTTGGTAATACAAATTCTTCACCGAACTTGAACAGAAAGCAATTTTGGTTTGTGAGAAGGTCTGCCCCTACTCGAACTCTATTGAAAGAGATGAGAGGGGGGATAATTGACCACAATTTTTGAGTTTTTCCTCTATTTCACTATGCATAAGCAATTAAAACTACAACAACACAAAAACTAAATAGCAATGAAACTCATAAGAAGCATATCTAACTTAAATGACTGAGGCAAAACAAGCTAAATGATAGAAAGGAAAAGATAAGAACAATAAAGAAGCTGAGGCACATGGACTGGGCCCTAACCCATGAGCCTAGTCCTTTGAACTTAAATCAATCAAATGAAATCAGTTTGCTCATTTCATAAAAGAATAACTGCATACATCCATGAAATTTTCGATCCCTGAATAAAACAATAAGCTTTAATAGTTCATAGCAATAATTCTGAATAGAAGCGAGACTAGGATAGACTAACTCTTCCTAGCTCTAGATCTGCTCTATTTATTCTACAGGGAAGCTACTAACAGCTCCCTAGAAAAGGGTGATTGAGTCCACTAGACTCCAAGTAAACCAATATTGAGTGCTCCCCTCTTTGAGTTGCTCGGCTGTCGTTGGAATTCAAATTGCTAGAGAGAATCCTTGGGGTTCCTTCTGCTTCTTGTGAATTTAAAATTGCTGGAGAGAATATTTGGGATCCTTCGGCTACCTTTGAGGGTGGACAATCCTCCTATAATTTCTCCTTGCTATCTCCTCCAAGTATTTGTGATAAAATCTTTGTAAAAATGCTTAATAAATCATTATTTTCTGCACTCAACCTTATATTAGGCACTTAGAGTATGTTAGCCTTAATCACCACCTATACTAGCATCATAAACCCAAATAATAATAAAGATGCAAGAAAAAGAGATATAAGAAGGAAAAAAGGTGACTATTAACCCCTCCAAATATGTCTAATGATGGAGCTCATCAAATACCTTGTTAAGTTCTAATCCCCAGTCACAAATGCATGGGGTAAATGATTCCAGCATGCACCTTTAGTTTGGGGACATCCCTGTCCCCATACCACCTATAGGACAACCTCATCTGTAATGTTCCTAAACTAGCTTCAGCTAATTTGGAACATTAATTTTTCCTTGTTCATTTTGTATTTCATGATTAATGAATAAATTGTAAGGGAGAATGTCTAATCCTCTTGCAAATCAAGAATAAATCAGTGCCTATGTGAAAAGAGACATATTTAGGCCATTGGAATAAAATATTGCACGTGTGAAAGGGCCAAGACCACCAAAGGAGATCCTATTTGACCAAGTCAACAGGAATGTCTAGGTTCATTGAACCTCCTTGATGGATTGCGCAGTTCTAGAAGGGGTTTCCAAGTATGAAAGGAACCAAAAGAGGAAAGTGGTTTAGGGTTTGCCAAGAGACTCAAATGTTATAAAAGGAGGATGAAGGCTCATGAGGAGGTTTTTGATCATATTTCATTTTCTAAGCTTGCTAAGGCAACTCCATTTCTCTTTGCTGTTTAGCAAGAGAAAGAGAGGATCTCCTGTTTAGGAATCCTCTATCCTTCTTCGAGTAGCTATTGGAGGGAAGTGTGCTAGATTGAACCACTATCATGTTGGAGGCCAAGATATGCTTGCATTTATAGTGCTGGCTCATTGAGGGTTTTGTAGCTGCAACAAGTGTAGTAAGTGGAAATTCTAGATCTGCAAGGATCTAGTAGTTTTGAGGGATTTCTCTCAGGGAGGGTGTCTTGTGACCACCCGGAAGAGGATATCTGTTATATTTTCATTTCAGATATGTATATTATACCTATTGTAATATTCATCCTTATCTACTGCACAATCTCCTTTGTCTACTGTGTTATTTATGTATTACTTCTACTGCTAAGTTGTAGATCTCTACTTGTACTTGTTTTTGGTGATTGAGGCTTGCCTATCACCTTGAATATTAATGAAGTAGATTGTTGATATCTTATTTTCAGATCTGATGTATATCATGAATAAATTCATCTTCAGAATTTACTGAAGCTTTCTACAGTTCTGTGTATAAAAAGTTAGATCTACACTTTGTTATCCAATTTTTTGATGAAATTCCAAAGGGATCTTTTAAAGAAGGCTGTGTAGTTTCCAGATATGGTATGGATCTTATGTTTCAGCCATATATATACTGTATATATGAGATTTAATGTCTAAATACTGAAGCACACTTAGTAGGACGTTGTTCAGTTATTTTTGCAACTTTTACATATATTGCAGCTCCTAGATCTGAAGATTTCTTGCTTATCTCCTCATGCAATTCACTGTACCTCTTAGGAACTCATTAAAATTCTGATTTTATACTTATATACTATTATATATGTCTTTTTTCTATTTTACAGTGACTCTTTGCTGAAGCTGCACAATTATGAAGTGGGTTCTTCTTCATTCCATAAGCTCTTCTCTTTAGCTGATTTTTAACTAGTCAGCTTCGTGGGAGATCTGTTTAAAGTACTTAAACCCATATTTTTTTTCTGAAACTCTGCATGGAGGTCCCAAAAATACTATAATAATGGAAACCATCCCTTAGAATCATTATTCTTGCACCATTTTTCTTATACAATTTTTTCCCTGAGGCTCTTGCAGTTTGGCCTAGTAGTGGAATTTCTTGCTCCTCTCTTGTTTGGTTTTTGCTTCTCTTTGGATACATTATTTAGATATGTATATATAAGGTTCCAAAGGGTAGAAAAATCCAAGAGGAGTGTGTCATTCCCACACAATTTGTGTTTCATCAGTCTTCTATAGATAAAGTCTAGAACAGGCCAGGAAGCCTCTGGTTTTCATCATCTCCTTAGAGGTGATAAAAACAGTAAATGCCCTACTAGTATATCTCTATTTTAGAATTTTTTGGTGTGTTTTCCACACTACTATAATCCCATAGAGTAATATCTTAAGATATTCCCTACTGAGTCTAATTTTCCCCATTCAGAATACTACAGTGGTATCAGAGCATGATCTCTGGCTCCGCCTGTGAGATCAAGCTATCAGTGAAATCAAGAGCAATGAAAACATGAATAATATGAGTTTAATCTCATATATTTTCAGATTTAAGAAGAGCCTCCCCAAGGAGGATATGCAAGAAGAAAGGAGAAGTAGTAGCAAAGCTCCCAAGGAGTTTCAAAAGAAGATCTTCCAATCAGATCTACAAGATCTATGCATGAGGAACAATATGAATCCTCAACTCATGGATATGAGCACTCAGCCATATCATCATAGCTTTAGAATTTTGCTATTGATTCCTTCATGAAGGGAGAGAAAGAAGGTGTGAGCTTGATTGATGCATTTCCAAGGGCAAGATCTCCATTTGGTGAAGAGTCCTCATCTCAAGAGGAAAGCATGAAGGTTTCTCCTTCAATGGTTGATCAAGATCTATTGTTTCTCATTGATGATGGGACAATTTTAGTTATTGAAGACGAGGAGAAGGAAGTGGAAGATGAGGATGTAGTCACCTCAAGGGCACCTTGAGCACTTCATGAGGAATAGTTTGGAGCACTTGCTCCAAGAGAAGAGACTCTCGCACCCCTGCAAGAGTCCCACAGGATCTCATACATGAGGAGTATGTACCATCATTTATTAATGATGAGGTCTTGGAGGTAGGGGAGGAAGGAGAGAAGGAAGAGAATCAAAAGGTGGAGAGCATGAACCCTTCTCTACTTCACAGCTTGGAAGCACAAAGAAGGCAAGAGGACTTATGCATTGAAGATAGGGACAAATCTGTCTGCCTACATCCCCATTCTACTCTATGCCTTGACACTTCTTTGCAAGGGAATCCTCCACTGGGAGCACCTCTTGATAGGAGGAAATCTAAAGTGTTCTCTCAACTATGGGCTGCATATGCATACTTGGCTAAGGAGGGAGCCTTGGGAGAAGCTGGCACAACGCAGAGAATCTCTCAAGCATTCAGGAGAGAGATGAGAAGTTTCCTTAAAGGGAAATTGCAAACTCCCATTCAAATATCTGTGCTGAGGAAGGAGAAATCAAAGATCTATGAAGGCATGAGCATGAGGGCACATGGCAAATCGATATCTTTGTGGCAGCCCATGATCTCTTCATTCACAAAGAATATTTCTGAAGCTGGAAAGGGGATCCTAGCCCTCTTTCATACATGGGCCAAAAGGAGGAGATTTTGGAAAACTAGGACTTTCCAAGGGGAAGTTGATTTCCATATGCTCCAATCTTGTCTTGTGCAAGAACAACTATAAATGGGGTAGCAAAAGGAAGAGTATTATGCTCCAACATGTGATCTTGATATCAAGGATGTCAAATATGTGAGCCATGAGAAGATAGGGGCTACTTTTTAGACCTCTACAACGCTGTCATTCTTGGAGAGCTTGGATCCTTGTTGGGATTCCCAACTCAAGCTGGAATACTCCAAGGACCTTTTCACATGGGGGGTTCTTGAAGGGGAAGTTAAGGATGAAAGTTTCAAGGTGGTAGATGGAGTTATCTATTTCTACAATCTTATTCTTATGACTAATAACTCCAAACTCATGGAGGGACTATCTGATGCCATCTATGAAATCCTAATTTCCAAACCCACTGGTTTTGTCAAAGCATATCATACTCTCTTGGGTGGATTCATATGGGAAGGATATAAAGAAGATGTTTACTCTCATATGAAGAAGTGCATGGACTACTTGGTAGAGGAGGAGGAACATAGCTCTTGGGAGGAGCCACCATTCACACCTCCTTGTTCTTTGAGTATGAGAGGGGACTCATCCATGAGTTGCCCCACTAATGTAAAACAAGTATATAGAGAGACTCATCCCCTTGAGCATTATTTTGCATCTCCTATATGCTTATATCTTTCTAACACTCATTTGCAGGGCATGGTGCTAAGATGGGGCATTAAGTATGATGGGTTTCATGGGCCATCTAAGGCCATGAACTATTTTGATGCAAGCCATTCCTTGGAGAACCTTGGGAAGCCTTTACATTCCTCATGGTGTGATTATTTTACACCCACTATGATGTCCATTCTCCAAAAATTCCAAAGACATGAGGCAGAAAACAAGTTTTTTTGGTGGCACTTGTCATATCTTATTCTATGGAATTTAAGGATAAAACTACGCTGGTTGCACATGAGGGAAAAAATTCCTTCTTATCTAGCATACATGGCAGCTAGCATGCTTCTACTCATGATCCCACAAGATGAAGATGTCCTTACCCTTGTTGGGGGGCATAGCTGGAGGAAAGGCACAGTTATTGAATGTGCCCTTGGGGGGAGGAGTTCCCCATTCTTATTGCATTGCATGCTTCCATGGGAGCATGAGATTTGGTATGGCCGCTATGATTAATCACTTGTCTATATGTAAGGTGAGCCATATGTTGTATGGTGACATGCCTCTCACATGTATTGGAGAAGAGATCTTCTGTGGATTGCCAAGCTTGGAGGTAATCCACCTCATTTTGATGATGGCATGGGGATGGGAGTCTTTTATGGATCATGAAAACCACATGATAGACATCACTTCTATCTTGAGGAGGCCATGGATTAGCAAGAAGGTTTCCACAACAATCTTCCATTTTTTTCATGATGAGATCCTTTGAGTTTATTCATCAAGGGCAAACTTGCATCTTAAGGAAGGACCATCGGGAAGACAAAGATATTGCAGAAAATTCAGAGCAATGGAGGAGACTATTTGATGAGGAGGCCTCAAGAGAAGAAGGTGGAGTTTTGTAGCACCCTTGTAGTTGCTTGAGGACAAGCAACATTTGGGAGGGGGAGACTGTAATGTTCCTAAATTAGCTTAAGCTAATTTGGAACATTAATTTTGCCCAGTTCATTTTGTATTTCATGATTAATGAATAAATTGTAAGGGAAAATGTCTAATCCTCTTGTAAATCAAGAATAAATCAGTGCCTATGTGAAAAGAGACATATTTAGGCCATTGGAATAAAATATTGCAGGTGTGAAAGTGCCAAGACCATCAAATGAGATCTTATTTGACCAAGTCAACAACGCTGTCTAGGTTCATTGAACCTCCTTGATGGACTGCGCAGTTCTAGAAGGGGTTTCCAAGTGTGAAAGGAACCAAAAGAGGAAAGTGGTTTAGGGTTTTCCAAGAGAATCAAATTCTATAAAAGGAGGATGAAGGCCCATGAGGAGGTTGTTGATCATATTTCATTTTCTGATCTTGCTAAGGAAACTCCATTTCTCTTTGTTGTTTAGCAAGAGAAAGAAAGGATCTCCTGTTTAGGAATCCTATATCCTTCTTTGAGTAGCTCTTGGAGAGAAGTGTGCTATATTGAACCACTATCATGTTGTAGGCCAAGATATTATTGCATTGACAGCGCTGGCTCATTGAGGGTTTTGCAGCTGCAGCAAGTGTAGTAAGTGGAAATTCTAGATCTGCAAGGATCTAGTAGTTTTGAGGGATTTATCTCTTGTGACCACCCAGAAGAAGATCTCTGTTATATTTTCATTTCAGATCTATATATTTTAAATATTGTAATATTCAGCCCTAGATACTGCACAGTCTCCTTTGTATACTGCGTTATTTATGTATTACTTCTACTTCTAAGTTGCAGATCTCTCCTTGTACTTGTTTATGGTGATTGAGGCTTTCCTCTCACCTTGAATATTAATGAAGTAGCTTGCTGATATCTTATGTTAAGATCTGATGTATATCATGAATAAATTCATCTTCAGAAATTACTGAAGCTTTCTACAGTTCTGTGTATAAAAAGTTAGATCTACACTTTGTTATTCAGTATTTTGATGAAATTCCAAAGGGATCTTGTAAAGAAGGCTGTGTAGTTTTCAGATCTGGTATGGATCTGATGTTTCAGCCATATATCTACTGTAGATATGATATTTAATGTCTAACTATTGAATCACACTTAGTAGGATGTTGTTCAGTTATTTCTGCAACTTTTACATATATTGCAGCTCCTAGATTTGAATATTTCTTGCTTATCTCCTCATGCAATTCACTGTACCTCTTAAGGAACTCATTCAAAGTCTGGTTTTATACTTATATACTATTATATATGTCTAATGGATTTTTTCCAGTGAATCTTTGCTGAAGCTGTGCAATTCTGAAGTGGGTTCTTCTTCATTCCATCAACTCTTCTCTTTAGCTGATTTTTAACTAGTCATATTCGTGGGAGATATGTTTAAAGTCCTTAAACCCATTTTTGTTTTCTGAAACTCTGCATGAAGGTCCCACACAGCCTATAATAATGGAAAATAGCCCTGAGGATCATTATTCTTGCACCATTTTTCTTATACAACGTTTTCCCTGAGCCTCTTGCAGTTTGGCCTAGTAGTGGAATTTCCCACTTCTCTCTTGTTTGGTTTTTGCTTCTCTTTGGATCCATTCTTTAGATCTGTAGATCTAAGGTTCCCAAGGGAAGAAAAATCCAAGAGGAGTGTGTCATTCCCACACTTTTTGTGTTTCATCAGTCTTTTATAGACAGAGTCTAGAACGGGCTAGGAAGCCTCTGGTTTTCATCCTCTCCTTAGAGGTGATAAAACTAGTAAATTCCCTAATAGTCTATCTCTGTTTTAGAAGTTTCTAGTGTGTTTTCCACACTACTGTGATCCCATAGAGGAATATATTAAGATATTACCTACTGAGTCTAATTTTCCCCATTTGGAATACTACATAGTCCTTCCCTAATTGATCTATTTCCTCCTGGTGGACACTTTAACGGTGGTGGTCCTGCACCAAATGAAATTTTTTTGGCCATAAGTGTCCCTTAACCTAGTTCCGTTGTATCTATTTTCACCCCCCCCTCCTCAAAAAACATTGAGTTAAGGGGGAAACTTCTTTCCTATGGGAAACCAATATTTTTTCACCCAACCTAGTCTGCCATATGGCTCACCATTTTATTTGAAGCCACCCCCACTAGTAGGAAACTATTATCTACTTCATCCAATGTATCCTGTTGGGAACTAATTGATGGGAGTACCTCCTGGTCCTTCAAGTAATCTTGCACAACCCTAGTATAATTTGGGGCCTCCTACACCTTTTCCTTTCCTGGCTACTCTAGACATACCAGATATGCACAAGCTAACAAATGATCCCATCAACCATAACTTAATTTGGTCTTTCATCCCACATAATATTTCTGCAGATATTGTGAAGTTCAAAGGAAAAAAATGAGATTACCTAAGGACAAATGCCACCACTTACCACCTATAGTGTGTAATTTTTTTATGATTGATGATAGTATTCAGCTCAGACTCTTCCCCTTCACCCTAACTAGAAATTATACCAAGTGGTACATTGATTTACCATGCGCTTCAGTCAATACTTTTGGTTCCCTTGCTATGTAATTTCTAAAGAACTTATAGTTACCTATCCACTATCAAACTGAACCAGAAATTCTTACTACCTTAGGCCAATACACTTCCACCCACATCTATAATCACATCCATGAATGGAGGTTTAGACAAAGGCTTGTCAAGGCCCCCATTATGGCTTACCTCTTAGCAGAATGGTTATGCAAGAATCTTCTATCCCCCATAGCAAAGGATATTTCCATGGTTGGTGTGGTCATCCAAAATCCATCTATTCTACGTACCAAACAATTATAAATGATCTATTCGCAATATGGAACAATTTATGATTTACTTCCTAATTCCCTAAGAACTCGTAATGCTCCCTCTACTCAGAAACCCATTGCACATGCTATTGGTATCATTGATGCCACCTTTAGGTCTGATGTAAAACAATCGAGTGGGAAATATACCTAGTTACATGTTACTACCAATACTGCTCCTACTACCTGATCTGTTTCTCCTGCAACCTCTTTGATAAAATATGTGCAATCTACATAAAATTCTAGCTATAAGAACAAGAAGAATAAGAAAAATACTACTCCTTCTGAAGAGCAGTAGACAACACAAAACAACCCGAATTAGAAAATGACTACTAAATCTGAGAACGGGAAGGAAAAATCTGCCAAGTTCCTTTGCAATATATACACTAAGGACCATTTGACCTATAAATTTCCCAATCTCCAAGAGTTCATAAAATTCCTTTCACAAAAGCACACTGGTCAGACCCTCGCAGTCCTTAATAACCCTTTTCCTGCTCAACAATAACAACATCTTGTATCGATCCACCACCACCTCCCAAAGGGGGAAATGTCGGTTCACATGCCCCTTTGTCTAGAGATGGATCATCAATTGTTTATGCATTTTGTTATAAAATTTATTGTTTTGATAAGTTATACATTTTAGAAGAAAAATGGAAATTAAAAAATGTTAGGATTGAATGTGAATAGATGAAAATCCAAAAAATGTTAGGACTGAATGTGAAAAGAAAATAATCAATATAAAAAAAATGTTAGGATTATATGCTAAAAAAGTGAAACAAAAAATATTTGAAAATTCTAGGCATAGAAGAAACAATAAAATAAATGAAATTGATTTGTTTCAAATAAAGAAAAAAGAGATTTTTGTGTGAAGCTTGTTAGAATGCCACAACCCAAAAATAATTTGGTTTGAATCATATTGTTTAAACATGACCAAAATATTTAAATTTATGTATTTGTATTAGGAAATAAATTTCACCAAATTGTATAATCTTGGTTGAACATAGACTTAGGAAAAATAAATTGGCATCCAGACTAAATGCACCACAAATAGATTAGGATTAATTGTGTTTATTTAAGGATTAATCGCTTCCCAAGTGATTATTTTTTTTGTAATAAAATATCATACTACCATTTTATGCTAAATTCCACAACACGACAAACCTTTTTTTCGTTTGCGCTATTTCCAATTCAGATCTCAACGATCATCATTTTCCCCACCCAGATCAATGATGAGGAAGATATTTTGCACCCCCTTTCTCTATTTCTCATTAACGGCAAGGGGGGAGGGGGGGGGGGGGGGGAAAGGTCCGAAAAGTGGTTTTATTTCGAAAGGCCCCTTGCAACGTGTCAACTCCCTATCACTTCACACACCCCCCGCCACACCCCTCGCTCCATATTGCTTACCATCATCTACCCCCTTCGAAAACAACCTATCCTCTTAACGTTCACTCATTTCCCGCAAAATGTTCATTTCCTGACTCCCAATTACATCCTGCCACCTGTAAAATTTATGTTACATTCCACCATACCCATTTAAAAAATATTCGCTACCTTAATGTTATTCGCTCATCATTAAAACCCTACATGACCTATTCTCTAATAACCATCCATCACAACGATAACCCTGGCATGTTTTAAATAAACATACCACCTTCCTCATACCATTATTTGATTTTGTTTATCATTCTGTCAAATTGCAGGTTAAAAGAGACATAGTATGGGTTTTGGCTCTATTATATTTCACCATTATCAACAAAGTTATTTTTAGGCCTATCAGTATTTGTAGAGACTGCTCTGTGTCAAGTACCATTTTATTAAAAAAAAAGTTCTCTTGTTCTCTGGTGAAATTAATGGCACCAAAAGGGAAGGGCCAGAAATTAGTGATATAATAATATCCTATTGTCTACACCATTCTATATCTTAACCATATCCCATTAGCTGACTAATTATTTAAAATCATAGACACAAAATGTGAATTCGAATTGTATAAATTACATCTCTGGTTAAAGCAAAAATACCTAGATAAGCAAGATCAAGTCAAACTCTAGGAAACCTTATTCCCCATGTTTATGCTTCCTCAAACCCATAAGTTTCCTGATTTAGTCACTTGGTGTCAAATTATATATGACCCTTTGTTACATCATTTTTTGGTCATCTAACCTATTATCATTAGATGGACCCAAGCACACCAAGTAAGACCAATTTTACCCTAAGTAAAATTTCTTTCACTATGAAAATAACTTAGTAAACCACCTTTATTAAGTTGTTTATGTTTTAAACAGCAAACCCCATGAGTAAATTTTCAATAAATATACATTTGTTTGATTTCCCTCAAGGAATAATTAGTTAAACAACAGTTTAATTAGTATTCCTGGTTATATTTAACCCAAAACAAGGACATTAATTAGATAAATCATTATTTATCTTATTATTTTTTAAGAATAACTATTTAAACCTTATTTATATAATATTCTTTGTTAAATATGACTAAATCACCCTTAAATAATTAAATAAATCATTATTTATTTGATTATTACTCAACCACATCCTTAAAATGATAAATAAATCATTTATTTATTTATTATTTATAAATAAAGGGATTTGACCCAAGCCAAATTCCTTTTCCCTCCAACAAATATAATAAAATATTCCATAAAATGTGGATTTTGATTTGGTTAGTAATATTTTAATTATGCATCAATATCTAGACTAACTCAACATTTTGTTATAAATAGAATGGTTTTCCCATGCATTTATCACCTTCTGTTGCCTAAATATCACTCTGGATCTATACTTTTGGTCTGACTATTGATCCACCATCATAGTCATATTTTTCTACCATTTTTGTCTGGGTTTTCTGCACCATCAAGAGAGAGGAATTTTATATCTGAAGTGCTGAGGACTTACAAGAACCCATCTCATTTAGGATAACACAGAACACCCTCTTGTGTTTTCCTCCCAGGTGTCATTAATACAAAATTCATTCAACATATTCTTCTCTTATCTATTGGATGCATGGAGAAAATCTTTTTTTTCTACTGCTTAATGTCTTCTAATGCATAGATATAGATTTTTGTAGCATTTATCTTGATCACCTAACTGTAGATCTGAGGATATTGGCAGCCATTTTTGCTGTTAGGGCTGTTTTTTATGCGCAACTAAACTAGTATTTTTTCGTACGCTTGGAATTAAGATTCATACTAACAACTGGAAACTCCACACGGGTTTACGATTACAACCACTGTCGTTTTTATGATCCTTGCATATCCAGCTGCTTCAAACCCTAGGATTTCTCTTCAGCCCCTTTTTTTTATTTTCTTGATGTTGTTTTTAACCTATAAAACCCTAAACGATAAAAATTCTGACTTCTGTGTGTTTTCGGACCTATTGCGCAAGTGATAAACATTAGTTGAAGCCGATACGACAAATTTTTCTAAAATCTGCAGCTGACAGTGCTGGAAGTGCAGGTCACACTTTTTGGCCCAAAATCTACAACCTGGACCCTCAAGACGCACCTTTCAGCCCAAAAACTACGACCTTTACTGAAAACAGGTCTGAAACTACGACCTGGACTTTTTGCATGGATTTTTCTGAAAGTTTTCTAGGTTTGTCTGAGCCTCTATTCAAGGTTGTCTGACCTCCGTCTCTGCCCATTTTGGACCTATAATTTTTCTATTTTGCTCAAATAAGTGGGAACCTAGCCCACTAGGGCTTCAGTACCCTCCACTTTTTGTGGAAGAGTTTTTGCTATTGCAGGTTGTCTGAAATTTCAGAGTCTTCAGCCATTTTTTCAAATATGATACCTCACCTTCATATCTGCTTCAGATTTTCTTTTTATCCATCCAAATCACCTCATCTAGCTTTGTTTTGGTTTTCCTCTAGGGTTCACTTTGTTTCCCTTCAGAATATAGCCTTTCACCACCTCTTTTACAAATTTGTTGCTGTTTTCTGCACCACTTTCCAGTACATCTTGTCTTTTAGATCCCTGTCCCTCCTGAACTTAGATATATTGGCTTCTTTAGTGTGTTTTTCTTAGTTTTTTACTCACCTATAGACTATTTGTTGAGAGACCCTCCTCCTTGGGTTTATATTATTGCATTATTAGCTGTTTATTTTCTGTTTTTGCAGGCCTATATACTGTCATTTTCAGGTTTATTTACAGGCATACAACACACTTTTTCTTTTCTCTACAAACATCTGGGTTTACAAACTAAAATTTACACACTTTTACACACACAACCTAAGCAAAAAAGGGCTTGGTTAACACCGCCAAGAAAAGACTCTAAAACATTGAAATCAATTGATCCTACACCTCTCTACCCTTGTTTTGACATTGTAATTAGTTGATCCTGCACCTCCCGGCCCTTGTCAGTCTCTTTTTCCTTTGTGTCATGTTTGTGTCGTCATCATTGTGCCACCAAGGAATTTATCCTGGAGACTTCTTGGCCTTCATCCTCAGTTTCTGGTAGGAAGACTTACTCCTCTGCGTAGGATTTGAGTTAGTCCTCCACCGAGTCCCCACACCGACTCTTCTTCTAGTCCTTTGGGTTCTCCTTCTCATTCCACCTTCGGTTCTCCCCCTGACACCTTCACCATGTTTGGCGTAGGACCTAATGTTGGTGGTAACCTCGGCCCTCATGCTGGGAATACCACTTGTAGGACCGCAACAGACACTACCCTAGCTGCGCCCTTGCTCCCCTTCATGACAAGCCTCAACCTCCCTAATTTTGACTAGTTAATAAATGACCCTATACACCATGATGCTAGTTTTCCTGCTATGCCGACAAAGCTCCCTTTCGACATCCAAAAGTTTGAAGGCCTTGCTAGAGAATATCCTTCAAATCATGTTCGATATTTCCACATGCGCTGTTCATCTCACTCCATTACCAATGACTCTATATGTCTTTGGTTTTTCCACCGAACACTTACAGGTGAAGATTCTAAGTGGTATTTTGATCAGGCCCCTTCCTCTCATACAACCTTTGCAACTCTTGCCTGGGCTTTTCTGTCTTACTTCCTGCTTCCCCTTCATTATGAAACTGGTATCGAACTTTTGACTTATTTCCATCAATCATCTGCGACCCGCCTATCCGATCATGTCAAGGAATGGCACAGAAGAAAGAGCCTATGTCAATCCACTACCTTCGATGACCAGGTCTACATGGACTGGTTCCTTAGATCTCTCTTGCCTCCTATCGGGAAAGATGGCACATCACATTTTCCTCAAACTGAAGAAGCCACCCTCCAAATGGCATTAAAATATGACCTGATCTATGCTCAGTCAGGTTATGTTTATACCATTCTACCTGATATTCCCAGACCCGGTGGTGCCAACGCACTGGGGGAACCTCATGCCGCCGAGGGTATCGTTGGAGCTCTCTCTAATCCATACACTCAACCTCCCATGGGATATGGTTTTGCTGGGGTGGTGCAACACCTCTTGCACTTTTCCCCCTCCCGGTAGCACGTATCCAGGATACGGCATGCCTCCTCTTTTTTCCCATTCTCTTGTTTACCAAATATTACCCAACCTCCTTATTATCTATATCTAGAGCCTTGTGCTCTAGCTCCTCTAGCATTAGCATCTCTGCCTCCCTTGCCTTCTCAACCCCCACAACATCAGCCACCACCCCCTCAGGAGCAAGTGTATGCACAACAGGGATTTGTGGCTACCCAACCACCTGAAGGACAGGTGGCCACTCAACCTCTTCCATCTGGTACCTCTGATTACCAAATTCTCATGATGAACTCTGCTCAAACTCTAACTATAGACATCAATCTTGAGACTTGGTCCCGTCAGTACAATAAGCGTCCCACTATGTGTGTCCTCGAGCTGCCTCCTTCGGTCTCTACAAAGCCTCTTTTGACACCTAATGGTCCGTTGCACATCCCTCAGCCTAAGGCAGAGGTTCATACCAAGATCCCTAAAGGACCACTACGCCAAAATAATTCTTCTGGAAAAGATACCCATTCATATAGTATAGTAGATGATTTGGCGCAATCTCCTACTGCCATTTCAACATTGGAACTCCTCTAGTCGTGCCCTTCACAACGAAAATCTCTACTATATGCCATGGGTGCTATAGATCCTTCCGATGATCGGTTGATTATCTTTGATGTTGACCAGTCCGAACATCCTCCTCTCCCTGCTTCCGTCACCTTCCAAATCCCAATCAAGATCCAGAACACCAACATTTCCCAGTGCATCATTGATGAGGGGGCATCTACCTGTGTGATGTCCACTTCGGTTTGGAAGCAAATCAGATCACCTGAGTTGGATCCTTCCATGATCACTCTCTGAGCGTGGGATGGCCATGCCTCCCAGCCTATTGGCCTATTCTGCAATTGTCCTATTACTGTTGCGGGCAAGACTGTGTGCCTTGACATAGAAGTGATAGATTCCCCCTTAGATTAAAAAATTCTATTGGGCCGTAGCTACACCTATGTGATGTTTGCTTTCCCATCTGCGGTTCACTGCAAGATGTTCTTCCATCATAATGGAAATATAGTCACCATTGACTAGTTGACATATTACGAACCGAAGTCTCAGATCTCCTCTGAGTCCACCATCTCTTTGGTGGCCAATAAGAAAATCGTCGATCCTTTAACCAATTTCTCACTCGGAGTCTACAAATATTTTTCATTGTTTGGTACATTCCCAGGTCTTCCCCCTCTTGTCTCTGATCCCATCTCATCGAATGTTTGCATTATGCAATCGTCTCAGGTTGTCCTCAAGCGACCCACCTCGGCTAGTTAGCAACTTCCTCGCCCTCTGCAGCCTACTCCTAGCCCTTCGATTCAACCTTCTGGGCCTCCTCCTCCTAGCCCTTCAGCTGGTATCCATGAGCCTCTTTACCCTCCTAGAATGGTTCCTCCAGGCCTTAACCATTTAGGAGCCATCCCGCCTGGCCATTACCCCTCTGGTCAGATACCGTTCCTAGCTCCCTCCACGAGAGTGTACACGATACCTGTCATGGCTGCCCTCTCTCTTCCTAACTTGACCCTTGGGATAATCGTCTGGTACCTTGATCCTCCTGCCGCTACCCCCTGGCCAAACCCAACCTTATCTTGCTTTGACCCCAGTTAAACTGGTCCCCATGAATTCTCTCGCCGCAACAGTGTCTCAACCACCTCAGTAGGAACCACCTCCTGGTGTGACCACTTCGGGTAAGAAGGGAAAAGCTCGCAAGAAGGCATCAAAATACAAGGACGCCCTAACAAACCCTGCCCCTCCTTTGCCTCCAAAGCATACCATCCAATGTGCTTTGTATTATCTTGTCAGTCATGCCACCCATACTTGTTCGGAGTTGCCTCATCTCAAGCCCATGGTTAATGTCGTGTTCCCTGAGTCTACAGTCCTGGAAACCTCTGTTCCTTCCTTGATTGCAGCCAAGAACCTAAAAAATATTCACACCAACCACCCCTGTGCTTTGTGTGATATCCATGGCCATTATACCCACCTCTGTCCCTGCCTTGAGAACTTCCGCACCTCTCTAGTGGCAGTTCGCCAATTCGAGGCTAAGCACAAAGAGTCCACTGCTCCCTTATTTGCGTGTTTTTCTTCAGCAAAACCAAAGGACATGAAATCTCCCATTGACATTCTCCCTCCTGATGTCAAGGTGATGAAGCCTTCATCCACCATTTTCTACCTATCATCATCAATGAGACCCTCAGTGGAAGTCCCCTTGGAGACTTCCCGTGATGTTTCGGTTAATCTCCCTCCAGTGATCACCCTGGGCTCAACATCGGTAGATCCTTTATCTTCTTACTCTTATGTCACCCCTTGTGACGATGTGCATGTGAACCTCTCTTCTCATGATGACGAGTCAGGTAGCTTCGCCCTGCCAGGTGGTCTTTCTTCCACCAGTCACCCCATCTTCTATTACGATGATGACATAATGGAAGTATTTACCACCCCTAACTTTATTTCCCCCCCCTTACATCGAACCCATGCATTTGAACCAGATATACCTTGTGGCCATTACATTGACACCCAATGTTTGGGTAAGGGGGCACCCATATTTGAGAGACCAGTAGAAGTAATTCTCTACCACTCTCCTAGTGTATCTAGTTGTGTTGACTCTAGTACCATTATGCTTCCCCATTTAGATGAACCTCTAGAATCCCATATCACTTTAGATCACTCTAGGGATGATACCCCTCATCATTCCTTCATCTTACATCAACAACCCAGTCCTTTCGACATTGTTGTTGACCAATCTGTGGGCCTTCTAGGAGAGCACCAGTTCATTATCTCCAAATCCTTTCTTTGGGATAGTGACACCATGTATGCCAACCTAGAAACTTAAATTCCATTTGATTCATACATCTAGTACCAAAAGAGAATGGTAATCCTCCATTCCCTTTCTCAAACTGTATAAACATAACGAAAACAAATGGCACACCACATCACTAAAATGTGTTTAGATTCCCCTTTTTCTAAATAAATTTTGGCATGACCACAACATGCTTGTGGGAACCTATGCCCCTCAACCATAAAAATCCTAGATCTCAGCCAAAAACAACATTGAAACCCTC
Organism: Pinus albicaulis; assembly: GCA_034641835.2. Classification (NCBI taxonomy): domain Eukaryota; kingdom Viridiplantae; phylum Streptophyta; class Pinopsida; order Pinales; family Pinaceae; genus Pinus; species Pinus albicaulis. Next base: position 542,019,976 of record CM076580.1, on the reverse strand, counting down.
TTTCTCTGATAGGTCACACTTCTCATGTCATTTCCTGGGATAGGTCACAGTTTTCTGCCCAGTACCTGCTACCTAGTTCACAGAACAGACCCCAAAAAGTGTGACTTGGCCTGTTCATGATCTCAGGGTACCTAAATTGAACTTTAAATCCACTGAAATGAAAGAGTAGGATTAGTCCTCTTACTTGCAACTGACAGATTTCAATTCCAACGGTCGGTTTGTCTGCTACGATCGCCACAAGATTTAGGGCCTTCTCTCCTCACTACATTCACCACATCTCCACATGAAAATGAGTGAATTTGGAGGGAAAATGCCTTATTAAAAGAAAACTCCTGATTTTTCTTTCACTTGCTGCGGCCAAACCGTAGCTCAGTTTGATGAACTGTATGTACTCTTGGAAAGCTCTCACCGAGCCCTCAAATGGGTATCTGTTAGTTTTTAGTGATTTGATACTTCACTAGGACATTTTTTTTCCAATAGGCGTCACTTCACCCATCCTCAAAATCTAATTTCTTCACTTGCAACACTCATACTAGGGACACCACTTTGCCTCCATTCTTGTCCATGCTCGTGTTGACTTTCGTCGTGAGTTACCATCTTGTACTCATGTTTTCATGGTCCCCGTTGGACCTTTTATGTGTGGAAAAACCATCGAATCACCCTTGTTTAGAGCATCTGAGTTGAGTCATCATTGCATTCATGGAGTCTATCCCTAGTCCCTTTGAATCCATTTATAGTCATCCATCCTTCAGTGCTTGGTCCCCCTCTCGTGTCGCACATTATGGCCTTAAGTCCCACTATCCCCTATCCCTCATGATATTGTATTAGTCGCTACTAGGTCATCCATGCCCTTTATTCTCTAACAAGGGAAGTCGTTTGTTCGCTACTCAGTACCCCCCATTCCATCATCATCATTGGTGTCAGTCTATCACTCGCTCTACTATTTTCTCTCGTGCCTTAGTTGAGGATCCCCTATTGCCTCACCTATGGCAGACCTCCTTTTGTCGACATCAGCTCATTCATTCCAAAAGACAAGTCTATAGGGCAGTGTACCTTGGTTCCAGCTTCCACTGCTTTTCGGTGCCTCGAATCAGGCAAAGGGACTCCTTATTTCCCTTTGAATTGAATGTTTCTCACCTCCAACTCCTTTCAGCATGATCAAGATCCATATACTTGATGGTTCAGTGATGCAACAGTTGATATCGGTGATTCTCGGGTGTGTGTGAGATGTCTCAGCCCTCATGAGGGGGTGGCCCTACAGTTAACCCCCCACATACCCAGATGACCTCTTCATCACAACCTTTGATGTAACTCCATACATTTGATGATATAGGCCTTAGCTACTTACAACGCCTTTTTTTTTGCATATATCAGTTATATTTTCAAAGCCCTTTCTTGTTTTCAGGGGCATCTAGGTTTCATTTATATCTCATGTACTCAGATATTATTGTACAAGTCCTGGTTGTTATCTCAGGCATAATATTTATGTGGGATTCATTATCATGTTTTTTATCTAGCTCATGTTTATGCCAGCATGTACTATATTGGCCAGTTTCATGGTTTACCAAACGCCTTATTGTTTGTACTTTTCCTCAGCGGGCATAGGTATGCTTCCCCCACCGCCTATAGCATAGGTAATTACTCATCAAAGAGACTTGTTCCACCTATAAGTCTCGCCTCCTCAGGGTCTAGTTCTTTCAACACTTTGGTCTACCTTATACTTCTCTCTCTTTGACTTCCCCTTCGATGTCTAGTGATTGAGTTCTTACAACGTACTTCGGTCAGACGATTAGCTCCTAACGCTCGCACACTAGGGGGCAATCTGTTACACAATTTTTTGGTCATCTAACCTATTATCATTAGATGGACCCAAGTACACCATGTAAGACCAATTTTACCCTAAGTAAAATTTCTTTCACTATGAAAATAACTTAGTAAACCACCTTTATTAAGTTTTTTATTGTCTAAACAGTAAACCCTAAGAGGAAATATTAAATAAATATACATTTTTTTTTATTTTCCTCAAGGAATAATTAGTTAAACAACAGTTTAATTAATATTCATAGTTATATTTAACCCAAAACAAGGAAATTAATTAGATAAATCATTATTTATCTTATTATTTTCTAAGACTAATTATTTAAACCTTATTTAAATAATATTCTTTGTTAAACATGACTAAATCACCCTTAAATAATTAAATAAATCATTATTTATTTGATTATTACTCAACCACATCCTTAAAATGATAAATAAATCATTTATTTATTTATTATTTACAAAAAAAGGGATTTGACCCAAGTCAAATTCCTTTTCCCTCCAACAAATATAATAAAATATTCCATAAAAGTTGGATCTTGATTTGGTTAATAATATTTTAATTATGCACTAATATCTAGACTAACTCAATATTTTGTTATAAATAGAAGGATTTTCCCATTCATTTATCACCTTTTGTTGCCTAAAGATCACTCTGGATCTATACTTTTGGTCTGACTATTGATCCACCATCATAGTCATATTTTGCTACCATTTTTGTCTGGGTTTTCTACACCATCAAGAGACAGGAATTTTAGATCTGAAGTGCTGAGGACTTACAAGAACCCATCCCATTGAGGAGAACAGGGAACACCCTCTTGTGTTTTCCTCCCAGGTGATATTAATACAAAATTCATTCAGCATATTCTTGTCTTGTCTATTGGATGCATGGAGTAAATCTTGTTTTTTCTACTACTTAATGTCTTCTAATGCATAGATCTATATTTTTACAGCATTTATCTTGATCACCTAACTGTAGATCTAAGGATATTGGCAGCCATCTTTGCTGTTAGGGCTGTTTTTATGTGTAGCTAAAGTGGTCTTTTTTCGTATGCTTGGAATTAAGATTCATACTAACACCCTCTTAAGAGAACCATAGTAGCTCAGAATGGAGACATTATGATTTCCATTACACCTGAAACCATAAACCAGATGTTTTTAATACCAAAGAATGACTCCCTTGGCCATTTTTCCACAGCGTCCCTCATGGAATTATATCATAAACTTACCTTTCCCCAGAGAGCTCATATTTTCAAATTTTCTTCTAGATGATGCTGAACTTCCAAAAATAAATCCTCCTTATCCATCCACTATATTCCCATAAGAAACCAGGCATATAGTTTCTCTAATTTCCTTATTGTAAGGCTACTAAACTTATAGAACAATAGATGAACCTATTTTTTGTTTTCAATTTTCTGCAAGGAAATTTAGCCAACATTCATGTATAATTACAGTCAGTTCCTAGCTAATAATACACATGAAAAGATGATGAATATAACCACTCAATGCAGGTTCAACTACACCTATGTACTTGCTTGTATGTTCCTTTTTCAACAGGGATATTTGTTACCAATAACCTTGCACAAACAAGATAATCAAGGTGTTGACCAATCAGTCATACATTGGACTTCATTGTTTAGGTGATGCTCAACTAAATTTTCATTTGCAGATTTTATTGAATCTTTCATTCATCAAGTTTCTCATCTCTTAAGCAGTCAAAATGAGCCTAGGATTGTGTAATATTCCAAATTGGACTGCTCAGCAAAACATGCCTGAAAAATGCGTTTTTTAGGGATGTGTGCTTCAGAAACCAATATCAGCCCTTGGATTCCTTAGATATGATAATATAATACCCAATTCCAAGAGGAGATCAGAAACCAAACAAAATAGGTGAGGCAAACAGGCCTCCCACACCTAGTATGGCTTGATAATTGTCCAATGAGGGACTGCAGCAATGTATAAAAAATGTCTTGGAGTAGCAGTAGGCTAATAATGCATGGGAGGTGTTAATAAACCCACTACTAATAGTAATATATACAACAGCAAGGAAATTTATCTATCCCTTCAACCCAAAGTGGGGAAAAGCAGTGATTTAAGCCCTCAAATGGTTATTTTCAGAAATCTGCTTAAAAACAGAGGAAATTTATGGTTGGATCTGTTATCTTATGTCATGAGTGTCTCCCATACCAGATTTATTCTTAAAAAAATCACTCTAGCTAAGTTAAACAGTTCTCCCACCCTCGAAATGGCTTAAAAATGTTGATTTCCCATGACCTCTAGTATGCAGAAATTATTGAAGCACAGATAGCATGATTTTATGAAGGTGTTAATTTTAATAGGGTCTAGACATCAGTAAATTGGATCAAGGTGTAATGTTCCTTTTTCAAGATTTTCTAGAATAGGGTCCATAAGGACGCTGTATAAGGAAGGCAATGCAATAATAAGCTGAACCGAAACTTGGATCCCTTTGTTTACCCTTCATAAATTACTCTTCCAGAATATTAGATCAAAGAAATAACCCTAGAAGGGTTATTCAGATCCTCCAATCCTATGTATCTCAACAATGCTCAAAAGGGAGAGCTACAACAATACATGAACTCCATCAAATAACAGCAGTGAAATATCAATACATATGATGTAATAAGAGAGCATATATATTATATTATATGCAGCTGAAAATATATGTACAAGAACTTGAGGAAATACCTCTGAAGCTAGGCCAAATCAGCCCCAAGACAAATGTACATACAAAGTCAAGGTACACAGCTACACAACCCAGCAACAAGTTATAACTGCACAATTCATAAGGGAAAATGATTGAAAACTGATATGTATAAAAAGATATAACAATAATAGGCTCAGATAAAGTGGCAGAGAAATATATCAGCCCCAGAAAACAATACTACAACAATCCTCCAAGGGATTGGCCAAAATACACTAAATGGAAAAATGTCGGAGTTGTTGGGTAGCAGCAGCAACTCATTAACAATAAAAAAATGGAGAAGGATGGAAATGTTTAAAATGATGAATAAACCTCCTCCAATTATATTCAAAGTGAAAGGCTTCTCCCTTCACTGAATATTACACTCTCCAATCCATAGTGTGAACCCCTCCTGCAAGTTCCCTCTAAAAATAACGCAATATGAGGAAGAGACAGCACTGGGAATGAGATGAAACATATGGCCCAATGCCAAAATCTGTAATGAAGCTCTAGGATCTTCCTCACTAATATCCTAGAGAAATAATGAGCTTCTCCTCTGCAAAACTAGCTCTGTAAGTGGGTGATAATGAATCCTCACTGCAACCCCCAGCAACTCAACGTTTCTGCCAAGCTGGAAAACATGGTAGATGAAGATGGTCACCTTTGCCTCAAGCCTGTATGTGAAGAGAATTAATATCAGTTCCTCCAAAGCTTCCCAATTAAGGAGAGGAAACTTCTAAATAGAAATCTCCCTTGTGCTAAGCAGCATAAGCTATCCCAGTTGAACAACTGGAGAGAGCAGAGAAAAATCGAAATCTTCAACATAATGAGCAGTGGCTCTCCTTCCCTCTTTTATGCCAAGAGGAGGCTTCCTTGCCATGTACCCCACCCATTAGCATTTCTCTCATCCAATAATATTCCTCCTATGAAAACTGTGTTGTCCCACTTGGTGACTCACTCCCTCCATGCAACGTTGTTTGACTTGGTCAAACTGGACCTAGTCTTCTTGTATTTTCCCCTTTTCACACTAGGAGATGACAAATAATCCACTTAAATGACCCCTTTGCACATTAGGAGTGTTTATAAAGTTTCTTAATGGCCCCCCTTACCCATTTTATTCTTTTTATAAAAAGGAAAGAAAAATTAATGTTCCAATTAACTTAATGGAAATTTTGGAACATTACAGTCCTCCACTCCCAAAGATTGCTTGTCCTCAATCAAGTGTAAGGGTGGAATGATTCTTCTTCTCCTCTCCTGTAGCACCCATGTATGATGATCTCCTCTAATAAATAGGATGTTATCTCATCAATAAAGCTCACACAATGCCTCTCCTCAGCATGTAAATTAGCTACCAAGCTATCATCATGAAAAAGTGAGGTGCTCAAGAGAGTGGAAAAGTGTTTTATAGAGGTCCTCCCAAGGTATGGAGTCTGTAATGTGTTAGGAGACATTCTCCCCATGTGTATCCTCCTTCCCAAATAATCAACCATGCAAAACGAGTCACCTTCCAACTAGGCAACTCTGGGAAATCATCCTCCACCCTAGGCTCATGTAGAATAGGTGGGCTGGAAATCTAAACATGGTAGGCTTTATGGCCTACCCCATGTTTTCCTCTTCTCCACTTATGGTAAGTGTGGAGTGAAAGCTAAACTTGGGCTACAATAGTGTTGCCCTCAAGTGACATGATGAAGTCTATATCTCCAAGGATCTCTCCTCCAATGCTGCAAGTCAAGTTGGCCCAAATCATCTCATATGTGATGAATTGGAAGTCATCATCATATGGAATCCCATCAATCATATGGTTCACCTCATGGAGAAACAATTTCCTGATCATGGTGACCATAGCATCTTCCATACTCCCCTTAGAGCATGTACTGCAAAAATTATGGAGGTATTCTCCCCCAAAGAGCACATCCTTCCAATGTGTCCCTCCTTCCTCATAATACATATGGTGATGCTACTGATATATGGCTGAAACATAATGATCTTCAAGAGAGACCCAAGCCATCCCATCAAATCCAACCCCCATGGGGTGCCTCCCCAAAAAACTCAAGCTCTCCAAATGGTTCCTCCCATTTGAAAGCAAGAGATGCAACATGGAAATCAAGGTTGGCCCACTTGATTTTCTGAAATATATAGCGTGAGAAATATGGGGAATGATATTTCCTATGGGCATCCTCAACTCTTGTGCCATTCCTCCAATGGTGCTTCCCATGTCCAACGTTCTCCTAGCAGAATATGGAAGCACAAATCTATGAGAGCAAGGAGGTGAAACAGAGTTCCACACATGGAACCAATGTAGGGCATCATTGGCCTACCTCAATATATAGTGCAACAAGTGTCCTTTCAGCCACTTGTTTGCTGACACATTCATCCTGCAAGATGAGAGCATGAAAACATAGTTTGGTGCCAGTGGTGCACACCGAAAATCCTGTGGCTTTCCCCCACAATCCACCAATAAGATGGCCATCATAATTGCTGAAATTGACCATAATTACAACAAAAAATAATGGGAAAGAAGGAAAGATCCTCCTTGATGTGATATGGTACTCAAAAAGATAAGAGAGTGCAAAACATAAAGCAAATAGTTACCTCCCTCATCATGTACTCCGTTCCTTGAGCTGAAATGGCTCAAATAAAAATTCTCCCTTACTGCAATAGATTAGGGAAATGGTTGTGCCAACCATGTCATCATCTCTCAGGTTTTGCATCTATCCATATGCTGATATACATCCATTAGGATGCCCTCCCAAATGGACTCCTCCATCAACAAATAGTATGCATAAGAATGCATGAAAGGAGAATCCATAAATGCTGCATGTAGGTGTCTCCCCTTGTGCTTGTGAACCCACGCCAAGAAGATCAAGATATAGTAAGGGATGCTTCCATCCATTAATCCCTCACCCACATATCCTACATGCCTCTAAGGTACATCACTTTTGAAGTGGTTTCGGAAACACTTCAACAAGTAACCCCAACTCTAAAGTGACAACGCTGCTGGCCTGTGGAGTAGGGCCACTATCATCTCAAAGCTCAACTCTTTGACATGGATCTTGTCAAAGAATATACTAATCATGTTGTTGCACATATAGAGTCCCTCCCATGAAGAAGGTACTACTTGGGCATCTAAGGCCAAGGAGCAACCCCTTTGCACTATACTAGTGCCTCCTCCTGCTCCTGCAACATCTGAATATAATTTGAGCAACAAGAAGGTTTGCTACTCCTCCATACTCCCACCATAACAAATATGTGGATGTGTCATAATGAGTTGTATGAAGAATGCCATCTTATCATAATGCACCCATGCTCCTCTCTACCTCATGGTGTAAGTATCTTGCTAGTCCTCCTCCTTCTCCATACCCCATGAAAAAGGATAGGTCCTCTGCCGACCAAACTCTCTCAAGAGTAGCCAACGTAGCATTTCCTCTTGCTGAATTGTATCATAAAATTGCAAAAGGCTCACCATCCTCTTGTCTTTCATCCACATCCACTCAACTCCTTGTGGATTTCCCCCTTCATCACACATCTTGGTATCCCCCCAACAAGGGATACCATCTTCCCAAAACAGATTTTGGACTTTGCATTTCATGGGACATTGAAACGAAATCTCTCCCATGACAAAGATTTTAAACCCCAATGTCAATGGTGGTACAAAAAATATCAATGATGTATGAGGATGATAGTACAACACAGTGACAATTTCCTGCTCTAGAAAATCATCATGCAATGATGTACAATCCTCCATGAGAAATAAAAACTTAGGCATACCTTGGAGAGTTTCGGAAGAATCTTTTGTTGCTGCAAGATTCTCTTCCTCAATAGTGTTGGATGCCTCAATAGATGTAGATGAAGGTTACTTCTCCATCACCATGATAGCCTGAGGTATCCTCCCTCTTTTGACCAAATCTTCCGATCAATCTCTGAGAAAAGTTAGCAAGAGTAGAAACCCTTGCATGGTCCCAATGGCTGAACCACCAAGTCTTTGCGTCACCCTCAAGGTGCAGTGTTGCAACTTCTACAGCCTCTCTATCTACTACATGACGTAGCAGGAAGAAAGCCTCTAGCTTCTTTACCCAGACCTCTGTTGCACATGTGAGTGATCCATCGAAAGTGGACAATGGGAATATATTGCCTCTCATCATCCCATAGTTGTGGGGTCTTCTCTCTTCTTTCTGCTGAATGCATTGTGGAAAATATAGAGTCTCTTATAAGGCTCTATGGTTTTCTCTATACTCAGCAAGATAATCACTTAGAATTTTGAATTCCAAGTGTTTCTCATGCTCCATTTCTCCTCCTTGGTGAGAGTAGGAAGTGCATGGTCCTTCCTCTTCTCTTTCTTTAGTCTTCTCAACCTCCTCGGAGAGGCTTTTTCTGGATCTAAAAACTGATGAGAGTAATATCATCCTATTCATAATCTTGATCTCTTCTATCTCTACAATTCAAACTTCCACAGGCTGCGCCAAGTTCGAAGCTCTCATACCACTGTAATATTCCTTTTTCAGGATTTTCTAGAATAGGGTCCAGAAGGACACTGTATAAGGAAGAAAATGAAAAAATAAGTTGAACTGGGACTTGGATCCCTTTTTTTACCCTTCATACATTACTCTTCCATAATATTAGCTCAAATAAATAATCCTAGGAGGGTTATTCAGATCCTCCATCCTATGTATCTCAACAATGCTCAAAAGGGAGAGCTACAACAATACATGAACTCCAAAAAATAACAGCAGTGAAATATCAATACATATGGTGTAAGAAGAGAGCATAGCTATTATATTATATGCAGATACAAATAAATATACAATAAATTGAGGAAATACCTCTCAAGCTAGGCCAAATCAGCCCCACGACAAATGTACATACAAAGTGAAGGTACACAGCTACACAACCCAGCAACAAGCTATAACTACGCAATCCATAAGGGAAAATGATTGAAAACTGATATGTACACAAATATATAACAATAAAAGGCTCAAATAAAGTGGGGGAGAAAGATCTCAACCCCAGAAAATAATACTACAACAATCCTCCAAGGGATTGGCCAAAATACACTAAATGGAAAAATTCCAGAGTTGCTGGGTAGCAGCAGCAACTCAATAGCAATATAGAAATGGAGAAGGATGGAAATTCTGGAAATGATGAATAAAACTCCTCCAATGATCTTCAAAGTGAAATTATGCTCCCTTCACTGAAGATTACACTCTCCAATCCACAGTGTGAACCCCTTCTGCAAGTGCGCTCTGAAAATAACGCAATATGAGGAAGAGACAACATTGGGAATGAGATGAAACATATGGCCCAATGAAAAAATATGTAATGAAGCTCTGAGATCTTCCTCACTGATCTCCTAGATAAATAATGGGCTTCTCCTCTGCAAAACTAACTCCGAAAGTGGGTGATAATGAATCCTCACTGCAACCCCCAGCAACTCAACGTTCCTGCCAAGCTGGAAAACGCTGTAGCTGAAGATGGTCACCTTCACCTCAAGCCTGGATGTGAGGAGAACGAAGATCAGGTCCTCCAAAGCTTCCCAATGAAGGAGAGGAAAATTCTAAGAAAAAATCTCCCTTGTGCTAAGCAGCACAAGCTATCTGAGTTGAAGAACTGGAGAGAGCATAGAAAAATCGAAATCTTCAACATAATGAGCAATGGCTCTCCTTCCCTCTTTTATGCCAATAGGAGGCTTCCTTGACATGGACCCCACCCATTAGGGTTTATCTCATCCAATAATATTCCTCCTATGAAAATTGCGCTGTCCCACTTGGTGACTCACTCCCTCCATGCATCGTTATTTGACTTGGTCAAACTGGACCTAGTCTTCTTGTATTTTCCACTTTTCACACTAGGAGATGACAAATAAGCCACTCAAGTGACCCCTTTGCAGATTAGGAATGTTTATTAAGTTTCTTCATGGGCCCCCTTACCCATTTTATTCTTTTTATTAAAAGGAAAGCAAAATTAATGTTCCAATTAACTTAATGAAAATTTTGGAACATTACACAAGGATATGGATCAAAAAATATACAAGAGAAAAACATAGATTTAACATGAATAAACCCTCAAAATAGAGGTGTTGCACCATGTATTAAGACTTAAGAACTTGACAGCGTAATTTTCAGAGGTCTGAAGTAGTGTTTAATTATATCTCAGATCTAGGGTAGATCTTTACATAAAAATATATATCTATTACAGATCTATATGCCAAAGAGGCTCTTCTTTACACTCCCCTTGTGGATCTCAGCAAAAGATGGATATCAATGAATAGATCTTAGATCTAAGCCATAGATCTGCAGTAATTTTTAGAAATTTCTAAAGCATATGATACACAGCAGATCAGATCTGAAATTGAAATGGATTCGTTGGCCAATCCATGGATCACCACAGTGAAGGGAAGGGTCCCTTTCACCAGAGATCTTTCCTTCAAGCTGCTACACAAACCCCACTGCAACTCTGCCTGCAAAAAAGGACGCAGTCTCTTCAAGGAACTGCGTAGTTGAGGATGGAGAACACATTGGCCTGATGCCAAGATCAAAAACTGAAGCTCAACCAAGGGATGCACTCTTCCAGGAGATTAAAAGACACACTCACTGAGAAGAGGCTCCAATATAAGCTAGATATCTACAGATCTAGTATTCCACTTGATGCAGCTTACAAAAGCAAGCAATCCCTCACTAGATCTATGTTACAGTTGGAAGTAGAAGCTTTGTCTTCAACCTAATAGTGGACAAGCAATACAAGCTCTCCCAAGAGCTCCTCAATGGGAAGAGATGGAACTCCTAAACATGAAAGCCCAATGCAATCTAGGCTAAGTAACCAAGAAAGCTGTTTGTCTCAACAGACAGCAATTCAGAAATCAAATCATTGAACAACATCAATATTTTGCCTTCATTTTCGTTTTATAATATGAGAGCTTACCAAAACCCTAAACCACCTTCATTCATTTAACCCTTTTCACATGGAGGTCCTCCTTCTAGAACTGTGCTGATCATCCATGAGGTTCAATGTATTTGGACTGTGTTGTGATTTGGTCCTATTGACCCAGTCAAATAGCTCAATCCTGTTTCACACACAAGTGGATTTTATCAAGACAACCATGTTCACATTTGGGGATGTATTTATTATTTTATTAGGAGTTTTTGATCCTCCTTTACATAATTATTCTTTGAACAAAGAAAAAAAAAATGAAGTTGAATATTCCTATTAAAATAGGAATATTACAGTCCTCCCCTCCAAAATGTTGCTTGACCTCAAGAAACTCACAAGGACTTTACAAAATCTCCAATGGAGTTGTCTCCTCCCAAGAATGCAAGTCTTCTTTTGGTGGATGAACCAAATAGCTATCATCATGAAGTAGTAGGAGATACAAAGAATAATCATATGTTGTCCATTGGTCTCTTCAAGGTGTGAGAGATGGTAAATATTGGGCATTTCAACCCACATGAGAAGCTTCAATATCCATGCTATCAACCAAACAAAGTGAACCATCCTTGATAGCTCAAAGAAATATTCTCCAATCCCCACCATATGCAATGCATAGGGGCTCCATGGCTGGAAATGAGATAATAATTCTCAATTCACGTTGTCTCTCCCTCCATTTATGATAAATATGGAGCTGATGATCCTGGGCTGTAGTAATATAGTCCTCATGAAGCCAAAAGAGACTTGGAACTTCATGATTCCCTCCATGGATTCTAGTGAGCCTCCTTGCCCAATCTTCCATGCATATAGTGAATAGAGGATCTTCACCATATGTGCTCCAAAATAAACATTGACTGAGTGTCATATGACATATTGGAGGGTGAAAATAGTCCCTCCCTTGAGACCAATGTTGTCCTTCATCTTGCTGCCTCAAATAATAGTACAATAAGTGGCCATCCCACCACCTTCTTGCTGCAAAAAGATTCTTCAAAGCTTGGAAATAGTAGAGGATAATAGGTGTTGGCTGAATATGATTAAAAAAACACATGTCTTGCTGCAAATTCTCCCAAGTGAGAGACTTCTTCCAATGACATAAGCCCGACATATGGTTTCTAGCATAAGAAAACAAATGATATAATGTAGAAGCCACACAATGTTCTACCCTCCTCTTGAAGCACAAGTAAATATGGGAGATTTAATTTCCAATGGACACATCCACACAATGTGTCATTCCTCCTCTCATATTCATAACAAATATTGGAGCATTATTAACATCATGATATAAACAAGCTCCCTTATGCCACCTCATGCGAAGGTCACAGTTTCTCCCAACCCAAAGTACATACATGATTATGATATCCATCCTAAACAGAAATACATGTACTTACATCATAGACATAAGTAAATGTATGGGCATGGAATTCATCATGGGGTGTCCATACTGTTATCACTCAGGTTTTCCTTGAAGTTGTGGAAAGGGAAAGTATACCCGAGGTAACCACAAACCAACCTTCGGATACAAAATCTAGCCAATCTGCATCCAGAGAGGGCTCTCTCTTTATGATTTAACTTTATTTTTGGAAAATTTTAGGCTAGTTATAGGTCCAAGAGTTTGTTTGAAAATGGTGGAATTCGCCAACTAAGGGCAAGGTTGAATATTTTCAGGCCATTGGGCAATGGAGTCAAAAGGATGGCTTTACTGGATTAATCTTCTACACACAAGATGGCTTTGTAGGGCAAGATAGCCAAACAGAGAGCAATTTTAAGGAATTCAAGTGGATGGAATGGGTTTTGAAGGGATGAAAGGAAATAAAGGATCTTTCAACATATTCAAAGAAATAAAATGAATAATTACAAACCAAGAGCAGTTAAGAATTCTTTATTATAGTAATCAAAATGTTAAAACCAGCGAAACAAGAGCAGTTAAGAATTCGTTGCTTATAACTAGTTTGGAAGAAAACATTTGGAATGACTGCAATAGAAAATCAGAGTACATTTAAGTAAGTTCTGATTTATTCTTTTATGAAAATTACTCAGAAATGGAAACACAGTGATATTATAAACAGATATAAAACTTAAAACATAGGATAGAAAAACTTATTGAACTGCAATTTGACGCATGAATCCTGCAAAAAGTCCTGAGCTTCAAATAGTCATCCAGCAAGCCAAAAATAAATTTCTCCAAAGCACTTTTATTCCAATGACATCAATGTCACAGCGAAGTAGTAGAATCCACTCTCAACACTTCATTCGAGGGTTTATTTATACAAAAAAATGATTTAGAATATCTCACAAAAACCTAGGAAATAATCTAGGGTGACTAATGTATAAGTTACAACAAAAAAGGAGATAGATGGTCTCGTAAATAGGATAAATGGCAACTGCTGATGTGCTATTTCCTCCTTTTATGCATGAGCTGGAGGCAGGTCCTACAATATGGCTCGATGCTGTCCTTTTGAGTAATTTTTTTTTATTGCCTTGCTTGTCTGATACTCTTTATTTCTACTGATACACTTTCAACTGCCAAACTGATACTCTTTAATCTTTGCTCATCTATTTATCCTTTACATGATAGTAAAAGGCAAAATTCTCCACCTGAGGATGAATTTCACAAAATTTCTAATAGGTATTCCCACCATTTGTCTTCTGCTATTATGGTTTGTTTAAGCTTTCTCAATGTTTCATCGACCTCTGTGTATCTGAAGAAAGTGGGCCGGTTTGGGAACAAATACCTTATTTCATACTCAAGATGAAACAAATTCTTTAACCTGTCGTATAGATTCTTCCCTGTTGGCAATGTTGATTCTGACGAACTGATAGAGTGAGAAGTTGTGTTATGAGCATGTATATCCAGTCTGTTAACATAAGTTCCCAAGTCCATTATTTTGTCTTCTGAAAGCATAGGACTGGGCAACCCACTGTTCAATAAAACCTGAAACTTTTCTTTGAAGGCATTAATCTTTTCCTGAATATCTGAGCATTTTCTTTCCAGATTTTGCATAAGAGTTCTCTTGGTAAACACTCTTTTTATTTCTAAAATAGTACATGTCCTGTCCTCAATCCCAAGCTCTGCAAGCTGCTGTTTGGTCTGGGTGTTCAAAAATTGTATAAGTTGATTTGCTTGCTCAGGTCTGTCCCTTAATTCTTCTCTTGTATTTCAATTTCTTCCATAGCTACTTTGACCAAGTCATTTTGTTCAAAGATTATTTGAACAAAGGACCAAATACTCTTTATTGAATCAATAATATTATTCCAAAGAATTTCATTAATTTCTCTTAAAGGCTTTTCTAATGAGAGATCTTTTTCTAAAGTCTTAACCAATTTATCCAACCTTTTTATTTCTCTTGTATTATCAGCAACAGTCTTTTTTGACATATCATATTTTTGTTCCAAATTCACCAGCTGTAATTTTGCAGATTGAAGTTCTGTGACTCTGAGTTTTAAACTTTCCATTTGTTTTGCTAATTCATCAGAACTTAAATTAGAAGTATTCACCTGTAATGGATCTGTTTGTTGATCTGCTGCTGTTGTACCTGTAGTAACCTCATTTGTGGATGTCTGCATGATGGTTTTCTTTTCTTTCAATGCCTGTTCCAATTCTTTTTCAGTTTCACTCAGTTGCTCAGTCATTTTCAGGAGCAACTCCATCATTTCTTCTTGTGAATTTTCCTTCAAAACTTCTTGAGTTTGGGGATGCCTTGAAGCTGGAAATTTCAATTTCTTTCTCAGTGCAGCAATATCATCATCCTTTTTTTTAATCAGTGCCTCAATGCTTTTTATATCTTTGGGATTATGACCCAAACTGATGATTATTTCTTCCAGAGATTTTATTCTATTATCCTTTGCCTGAGAAGAAGCTTTCTCAATTTGCAATTGGGTATTTGTATTATTTAAAGAATCTTGCAATCTATGGGCTGCCATTGCTTTGTCAGTAAGGGTAGAATATATCATTTCCCCAGTTTTTTTATGTAATTGTATCTGGTCCAATGGATGAATGTCTTTTTCTAGGACCTCAAAATTGGTTCTAATGTAATCAGATGCTGTCTTGGGTTTTGGCACTTTGGATTTGAAATGGCTCATCATCATTTTCCCTTGCTGGATGTCAAAAGCTGACATTAATATTTCTTGATTGTGTGGAGCCATTCTAAGATACTGATCATATACCTACATCCTCAATGGGTCATTCCTTGCTTTTATATTAATGAAAGTTTTCTTTATATCCCCTGCATCTGTCTTTGGTTGTTTAAAGGAAGACACCTCAGTGCTCAATTGTCTTTGTAATTCCTTTCCTTTATGACCTGTGTGTGTTTCACTAACTAAACCAGTTAGCTAACTATCCCCTCTTTCATCATCAAATATTTCATCTATAGATTCCACTTCTGGAAGTGGATTCAGTTTCTGCTTTTTAGCCTAGTATTGTTGTGAAGATTATTTGGGAGGAGTGGGATTTGTAACCTGTATTTTCTTTCCTATTTCTGTATTAGATGGAGTCTGCAATTCTGAAACTTCAGGATGGTTAACTTGAACAGGGGAAACCTGTGTTTGATCTGGTGCCTTGGAGGTTTGAGGATTTTCTGTCATGATGAAAGTTTCAATGACTTGTACTTCTGGTTCTTTTCCTTTTCCTTTAGACTCAACTGCAATTGATGGGATTTTTTCCTGTAATCCCTGTTGAAGATTTCCTACTGAAGAAGTGCCAATATGAGGTACCTACACTTGCCCAAAAGATTCTAGGTCAAACTTTTTCTCAAGATCTTTCATAATTTTGTTCATATTGACTTCTTCACTATCCTGCTCAACTAATGTTCCTTCCATCCACTCATCTTGATTAGCATACTGTTCTATTTCTGGAATTTTGTGGTGAAAGTAGGGTGCTGATTTGTTCTTCATTCTTTTGTCACAAATAAAATTGAATGGATCATAGGGAATCCAACGGAAACTCTTTTGTAACTTGAAATGGTTTTGAAATATATTTTCTGCTTCTTGTTCAGCATCCATAGAATTGCATATGAAGGGACCTAACTGACTTTTGGTTCTGAGTTGGGATTTCTTCTTAGCATTACAAAAATGAATAACATCAGAATTATTCATTTGCCTGAAATACTCTAAGGAAAAATGTCTCATAGGCACATATTTAGGCAGTTTGAATGGACAAAGTTCACATCCATATATTCTGATTTCTGAATGATTTTGGTACAAATACCAGTCTCCAACTTTGTATGTCCTTGAAAGCTGTAAAGTTTTCTTAATCTCATTGCTGAGTCTTGGAGGAGCAACTCCTGTCAACAAGGTAGTTTCAGGATGTATGAAAAGATCAATGAACTCAGCATAAGGATAGGGAGAATCATAGGAACTGTGAGTTATGGCAGACCCAAATATAACAGATCTAGGGTTTCCCTTGGCATCAAGCTTTTGAGCAGGAAAAGGGAAGTTCTCTGATTGATAATAAATGATAAGATGGTAAATGACTGAGGAATATTTAAACACTTTCTAATTATCTAACCTCATGAACTGGTCATGGATTTTATTTGCAATGAAAGATGCAAAGTCATATTTCACAATAGGAGGTTGTCCAGGAGTGAAGATGGATAATAATACTAGGGTTAATTCATAAACATACTCACTAGTATTAAAACCCAGTACAAAGGATATCATATTCAGGATGGGCTTGCCTAATTCAGTAAAATAAGCAAAACCACAGGGAGGAGGGCCCTTAGGTTGATGTTCTGATAACATAAAGGTCTGGCAAATGCATTTCAATTTTTCTTGGGACAATTGAGTAGACTTTTCAAGTAGTTCTTCCATGGACAAGGGAGTAAGATTTTGATCAGGTTCAAAATGGAGCATTGTATTGATAGCTTGAGGAGTAATGGGGAAAATGATACTCTAGTCCGGGGATAACACTGCTCTTTGAATTGGATCATAATTGGAATGACAGTAATGGATAATTTCTGGGAAAATACAGACTGAGGGGATGAGATATCTTGGAAAATTGGATTCCCATAACCCAATGATATCCAAACCATTCGAATAATCATCTCTGCAGCGACAATAACTTCGAAGGGGATTTTCATTGAAAACTAAGTCTTTAATTTGAAAATCTTTATCCACTAGTGGCAAGTATTCTAATTCTCTGTGAGGGGCGTTTAATGGGGCTACATTCAGGGCTGCCGGGACTTCCATTTTGGTTCTTGTGTATTCAAAGTGGAAGTTTCAGAGGTTTTCACAGAATGGGCGCAATTTTAGTTTTGGAAGTTTGATTTCAGTTGCAGGAACTAAAACAGACCAATTTTAACCTTTTCTTCAGACTATGGCGTGAATTTAACACTGGAATGCAGATTTTTCAAAGAGTTCCAGCAAGAAATCGGATAAATACCTGTTTTATGGAAAATGTCAAGATTTACAGGCATTGGTTAATGGCGGATGAATGCTCGGGCACTAGTATAGCAATGGAGATCAGCAATCTTGGTCGACAGTAGTGTAACAACGGAATTTTCAAATTTTCAGTGGAGGAAGCAGTCACTTTCACCAGACAAAATGATGGAAAATACATGGAGTTTTGTTTTATTTAAAAAGTCAATGGATTTTTTATTATTTATGGGAGTGACGTCATCACGGTACGGGAGGACACGTCACCGGGGTCAGGCGGTAAGTGGTAATTTCCGCACCGCTTTCGGGAGCAGTTGGTTTTCCGCGGGGAGGCAACGAATCCATTCAGCGATTGACACGTAGCAGGTGTACTGTTTGAAAACTGTCACGATTTCGCGCATTAAATTTCGTAGAGAGGTTGGTCAGCGGAATCATCATGGACCGTAGATCTTCGGTGGAGTGATCCAACGGTGGACTGAACGGGGAGATGGTATGGGAGTTAATGTGCGGGCCCGACGGGTTTTCAAAATAATTAACATTTAATTAATTATTCCGGGCGGATTTTGATTGGTAAAAAGGTTGGTTATTAATTAATCCGAGTGATTAATTAATCCCTGTATTATGTGGGCAATCGATCGGGGATTTGGTTTTTTAACCAGAGTTTAGACTTGGAACTTGAGAACTTTAACTCTAGTTAGGGCGTCGGGTGAAAGGAAATTACCAAGGGGATGAGTTATTTGATTTTTTCGTTTAAAACATATAAATATATGTTCAAAACCCTTTTTCTCGTTTATTTTTATTATATGGTAATTAAATTAAGATAATTTAATTAACATAGGGGGCGGGAATAGTCTATAAAGATATGTTTTTAGCCAAAGGGTTTATAATATGGGAATTTGAATTTATTATATAGGTTTAAATACTTTGGCTAAAAATCTATAGTAAGAGGGTTTTGGGGATATTACATAGGAGAAGTTATACATATAGGGAAAGGTAATTTATATAAGGATTTAATATTTAAAGTCAAATGTTAATATGACAAAGGGACAAGGAAAACTCAAAACACTTTGCAAATCTAGGAAAGTGAAGATTTCTGAAGTAAATTGCAATATCTCAACTTCAACACTTAAACTTAAAATAGTAAGTTATTTTGAGGGATTTTTATGGAATTTTGCATGATTTTCCTAAGTAAAATGGGATTTTACTTAGGAAAAGATTAAAAGTGAATGAGTGCAATAATGGATAACTTCAAGTACTTAGGTCTTTTTGATCATCAGGCCGAGGGTCCGGTCCCTCCAAAAGTCAAGGAAATGCCTTGAGCCCCTTTAATCTTCAAATACCTTTGCACTTTGGGGAAATTAGTAAAACTCTTAGGGAGAAAGTGAGGTGGGAAGTTAATGATTTTGACTTTGCTTCTTGTGAATTTTCCAATGTAGCACCTTCCTTGGCAATTTGTGATGAAAGTAGAAGATTAAACACATTTAACACCATCATTCATCACATGAAACTTTGCAACACCATCTACCTACCCTACCTACTTTACACTACCATTTTCTCTTCTTTATTAGGGTGCATTTAGACTTGCAAACCCTTATCAATATTTTTCCTTTTTTACATGGAAAATCTATCTAAGTCTACACTTATTACATCCAAGGGCTCAGATTAAACTGTTGAGCACCTTTTATTAACTCTACCTATCTACTCATCTGCCAAGATTACACTGTTTGGCCAGATATTTATTCTCTATTCTACAACATGAAATTGAAAAATGAATGAGTCAAGTTTATACAGTTTGACTTTTCATAAATTGTGGCAAAAGTTTAACAATTTGCACACAATTACTTATTTACAAAAAATGAAATAGTAGTGGCATTTGGACTTGCACACTTTCTTTGGCCTTTGTTTTTGTTTGGGGTTCATTTCTTTCACTTTTTTGACCATTTTATTCTTTTTACCCTTTGATTTTTCTTTTAGGGTATACCCTCTTTACATTTTTTAAAATTTTTTGATTTTTTGATTTTTCAAGAATATGGAACACCTTTGCACAAGACAAAAGGTTTGAACATATTGCATAGTTCCATCAAGAAAATCATGAAAAATGACACCTATTGGTATAGGAGTCTAACACATACTTTCTTTTTTTCAACCAAAGAAACCATGCCTCCTTCTTATGCATTATTTCCTTGAGATACAAGGCATGAGACAAGAAAATCAAAAACCTTGGGTGGTACCCACACTCACCCAATAGAAACCAGAGCAGGTCATCTCCTCCCTGCTTTAGATGTGGATGTGGTAAGTGGTTTACATGCCACTTACTTGCTACCCTCATCATTACACCAAGGCTGAAGGTGAAATGTATATTTGGTGCTTTAGGGAAGCACCCATCATGCTACAGAACCTCCCTTAGCCCATCAAGGAAGTGCCCAAGTTTGAAAATAGTCCTGGCCCACAGTTGGCCATGAATTTTATATGGTAAGACACTCATCTTAGAGTCATGGCCTACAAATGTAAAGAAAAATAATGCATGCAATCATAAAGTAAAATGTGCTTTGCATAAGCGTGCTTCTTACCCAAAGTCTCCAGTGCTGTGATAGTTCCTCTCTTGGCTAAATGTATCACTATACAAGGTTGAGAGAACACTTTGATTTTTCCATCAAGGATCTGCCCTAGAGGGCTTCTTCCAAGTAAGGAGACATCAAGGCATATATCATAATAAAAAGGTGTATGGAATGATGTGTCCTAGCTTGTCTTGCATATATCTCCATTCCTTCTTAGTACATCAATATTTTGACATAAAGAGGGGTAAATTTTTCTTTCCCAATGAAGCTTGCCCTCCTCTTCATCTTCTGCAGTATTTAGGATCTCACCATCTGATAATGATGGCACATGCTGCTCATGGTTGGTGCCATAATCTCTATATGTGAGACTCTTTAAAACTCCTTGCAAGAATGCAAGAGCTTCTCTTCTTGGAGCAGCTGCTCCTTCTCCTTCTTCATGAAATGCTAGAGATGCCTCTGTCATGACTTTGCTGTCACCCCTAGCCTTTTCTTCAATGGTGGAAGATGCCTCATCATCAATAGGAGACCTTAGATCTTGGTATACCTTTGAAAGAGGAATCTTCATGTCTTCTTTTTTAGAAGAAGACTCTCCATCCAAATGTGGATGCCTCCAATCCCTTTCTCATTTGGTATCTTCCCAATGAAGACTACCAATATCCCAAAGCAATTATTCCTCTTTACACCTCATGGGAAGTTGAGATGTAACCCCTTGGAGATATTTCAGAGAATACCTCTCATCAATGATCCTCTTGGATCCAGCTACTACTACAGATTGTTGTCCCTCCATGATGGTGACAGTGCTAGTACAAGGCTCCTCAAATGGAGAAGAGGGATCCTCCTCCTCTGATCTTCTACTGCCAAATATTTTGATTATCTAATGAGTGAAATCAACAAAATTAGGTACTCTTGCATGACTTCCATGTCTAACCCACCAAGAGCTTGCCTTACCCTTCAAGTGCAGCACTGAGATCTCCACAACCTCTTTTTCCACTACTGGATGTAGTAAGAAAAAGGCTTCTAGTTTCATCACCCAAGTCCCTACTGCACACTTAAGTGAACCATCAAATGTAGACAACAAAAATCTGTTGCCTCTTATCATTCTCTCACTGCATGGTCTTCTTTCTTCTCTGAGTTGAATAAAATGAGGAAAATTTAGGGTCTCTTTGAAAGCTCTAGGTTGGCACTTGTATTCTGCCAAATACCCACTCAGGATCTCATGTTATAAGTGGTATTATTACTCTCCACTTCCTCTATGGGAACAGGAAGTGCATGAGTCTTCTTCTTCCTCTTGAAACCTTCTAGAGGTCTCACTGCAACTTTCTCCTCCTTGAAACCCTCTAGGAGTTTCATTGCTTTCTTCTCCTTCTTTCTTCTTAGATCTAAAGATTGATGAGAGAAATATCATCCTCTCCATAATTTTGTTCTCTGCTACTTCTCTTTGTAGCACTTTGGCTTGAAGCCCACAGGCTGGGCCAAAGATCTTGCTTCGATACCACTGTAATATTCTAAATTGGACTGCTCAGCAAAACATGCCTGAAAAATGCATTTTTCAGGGATCCAATATCAACCCTTGGATTCCTTGGATCTGATAATCTAACGCAAAATTCCAAGAGGATATTAGAAACCAAACAAACTAGGTGAGGCAAACAGGCCTCTCACACCTAGTATGGCTTGATAATTGTCCAATGAGGGACTGCAACAATGTATAAACGTTGTATTGGAGTAGAATTAGGCCAATAACACATGGGAGGTGCTAATAAACCCTCTAATAATATTAATATATATAGCATAAAGGAAATTTATCCATCCCTTCAACCCAAAGTGGGGAAAAGCAATGATTAAAGCCCTAAAATGTTATTTTCAGAAATCTGCATAAAAAAAGAGGCAAGTGATAGTTTTATCTGTTATATTAGGTCATGAGGGACTCCCATACCAAATTTAAACTTAAAAAAATCACTATAGCTAAGTTAAACAGTTCCCCCACCCCCGAAATGGCTTAAAAATGTTGATTTCCCATGACCTAGAGTATGCAGAAATTACTGAAGCACAAATAATGTGATTTTCTAAAGTTGTTAATTGTAATAGGGTATTAACATCAGTAAATTGGATCAAGGATATGGATCAAACAATATACAAGAGAAAAACAGAGATTTAACATGAATAAACCCTCAAAATAGAGGTGTTGCACCATGTATTAAGAATGAAGAACTTGACAGCGTAATTTTCAGAGGGCTAAAGAAGTGTTTCATTATATCTTAGATATAGGTTAGATATTTACATAAAAATATATATCTATTACAGATCTATATGAAAAAGAGGCTCTTCTTTACACTCCCCTTGGGGATCTCAGCAAAAGATGGATATCAATGAATAGATCTGAGATCTAAGCCACAGATCTACAATAATTTTCAGAAATTTCTGAAGCATATGATACAAAGTAGATCATATCTGAAATGGACATGGATTGGTTGGCCAATCTATGGATCACCACAGTGAAGGGAAGGGTCCCTTTCACTAGAGATCTTTCCTTCAAGCTGCTACACAAACCCCACTGCAAATCTATCTGCCAAAAAGGATGCAGTCCCTTCAAGGAACTGTGCATTTTAGGATGGAGAACACTTTGGCCTGATTCCGAGAAAAAAAATTGAAGCTCAACCAAGGGATGCACTCTTCCAGGAGGTTAAAAGACACACTCACTGAGAAGAGGCTCCAATACAAGCTAGATCTAAAAATATCTAGTATTCCACTTGCTGCAGCTTACAAAAGCAAGCAAACCCTCACTAGATCTATCTTTCAGTTGGAAGTAGAAGCTTGGTCTTAAACCTTGTTGTCGACAGATTTTGTCGCTCCTAGAGACAGCCTAGAGTTGCTATAGACCAGTGCCTAGGACATCTTATCATAGCAAGGAGCATATAATAAAACTTGGGTGTCAATCCAAAGGCTCTCCTGCTATCTCTTGTAAACAAGGAAATTGATTTAAATGGGACCAGAACTTACAGAAACTGCCACAGGGAAAGTA
The DNA here is from genome assembly GCA_034641835.2 of Pinus albicaulis. Classification (NCBI taxonomy): domain Eukaryota; kingdom Viridiplantae; phylum Streptophyta; class Pinopsida; order Pinales; family Pinaceae; genus Pinus; species Pinus albicaulis. The sequence continues at coordinate 541,996,593 of CM076580.1, read as the reverse complement.
ATGTTGCAGAGACAAAATGCAAAGCTCCAACACAAAAGCATCAGACAGTTAAGAGACAATTTACTGTAAAGAGGGCCGATTCAAGTAATATGCCACAGAAATCAAATATCAGAAGGTGTATGCAGTGAAAGAAATATAAGAAGATATTAGTTATCTTTGGTCTGATACCCAGATACATAACAGAACCATATATGGGCTTATCAATCTAAGAATCCATACATGACAATGGCGTTTTAAAAGCACCCTCCCAAAGCAACTAATATAGTAGAAAGATGGATGGAATGAACATGAAACAATATATCATGCATGAGCCATATTTAAAGCGCTTGACTGATCCAACTATGGGTATCAACTAGGATAAATCCTTACCTAAAATCAGTGAGCCACTCGCATTCCAGTACATGATACAAGAAGGTGGATAGAATTAAATGTTGCATTAAACACATAAAAGGAAGTTACACATTGTGAGATACCAAATACCAGAATCCTCTAATACAGATAGAAATCCTCTTCACTAAGACCCTACGGGCTCTGAGCCTTCATACAAGAGCTTTTACAAGATGTATACAAAAAATGCCTTTCACTGCACAATTCTCTGATAAAAATCTGGAACCCCTACAATGTCTTTCTTCCTGGTTTTTATAGAATAAGAAGAAAAACCTTATTAAAAGAAGTAGGTTAAAACATTTAATTTGCTGAAACATTCACACCCATGTTGCTGAGTGAACATGTTGTACTGTATGTACTCTGCTGCCGGCTTCATGAAGTAAATGCTATGGGTGAAAATTTCTCCAGGGGTAAGATATGAAGAATAAAATACATAACACTCTGTACTTTCCTGAGAGAAAAATCTATTGAAGTTAAACCTGGAGGATATGATTTTTATGCACTTGTACTCTTTTCCTTCTGAATGCTGAATTGTTATTTAAAATCTTTAGCTCCAGATGTTGAATTCCTCGCTCTCTGACTGATACTATTTGTCGTATCATTAATAGCTCCCTCTGTGAAAAATCTATGTTTTAAATTGCTCTGGAGGGTTTTGGTAGACTTTTGCCATGGATTCTTTAATGAAATCCATGTCACGGAAACTACCCGGGGCTTTTCTTCATAAACTCTACCTTTGCAAACTAATCCTCTGGTACGTCTTCAATTTCTGTAACGGAGGCAGAGATTAATGGTAATTTTGCGTCACTGCAACCTGCAAAAACCCACAAACATGTTAAAGAAACCAGGCACAAGGGTGATGGATGCAACACTGACCACAGAATGGTGATGTGGACTGAGTGAAACGATGAGGAGATGCAGGGTGACAGAGGAATGAAGGGTGGCAATGAAAAATACAGTGGGGTGACGATGAATGAACGAAGCGGAGGTACATAATATGAACACTGAAATATGACACATAAACGAAATATGTGAATGGTGGAGGGGAACGAAAATGACACGTGGAATTTGTGACGTGGGGGTGGACCAGGTTAACAGTTGGGAAAACAAACAATCTGGGCCATCCGATCTTAAAATTAGATCAACGGTTCGAACTACGTTGGGTGTAATTGACAGTGGGCCAGGGGGTGTGTTTTATTTGCATTAAATGCCGCACAGTTTCAAAATGCGATGGCTGTTGGATGAGGGCCTCCAGATTTGACAGTTGCAATTAATTTTGCTATGCGTCCTCGACCGAACATTAATGCGTGAAATAGGGAGGTATTGAAATAGTGACCTGGGATGCGTGGCATCTGTTGAATGGAATCGTTGGGATTTGAGAAAAACCGCCAGCCCTTCAGAGGCGGTGTGGGGAAAACAGGCCGGTTTTAAACGATGGTTTCTAGGGTGCAGGGACCACAAAAGCAATGTGTTGTGGTGTGTTGATTTGTGCTTAATCTAATGGTTCAAAATGCACCCGATGAATATATACGATTAGCACCTTTGGAATAACACTTGATCCCGAGCCTTGATCACATTAGACAGTAAGATATAGGGGGCCATAACTAAAAGGGGCTGGACCTCTTATGATTTCGAATACGCATCTGTGGCACTTTCTAATGCGTTTTAGGGGGCGGGAAAGGCCACGGTAAGTGAAAATGAATTTCTCAAGCCATGATAGGGAATTTGAAAGTTTCAAGAGGGGCAGACGACCAAAAATTTTAATAGGAGGCTGACATGGATAACATCGGCTCCAACTGGGGACGGCGCGTTCATCCCTGAACATGTCGAGAACTCCGCAGACCTTCAGATACTCTTTTAGATGGATCTGCCATTTATTCCCTCTGCATTTTACTTCATAACATGTCAGCACACACCTTATTTAATCCAAAACTAAAAGGAAACTAATGTACAATATAATACATCAGGCGTTCCCAGCCTGAATCAAAATTGGAAGTAAGGCTTAAGAAATTGGCCATTTACAGGTGAGTGAAGCAGATCACCCTGTAATTTTTCCAATATAAAATTATTGCTGCCCCCTTGTTCAACAATTTTAAAGGCCCAAACTAGAGGGGATCAAATTTGCCATGTTTTCCTTTTTCAACCCTCCAGATATCCCATCTGAGAACCAGATCACCAATCTGCTGCTTCTTGTATTTTGCATGCTGATCAAAGATGTTTTTCATTCTCTCCTGATATTCTGTTAATCTCTGATTTACTTGACCTCGTGTTTCCTCCAATTCTATCAATTGATTGATTCTCCTGACCATATCATCAGGTTCCTCCTGACTTTCTTGCATAAAACGTGCTACTGGTAAAGCCATCTGCACAAGAAACACTGCTGCTCGTCCATACACCAATTCGAATGGGGATTTCCCAGTTGCTCTCTTGCTGGTGATTCTATTAGCCCATAGAGCGAATTTCAATTGGGAATCCCAATTCTTCTGATTTTCATTGATAGTGTTTTTCAAGGCCCTCACTAGAGTTTTGTTGGAAGATTCTACCAAGCCATTTCCCTGCGGATAGTAAGCTGTGGAGTGCTTCAATGTGATATTATACTGCTGGAAGAAATTTACCAATTTTGCAGACTTGAAGGCCTGTGCATTATCAGTCACTATTTTAGCAAGACAACCAAACCTGGATATGATGTTCTCTTCCATGAATTTTATTATTACTGCATCTGTGGCATTTCTCGCAGGTATGGCTTCCACCCATTTTGTAAAATAATCTGTGGCTGTTAATATCCATTTATGCTGTCCACTTGAGGGTGGGTGAATTTCACCTATAAAATCTACTCCCCATTGTTGAAATGGTTCATCTACATGAACTGGAATCAAGGGCAGAGCTGCTAATTTTTGCCTTTCAGCAAATTTTTGACACTTATCACATGCTCTAACCCGAGAAAAAACTTCCCCAAATAATTTAGGCCAGTAGAAACTAGCCTTTAAGATTTTATGAGTTGTGGCCCTCGAGCTATAGTGTCCTCCACAGATTCCTTCATGAAATTCCATCATTATACTTTCTACTTCATCCTCTGTGAGGCACAATAATAGGATGCCCGAAGGATCTCTCCAATATAATTGGCCATTAGCAACTATGTACTTTTGTGACTTCAGCCTCAAAGCCTTGTATTTTGATTTATCACAGCTGGGTGGACAGCTGATTGCTAGGAGGTATTCTACTATCTCCTTATACCAAGGACTGGTGAGATATTTCATGTGTACTTTATGAGTAGCCATCTCCAGCCCTTGCTACTCTTTTTCTTTTTCAGACTCTTCATTTGCTACCATGGAAAAATTTACGCCTAGAGCCTGATAATTTGATTCAGATAAAATCTTGGCTAGCCCCTTCCCTTTAATCAGCTTAGTAGGTCTGATATCCAAATCATATTCCTGTATCTTTGCAATCCATCTCCCTCTTTTTCCTTCACTATCTCCCTGAATGAGAATGTCTTTGACAGCTGCCGTAGGGACATATGCAGTGATGTAAGACTGCAAAACATACGTTCTAAAGGCTTTGAGGGACTTCACCAGGGCATATGCCTGCTTTTCTAATATATTTTATTTCAATTCTGCATCATGGAGTACTTGACTAAAGAAAGAAATAGGCTGCTCATAACCTTCTTCATTTTTCTGCAATAACACTCCTGCTACTGTATGAGGTGTGTTTCGGGGAAAAACACCCTAGAGGTTTGTTGGGTAAAAACCTCCACAGATCAGGGCATGTTATTCAGAAGGACTCACACACAACCACTCTTAAATGCTAAAAAATAGATAACAACGATAGTAGAACTCACCCGTAGTCCTACGTTCGATGTAGATCCCGCGGGGTCCAAACCCCCAGCAACCCTTCTTCCTCTTCAACCTGGAAAACAAGAAAGAACATGCACGGAAACCTAGTTGTACAGCATATATTTCTCCTAAATGTTAGTGTAATCCATGTGAAATATTATATAAACAATAATAAATGCTTAATAATCAATCTTTTCACATATGCAAATAGATACTAACACATAAGTTCAGGAACAAGATGGTTCTTCATTATTGCGAACAACATGTACAGAAATAAAAAGTGGAGAGATCACCTGAATCCTTCCACGATCTTCGAACAGACCGTCGTCCGGATCCGCCCCATCCTTGCCTCGCTAAGATACTTTCAAGACTTGTGCACTCGAGATGGCATATAAATGGATGAACATCTCCAGGAAACAAGGGTTTCCTGTAAAAATCTGGGAAAGTGCAGGAGGCACGGGAATTCAGACTTGAATTGGGATTCCAATAGAGTATAATATCTATAAATTTCTCTCTCCCTTAGGCCATGCACATGAGGGGCTTTTATACTCCCTCAAAGTAGTTTCAATCAGTTGGAAACAGTTGGCCACGTACTGGGGTGGTTGAACTATTGGAGTAACCATCAACCCAGCCCGAAAATAGGGAATTTTTATATATTTTTTAATGATTTTAATGGCATACGCGGAAAAGTACATGTGGACTCGCGTATACACGCGGAAAAGTCTGGGCATACCCGCGTATGGGAATTTTAACATTGTTTTTTAATGAATTTTGTTCAAGTCTGTGGGAATGGGTGCCCAAAGCCATAAAGACAATCATGAATCACCTGAGGGTGAAAAATGATGCTATAACAGATGCCCCCTAATATATGAGGTCAGAAGGGGTACATGATGGCCGAAATGTATTATGCACATAGAAAGAACTTCACAAGGACAAGAGAGGACTTCACCAGATTTCAGCCTGCCAAAAACCAATGAAAGAAAATAGAGAGTCAACTCATGCTGAGGCGGGCATACCCATGCTCAGTAAAAAATACATCATATCAAAAGTACAGAATAGATCCAAAATGTATACAAGTATAGCTGAACTGAAAGTACACAATGAATCATCGGAGCATGTCCCGGAAGTACAAGTCGGAATCAATGTCTAAATATCACATATAAAAAGCTGATCAATGATGCTGAAACTGGATGTCTGATCATATAAGTAACTGAATCTCCAAGTACCAAATCATAAGGGGTGGAATACATGGTACAATCACGCAACTCGGGAGCCAACATATAAGATGTTGTTGTACTGACAATGCAACATATAAGGGTGAACGGCATCATTGGCAGAAACTGAATAGATTGTCAAAAGTGAACCAAGAAATGCTGATGCAACCCGAGGTCTTCACCGATCACTATGGCACAATTCTACACAATGGGAATAAATGAGCTGAAGTCGACCATGTGAGAAATCTTTGGATTATCGGTCAATGATGTATACCGTTAACCAACGCGAGACAACCCACCAATAATGAAAATGAGTGTCAAGGTGCCCCAGTACAATCTAAAAAGTGTGAATAACTGAGTTGAAGTCGAACACTTGAAAGAATCTACCAATCAGGAGGCAATGATGAGTCCCCACTGTCGATAGCGAAGATTCTGCCACTGATGACTGCAAACCCTAAGGTACTGACAAAAAGACTCTATACCTTATTCCCAGAGAAATGAGTCAGAGTCGATGGGAAAAGATCTGCTGGAAGGAAGGCATTAAGGCATCCCACACCAGTCCAGTGCGAGTGTAACCCGCAGGCCAAGATTTGGAAAGAATCAGACGAAATAGAGTGACGGAACCAAACTGAAGTATGTTTCCAACGTGCACAAGATGGAGCTAGCGCACGGAAGAAACCCTCTGAACCAACCAATAATATAAGCTGACACAGAGGCGAGATATCCACCGATAGGGTCAAATGGAAATCAAGGTACTGCACGAATCCCAAGTGTGATAATGTATGCTGACGTCGAACACAGGGGAAACCACTCAGTCAAAGACCCATAATGATGATAAAATGCTAAACACAAGGTCACCTATCAATAATGGAAATAGGGCCAGGGTGCGGCTCTAGGTCTGCTCTCAGAGCAATATGTCGTAGTCGATAAGAGACAAACTCGCCGGCAAGAAGTCAATGGGGACCTTCTCAAACCAGCACGAGCAGAAGACCAAAACATCTGATGTGATAGAACAAGATACTGACAAAATCGGGAAGGCCGACTGAATAATGAGTCAAGAGACACCGCAGAATGGCCGACTCTGGTTAGACTTCCCTTGAACAAAAGCACGACCCGTGATGACCATGGCAGTAAAAAGTGACACTGTATAAGTCTGTTATGCAGGAGGCAAAACAAACTCTCCATATGATTGGAAGAGATAACCAACTGGGGGAGGACTGACCAGTGAAACAAGGTAAAGGCTGAACCTAGGTCAAAAACTAAAACCATCCCAAATGAAGGAAATATATAAGTGTATGTGCCTTGTTCAAGGGCGACAAACTGACATTGTACTGCCATAAAATTATGAAGTTATATCCTGTTCCCGCTATTTTTGTTATATTTGAATTTTTCTTTGTCTTTTTCATATAATAAGCCTCAAAAAGAATAAAAGAATGCTATGGTACAATGGATAGAACGAGTATCAAGAAACAGATGCACTAGTTCCTGGGATTGGAACGATCCTATGCTCAATGCAAGGTGGCAAAAAATGGTAAGCGATACTCAGAGGAATGTTCCATCCATGGGTAAAAGGACGTCAAGTTGCGATAGCCAAGTGCATGGAATGGTTAACTTGTACAGATAGTCAAGGTCAAAAGTTGGCTTAAACATTGAGTCCAAAATGAAGCCGGCTAAAGGCCAGGATAAACAAGTAGCCAATATGCAATGCAGTAATACAACTCAACAACACCAGGGAGCCTCTAGGGTAATAGCCAGAAAAATGATAGTGAGGAAGAAGAAGAATGAAGCTTCAACACATAAGTCATGGCGGAACTAAAGAGGACTCCCGAGCCTACATAAAACGCAGCATGGGCAACAAGTGATAGCGAGGAACTAACTAGGAAGCCCATGTAAAGGAAGGCTCTACCACCAAGTCATGATTACATAATCGGCGAGTGAAATGGGTGAAATACTCATGACCTGATGGGATCGACCCTATGGCAAGTGATCAGAATGGAGGCTAGTATTCAAAATGCAACGGAGAGTGGATTCCCTAACCTATATGCTAGTGAAGATCATATACCTGCCATGACGGGTCAGTAGTCATGGATCAAAAACCGGGAAAAATCTCAAATTTGTCAAAATGTACCTAAAAATATACCAATCTGGGCACTTCCAGGCATCCGGGTTATGCAGCTTAGGATAGATTGAAAAAATAAGCATAACAAATTTGTGCAAAAAATTTTCAATTTTGGGCATAAATACACAAATTACCTCATATTTGGTTCATTGCTACATTGCTCATTTGGGAAAAAGTGCTCTGGAGAAAAAGCCTCTTTCGTCAAAATAGGAGCAATCGACCATAAAACTTCACCGAATTTGTTAGGTAAGCTCTTAATTCATCCTTGTTTTCATTTTTTCCGTTCATAAGTTAAAAATTAGGAATTTTCACCATAGAATCATTTGTTTAAAATCACGGGTTGGATATGGTACAATCTTGATGACATTCTTCTTCGAGAAGATTCCTGGGCTGAGACCCAAAGTGATCTCTTCTATCAGCAGCCCTAGAGATCCAAGAATTGCCCGATGGGCTGACATGATGAAGAGATTGGGGGGAAGTGAAGTTCCCCGAACCACTTGGGATGATGAGTTCTTCCTTTGGTGGGGAGAACAAATCATCGCTGTGGAAGACTATCCGTACGCCCGGATGGATTTCTGAGGCGATCCAGACCTTGTCCTTCCACCAAGCGCGGCATGGGGTACAGTCAGTAAGTTTGCAATTTTTTGACTTGTATAATTTTTTTGGATTTTTTCAATATATGTGACAAAATGGAAAACAAACATGCTTTTGATTGGATTCAAAATGACTTACAATTTGATAATGATCATGATACAGATATTGGACCAGTTCGACCTGAGGGTTACCCACGGCATAAGCGTCGCAGAGGCGAGGCGGATACAGTAGATCCAGACAGGACCCTCCAGGCTGTACAGAGGAACTTGGAGGGGTTAACCTGCCAAGTACCTATGGCTGTAGTGGAAGATCTGCCTGAAGCCATCCAGAGACGGGTGGTAGGAGTACCCCGTGACTGGGTACGGTTATTCTGCCGAGTTGCCACCGTGATCATGTTCTATAGGAACACAACTTCTGGGCAGGGACCACAGGAGTAGATAGATACTATATATCAGATGACTGTATATTTTTTGAGACTGAACATGATTGGGCATAAGCCCAAATTTTGTATGACTTATGGATCCAAATTTTGTATAATTTTTTGAACACTCTGATGATATATATACAGTGATTATTTGATGTGATGTGACAAATGTATAAAAATGTATGATGCTTTTGATGATTAAATTTTATTGTATGGAATGATTAATATGCCAATGAATTGCTTGATTAGCTAATGAGTCTGCCATCCAATTGTCAGCTCGAGGAATATGAATGAAAGTTAAAAATTGAAATGAGCTTTGTAACAAACGTACCCTCAAGAACAGCTAGAGTAAAAATGGATCTCGAACCCGATAAGTATTGTTCAACTGCAACACCACCAGCTAGGAGTCCAAGAAAACTACCAACAAATCAACACCCAAAGATATTGCATCCGAGAGTAGATAAATAACTGCAGTGTATTCTCCTGTATTATTGGAAGCAGGACCAATGCAGACTCCTCTTGATACTAACAGCTGACCGGATGGATGATGAAGCACCCAAGCTGCGGAAGCCAAGTTCCGGGTGTGTCTACTAGCACCATCGACGAAACCAAAATGAATCATGACATCCGACACAACCTACCAAAGAAGATCAAAAAACATCACCATCCCATCAAGGATCAAAAAATCAGATATCTACAAAGTAAAACTACTATATACAAAAGCAAAATGTGAGGCCGAAGCCTAGGCATAATAATTTTTCAAATAGAGCCCATTTCTAGGCTCCGGCAACTCGTTTTCTTCGAAATCAACCAAGGTATATGCTCCTTTTTTAAGGACTTTTTTAACGATGAAGGGGCCATACCACATAGACTTAAACTTTCTTGCCCCCAGGGCATCCTTTTCTTGGGCATAGACCAAAACAAGGTCACCTTCCGAAAAAACCCTAGGTTTGACCGCCTTATCGTACTGAACTTTAACTCGATTTTTATGTTCTTCATTCATCGTGGCGGCATCCCGACGCTGCTCATCAAGATGTTCCAGATGAAGGAGATGTTCTTCAAGACTAGAAGTGTCAAGAAGAATTTCAACAGCTAACTTAAGAGAAGGAATCTCACATTCAATGGGAAATACAGATTCCAACCAGTGGACTAGCTGAAACGGAGTAAAGCCAGTTGCAGTTTTCACTGATGTCCTGTATGCCCAAAGTGCAGGATATAGCATAATATGCCAGTTGGGTCGAGCTTTATTGATTGTCCTTTGAAGAATTTTCTTCAAGGATTTATTAACGGCTTCCACTTGCCCATTGGCTTGAAGATAATATGGAGATGAATTCTCCTGCCGGAAACCTAATTTTAGAGCTAACTCAGCCATCATGCTATTCTGAAAATGACTACCATGATCAGTGACAATCTCTCTAAGAATACCAAAATGGGAAATAACCTGGTTGAAAAGAAAAAGAGCTGCAGTCTCACCATCATTCCCAAAAGTAGGCATAGCCTCGACCCACTTTGTAAAGTAGTCTACTGCTACAATAATGTACTTGTGACCTTTAGCCAAAGGCGGGTTACAAGTAGTATAATCAATACCCCACTTTGTAAAGGGACCGACAGTAATGACTGGAAAAAGCGGAGCTGGATGAGCGCACATTTTTCGAGTATAAACTTGACACGGATGACACTTTTTGACCGACTCCATACAATCTTTGAAAATCGAAGGCCAAAAGTACCCAGCACGCAAGATCTTTTGGGCTGTAGCAAGCCCAAATAAATGACCACCACAAGCTCCACTGTGGCAATCATTCAGCACAGCCTCAGCTTCTTCGAGAGTTAAGCAACGTCTCAGGATTGAATCAACCCCTCGACGGTATAAAGCATCACCAATAATCAAGTAATTCTTAGCCAAGTGATGCAACTTACGACGCTCATCTTTCGAAAAAGTAGAGGGAAACTTCGCAGTCTGAAGATACACAATGATATCTCCATACCAAGGATCCTGTGGAGAGATAAGAAACAAATGTTCATCCGGGAAGGATTCATCATAGACTATCTCTTCTCCACAGGGCAACTCAGAAATCAATTCCGCGAAAACTAATGATTTCTTGGACTTGGCAGACATAAACTCAAGATCAAATTCCTGCAAAATCACAATCCATCTATTGTATTTGCCCCCAATCACTCGCCTACTGAGAACAAACTGAAATGGATTGGCTGCTGCCAAAACATAAGTTTTTCGTAGAAGAATGTAATGCCGGAGTCGCTGCACAGCATGAACAGCTGCTAAAGCTAACTTTTCTATCGGAGTATACCGGATTTCAGGTCCTACCAATCCTTGACTAAGATATTATATAACATGCTCTGCAAGAGCATCATCCTCCTGAACCAAAACCATACCAATGGTAGATTCTGCTACTGCAAGATACAAAAGGAAATCCCTGCTATAATCAGGTGGACTCAATAAAGGAGCAGAGGTCAATGATTTTTTCAAAGCATCGAATGAGCGTTGAGCGAAGTCATCCCAAAAGAATGGAACTCCCTTCTTCAATAATCTCATAAATCCCTTGGTAACTTCAGCATAATTTACGATAAATCTCTGAAGAAAATTAGCCTTTCCTTGTAGACTTTGAAGTTGACGAATAGAGGACGGGGGAGGCAACCGAAGTATTGCCTCAACCTTGAAGGGATCTACCCTAATCCCTTCCCTAGACACAATGAATCCCAATAACTGACCGGATGTAATCGCGAAAACGCACTTGTTCGGATTCAACCTAATCTTGTAGAAACGACATCGTTCAAATATTTTACGGAGGTGAGCAGGATGATCCATTCTCTTTCGAGAATGAGCAGCTAAATCATCCAAATATGCCTCGATAATCTGTTTGATGTCGTGGAAGGCGTATGACATGGCCCGCTGAAATGTAGCCCCAGCATTTTTAAGACCAAAAGGCATCTTCTTGTAAGAAAAAGTACCCCAGGGACAAATAAAGGCAGTCTTATGCTGATCTTCAGGACGGATAGTAATCTGATTATATCCGGAGAAACCATCCATGAAGGAGAAAATCTCATTACCGGCACACTCATCGATAATCTGATCTATAAATGGTGTGGGGTAATTATCTTTCGGACATGCTTTATTAAGGTCTCTGAAATCAATGCAAACTCGAATTGTTCCTTGTTTTTTATCTACCGGAACAGGGTTTGAAACCCATTCAGTCAAAGGAATAGGGAAAATGAATCCCGCCTTAAGCAGCTTCTCCACCTCAGCTTTGATAGCTGCTGCCTTCCTAGGATTGACCGGACGAAGTTTTTGCCTCACAGGCTTAGCGTTTTCGTAAGTCTTGATCTCATGTTGGACAATAGATGGATCTATACCAGGCATTTCCTCATAAGACCAAGCGAATACATCCCTATACTCTTTAAAGAGATCGGTGTAAATCTGAATCTCTTCAGGGTAACATTCAGCTCCGATGAAGACATTCTCAATAACATTGGGATCCCTGGAAATGTTCACCGGGATAGTTGGAGAAATCACAGCCATGTTCCCTTCAGCATATACCTGTGTTGGTGCTAAAGGGTTCAGGACTAGGCGAAAAGGACCAGGAGACTGAGGATTTGGAAAAATTGTTTCAACTCCGCTCAAATCAGGTAAAAAGTAAAACCGATGATGCAAATCATCCCACAGTCTATCTATACCAGTCATAGCTTCCAGGATGGCCTCTTCATATGGAAGAGTGGTATCAAGGCAATCCTGGGCAGAAGAAGAACTAAGTGTCCAAGCCAGAGCCACATCTCCATCCAACTCTTCCGGTGAAAGAGGAGCTAGGATGGATTCTGCAGATTCAACAATAGACTGATAAGAAATCTCAGCTGCAGACATTGGAAATTCCATTCCACCCACTTGACCTTCTGCTAATGTGGTGGTAGGGGAAGGTAAGGTCCAAGGGTTCGAAAAATAATGAGTTCTGAAGAACTCTCTTCGAAGAGGAGCCTTGGAGGATGAAATTGCATTTATATGAATCGTAGGAGGTGGAATACCAAAAGTACCCATCAAGGAAGAATACATTCAAACCCCTAAATTCTCAAAAGGCGCCTTAGTATTATCCAAATTTGGAATAGTTGAGTCAGTATATGCATTCGGGTCTACAGGAGGACATTCCAGTTGGTCCACTGTAACAATCCTCCCTTCGTGAGGGAAACAAACAATCTGAAACAATGAAGATGCAATGGCATCCATCTCATAAATCCAGTTTCTCCCCAATAGAAGGTTGTAGTCAAAGCTTGCATCAACTATCTCAACCTCTATATTTACAGTTTTTCCCCCAACACAGATGGGGAAAGCTGGGACAATACCATGCGGTCTGTGAGAATGACCATCGAACGCAGTCAGAAGAGTAGTAGATGGAACAGCTGCGGGAGATCCAATTCCCTTCCAACATGTGAGAGACATGACACAAGTGGAAGCACCCTCATCAACGACCGTACGGAAAATATTGCATTTTCGATACGACGATTTAATATGAAAAGCCATATGATAGGGGAGTCTCTTTTTAAAATTAGACATATCAAATGTAATAATAAGAGAACTCTTTGGATCGACAGCCCCAAGAGCAGTGAGCAGAGCACTGTGCTGAGCCGGACAAGACTGGAGCACCTCAAGAGCTGACATGGCACAAGGACTCTGCGCCAGATCTTCCACAATAGAGTAGTTCTAGGAAGCCCTAGCATTTGGATTAATCGTCGTGCACTTAGTAGATGCTTTTGGCATCCGAGGTATAGGCTCAACAGTATGCCTCGTAATATGAAGCGGCTCAGTAGCATCGGGAGAACCCTTAGCTTTCGAAGACTCTTCTTCGCCATAGTCACGGAATCTTGTGGCGACATCCACGTGAGCACTCATCATGTATATGTTTGATGGAATTTCCCCTTCCTGGGTGCCCCCAGAGGAAGCCCCAGTATTTTGATTCACGCCAACAACTAGCTGTTTCCCTTGGGGAAAAGGGTTTTTCAACATAGCCTAGGAACTGGAAGAACCCTGCTGGGCTAACAAGCGCTGCACATCCTGAATTTTAGGGCAAAGGTGAGTAAGATGGTCTCCATCACATAACTTGCATGGAAACTTCACTTTCTTTTTATCCTTTGGACCCTCACCAACATGCTCGTTGGTTTTATTTTCATTACCCTTCCCATTCTTACCCTTTTTCTTATTATTCCGTCCCTTCTTCTTCCCTTCGGATTGTTGATTTCCTTTGGGATCAGAAGTTTGGATGAGATTTACTGACAAATATTGGGAAGGCGACGACTCAGCAGGCACAGCCTGACCAGAAGGAGCAGATTGTATAGACAACTGCTGCAATTGAGTAAGCAGGTTAGCTGCACCACTATTGATCGACCCAATAAGTCCATCACCATGAGGACCAGGCTTAGTCTTGGATAAATCTAATTTGGAGCGAGGAGCATTGGGAAAATATTTATGAAGGACCCCATACTGAGAATATATCAATTCGAGCTACTGGGCCCTAAAAATAGCCTGTTCCTTAGAAAATACCCCAGACAGGGATACATCTTTAGAAATGTCTGACTGTAGAGATTTCAGAAACCATTCCAAAAGGAATTCTCCTGGAATATGAGCTTTAATAAGCCTCTTCCTTCTCCACCATTCCTGAATATGGTCAGAAATGTGGGTTGCGTCGTCCTACTTAAAATTATCTAAGAGTTCAGTCCTGGCATCATAACAGATAGGCAACTGGAAATAATTTAGAAATGTAACAGCCAGATCTCCAAATGTAGCAAAAATTCCCCCAGTTAACTCAATATACCACTTGGCAGCGTTTCCAGTTAAGGTGAATTGAAACAATATCAACCTAACCGAATCATCGATCAGGGAGTTAGAAGAACGCCATAAATAGAAAGTGGTGATGTGATCAGCCGGATCCTCTCCATTCTTTCCTTCAAACTTTGGAATGTCTGAAGGTAGTTTGGTCGGGACCGGAGGCCACCCCGGACTCTACCGGATCGGATCATTTGTCAATTTCGACAGATCTGGCAAGTTTAACATTGCCAGAAAAGGTAAACGAGGCAGAGCCTGAGGATTTCATCCTTGATGGGATGAATTCCCTACATTATGAAAAGAATACCCTGGATTTGATGAGGCACCAGGTTGCCAGAAAGAACTCGTAGAAAAAGCAGAAGAACTTCCTCCCAATGCAGAGTTACCAAAGACCAGACCAGTTCCCCCTCCTGAAGTATTGAATGAAGAGGAAAGCCCCTGATAGGGGTTCCAGGCATTAGAAAGAGGTGAAAAAGTCCGATAAGCACTCGACGAAGGGAAAGAAGTATTCCCTTGGTGACCAGCGTAAAACTGATTCCCTGCCCCCGCTGTAGTGAATACAGGGTTCCAACCTGTAAAAGTAGTCGAATTCTGACTCCAGACCAAGGGTTGAAACTTTGAGTCTGAGAAGTAAATGGAAAGGACCCTAAAGAAGGATTCAAATTAGGAATATGCCCAGTTCCGAAGGGGAACCCTTGAAAAGAAGCTGATCCACTAGCCATGGAAGACATGGGTGTAGATCCAGCTGCAGCAGTGGAAAAGGAAAAAGAAGGAATCCCACTAGTGGGCATTCCAAAACAAAAGGGACCAGATTGAGAAGCATGTGCTTGGGTGAAACCAGAGCCAAACACAGCAGTACTAGAAGCAATCGAAGATATAGCAATAGTGCCCCCTCCTTCAACAATGATAAAGGAACCAATGCCTCAAGAAAGACTGGCTAAATTTTTAAGTCGCAGATTCCTGCCAGCTATCGAAAGGTAAGAATAATATGGAGGATCTTCTGGTCTTGCAGACTCAGGTCCGATGTACTCAACAACGAACGGATAATCAGGAGGAAGAGGAGATGGAAGTGACTCAGAGGGTTGAGGTACTTCCTCTACTTGTACTTCTTCTTCCTGCGGAAATAAGACTCTCGGGGTGAGCGGAACACTCCTCTCGGAACCAACACCGGAGCCAATTAAAAAACCTTCAATCCCTTGTAGAGGATCTCTCTCCACTGCGTCAGATGCCACAGGGTGATATTCACCTACTAAAGTACTCCTGCGCCTTCTTGAAGAAGGCTCTGGACTCTCAGGAGATAACCCCTGGATTCTCCTCGATCGATAAGGCGCTTAATCAGCCACTTTAACAAAATTTAATTTGGCTCAAAAAATTATAAAGCTAGGCAAGCTAGGAGCAAATAGCACTCACTACAAAAAATCCGTGAGATACAATCAAGAAAACAGCCTTCAGGTATTTCCGCTCCGGGTGATTAGGAACGGACACCAAAATACAAGAAAGCGACAAATAGGACCTCCCGAAAGTAGTTTGGGATAATTATGGCTCAGGCCTACTAGCGAAGGTAACATAAATAGTTACGCCGACCTCCTAACAACAGCCTTTGACGGCACAAGTACCCAAGCTTCGCAAGGGCACCCCCCAGAAGTACTGCTGGAAGTGATACGACGTCTGCCTCAGGTACCATGGGTATTCCGCCCCGCAGTCACCTATGTGGAACCTAGGAATGGCAACTATGGGCACCAATCCATGTCAGAAGCCAGGCGGAATGGTCTTGAGGCAAGATCCAACAAATCAGAGAGGGGGTATCTCTCTTCTCGGCCTTCACTTCCCCTCGTGCTTGACTCTTTGGAGGAGAGCTTTCCTGGTCCACCTAACGCAGTTGGATTTTGCTCAATTAATAAACTTCTATGTTTTTTTTTGGCAGCCTTGGAGAGTTAACTCTCCACTCACCTAATCCAAGGCCCTACAACCTAGCTAGTTGGTGTATGACACTTAATAAAAAACTTGCTAGTTGTTTTTAAATTATAGCACTTATTTTAATCGGCTGTTATATTAAGTCAAAGGGATACGGAAATGAAACTCGTGGTGTTTTGTGACGCAGAAAAGAAATTAATGAAAACCAAACTACATTCAAATGCAGTAATTGCCTTTCGATGAAAAGAAATTTCTACATGGGTTCTACGAGATTATGTATTTTTTCTTTTCAAATATCAAACTCACACTCACAAAATCTATGAAAATGAATACAAATGCTTAAGTGCACCTAATGCAAATAACTAAGAGCATGCAAATTCTAAGATGCAAATCCTAACAAAGCAAAGAGAAATTTCCCCAACAATCCTTCAGTTCTATCTCTTTTTGGTTTTCCACAAAGCTAGTTCCCAAAATCAGAAACTCTCAGTATAAAGACACAAAAATATGCTTGAAACAAGAGGAAGAAACCAATGACAATTCCTTTCCAAAATCAAGTCAAAAACCAAAGGCGAGAAATCTCAACAAAGCTTCAAAAGATGTAACAAAACGAAAACAAAAATGCAAAACAAAAGAAAATGACAAAACAAAATGTTTTTTGACCTTTTGAATTTTTATAAAAAAGAAGAGCTCGAAGAGACCAAGAAAACTATCAAATCCCAAGCCAAACAACTCTGAATTTCAAGCAAAAATTTAAAAATGCTCCAAACCTTATAGGGCTACTTAGTAGCAAGATTTATGTGAGCAAAATAAGACAAGAAACTTAGTAACTCATCCCAGAGGAATAGTACAAACTTGCAACAAACAAAAATTTCAAAGAACCAAAAAAGGCTCTTCAAAAAATTGCAACAAGACCTAGTCAAATGAACTCAAGAAAACTAACCAAAAGTAGGCAAAAATCATAAGGGGTGGAATACATGGTACAATCATGCAACTCGGGAGCCAACATATAAGATGCTGCTGTACTGACACTGCAACATATAAGGGTGAACGACATCACTGGCAGAAACTGAATGGACTATCAAAAGTGAACCGAAAAAATGTTGATGCAACCCGAGGTCTTCACCGATCTCGACGGCACAATTCTACACAATGGGAATAAATGAGCTAAAGTCGACCATGTGAGAAATCGTTGGATAACCGGTCAATAATGTAAACCGTTAGAGACAACCCACCAATAATGAAAATGAGTGTCAAGGTGCCCCAGTACAATCTAACAAGTGCGAATGAATGATTTGAAGTCGAACACTTGAAAGAATCGACCAATCAGGAGGTAATGATGAGTCCCCACTGTCGATAGGAAAGAGTCTGCCACTCATGATTGCAAACCCTAAGGTACTAACAAAAATACTCTAGACCTTATTCCCAGAGCAATGAGTCAAAGTCGATGGGAAAAGATCCGCTGGAAGGAAGGCATTAAGGCATCCCACATCAGTCCAGCGCGAGTGTAACCCGCAGGCCAAAATTTGGAAGGAATCGGGGCTAAATAGAGCGATGCTTTAACCAAACCGAAGTACGTTTCCGACTTGCACAAGATGAAGCTAGTGCACGGAAGAAACCCTATGAACCAACCAATAATGAAAGCTGACACAGAGGCAAGATATCCACCGATAGGGTCAAATGGAAATCAAGGTACCGCACGAATCCCAAGTGTGATAATGTATGGCCGATGTCGAACACAGGGAAACCACTCAGTCAAAGACCCATAATGATGATCAAATGCTGAGCACAAGGTCACCTATTAATGATGGAAATAGGGCCAGGGTGCGGCTCTAGGTTTACTGTCAGAGAAATATGTCGTAGTCGATAAGAGACAAACCTGCCAACAAGAATTCAATGGAGACCTTCTCAAACCAGCATGAGCAGAAGACCAAAACATCTGATGTGATAGAAAAAGATACTAACAATATCGAGAAGGCCAACTGAATAACGAGTCAAGAGACACTGCAGAATGGACGACTCTGGCTAAACTTCCCTTGAACAAAAGCACGACGCGTGATGACCATGGTAGTAAAAATGACACTGTATAAGTCTGTTATGCAGGAGGCAAAAACAAACTCTCCATATGATTGGAAGAGATAACCAACCAGGAGGACCGACCGTTGAAACAAGGCAAAGGCTGAACCTAGGTCAAAACTAAAACCATCCCAAATGAAGGAAATATATAAGTGTATGTGCTTTGTTCAAGGGCGACAAATCCACCACCTAGATCGCCATCACCACGTTATATCCCGCTCTTTTTGTTATATTTGATTTTTTTGTCTTTTTCATATAATAAGCCTGAAAAGGAATAAAAGAATGCTATGGTACAATGGACAGAATGAGTATCAAGAAACATATGCACTAGTTCCTGGGATTGGAACGATCCTATGCGCAATGCAAGGTGGCGGAAACTGGAAAGCGATACTCAGAGGAATGTTCCATCCATGGGTAAAAGGGTGTCAAGTCGCAATAGCTAAGTGCATGCAATGGTTAACTTGTGTAGATAGTCAAGGTCAAAAGTTGGCTTAAACATTGAGTCCAAAATGAAGCTAGCTAAAGGCCAGGATAAACAAGTAGCCAATATGCAATGCAGTAATACAAATCAACAACACCAAGGAGCCTCTAGGGTAATAGCTAGAAAAATGATAGTGAGGAAGAAGAAGAATGAAGCTTCAACACATAAGTCATGGCGAGACTAAAGAGGACTCCCGAGCCTACATAAAACGCAGCATGGGCAACAGATGATAGCGAGGAACTAACTAGGAAGCCCATGTAAAGGAAGGCTCTACCACCAAGTCATGATTACATAATCGGCGAGTGAAATGGGTGAAATACTCATGACCTGATGGGATCGACCCTATGGCAAGTGATCAGAATGGAGGCTAGTATTCAAAATGCAACGGAGAGTGGATTCCCTAACCTATATGCTAGTGAAGATCATATACCTGCCATGACGGGTCAGTAGTCATGGATCAAAAACCGGGAAAAATCTCAAATTTGTCAAAATGTACCTAAAAATATACCAATCTGGGCACTTCCAGGCATCCGGGTTATGCAGCTTAGGATAGATTGAAAAAATAAGCATAACAAATTTGTGCAAAAAATTTTCAATTTTGGGCATAAATACACAAATTACCTCATATTTGGTTCATTGCTACATTGCTGATTTGGGAAAAAGTGCTCTGGAGAAAAAGCCTCTTTCATCAAAATAGGAGCAACCGACCGTCAAACTTCACCGAATTTGTTAGGTAAGCTCTTAATTTATCCCTGCTATTCATTTTTTCCGTTCATAAGTTAAAAATTAGGAATTTTCACCGTAGAATCATTTGCTTAAAATCACGGGTTGGATATGGTACAATCTTGATGACATTCTTCTTCGAGAATATTCCTGGGTTGAGACCCAAAGTGATCTCTTCTATCAGCAGCCCGAGAGACCCAAGAATTGCCTGATGGGCTGACATGATGAAGAGATTGGGGGGAAGTGAAGTTCCCCGAACCACTTGGGATGATGAGTTCTTCCTTTGGTGGGGAAAAAAATCATCATTGTGGAAGACTATCCCTATGCCGGGATGGATTTCCGAGGCGATCCAGACCTTGTCCTTCCACCAGGCTCGGCATGGGGGATAGTTGGTAAGTTTTCAATTTTTGACTTATATAATTTTTTGGATTTTTTCAATATATGTGAAAAAATGGAAAACAACATGTTTTTTATTGGATTCAAAATGACTTACAATTTGATAATGATCATGATACAGATATTGGACCTGTTCGACCTGAGGGTTACTCGCGACATAAGCGTCGCAGAGGCGAGGCGGATACAGTAGATCCAGACAAGACCCTCCAGGCTATACAGAGGAACTTGGAGGGGTTAACCCGCCAAGTACCTATGGCTGCAGTGGAAGATCTGCCTGAAGCCATCCAGAGACGGGTGGTAGGAGTACCCCGTGACTGGGTACGGTTATTCTGCCGAGTTGCCACCGCGATCGTGTTCTATAAGAACACAACTTCTGGGCAGGGACCACAGGATTAGATAGATATTATATATCAGATGACTGTATATTTTTTGAGACTGAACATGATCAGGCATAAGCCCAATTTTTTATGGATCCAAATTTTGTATAGTTTTTTGAACACTCTGATGATATATATACATTGATTATTTGATGTGATGTGAAAAATGTATAAAAATGTATGATTCTTTTGATGATTAAATTTTATTGTATGGAATGATTAATATGCCAATCAATTTCTTGATTAGCTAATGAGTCTGCCATCCAATTGTCAGCTCGAGGAATATGTATGAAAGTTAAAAATTGAAATGATCTTTGTAACAAACGTACCCTCAAGAACAACCGGAGTAAAAATGGATCTCGAACTCGATAAGTATTATTCAACTGTGACACCACCAGCTGGGAGTCCATGAAAACTACCAACGAATCAACACCCAAAGATATTGCGTCCAAGAGTAGATAAACAACTGCAGTGTATTCTGCTATATTATTGGAAGCAGGACCAATGCAAACTCCTATTGATACTAACAGCTGACCGGATGGATGATGAAGCACCCAAGTCGCGGAAGCCAAGTTCTGGGTGTGTCTACTAGCACCATCGGCAAAACCAAAATGACTCATGACATCCGACACAACCTGCCAAAGTAGATCAAAAAACATCACCATCCCATCAAAAATCGAAAAACCAGATATGTACAAAGTAAAACTACTATATACAAAAGCAAAATGTCAGGCCAAAGCCTAGGCATAATACTTTTTCAAATAGAGCCCATTTCTGGGCTCTGGCAACTCGTTCCCTTCAAAATCAACCAAGGTATATTCTCCTTTCTTAAGGACTTTTTTAACGATAAAGGAGCCATACCACATAGACTTAAACTTTCCTACCCCCAGGGCATATTTTTCTTGGGCATAGACCAAAACAAGGTCACCTTCCGAAAAAACCCTAGGCTTTACCGCCTTATCGTACTAAACTTTAACTCGGTTTTTCTGCGCTTCATTCATCGTGGCAGGATCCCGGCGCTACTCATCGAGATGTTCCAGATGAAGGAGACGTTCTTCAAGACTAGAAGTGTCAGGAAGAAGTTCAACAACTAACTTAAGAGAAGGAATCTCACATTCAATGGGAAATACGGATTCCAACCTATGAACTAGCTGAAATGGAGTAAAGCCAGTTGCAATTTTCACTGATGTCCTGTATGCCCAAAGTGCAAGATATAGCATGATATGCCAGTTGGATTGAGCTTTATCGATTGTCCTTTGAAGAATTTTCTTCAAGGATTTATTCACAGCTTCCACTTGTCCATTGGCTTGAGGATAATACGGAGATGAATGCTCCTGCCGGAAACCTAATTTTAGAGCCAACTCAGCCATCATGCTATTCTGAAAATGACTGCCATGATCAGTGAAAATCTCTCTAGGAATACCAAAACGACCAATAACCTGGTGGAAAAGAAAAAGAGCTGCAGTCTCACCATCATTCCCAAAAGTAGGCATTGCCTTGACCCACTTTGTAAAGTAGTCTACTGCTACAATAATGTACTTGTGACCTTTAGCCGAAGGTGGGTTACAAGTAGTATAATCAATACCCCACTTTGTAAAAGGACCGACAGTAATGACTGGAAAAAGCGGAGCTGGATGAGCGTGCATTTTTTGAGTGTAAACTTGACACGGATGACAATTTTTGACCGACTCCACACAATCTTTGAAAATCGAAGGCCAAAAGTACCCAGCACGCAAGATCTTTTGGGCTATAGCAAGGCTAGATAAATGAACACCACAAGCTCCACTGTGGGAATCATTCATCACAGCTTCAGCTTCTTCGAGAGTTAAGCAAAGTCTCAGGATTGAATCAACCCCTCGACGGTATAAAGCATCACCAATAATCAAGTAATTATTAGCCAAGTGACGCAACTTACGATGCTCATCTTTCGAAAAAGTAGAGGGAAACTTCGCAGTCTGAATATACACAATGATATCTCCATACCAAGGATCCTGTGGAGAGATAAGAAACAAATGTTCATCTGGGAAATATTCATCATAGACTATCTCTTCCCCACAGTGCAACTCGAAGATCAATTCTGCGAAAACCAATGATTTCTTGGACTTGGTAGACATAAAATCAAGATCAAATTCTTGCAAAATCACAATCCATCTATTGTATTTGCCCCCAATCACTCGCCTACTGAGGACAAACTGAAATGGATTGGCTGCTGCCAAAACATAAGTTTTTTGTAGAAAAATGTAATGTCGGAGTCGCTGCACAGCATGAACAGCTGCTAAAGCTAACTTTTCTATCAGAATATACCAGAGCTCAGGACCTACTAATCCTTGATTAAGATAGTATATAACATGCTCTTCAAGAGCATCATCCTCCTGAACTAGAACCATACCAATGGTAGATTCTGCTGCTGCAAGATACAAAAGGAAATCCATGCTATAATCAGGTGGACTCAATAAAGGAGCAGAGGTCAATGCTTTCTTCAAAGCATCGAATGAGCGTTGAGCGAAGTCATCCCCAAAAAATGGAACTCCCTTCTTCAATAATCTCATAAATCCCTTGGTAACTTCAGCATAATTTATGATAAATCTCCGCAGAAAATTAGCCTTTCCTTGTAGACTTTGAAGTTGACGAATAGAGGACGGGGGAGGCAACAGAAGTATTGCCGCAACCTTGAAGGGATCTACCCTAATCCCTTCCCTAGACACAATGAAACCCAATAACCGACCGGATGTAACTGCGAAAATGCACTTTTTCGGATTCAATCTAATCTTGTAGAAATGACATCGTTCAAATATTTTCTGGAGGTGAGCAGGATGATCCATTCTCTTTCGAGAATGAGCAGCTAAATCATCCAAATATTCCTCGATAATCTGTTTGATGTCATGGAAGGCATATGACATGGTCCACTGAAACGTAGCCCCAGCATTTTTAAGACCAAAAGGCATCTTCTTGTAAGCAAAAGTACCCCAGGGACAAATAAAGGCAGTCTTATGCTGATCTTCAAGACGGATAGTAATCTGATTATATCCGGAGAAACAGTCCATGAAGGAGAAAATTTCATTACTGGCACACTCATCAATGATCTGATCTAGAAATGATGTGGGGTAGTTATCTTTAGGACATGCTTTATTAAGGTCTCTGAAATCAATTCAAACTCGAATTGTTCCTTGTTTTTTATCTAAGGGAACAGGGTTTGAAACCCATTCAGTCAAAGGAAAAGAGAAAATGAATCCTGCCTTGAGCAGCTTCTCCAGCTCGGCTTTGATAGCTGGTGCCTTCCTAGGATTGACTGGATGAAGTTTTTGCCTCACAGGCTTAGCGTTTTCGTAAGTCTTGATCTCATGCTGGAAAATAGATGGATCTATACCAGGAATTTCCTCATAAGACCAAGCGAATACATCCCTATACTCTTTAAAGAGATCGGTGTAAATCTGAATCTCTTTAGGGGAACATTCAGCTCCGATGAAGACATTCTCAATAACATTGGGATCCCTGGAAATGTTCACTGGGATAGTTGGATAAATCACAGCCATGTTCCCTTCAGCATATACCTGTGTTGGTGCTAAAGGGTTCAAGACTGGGCGAACAGGACCAGGAGATTGAGGACTTGGAAAACTTGTTTCAACTTCACTAAAATTAGGTAAAAAGTAAGACCAATGATGCAAATCATCCCACGGTCTATCTATACCAATCATAGCTTCCAGGATGGCCTCTTCAGATGGAAGAGTGGTATCAAGGCAATCCTGGGCAGAAGAAGAACTAAGTGTCCAAGCCAGAGCCACATCTCCATCCAACTCTTCCGGTGAAAGAGGAGATGGGATGGATTCTACAGAGTCAACAATATACTGATAAGGAATCTCAGCTGCAGACATTGGAAATGCCATTCCATCCACTTGACCTTCTGCTAATGTGGCGGTAGGGGAAGGTAAGGTCCAAGGGTCCGAAAAATAATGAGTTCTGAAGAACTCTCTTCGAGGAGGAGCCTTGGAGGATGAAATTGCATTTATATGAACCGTAGGAGGTGGAATATCAAAAGTACCCATCAAGAAAGAATACATTCAAACCCCTAAATTCTCAACAGGCGCTGTAGTATTATCCAACTTTGGAATAGTTGAGTCAGTATATGCATTCGGGTCTACAGGAGGATAGTCCAGTTGGTCCACTGTAACAATCCTCCCTTCATGAGGGAAACAAACAATCTGAAACAATGAAGATGCAATGGCATCCATCTCATAAATCCAGTTTCTCCCCAACAGAAGGTTGTAGTCCAAGCTTGCATCAACTATCTCAACCTCTATATTTACAGTTTTTCCCCCAACACAGATGGGCAAAGTTGGGACAATACCATGCGATCTGTGAGAATGACCATCAAACGCAGTCAGAAGAGTAGTAGATGGAACAGCTGCGGGAGATCCAATTCCCTTCCAACATGTGAGAGACATGACACAAGTGGAAGCACCCTCATCAATGACCGTACGGAAAATATTGAATTTTCGATACGACGATTTAATATGAAAATCCATATGATGGTGGAGTCTCTTTTTAAAATTAGACATATCAAATGTAATAATAAGAGAATTCTTTGGATCAACAGCCCCAAGAGAAGTGAGCAAAGCACTGCGTTGATCCGGACAAGACTGGATCACCTCAAGAGCTGACATGGCACAAGGACTTTGTGCCAGATCCTCCACAATAGAGTAGTTCTGGGTAGCCCTAGCATTTGGATTAATCGTCGTGCGCTTAGTAGATGCTTTTGGCATCCGAGGTATAGGCTCAACAGTATGCCTCGTAATATGAAGCGGCTCAGTAGCATCTGGAGCACCCTTAGCTTTCGAAGACTCTTCTTTGCCATAGTCATGGGATCTCGTGGCGACATCCACATGAGCACTCCTCATGTATATGTTTGATGGAATTTCCCCTTCCTGGGTGCCCCTAGAGGAAGCCCCAGTATTTTGATTTGCGCCAACAACTAGTTGTTGCCCTTGGGGAAAAGGGTTTTTCAACACAGCCTGGGAACTGGAAGAACCCTGCTGGGCTAACAAACACTGCGCACCTTGAATTTTAGGGCAAAGGTAAGTAAGATGGTCTCCACCACATAACTTGCATGGAAACTTCACTTTCTTTTTATCCTTTTGACCCTCACCAACATGCTCGTTGGTTTTATTTGCATTACCCTTCCCATTCTTGCCCTTTTTCTTATTATTCTGTCCCTTCTTCTTCCCTTCAGATTGTTGATTTCCTTTGGGATCAGAAGTTTGGATGGCATTTACTGACAAATATTGGGAAGGCGACGACTTAGCAGGCACAGCCTGACCAGAAGGAGTAGATTGTATAGACAACTGCTGCAATTGAGTAAGCAGGTTAGCTGCACCACTATTGATCGACCCAATAATTCCATCACCATAAATGGAAAGTGGTGATGTGATCAGCCAGATCCTCTCCATTCTTGCCTTCAAACTTTGGAATGTTTGAAAGTAGTTTGGTCGGGACCGGAGGCCACCCTGGACTGTACCAGATCAGATCATTTGTCAATTTCGACAGATCTGGCAAGTTTAACGTTGCCAGAAAAGGTAAACGAGGCGGAGCCTGAGGATTCCATCCTTGATGGGATGAATTCCCTATATTTTGAAAAGAATACCCTGGATTTGATAAGGCACCAGGTTGCCAGAAAAAACTCGTAGAAAAAGGAGAAGAACTTCCTCCCAACGCAGAGTTACCAAAGACCAGACCAGTTCCCCCTCCTGAAGTATTGAATGAAGAGGAAAGCCCCTGATAGGGGTTCCAGGTATTAGAAAGAGGGGAAAAAGTCCGATAAGCACTCGACAAAGGGAAAGAAGCATTCCCTTTGTGACCAACGTAAAACTGATTCCCTGCCCTCGCTGTAGTGAATACAGGGTTCCAACCTGTAAAAGTAGTCAAATTTTGACCTCCAGACCAAGGGTTGAAACTCTGAGTCTGAGAAGTAAATGGAAAGGACCCTAAAGAATGATTTGAACTAGGAATATGCCCAGTTCCGAAGGGGAACCCTTGAAAAGAAGCTAATCCACTAGCCATGGAAGATATGGGTGTAGATCCAGCTACATCAGCGGAAAGGGAAAAAGAAGGAATCCCACTAGTGGGCATTCCAAAACAAAAGGGAACAGATTGAGAAGCATGTGCTTGGGTGAAACCAGAGCCAAACACAACAGTACTAGAAGCAATCGAAGATATAGCAATAGCGCCCCCTCCTTCAATAGAAGCAGGAGTCTGAATGCCTGCAGCACTCACAGCTGAAGCCGCATTCCCAGTCATGGGCATCGAAAGGTATGAATAATATGGAGGATCTTTCAGTCTCTCTGACTCAGGTCTGATGTATTCAACAACGAACGGATAATCAAGAGGAAAAGGAGATGGAAGTGACTCAGAGGGTTGAGATACTTCCTCTACTTGTACTTCTTCTTCCTGCGGAAATAAGACTCTCGAGGTGAGCGGAGCGCTCCTCTCAGAACCAACACCCGAACCAGCTACGAAACCTTCAATCCCTTGTGGAGGATCTCTCTCCACTGCGTCAGATTCCACAGGGTGATACTCACCTGCTAAACTACTCCTACGCCTTCTTGAAGAAGGCTTTGGACTCTCGGGAGATAACCCCCGGATTCTCCTTGATCGACGAGGTGCTTGATCAGCCACTTTAACGAATTTTAATTAGACTCAAAAAGTATAAAGCTAGGCAAGCTAGGAGCAAATAGCACTCACTGCAAAAAATCCCTGAGATACAATCAATCAAACAGCCTTCAGGTATTTCCGCTCCGGGTGATTAGGACCGGACACCAAAATACAAGAAAGCGAAGAATAGGAGCTCCCGAAAGTAGTCTGGGATAATTACGGCCCAAGCCTACTAGCGAAGGTAACAGAAATAGTTACACCGACCTCCTAACGACAGCCTTTGCAGGCACAAGTACGCAAGCTTCGCAAGGGCACCCCCCAGAAGTACTGCTAGAAGTGATACGACGTCTGCCTCAGGTACCACGGGTATTCCCCCCCGCAGTCACCTATGTGGAACCTAGGAATGGCAACTATGGGCACCAATCCATGTCAGAAGCCGGGTGAAACAGTCTTGAGGTCAGATTCAGCAAATTAGAGAGGGGGTATGTCTCTTCTCGACCTTCACTTCCCCTCGCGCTTGACTCTCTGGAGGAGAGCTTTCCCGGTCCACCTAACGGAGTTGGATTTCGCTCAATTAATAAACTTCTATGTTTTTGTTTGAGCGGCCTTGGAGAGTTAACTCTCCACTCACCTAATCCAAGGCCCTACAACCTAGCTAGTTGGTGTATGACACTTAATAAAAAACTTGCTAGTTCTTTTTAAATTATAGGACTTATTTTAATCAGCTGTTATATTAAGTCAAAGGGATACGGAAATGAAACTTGTGGTGTTTTGTGACACAGAAAAGAAAGTAATAAAAAACAAAATACATGCAAATGCAGTAATTGCCTTTTGATGAAAAGAAATTTCTACACGGGTTCTACGAGACTAAATTTTTTTATTTTTTTTTCTTTTCAGATAACAAACTTCACACTCGCAAAAACTATGAAAAAGACTATAAATGCTTAAGTGCACCTAATGCAAATGACTAAGAGCATGAAAATTCTAAGATGCAAAATCTGTTAAAGTGGAGAGAAATTTCCCAAAGACCCTTCAGTTTTATCTCTTTTTGATTGTCCACAAAACTAGTTCCCAAAAGTAGAAACTCTCAATATGAAGACATCAAAATATGCTTGAAAACAAGAGGAAGAAACCAATGACAATTCCTTTCCAAAATCAAGTCAAAAACCAAAGGCAAGAAACCTCAACAAATCTTCAAAAGATGTAATGAAACGAAAACAAAAATGCAAAACAAAAGCAAATGTCAAAACAAAATGTTTTTTGAGCTTTTGAATTTTATAAAAAGAAGAGCTCGAAGAGACCAAGAAAACAATCAAATCCCAAGCCAAACAACTCTGAATTTCAAGAAAAACTTCAAAAATTCTCCAAATCTTATAGGGCTACGTAGTAGCAAGATTTACATGAGCAAAAGCAGACAAGAAACTCAGAAACTTAGCCTAGAAGAATAGTACAAACTTGCAGCAAACAAAAATTTCAAAGAACCAAGAAAGACTCTTCAAAAAATTGGAACAAGACCAAGTCAAATGAACTCAAGAAAACTAACCAAAAGCAGGCAAAAATCCAAGTGCAAAGCAAAACATAAAATGAGGAAAGAGTATATGAGCAAAAGCTCTCTGTCCTGATAAAGCAGAACAACCAAGAATCCCCAGGAAGAGATCTTGGTACTCGAACCAGAAATGCAAGCACTTAAAACAAGATTTTCCAGATAAGCTAGTCTTCAACCAAAAAAGAGAGAAAAAAGACTAATGACCACTTTCAACACAATCCAGAGGGTATAAAGACACTGCAGGAACAGGTCTCCACAGGTAGACAAGACTAAAAAGTCAAGAAATCAAAAATTTCAAAATTTGCCCAAGCATACGCTACTTAATAGTTTTGAAACAAGCATGCATACGCGACTGTGTCAAAGGAAACCAGGGTATACGCGGCTACCTTTGAAGCAAACTGCGTGTATACGCATCTGTGTATAGACAAAATCGCGTATGAAAAGGTAAATAATGAAAAATAAAAAAGATCAAGCCTGGATAAAGAACCAGGTCTTCAGTCTGACTGAGAAAACGTTAACTGGACTGGTAATAATGATTCAAACTGTTGGAAACCTTTCAAACAACTGAAACCACCCAACAGGGGAATCACAAAAATGCGATCCCCAGTGGATTCGCCAGTTCTATTTCTGGGAAAAACACCCTATAGGTTTGTTGGGTCAAAACCTCCACAGATAAGGGCATGCTATTCAGAAGGACTCACACACAACCACTCCTAAATGCTAAAAAATAGATAACAACGATAGTAGAACTCACCCGTAGTCCTATGTTCGATGTAGATCCCGCGGGGTCCAAACCCCCAACAACCCTTCTTCCTCTTCAACCTGGAAAACAAGAGAGAACATGCACGGAAACCTAGTTGCATAGCATATATTTCTCCTAAATGTTAGTGTAATCCATGTGAAATATTATATAAACAATAATAAATGCTTAATAATCAATCTTTTCACATATGCAAATAGATAATAACACATAAGTTTAGGAACAAGATGGTTCTTCATTATTGCGAACAGCATGTACAGAAATAAAAAGTGGAGAGATCACCTGAATCCTTCCACGATCTTCGAACAAACCGTCGTCCGGATCCGTCCTGCCCTTGCCTCGCTAAGATACTTTCAAGACTTGTGCACTCGAGATGGCATATAAATGGATGAACATCTACAGGAAACAAGGGTTTCCTATATAAATCTGGGAAAGTGCAAGAGGCATCGGAATTCAGACTTGAATTGGGATTCCAACAGAGTATAATATCTATAAAATTTCTCTCTCCCTTAGGCCATACACATGAGGGGATTTTATTCTCCCTCAAAGTAGTTTCAAGCAGTTGGAAACAGTTGGCCACGTTCTGGGGTGGTTGAACTACTGGAGTAACCATCAACCCAACCCGAAAATAGGGAATTTTTATATATATTTTTAATGATTTTAATGGCATACGCGGAAAAGTACATGTGGACTCACGTATATACGCGGAAAAGTCTGGGCATAACCGCGTATGGGATTTTTAACATTGTTTTTTAATGAATTTTTTTCAAGTCTGTGGGAATGGGTGCCCAAGGCCATAGAGACAATCATGAATCACATGAGGGTGAAAAATGATGCTATAACAAGGTGAGGCAAATGAAAAGATCATAAATGGTTTGTTGTAATCTGGGCCAGCCAACACAGGGGCTTCTGTAAATGCCTGTTTTATCCTGGTGAATGCCTCCCTAGATTCCTGAGACTATTTTACATCATTATTCTTTTTCAGCATATCAGTTATATGCCTAACTATCTCAGCGTAATTAGGAATAAACCTTCTCAGAAAGTTGATGCGGACAAGAAATACCTCTATTTCTTTCTTATTCCTGGGGAGAGGAATACCATTTATGACTTCAACTCTTTTAGGGTCTATTTTCACACCATCTTTAGTCACAATGTGCCCTAAAATCTTGCCTTCCTCTAATTCAAACAAAGACTTTTGGGGATTGAGGGAAATACCATACCTTCTGCATTTCTCAAAAGTTCTTCGTAAATGCTCAGTGTGTTCAGCATCATTTTTTGAAAACACTGTAATATCGTCAAGGTACACTATCAAAAATTTATCCTGCTCACCAACAAAAGCAATGTCCATAGCCCTTTGGAAAGTGGCCCCTGCATTAATCAATCCAAAAGGCATCCTGGCATACATAAATGTGCCCCATGGTGTGGTGAATGCAGTTTTCTTCTGATCCTCTGGAAGTACAGCTACCTGATTATAGCCAGATAAACCATCCATCATCGACATTCTAGAGGCTCCAACCACTTTCTGCAGGATGTAGTCCATCTTGGGCAGTGGATAATTATATTTTAAAGATGCTCTGTTTAAATTCCTGAAATCCACACATAGCCTTATTTCTCCATTTTTCTTTCGGACAGGGACCAAGTTTGCAACCCATTCTGAGTACCTTAATGGCACAATTATTTTGGCCTTTAGCAACTTCTTAATTTCCTTTTCAATGGACGGAAGCAGCAAAGGATTTATCTTTCTGAGCTTCTGCTTATAAGGTCTTGCATCTTCCTTCAGAGGAATTTTATGTTGTATTATACTAATATCAAAAGTTTTAAGGTCCTGATAGGACCATGCAAATACATCCTTGTATGACTGAAACAATCTCAAGTATTTTTCCTTATATTTCTCTGGGACCTTCTTGGATAATTTGACAATTTTGGGCTCGACATTAGTACCCAGATTCAGATCTTCTACTTGATTTTCTTCTGTTACTTTACTAGGCTGCAATGAGACATCATTCTTATCAAATAATATTTCAAGAGGCACCAGCCCTCTAGGTATCACATTTCCCTTCAATTGCAACACTTTATTACCTGCCATTTCTCCTCCCATTTGTTTTCTGAAACATTCTCAGCCTCATCTTCTTCACAATCATCAATCTCCATATTAGAGAATTCCCCTACTGTCTCCAGGAATCTCTCCATCTGTTCATCGTCTTCAAATACCTGCCAATGCTTGATATTATCTGGAATTGATGGTCGGTAACGTACCTCAATTTCATACCTCAAGAGAGGGTTATGAGGAGGACGAAATGTACTAGCAGCTATAGCAAGAGAATCTGCCATTCTATTCTGTTCTCGGGGCATGAACTTGATATTGAATGCCAAGAAGAAGTTCTCCACCATGTCCCATACTTCAATTCTATCTCTCAGCCGAGGATGTTTGGTTTGACACTAATTTATGACTTGTCTGACCACTAGCTCAGAATCTCCCATAACCTTTAAACTCTGTATACCCATGCTCTTAGTTGTCTGCAGGCCTAGAAACAGTGCTTCATATTCAGCCACATTATTAGTAGCTTCGTATTCCAATTTAAAAGATAGTGGCACCCATTTTCCTGTAGGAGAGATTAATAATACTCTAGCCCCGTTACCTTCTTTTGAATTTGCTCCATCAAAATGTAGAGTCCATACTCCTGCCTCATGGTCTTCTAAAGGCTGCTCAGTCTTGATTTGACAGAAGGAAGGTTCATGAGCATAACTTTGATCTTCTTCTAACATCAAACATGAGAAATCTCCTTCCTTGCTGTAAACTAGTGAATTCTCTGAGTTGTCAGCCTTAGTAACCATCTTGACAAATCTGGTTTCTCTATACAACCTCCTCTCCTGGCCACCAAAAATAGGGATAGTGGCATAGGTTAAATCCATCTTGAGTGACCCACCGATTTTTGTTCCCCAAGACCTTGACAGCAACATGCCAAAACGAGCTGGGATGTCAGCTACCACGATGTCCATTACCACACTTTTTGCTGGGATTTGGGCCAGATTGACTACCAAATCCTTGATCATCCCTAGACACTTAACTCTTTTGGATTCAAATGAATAGAGGTCTTTATATGGACGGGTGATCTGTAAACCTAGTTTTTCCATGATAGACAGAGGCATAAGATTATGGGAAGCCCCAGAATCTAACATACAATTGTGTAACAGCAGGTCATGAATTACTAGGGACACATAGAAAGGAGGAGTAGAGGGGTCTATCTCCTCAACATGTGGGCCAAAGACTACCATAGGTCTTTCTTCTTGGAGGTTGAGACTATCTGGAGTGACTGGTGCTTCAGGAGGTAACAATAAAGAAGTGACTTAAGATTGATATGCTGGTTGTTTCAACAGTTCAGTCAGGGGAACGAGGATTTTGAATTTTTCAAGTTCTTTTTGCAGATTGAAAGCAGGAGGGGACTTTTCTATTACAACTTCTTTTGGCTCTTTGTTTTTAGCTGAAGGTTTAACTTTTTTCGATACTGACTCATCATTAGGAGGAGTGACTACTTTTGAAGAAGAAGGAATTTGATCATTAGACGGTAAAGGTTTGTTTATAGGACTCTTACCTTTGTTTGTGACTTTTTGCTTTGTTGACTCCTTTTGAGCAGGTGTTTCCTTTTGGGGAGGCTCTTATTCTTGATCCTGAGTCCGAGTCCTCTTCCTCAAAGACCTGAGATCATATTTTCTGTTGAAATGTGCTTGCATGAAATCATTAAGTTGTTTGCAATAGTGATCAATTTCTGCATCTTCTGTGTCTCCGATCTCTCCTTCTTCTTCTTGCAATGGACATTCTATTTCATCATTGTTTGAGAAGGCAAGATTTTCATCTTGCAGTTCATAGGCAGCATCATCATTGGAGTCATCTACAGGGCCTTCCAGGTATAATGGGTGTGGCACCTGATCCTGTTGCTCCTTAGCTTCCCTTGGCAATATTTGTAGGGGTGGTTTTCTATACTGAGGATTGTAACCCCTGTTTGGAGCATTCTGGAAGTTCTTGGAAGTTGAATTCTTGGTCTCCAATTCAACCTTGACTAGTTTATTAGAAAGATTCTTAATCATTTTACTCATTTCTTCAATTTTATCTGAATCCTTATCTTGATTAGAAGTAGATACTTCCTCTTTCCCCCTTCTTTTGGCATCCTGTTCAACCTTTCCTTTTGATTTTCCCATGGAAGAAAAATTTGCTTCCAACTCAAGAGCATTTGACTGAGCACCATCTAGGGTGGCAGACTTTCTTTCCCTGAGAGAGAAACAAAAGTCTGAGTCAAAGGCTGCTATGAAAACAAATTTGGCAGCATTCTGATGAGGCTTCATATTTGCAAGAAGGTTTAGATATAACTTATTAAATCTCTTGATAAATTCTGACACCCCTTCATTATGTTTCTTCTTGAGTGTATTGAACTCAGTAAGACACTGGCCATGATATTTCTTTTCTCCCCATTTTCTGAGAAAAGTATTTTCCATATCATCCCAAGTGGTTATGGAATGGTTCCCAATGTATTGAATCATTTTTTGGCTTCACCATCCAGAGATTGCACAAACAGTCTCAATACCACATCTAAATGTTCTACATTAAAGTTTTCTGCAAAAGAGCAGAAAGTCTCAAGATGTTTCTGAGCATCAATTTCGTTTTCTCCATTGAATCTGGGCAATATCTTCAAATAATCCTGTGGCATATCATTCAACACTTGTGGTAATGCCAGGGGAGCATATTTATTCAGTAGGAAAGCTGGAACATTAGCCATTGGAGGTGGTGGGGGTTGTGCAGCAATCTGGTGTACAAATGGAGGGAGAGGAGGAGGAGGGAGTGGAGTATGGATAACAATGGGAATATATTGTATAGAAGCCTGAGGTGTAGATGGGAACAGTTCACGGTTAACAACAGCTACTTCGGTGACTTCTTTAACCTCTTCGACCTCAGGAGTAGGGTGAGGTTGAGCTTTAGTTCTAGCACCGCCCCTGGGTGGGCTATCTGAGTAGTAATCTGTGTCTCCCACAGTGGAGTCGGGGTTTTCTATTGGAACTTCTTGAGAAGAAGAAGATGGATAATCTTCTATGGAAAACTCAGGGATTTCAGCACGGGCTGATTTATTTTCTTTCCAACTTCTTCTATGTATAATCTTCTCTGTGCTCACCTGATTAGAGAGTGAATATGATTTGTCGAGGCCCCGGGAAACTGATATTCTTATATTTGTCCCCGGAAACAGCACCAGAAATATGTTGTCGACAGATGTTGTCGCTCCTAAAGATAACCTAGAGTTGCTATAGACCAGTGCCTAGGACATCTTATCATAGCAAGGAGCATATAATAAAACTTGGGTGTCAATCCAAAGGCTCTCCTGCTATCTCTTGTAAACAAGGAAATTGATTTAAATGGGACCAGGATTTACAGAAACTGCCACAGGGAAGGTAATGTTGCAGAGACAAGATGCAAAGCTCCAACACAAAAGCATCAAACAGTTAAGAGACAATTTACTGTAAAGAGGGATGATTCAAGTAATATGCCACATAAATCAAATATCAGAAGGTGTATGCAGTGAAAGAAATATAAGAAGATATTAGTTATCTTTGTTCTGATACCTAGATACACAACAGAACCATATATGGGCTTATCAATATAATAATCCATACATGACAATGGCGTTTTAAAAGCACCCTCCCAAAGCAACTAATATAGTAGAAAGATGGATGGAATGAACATGAAACAGTATATCATGCCTGAGCCATATTTAAAGCGCTTGACTGATCCAAGTATGGGTATCAACTAGGATAAATCCTTACCTAAAATCAGTGAGCCACTCGCATTCCAGTACATGATACAAGAAGGTGGATAGAATGAAATTTTGCATTAAACACATAAAAGGAAGTTACACACTGTGAGATACCAAAGACCAGAATCCTCTAATACAAATAGAACTCCTCCTCACTGAGACCCTACGGGCTCTTAGCCTTCATACAAGAGCTTTTACAAGATGTATACAAAAAATTCCTTTCACTGCACAATTCTCTGATAAAAATCTGGAACCCCTACAATGTCTTTCTTCCTAGCTTTTATAGAAGAAGAAGAAAAACCTAATAAAAGAAGTAGGTGAAAACATTTAATTTGCTGAAACATTCACGCCCATGCTGCTGAGTGAACATGTTGTACTGTATGTACTCTACTGCAAGCTTCATGAAGTAAATGCTATGGGTGAAAATTTCTCCAGGGGTAAGATATGAAGAATAAAATATGTAACACTCTGTACTTTCCTGAGAGAAAAATCTATTGAAGTTAAACCTGGAGGATATGATTTTTATGCACTTGTACTCTTTGCCTTCTGAATTCTGAATTGTTATTTAAAATCTTCGGCTCCAGATGTTGAATTCCTCGCTCTCTGATTGATACTCTTTGTCGTATCATTAATAGCTCCATCTGTGAAAAATCTATGTTTTAAATTGCTCTGGAGGGTTTTGGTAGACTTTTGCCATGGCTTCTTTAATGAAAGCCATGTCACGGCAACTACCCGGGAATTTTCTTCATAAACTCTACCTCTGCAAACTGATCCTCTGGTACGTCTTCGATTTCTGTAATGGAGGCAGAGATTAATGGTAATTTCGCGTTGCTGCAACTTGAAAAAACCCACAAACATGTTAAAGAAACCAGGCACAAGGGTGATGGATGCGGCAGTGACCACAGAATGGTGATGTGGACTAAGTGAAACGATGAGGAGATGCAGGGTGACAGAGGAATGAAGGGTGGCAATGAAAAATACAGCGGGGTGACGATGAACGAACGAAGCGGAGGTACATAATATGAACACTGAAATATGACACATAAACGGAATATGTGAATGGTGGAGGGGAACGCAAATGACACATGGAATTTGTGACGTGGAGGTGGACCAGGTCAACAGCTGGGCAAACAAACAATCTGGGCCATCTGATCTTAAAATTAGATCAACGGTTCGAATTGCGTCGGGTGTAATTGATAGTGGGCCAGGGGGTGCATTTTCTTTGCGTTAAATCCCGCGCAGTTTCAGAATGTGATGGCCGTTGGATGAGGGCCTCCAGATCTAAAGGTTGCAATTAATTTCGCTATGTGTCCTCGACCGAACAATAATGCGCGAAATAGGGCGATATTGAAACAGTGACCTGGGACGCGTGGCATCTTCTGAATGGAATCGTTGGGATTTGAGAAAAACTGCCAGCCCTTCAAAGGCGGTGTGGGGAAAATAGGCCAATTTTAAATGGTGGTTTTTAGGGCGCGGGGACCAAAAAAGCAATGTGCTGTGGTGCGTTGATCTGTGCTTAATCTAATGGTTCAAAATGCACCCAATGAATATATACGATTAGCACCTTTGGAATCACACTTGATCCTGAGCCTTGATCACATTAGATAGTAAGATATAGGGGGCCATAACTAAAAGGGGTTGGACCTCTTATGATTTCGAATACGCATCTGTGGCGCTTTCTAATTCGTTTTAGGGGGCGGGAAAGGCCATAGTAAGTGAAAATGAATTTCTCAAGCCATGATAGGGAATTTGAAAGGTTCAAGAGGGGCAGACAGCCAAAAATTTTAATAGGAGGCTAACATGGATAACAAATCTAATAGTGGACAAGAAATACAAGCTCTCCTAAGAGCTCCTCAGTGGGAAGAGATGGAACTCCTAAACAAGAAATCCCAATGCAATCTAGGCTAAGAATATAATAAAGATGTTGGCCTCAATAGACAACAATTCAGAAATCAAATCATTGAACAACCTCAATATGTTGCCTTCCTCTTCCTTTTATAAGATGAGAGCTTGCCAAAACCCTAAACCACCTTCATTCATTTAACCCTTTTCACATGGAGGACCTACTTCTAGAACTGTGTTGATCATCCATGAGGTTTAATGTATTTGGACTGTGTTGTGATTTGGTCCTATTGACCCAATCAAATAGCTCAATCTTTTTTCACACACAAGTGGATTTTATCAAGACATCCCTGATTTACCTCTGTTCACATTTGGGCATGTATTTATTCTTTTATTAGGAGTTTTTGATCCTCCTTTACATAATTATTCTTTGAACAAAGAAAACAAAATGAAATTGAATATTCCTATTAAAATAGGAATATTATAGATTGGTTCATAAATCAAAAGGATTCTACATCTAGGTGACCAAGTAAAAACACATGACTAGCATCGTTACCAGAATTATACAAAGATCAGGGTATATGGTTGTGAATTGGCACCTTATAAGCTGCCTGAATATGTTCCAATGAGAATTTTCTATCTGGAATATATTAGGAAAATGATCAATATGGATGAGATACATTTTGCTTCAGGGAAAATGAAATATCAATTTAAAATCAAGATTAAGGTGGGGTCATTCATATGCAACACCAGGACATCATTAATTGAAGCAGACATTATCCTCAAGAAGATGAATTTTTAACCAAGTTTTACATGGGCATATGATCCACTCAATATCATCTCTAACTTGAGGGTGGAGCTAAAAACAATGCCTTACAATCACACTCCTCGACCAAAAATTATAAAATACATGAACAAATATCTGTGGGTAGCAAACACACCGCAAGAAGAAAAGGTGAAAGTTACCTCCACCTCCATTCTCCAAACTCCCATTTCTCAAGAGAGGCATGAGAAGATGCCAAGAGAAGAACCATCAACTTTAGCAAGAATTGCAAAGGAATTCATCATCCAACAAAAGAAGAAAAAGACATATTTCACTATCTCAATTGATTAAAGTCAAAAAGAGCCATAAATAATTGATTTGGGTGATACACAAGTTTTTACAGCATCAGAGGAAAATTTTCCTAACATTCCAATCTCCACTTCAGTTTCACAGGAGCCAATGGAGATTATACAGTCAGCAAGATCAAGTGAACAAGGTGAGCCTAGTATTTTCTCCAAATTATTAGAAATTAAGCAGAAGAATGAAGCTCTAAAGTAAAAAGTATATAGTCAATTTTGGAAACAGACCTCCACTTCAAAGCATATACTCTTCACAACATTTGACAGTGAAAAGGGAAGGATGCAAGTGGATATTTTACATTCCCAAGTCCCTTTTCCTTCTAAAGAGGACACTGAAACCAAGGAGATAGAGGAAAGTGAGAAACAAAGAGAGGAAATGCTCAAGCTTATCATTGAACAAAACATACAAGTTAAGAGTATGGAAGAACATATTGAAGGGCTACTCAAAGGGAAAGAAAAATATAAGCAGATGGCTATCATTCCAGTTACAACTGTACCCATTACAATTGCAGGGAAAACACCAAGAGTCTACATTAGAAACAAGTGATACAAACAAACTTATGCAGGAAAATTAAAAACTTCAAGAGAAATTCAAAAATATAGAAGGACAAGAAATAAAGAATGATACTCTCTATATGGAAAAAATGCAAAAAACCCACAAGTTAACACAGAACATTCAAATGTTAGAAAGTGAATTATTGATGGCAGGCACCTTCACCCAAACCAATGAAAACATTTGGACATAAATAAGTTATGCTATGACTGAGGTATGGCCCTCCATACAAATTATCTTTGAACAAGAATAAATAATCACTAAATGTAAAACAATCATTGAGGAGGAAAAATCAACACTTAAACAAAAAGTAGCTGAAGATTTAGATATGATTGAGGTATTGAATTCAAATAATAGAGCCGAATTAGAGTAGATTCATATTACATACATAACAAAAAATATTTTAGAAATAAAAAAGGTTCTGCAGAAAAAACAATTTATTAACTCAGTTGGAAACCAAGTGCCAAAATTCGGACACCGATGTCTAGAGGTTTCATATCAAGTTCAATCTGCTGAATCAAAGAGGATTACCATGACTAGTAGCACCAAATGACAAGTTAATAAGTTTGGAGGAGTATTGAAAAAATGTTTATACAATTGCAACCAATAAAGAAAAATTTGCAGGGATTAAAGGTCATCCAACAGGAAAGGATTTTCTGGAGGCTTTAGAGTTTGATTTAAATATCAAACATGAAATTAAAAATATTTTTATCAATAAGCCTACTTTTGAAATATACACCGAACTGGATGAATTTTATAGAATAGTGATTAAACTTGAAATATCAAATCAAGAAATATGGGATTACTTATGTGAAACCATCAAGTAAATTCCATCTTGGCAACAGAATCATAGCAAAGTAGCACATTTTGGTGCCACGTCATCAACCACTTCCTTGAAGACAATGCCATCTCAACTAAACAGTTTTTGAATTCCTATGTTTTGATACTATTTTGTAATCTATTTAGGTGCTTCTAAAAGATATAATTTTGTATAAATTACTCTCCATATGAGTTATGAAATGTTGAACCCTTGGATGAGAGTTTGTAAAGTAGAATTGTATGAGCTGAGATCATTGATCATTAATGAAAGGATTCTAGATTTGTTTCAAACAACTTGTCTCCTTGTAAGTCTTTCCAATTTACATTTCATTTTGTTTTTTCCACATATATTTAAGTTTTATGGAGATAAGTAAGTAAGAGAAAATTTAATATCGGTCTATCTTAAATCCTCTAGAGTTATCATCTATTTTAGAGATTTATTTGTTAGACTATTTTTTTGTACAAGTCCCTCTCCACATATTAATTATCAGGAATTTTCATAAGATTATAAATATATATTGTTAAGTTGTAAACATGATATTTCAGCCTTTATTTCTTATGATAAACTAAAGATTCAATTTTAATACTTAGTAGATCATGGTTTCTTACATTTTCTGCCTTTCACATATATAAAATCGAATCACTATTTTGAAGTCAAAGAACAACCCTTTCTTAATATTCAATACTATTGAAAGTTTAAAACATCCGCCTGTAATTTTCTCATAATAATGTCATCCAAAAACTCCTTTAAAAACAACAAAATATTTTAGATGCTCGAGCATAATTAATTAACCTATAATTATCTAAGAGTACTCCATCATAAAGGCACCATTTCCATAGATACGAAAAATTGATTTATTTTCCCTGGAACAATGATATAACTATTCCTTTGAGGGTTAATAAAGGACTAGTAGGTTAAAATCTTTCACCTAGCAACTTCACAGAACCCAAAATTGGCTCCTTCAAGACATACTAGATCCCACTTTGATTCTGAAATTGTTTTACTTTTGTCAAATCCAGAGAGGCTAGTAAGAGAAGCCTCTTTAAGAAGAATAATTGAAACCCCTTCTTATTCTTTTGTACCACCTCAACTAGAATATTCTTTAGTCCTTGATCCTCATAGATTTAGACCAATCCCTTTAAATTCAAATGATCTACCACTTAAGGTACATGAAATTATCTGTAAAGGAATTGATTCTCATTAAATTATTTTAGTTAATTCATTATAATCATATTAGATACTTGAAATACCTTCTGACTCTCACAAATCAGAAAAGGATTTGAATTTTCACTTTCCTGAATTTAAACCTACTGATTTCTTTTCTCCAACTTCTTATTATTTTCAATCTACTTCTACTCAAATAGAAGACATTTTTTCCTTATATTCAAATCCTTATTTGAACCTAAAGAATGAGAAACATGGGTTCAGAAAATGATCATTCAAACACCTTTGAAATATTTAAGAATATCTTCATATTCATTTCCTCATCTACCTACTTTTACCCCTCCATATTCACCTTCATCTTGATCTTCTTCCTCATCATCTTCTACAACATCCTACATTGATTCCTCTTCATCATCATCCCAAAGTATGGCTACTTTTCAACCTATTATTCAAGCAAGATATATTGCTTTACAACTTCTGAATATACTAAACAATTTTCTTGATGGATACTTGAAACACCTTCCAAGTTTTAATGGAGAAACTCGTTTATCTGCTGAAGATAACTTAGCGTCTTTCTTCGACTTTGCTGATAATATGAATATCGAATATGAGAATGTATATATGAGATTTTTTTCAATCCTTGGAAGGAAATGTTAGGATCTGGTTTAGGAAATTAAGGGCACACTCTATTCAAAGTTGGGATGAATTAACAACCATATTTAAAAAAAATGGGGGGTTAAAAACGATCTTGTCTATTTTCTAACAAAATTTGAAGAACTCAAAAGAATCTATGGTGAACCAGTGGTTGAATTCATAAAAAGGTTTAACAAAATCTATCATAAAATGCCTCCTCATTCTAAACCACCAGTAGAAGAAAAAAAAAAATTGGTTTTCCAAAGCTTTTGAATATGACTTTGCAGTCATGCGTAGATAAGTAACATCTCATACTTTAGAAGACATGCGAACCAATTCTATTGAAGTTGAAGGTAATAGATAAACTTAAACTAAAATTAAAGCTAAATTTGGAAAGGCACAGACGAAAATGAAATCCAACCAAGATGGTTCTTCTTTCAAGTCTAAAAACAAAGATAAAAATATTGATGAAATAACTTCATTTCTTAGGAACTTTTCTATTAGGATTTCAAAAATAGAAACTCAGCTAAGAATAGTTCAGCAAACTGTTTCCAAACCAGAAAATCAAGTTCAATTTAAAAAATCCCCTCAGCTTCAAATTCTTTAAAGGCCAAATAATGATCAGAAAATTCCACCTCCTTGTTGATTGATGACCAATAACTCGATGACAGTACCCTTATGATCATTGAAGATATCAATTATCTTGAAAATTCATCCGTTCAAAATTCCATTGTCTCTCTTCCTCAAAAACAATCTTCTCAAGAAGATCAAGAAAATTCACAAGTGTCCAAATATCAAGCCTTCTTTGAATTCTTAATTGAAGAACTAAATAGAAGGTATGATTTAAGACCAAGATCATGGCCTGGAAGGCCTCCTAAAAATCCTGTTATAATTGAACACAAAATAAAATCTTTTGAAACCCAAAAAACAATAATTCAACCATTAAATTGGTCAATCGATACAACTTCAATTGATAAAATTGTTTTAACTACCTTCAATGTTGAAATGGAATTATAAAGATTTAATATTCTCATTCCATTATTAGAGATTTCAAAGAATCCTGGCTATAAAAATTGAGTTAAAAAATGGATTCAAAATTGAAGTTTTGATGTTGAAGGGGATGTAATTAGCCTACAAGATGAAAAACCCTCATTAGTATTTGGTCCTAGCTCAGAAATGATTGATGAAACAATGCCACCTTTCTATGTTACTTTAAAACCACATGATTCCTTATTATATAACTTCATATATTCTAGAGCCTCTCATAATATTATGCCGAAGGTTATTATGGATCAACTTAATTTGGAAAGTACTCGGTTTTGCAATAATTTATATACCTTTGATTCCAAAAAGGTATGATGTCTTAGATTAATAAAATAATTAGTGGTAACTTTAGCTCAAATACCTGTGAAGAGTTTGGTTTTAGACATTGTGGTCACTTCTATTCCTTCTAAGTTTGGAATTCTTTTCTCAAGGTCATGTTGTTCCAAGCTGGGAGGAAGCCTCCAAATGGACATGCCTTTCGCCACTATTCTTATATATTGGGGTGAATACCTTAGGTTATACAGGGATGTTAGATTCATAAATACTATTTGAAAATCATATTAAGGAATAAATCATCCTATTTATGCAGTTGACAAATATGTTCGTTGTTTTCAGCTATCTTCAAATAATTTGCAAAATTCTCAACTAAAATTTGAAGACATTGTAGAAAACCCAAAAAATATCAAGTCTGATATTTGGAAATTATATTTTGAAGGATATTCTTAAAAAGAAGAAGTTGGAGCTGATGTTGTTATTATTTCACCAGAAAAAGAAAATATAAATCAATCCCGTAAACTTGAATTTTAGGTTACAAATAATGTAGCAGAATATGAAGCCTTTCTTCTAGGATTGGAGTTATCTAGAAGTTTTAAAGTGTATTTAGTGACTTAGAACTCATAGTGAAAAAAGTTTGGAATATTTGTCAAACAAAACATCCTAGACTAATATCTTACAGAAATGAAGTCTAAGAATTAGTGGAAAACTTCTTTCAATAGTTTAACATCACTGTTATCCTAAGGAATGAGGATATTCATGGAGATTCCCTAATTGTTTCAGCTATTTCATTCAAAATTCAAGATAAAATACTCTTGTAATATCAAATTCAAGCCAAGTATAGAATTTCTATTCTTGACAATCTTAAATATTGGCAAATATTTGAGGATGATGAACAATTGAAATATTTTCTACAAGTTATTGATGATTTTTTTTTGCAAACTGAAGAAAATTAGTAAGGTATTAATGAACTTAATAAGGAAAATCAAACTTCCGGATTAAATTAAAAAATGGTTGACCACACTATCATTAAGTTTTATAACAACTTTATTCCCCAAGGTCTAGTCCCTCTCGAAAAATTATTTGACCAAAATTATGTTCCCAAGAATCCACTATCAAATTTACGTGAGGAAGATATTGAAGAATCTAATATTGGAATACTTGAAGAAATCAATAACATTAAAATATCTGCATCTGTACCTCAGGAAGTAAAAACTAGATATTTGAATCTTCCTAAAGCTTACAAAGATGTTTTTTCTTAGTCTTATGCTGAATTAAAAACCTATGATACAACCCTCATTGAGCATAAAATTCCTTTAAAACCTAAAGAAAAACCTTTTAAGAAAAAATTAAGGAGAATCAATCTAGTCCTACTCCCTACCATTGAGAAAGAACTTAAGAAGTTACTTTATGCTCAGATCATAGTTCCATTAAGATATTAAGATTGGGTAGAAAATTTAGTTGCTGTTAGAAAGAAAAATGGGGAAATCAAACTATGTGTAGATTTCACGAACTTAAATAAGTCAGCCTTGAAGGATAACTAGCCATTAGCCAAAATGGATTAGTTGCTTAAAAAATTTTCAGGTGCAAATATAATTTCTATGCTAGATGGTTTCTCTAGATACAATCAGATAATGGTGAGCCCAGAGGATAGAGAGAAGACTGCCTTCACCATTCCTTGGGGTAAATTTATGTATGCAAGGATTCACTTTGGATTACCTAATGTTGGAGGAAAATTTGAGAGATATATGTATTTAGCATTTGTGGGTAAGATGAAACAATTTGCTTTTATATGTATTTATGATCTTATTTTTTTTTCTAACTATCATAAAAAACATTTAAAACACTTGATGAAGGTTTTTGACAGTTGTAGAAAATTTGGGATATCACTTAATACCAAGAAGTATCTATTTTCCATCAAACAAGGTAAATTTCTTGGTCACATAATTTCTAAGGAAGGTGGTAACTGATCCCCAAATAGTTTTAGCTATTCAATCACTTTCATTGCCAAGGAAAAAAAAAGGAAATCCAATATTTTCTTGGAAAAATTAACTTCCTAAGAAGATTCATACCGAACTATGTTGAAATAGTTAAGGATGTCACTGATATGTTGAGGAAAAACCATGAAGTTAAATGGAAAGTACCAGCTATATATGCTTTCGACCAGATTAAAAAGTCCATTTCTGAAGCCCCAACTTTAGCTAGCCCTAAGTATTCTGAACCATTTATCATATTTTCCTTTTTCTGTGAAACCACTTTAGCTACCGTCCTTTTGCAAAAGAATGAAGATGGAGATGAAAAACATATTGAATTTTTCATCAATGTCATGAGAGAGACTAAACTTAAATA
Source organism: Pinus albicaulis (assembly GCA_034641835.2). Classification (NCBI taxonomy): domain Eukaryota; kingdom Viridiplantae; phylum Streptophyta; class Pinopsida; order Pinales; family Pinaceae; genus Pinus; species Pinus albicaulis. The sequence goes on along the minus strand of CM076580.1, from coordinate 541,951,691 downwards.
TGACATTATTGAAAAACATGCTTATTCCTTAGTCCAAGATTTAAAGGCTTTTAAAATCTACGTGCTTCATTCACCCATTACTGCTTATGTTCCCAATAGTGTTGTGAAAACTATGTTAACTCAACTTGACACTTATGGAAGAAGTAGAATATGGATTACCTGGATACTTGATTTTTATCTTAGTATCAAAACTAAAAAAATGGTAAAGGGTCAGATTTTGGCTAAAATTTTAGTTGAATCCAATTTTAAGGTTGTGGGGATAAATTCTATATTTGAAATTTAAGTAGAGAAGAATCCATAATAACCTTCTATAAACTCAGAAGGGGAGAATCCACAAGAACCTTCATCTTCAATTCAATCAATCCCTATTTATATTGATGAGAAATTCTTGCTGTCAGAATGGTAATTTGATATTGTACATTTTCTTATAAACTTTGAGTGTCCTCAATTCACAAATAATTAGTGTAAGACACTAAAGCTAAAGGCCATAAATTATTGTGTCATTAATGAAAATTTATGTTGGAAAGATCCACTCAATATCTTTTTTCTTTGCTTAATAAAAAGTGAACCAAAGGGATTATTGAACAATTTCATGTAGGTATTTGTGGAGGAAACTATGCCTAGATATATACAACATATAAAATATTAAGACAAGGATTCTATTGGCCCACCATGTTTTCACAAGTATGAGAAAATGTTAGGAGTTGTACTCAACGTCAAATGTTTGTTGGAAAACAAAAATTAACAGCACTTCATTTGATTCCAGTACTAGTTTTAGCACCTTTCTTACAGTGGGAATTGGATTTCATTGGGGAAATTCATCCAACATCAAGCAACCAGTATAGATGGATACTAACTGCAAAAATTTACTTTAACAAATGGGTAGAATCCATTCTAGTTAGAAATTCCACAGACATTGTAGTCATCAAATTTATTGAAGAAAACATACTATCTAGGTTTGGATGCCCCCAACAGATAGTTATAGATAATGCAACATCATTTAGCAATGTCAAGGTGATTTAATTTTGTCAAAAATATCAAATCATGTTGCATCATTCTACTCCTTACTATCCACAGGGAAATGGACTAGCATAGTCTTCAAACAATTTTTGGTTAAATTTATCAAGAAGACATTAGAATATCATAAAAGGAGTTGGGACAGTCATCTCATTTATGCAGTTTGGGCTAACAAGATATCTCCAGAAATGTCTATAGGAAAACCTCCATTTTAGTTGGATTATGGTAAAGAAGCAATTTTCCCTACAAATCTAGCTTTCCCTGTTTTGAAATTTTTGCAAGGAAATGAAGAACCTAATGATTTTTCTAGAAGGATCAATCAGATCATTGAAATTAATGAAAATAAGGATGAAATCCAATTCAAACTTAGGAAATACTAGAACAAAATGAAAATTATTTTTGATAGAAAATATAGAGAAAGAGATTTCAGAGAAGGAGATTTGGTGTTAGGATGGGATGCTAGGAGGGAAGATAAAGGAAAACATGGAAATTTTGATAACATCTAGTTTGGACCTTTTAGCATTACATAGGGCACTTCAATCTGCTATTTATGTACATCTTATAGGAGGAAGCAATCCCCAGTTGGAGTCGATGTTGTAACATTTCTTGTTTTGATAAGTTAGACATTTTAGAAGAAAAATGGAAAATTAAAAAATGTTAGGATTGAATGTGAATATATGAAAATCCAAAAAAATTTAGGACTGAATGTGAAAAGAAAATAATCAATATCAAAAAATTGTTAGGATTATATGCTAAAAATAAAATAAAAGAAAAAATAATTGAAAATTCTAGGCATAAATAGAAGAAATAAAATAAATGAAATTGCTTTGTTTCAAATAAAGAAAAAATATATTTTTTTGTGTAGCTTGTTAGAATTCCACAACCCAAAAATATTTTCATTTGAATTATACTGTTTAAACATTATCAAACTATTTAAAATTATGTATTTATATTAGGAAATATAGTTCACCAAATTGTATAATCTTGGTTGAACATAGACTTATGAAAAATAAATTGGAAGCTAGACTAAATGCACCACAAATATATTAGGGTTAATTGTGTTTATTTAAGGATTAATCGCTTCATAAGTGATTGATTATTTTGTAATAGAATAGCATGTTACCATTTTACGCTAAAGTTTGAAACACGAAAAACCTTTTTTTCATTTGCGCTATCGCCAAAGCATATATCAACGGTTGTCATTTTCCCTGCCCAGATCAACGGCGAGGAAGATATTTCACACCCCCTTTCTCCATTTCTCGTTAACGGCAAGGGGGGCGGTCTAAAAAGTGGTTTCATTTTGGCAGGCCCCTTGCAACGTGTCAACTCCCTATCACTTCGCATTCCCCCCACTCCATACTGCTTACCATCATCTGACCCCTTTGAAAACCACCTATCCTCTCAACGTTCAGTCACTTCCCGCCAAACGTTCATTTCTCAACTCCCAATTACATCCTGCCACCTCTAACCTTTCTGTTACATTTCACCATACCCATTTAAAAAATACCTTCTACCTTACCATTATCCGCTCATCATTAAAAGCCTCCACGACTTGTTCTCCAACAACCATCCATTACAATGATAATCCCTTCATGTTATAAATAAAAATACCACCTTCCTCGCGTCATTCTTTGATTCTATTTATTTTTCAGTCAAATTGCAGTTTAAAAGAGACACATTTCAGGTTTTTCCTTTTCTTTCTATTGCCCTTATGAACAAATTTATTCGTAGAACTATTAGTATTTGCAGAGATCACTCTCTGTTAGGTACCATTTTATCATAAAAAATTCTTCTCTTGTTCTCTGTTGAAAGAAATGGCACCAAAAGGGAAGGGCCATAAATCAGTGACAGAAGAAGATCCTAATGCCTCCACCACTCTAGGTCTCGACCATATCCCATTAGCCTAACAATTTTTTAAAATCACATACACAGAATGTGAATTCAAATTGTACGAATTACATCTCTCGTTAAAGAAAAAATACCTAGATAAGCAAGATCAGGTCAAAATCTGGGAAAACATATTGGCCATGTTTATGTTTCCTAAAGTCCATGAGTTTCCTGATTTAGTCAACTGGTGTCAAACTAGATATGACCCTCTTAAGAGAACCATAGTAGCTCAGAATGGCGACATTCTGATTTCCATTACGCCTGGAATCATAAACCAGATGTTGTTAATACCAGAGAATGATGCCCTTAGCATTTTTTTCACAACTTCCCTCATGAAATTATATCATAAACTTACCTTTCCCCAGAGAGCTCATATTTTCAAATATTTTCATCCAAATGATGCTAAACTTCCAAAAATAAATCCTCCTTATCCATCCACTATATTCTCAGAAGCAACTAGGCATATAATTTCTCTAATTTCCTTCTTGTTAGGCTACCAAATTGATATAATAGTAGATGAACCTATTTTGTGTTACTTTTGAATTTTCTCAAAGGAAAGTTAGCCAACATTCATGTATAGTTACAGTCAGTTCTTGGTTGATAATATTCATGAGAAGATGATGAATCTAACCACTCAATTCATGTTAAAGAACACCTCTTTTAGTGTATATGTTCCTTTTTCAGCAGAATATTTGTTACCAATAACCTTGCACATACAAGATAATGAAGGTGTTTACCAATCAGTCATACATTGGACTTCATTGGTTAGGTCATGTTCAACTGAATTTTCATTTGCAGATTTTATTGAATCTTTCATTCATCCAGTCGCTTAGCTCTTAAGCTGTCAAAATGAGCTTAGGATTGGTCCAGAAAGAAAAAGGATTTTTCATCTAAGTGAGAAAGTAAAAACATGTGACTGGTATCTTTACCAAAATTATACAGAGATCGAGGTATATGGTTGTGAATTTTCACCTTACAATCTTCCTAAATATGTTCCAATGGTAATTTTCTCTCTAGAAGATACTAGGAAAATTATCAAAATGGATGAGATACATTTTGTTTTAGGTAAAATGAAATGTCAATTTAAAATCAAGACTAAGGTGGGGTCATTCATATGAAACATTAGGACAACAAGAATCAAAGTAGACACTATCCACAAGAAGATGAATTTAGCCAAGTTTTACTTGGTCATATGATCCATTCAGTGGCATATCTAACTTGAGGGTGGAGTTGAAAAAAACGCCTTACAATCACACTCCTAGACCAGAAATTGAAAAATAAATGAACCAAGATTAGTGGGTAGTAAAAACACTGTAGGAAGTAGAGGAGAAAATTCTATCCACCTCCACTCTCCAAATTTCAATTTCTCAAGACAATCAGGAGAAGAGGACCAGAGAAAAAACATCATCTTCAGTAAGCATTGCAAAGGAATTCATCATCCAATAGAAGAAGTAGAAGACATATTTCACCGTATGAACATATCAAAGTTAGAAAGAGCCATAAATTATTGATTTGTGTGATACAAAAGTTTGTATAGCATCAAATAAACATGTTCCTAACACTCCATCCTCCTCTTCAGTTTCACAGGAGCCAATGGAGATTATACAGTCAGTAGGATCAAGTGAACAAGGTGAGCCTAATATTTTCTCCAAATTCTTAGAAATTGAGCAGAATAATGAATCTCTAAAGGCAAATGTGTATAGTCAATTTTTGAAACAGACTTCCACTTCACGTCATAGACTCTTGACAAAATTTGACAATGGAAAGGGAAGGATGCAGATGGCATTTTTATAATCCCAAGTCCCTTTTCCAAAAGCCCCTTCTGATTACAAGAAGAACATATTTTATTTTTATTCCAAACAGATTCATCATATTGACCAAATGGATATGCACAGACAGTCAAGAGAAATTATTTTCTCTACAATGACTAACATTTCCATCTAATTATCAAAATTGAGAACAACTCTTTCAAATTTCTAGTCACAATTAAATATTGAGAAGCTTTCCTATTTGGCCAAAGATAATAAAATAAAATGATTATAATATTTAATGGTTAAAATTGGATATGATCCTAAATATTTCAAATTTATAGAAGAAATCCTTAAGAAGAAGAATGCAATCATTGCGGCTCTTCGAAAACAACTGAAATTTCATTCTATAGAGGATCCCTAAACCAAGGAGATAGAGGAAAGTGAGCAAAACAAAGAGGAAATTCTCCATCTTATCATTGAAAAGAACATACAAATTAAGAATATGGAAGAATAGATTGAAGGTTTACTCAAAGGGAAAGAATCCTCTACTTAGATGGCTATAATTCCAATTACAGTTGTACCCATCAAAGCTGCAGTGACAACACCAAATTCTTCATCAAAAACAATATAGTCTACATCAAAAATAGGTGATACAAACAAACTTGTGTAGGAAAATGAAAAACTTCAGGAGAAATTCAAAAATCTAGAAGCACTTAAAATAAAGAATGATACTCTCTATATGGAAAAAATTGTATAAAACCCACAGGTTAACAAAGAAAATTAAGAATTTAGAAAGTGAATTAGTGATGGAAGACACCATGGACCAAGCCAAGGAAAACATTTGGATAGAAATAAGTCAGGCTATGACTGAGGTATAGTTTTCCATACAAATTATCTTTGAACAAGAATAATTAATCACTAAATGTAAAACAATCATTGCGTAGGAAAAAACAGTACTTAGACAAAAACCAGTTGAAGCTTCAGATATGATTAAGGTATTGAATTCAAAGAACAGAGCTGAATTAGAGAAGATTCATGTTACATGCATAACATAAAATATTTCAGAAATCAAAATGTTTTTGTAGAAAAGGAATTTATTAACTCAGTTGGAAACCAAGTGCCAAACTTTGGACAATTTTGTCCAAAGGTTCCATATCAAGTTCAATCTACTGAATAAAAGAGGATTACTAGGATTAGTAGAACCAAATGAAAATTTAATTAGTTTGGAGGAGTATTGCAAAAATGTTTATAAAATTACAACTGATAAAGACAAGTTTTCAAGGATTAAAGATCATCTGACATGAAAGGATTTTCTGGAGGCTTTAGAGTTTGATTTAAATATCAAACATGAAATTACACATATTTTTCATCAATAATCCTACTTTTTGAAAGATATACCAAAGTGGATGAAGTTTATATAATATTGGTTAATCTTGAGATACCAAGTAAATAAATATGGCATTACTTATTCGAAACCATTGAGTAAATTCCATCTCCAATAGATGCACAACAAAGAAGCACATTTTGGGGCCACGTCATCAACCACTTCCTTGAAGACAATGCCAACTCAACTCAATAGTTTTTGTATTCCTATATTTTGATATTATTTTTGTAATATGTTTAGATTCTTCTAAAAGATAGAATTTTGTATAAATAACTCTCCATACAAGTTATGAAGGGTTGAACCCTTGGAGGAGCACTTGTAAAGCACAATTGTAAGAGCTGAGATCATTGATCATTGATGAAAGGATTCTGGATTTGTTTCAAATAACTTGACTGCTTGTAACTCTTTCCAGTTTACATTTCATTTTGTTTTTTCCACATATATTTAAGTTTTATGGAGATAAATAGGTAAGATAAAACTTAATATCAATCTATCTTAAATCATCTAAAGTTATCATCTATTTTAGAGATTGATTTATTAGAATATTTTTCTGTATAAGTCCCTCTACATCTATTAAGGTTAAATATATATTGTTAAGTTGTAAGCATTGTTTTTCAGCCTTTCTTTCTTATGATAAACTAAAGGTTCAATTTTAATACCTAGTAGATCATAGTTTCTTACATTTTCTTCCTTTCAAATATATAAAATAGAATCACTTTTTTGAAGTAAAATAACAACCCTTTCTTAATATTCAATACTATTGAAAGTTTAAAACATCTACCTATAACTTGCTCATAATTGGTCATCCAAAAACTCCTTTAAAAACAACAAAATATTTTAGATGGTCTGGCATAATTAATTAACCTATAATTATCTCATAGGAAAAAAAAAAATCAAAATAGTTAATTTTAAGACACGAGTCAAGAACTACGTAAATCCTATCCCAAACGCTTCGGACATTACCTCGATTTCTGTTCCATCACCCCCCAACGAATTACATATCTAAAGAAATATTTTTGACCCTATGATTTGTCCTCCTAGAGGGACACTTCGACGAATGACACATAGTACATTTGCGCAGGCTTCCTAGAACTACAACATTTTATAATATCTAGAGTAATCACCCTATAATATGTATCCCCTAGAAGTGTTACAAACCTACCCAACACAATGGAAATATTTTTTTCAACTATCCGTGGAATCAATCCTCAAGATTCTAGTATAGCGATTTTTGACATGGAAAAAAGTAATCCTTTCCTTTCCCATCAACTTGCATTTCAAGTGTAGGTTATGATGAAAGGAAAATCCATGCACCACATCATCATTGATGAAGGTGCATAAACCTGTATAATTTCTACTTTGTGTTGTGTTACCTTGGTTTCACCTAGTCTCTCACCACTATCAAATTCCCTCACGGATTTTGATGATCACACCTTCATCCCCAAAGGATACCTTGTTAGCTACCTGATTATTCTAGGTGGTAAAAGTGTAGCAGTGGATATCGAATTCCTAGACCTCCATTTCGACTACAATATGCTTTTGGGGCACAGTTGGAATTATGCCATCACTTCCATTGTTTCATCATTATTATGACTCATTATTTTTCCTTTAGATAGGAAAATTATCGCAGTGGATCAAATATAATTTTTACCCTATATGATTCCCCGTTACCTACTAGCAATGCTCCCCTAGTGGGTGGTATACGTAACTCTTATGTAAGTGTTGTTACCAATCTTCTGAATGGTTCCTCACTTTTAGGGTGCTTTCCTCTTCCAAACCCCAGGTTCCATATAGAGTGTCAATGGTCTCTATAGGTTTCAATGCCCCCACTGATCCTTGGATCCTCCTATCCCCTTCTACCATTGATTCCTATGGAGAGAAGGTGCTACTGTTGTTACACCATTTTTTGGTCATCTAACCTATTATCATTAGATGGACCCAAGTACACCATGTAAGACCAATTTTACCCTAAGTAAAATTGCTTTCACTATGTAAAATAACTTAATAAACCACATTTATTAGGTTGTTTATGGTCTAAACAGGAAACCCCAAAAGGAAATATTAAACAAACCTATTTTGTTTAATTTTCCTCATGGAATAATTAATTAAACCATAATTTAATTATTATTCCCAGTCATGTTTAACCGAAAAACAAAGAAATTAATTAGATAAACCTTTATTTATCTTATTATTTTCTAGGAATAATTATTTAAATCATATTTAGATAATATTCCTTGTTAAATATGACCAAATCACCCACAAATAATTAAATAAATCATTATTTATTTGATTATCTTTCAACCACTTCCTTAAAAAGATAAAAAAATCATTTATTTATTTATTTTTGACAAATAAAGGGATTTGACCCAAGTCAAATATTTTTTCCCTCCAACAAATATAATAAAATATTCCATAAAAGGTGGATCTAGATTTGGTTAATGTTATTTTAATCATGCACCAAGATCTAGAATGACCCAATATTTTGTTATAAATAGGAGGGTTTTTCCTACCATTCTTCACCTTTTGTTGCCTATTTGAACACTCCGGATCTATACACTTGGTCACATTTTTCTACATTATTTGCTGTGTGAGCTCCCTTTGAGTTCTATCTTTGTCTGGGTTTTCTACACCAACAAGAGAGAGAGATTCTAGATCGGAAGTGCTGAGGACTTCCAAGAACCCATCCCATTGAGGAGAATTGGAAACATCTTCTTGTTTTCCTCCCAGGTGCCCTTAATACAAAAAATTCTTTCAAAAATTGTTCTTGTCTTGTCTATTGGATATATGGAGCAAACCCTTCTTTTTACTGCTTAATGTCTTTCTATGTATAGATCTGGTTTTTTGCAGCTCTTGTCTTGATCAACTAACTACAGATCTGAAGATATTGGCAGCCAATTTTGATGTTAGGGCTATTAGTTATGCGTAGCTAAAGTGGTCTTTTTTTGTACACTTCGACAAAGGATTCATACTAACAATTGGCGACTCCACACGGGTTTTCAATTAGACCGCTGTCATTTTTCATATTCCTGCATATCCAGCTACTTCAAACCCTAAGTTTCTTTTCAGCTTTTTTTTTTTCCTATTTTCATGGTGTTTTTCCCCTATAACACCCTAAAACATTAAAATTTCTAACTTTTGCGTGTTTCTGGCCCTATTGCGCAGGTGATAGACATCAGCCGCACCTGAGACGACAACTTTTCCACAAATCTACCGCCGGGACAACCGGAGTTGGAGGTCGCACTTTTCAGCCCATAAACTGCGACCTGGACCTCCAGGTATCACTTTTCAACCCTGTTTCTACGACCTGCACTAAAAACAGGTCAGAACCTGTGACCTGCAATTTTTCTGCTGTTTTTATGAAAATTTTCTGGGTTTTTCTGAAGCTTCTGTCAGGGTTTTCCAGCCTCTGTCTCAGCCCGTTTCGACCTGTTTCTGATCTTTTTTTCTCATATAAGTGGGAAAATATCCCCCTAGGGCTTTAGTAGCCTCCACTTTTGGTGGAAGATTTTTTATCTGTTTCAGGTCTGTTTTTTCAGAATTTCAGTCCCCCTTTTTCCAGATCTGATACCTCCTTTTCAGATCTCTTTAGATCAGCTCTTCTTCCTTTCAAACCACCTCTTGTAGCTTTGTTTGGACCTCCTTTTAGGGCCTCCTCCTTTCCCCTTCTGCTTTTTGCTGATTTTCTCTTTATTTCCAGCCACCTTGCCTCTGCCTCTTGGCTGTGATCTGCACCTCTTTTCAGCAGCTCTTCCCTTTAGATCCCTGTCCCTTCTGACCCCAGATCTATTGGCCTCCTTCTAGTGTGTTTTGACTAGATTTTTTCTCCCTCTATTAGACTAGTTTTGAGAGACCCACCTTTTTGGGTTAGATTGATGCATTGTTAGCTGTTAAATGTTCTGTTATTTCAACATTATATACTGTTCTCTGCAGATTTGTTTTCAATTACGCAACACACTTTTTCTCTTGCTCTCAAAACGAAAAGGGTTTAAAAATTAAAATTAACGCACGCCACACATTCACCCTAAGCGAAGAAGAGCCTGGTTTACACCACCAGGAAAAGACTTTAAAATCAATTGACACTGCACCTATCTGCCCTTGTTTCGACATTGTAATCACTTGATTCTACACCTCCTTGCCCTTGTGGTCGTTCTTCTTCCCCTTGTGCCGTGTTTTTGTTGTCATCATTGTGCCCCCAAGGCGCACTTCCCGAAGACTTCTTGACCTTCACCCTCAGTTTCCGGTCAATCGACTTGCTCCGTCCCGTCGTCGTCGAGCCAGCCCTCCTCCGAGTCCACACTCCGACTCCTCTTCCGATTCTTTAGGTTCTCCTTTTCGTTATGGTTCTCCCCCTGTCACCTTCACTATGTTTGGTCTAGGGCCTAACGCTAACGGTGCTCCCGGCCCTAATGCTGGAACTACTACCAGCGGAACCACCATAGGAACTACCTCGGCCACACCCTTGCTGTCGTACATCGCAGGCCTCAGCCTCCCCGATTTCAATCAGTTGATCAATGACCCTATCCGCCATGATGTTGGTTGGCCTACTATGCCAACCAAGCTCCCCTCCAACATCCCTAAGTTTGAAGGCCTTGCTGGAGAAGATCCAACCAATCATGTCCGATCTTTCCACATGTGGTGTTCTTCCAATTCCATTACCGATGATTCCATCCATCTTCGGTTGTTCCAACGCACGCTTACCGACAAAGCTTCTAAGTGGTATTTTGAACAAGCCACCTCTTCCCATACCACCTTTGCGACCATTGCCCAAGCCTTTTTATCTTATTTCCAGCTCCCTCTCCGATACGATACTGGTACGGAGCTCTTGACTCCCTTCAAGAAAACCTCTTCGATCGGCCTTTCCACCCATGTCCAGGAATGGCGAAGAAGATGGAGCTTATGTCGAGCCCCCCCTTTCGAAGATCAGGTTTACATGGACTAGTTCCTTTGCACCCTCTTAGCTCCTATCAGCAAAGATGTCGCCTCCCATTTTCCTCAAACCGAAGAAGCCGCCTTCCAAATAGCCTTGAAATATGACCTGATCTACGCTCAATCTGGTTATGTTTATACCGTCCTTCCTGACCTCCCCAGGCCCAGTGGCGCTAACGCCCTGGGGGCATCTCATTCTGCCGACGGTATCATTGGAGCCCTCTCTCATCCATATGCTCAACCTCCTATGGGCTATGGTCTCCCTCAAGGAGGGGCCAGCACCTCTAGCACCTTTCCCCCTCCAAGTAGCATGTACCCAGGATACAGCATGCCTCATCCTTTTTCCCAACCTCCTGCTTACCTCAATGTTGCCCAACCTAACCATTACCCTTATCCGCAGCCTGGTGCGCCAGCTCCTCCAGCATATGCGCTTCCACCTCCCTTGCCTCCTTACTTGTCTTTGTTTGTGTCGATTTTCGTCATGAGTTACCATCTTGTACTCATGTTTTTATGGTCCCCCATTGGGCCTTTACTGTGTGTCAGCACCATCGAGTCGCCCTTGTTTAGAGCTTCCAAGTTGAGTCATCATTGCATTCATGGAGCCTATCCCGAGTCCCTTTGAACCCCACTATAGCCCTCCATCCTTCACTGCTTGGTCTCTCTCTTGTGTCGCACATTATGGCCTTCAGTCCCACTGTCCCATATCCCTTATGATATTGTGTCAGTCGCTACCATGTCATTCATGCCCTTTATGCTCTAACAAGGGAAGTCGTCCACTCGCTACTCAGTCCTCTCCATTCCATCATCATCATTAGTGTCAGTCTGTCCGTCGCTCTACTATTTTCTCTCGTGCCTTAGTTGAGGATCTCTCATTACCTCACCTATGGCGGACCTCCTTCTGTCGACATCAGCTTCTTCATTCCAGAAGACAGGTCGAGAGGGCAGTGTACCTTGGTTCCAGCTTCCACTCTTGTTCGGTGTCTCGGATCAGGCAAAGGGATCTCTCATTTCCCTTTGACTTGATTGTTTCTCCACTCCAGCTCCTTTCAGCATGATCGAGATCCGTATGTTTGATGGTTCAGTGACGCAGCAAAATCTCTTGGTGATTCTCGGGTATGTGTGAGATGTCTCAGCCCTCATGAGGGGGTGGCCCTGCAGGTAGCCCCTCACATGCCTGGATGACCTCTTCATTGCATCCCTTGATGTAGCTCCATATATTTGATGATGTCGGCCTTAGCCGCTTGCAGCGCCTCTTTGATTTTCATGTATCAGTCAGATTTTGTGAGCCCTTCCCCATTTACAGGGGGAATTTGGGTTGTATTTGTATCTCATGTACTCAGATATTATTGTATAAGTCCTAGCTGTTATCCCAGTCACAACATGTATGTGGGATTCTTCATTGTATTTTTCTCCGGCTCATGATTATGCCAGCTGTACTTTATGGTTTGGTCCCTTGTTTACTAGACACACTATTCTTTTGTACTTTGTCTCGGCGGGCATAGGTATGCCTCCCCCGCCGCCTTTAGCACAGGTACCCTCTCATAAAAAGAGACTTGTTGCACCTGCAAGTCTCGTCTCCTCAGGGTCTAGTTCTTCAGCACATTATTCTACCTTACATTTCTCTCTCTGACTTCCCTTTTGATGTCTGGTGATTGAGTTCTTACAACGTACTTCGGTCATACAATTTTCTCCTAACACTCGCACGCTGGGGGGCAATCTGTTACACCATTTTTTGGTCATCTAACCTACTATCATTAGATGGACCCAAGTACACCATGTAAGACCAATTTTACCCTAAGTAAAATTGCTCTCACTATGTAAAATAACTTAATAAACCACATTTATTAGGTTTTTTATGGTCTAAACAGGAAACCCCAAAAGGAAATATTAAACAAACCTATTTTGTTTGATTTTCCTCATGGAATATTTTTTATTAAACCATAATTTAATTATTATTTCTAGTCATGTTTAACCCAAAAACAAAGAAATTAATTAGATAAACCTTTATTTATCTTATTATTTTATAGGAATAATTATTTAAATCATATTTAGATAATATTCCTTGTCAAATATGACCAAATCACCCACAAATAATTAAATAAATCATTATTTATTTAATTATCCTTCAACCACTTCCTTAAAAAGATAAATAAATAATTTATTTATTTATTATTAACAAATAAAGGGATTTGACCCAAGTCAAATACTTTTTCCCTCCAACAAATATAATAAAATATTCCATAAAAGGTGGATCTAGATTTGGTTAAAATTATTGTAATCATGCACCAAGATCTAGAATGACCCAATATTTTGTTATAAATAGGAGGGTTTTTCCTACCTTTCTTCACCTTTTGTTGTCTATTAGATCACTCTGGATCTATACACTTGGTCACCTTTTTCTACATTATTTGTTGTGTGAGCTCCCTTTGAGTTCTATCTTTGTCTGGGTTTTCTACACCAACAAGAGAGAGAGATTCTAGATCTGAAGTGCTGAGGACTTTCAAGAACCCATCCCATTGAGGAGAATTGGATACGCCTTCTTGTTTTCCTCCCAAGTGCCCTTAATACAAAAATTCTTTCAAAAATTGTTCTTGTCTTGTCTATTGGATATATGGAGCAAACCCTTCTTTTTACTGCTTAATGTATTTCTATGTATAGATCTGATTTTTTGCAGCTCTTGTCTTGATCAACTAACTACAGATCTGAAGATATTGGCAGCCAATTTTGATGTTAGGGCTATTAGTTATGCGTAGCTAAAGTGGCCTTTTTTCGTAAACTTCGACAAAGGATTCATACTAACAACTGTCACTGACAAAAATTCCTTATTATGCTATTTAGTCTATATTTGACTCTCTGATTGCTTTGGTTACGACCTATGGTACCACTTCCTCTCTGATTTTCTCTTCCTATACTTATCTCCTTAATGAATTCTTATCTTCAAATCAGGATATCCAGGAAATTATGTCTCAAGTCGAGTGACCCTAGGATGATTTTCATCATCGCATCTAAGTCTCCTACCCATCTGACTTGAACAGAACCTCTTTGGAAATCTTTCCTTTTGATCAACCTGAGATTATTCCTTCTACCTTCAAGACTATTCAGGAGATTGATGTAGAGGGTAACTTGGGTAATCTTTCAAAAAAATTACTCATAGACATCTTGGTCAACACATGTATCATGGAAAATATTCATATTGGAGCTAACTTCACTAATGGGGAGATTGCGAGCTTCACTTGCCTCTTTAAGGAATTCCGTGATTTTTTTTCTTGGCCTTCTGAGGAAATTATATGTATATATCCATCTATTTTAGAGAATGAGATCAATAATTACGATAATTCTAGGCCTGCCCTGTTATACAGAATTTTGTCACCATCCCTAAAATCCCCATCCCGAACATTGCAGGACCATTTCCGTGACTTTTGTGTATTTTCATGCTTTGCAAAAAGTGTCATTGCATCCCTTTCCATGAGAAGAACATTTCATCTGTTGACTATTCCTGGAGTAGGCTCTCAAAAAAATATGATTTTGCATCGGCACTCGCAGGAAGTTATGGCCTCGCTCCCATAGAGAAATTAGCACTAGGCCTCACACCCATTGGTGCTCTGTCTCAGTGGATTTTCCATGTTGAAATGTTTTTGGAATTTTTTTTAAAATAGAAGTGAAGTTTCCATTCCCAACCACTTTGTGAGCGGAGACAGCATAGGTTGTTCAACTGAATAACATCGAACATCTTCCTTCAGCTTCTTTCTTCCTACATTTGAGAAACCTCCCAAAGGATAAGGCCTCCCTTCCACCTAATGAGGGATCCCAACCTCCTCCTCCTCTCCTATAAATAAATCTCTCTCACATAGTTGCATCTAGCTGAAATTTTTTTACAATAGTTGAAATGGTTGAATAGCTGAACAATTTGATATAGCTGGTGTGAGATAGAGCAAAGAGAGACCTATTTTCGAGAGAGACTCTAGTCTTATTTCCTCGCCATGTCTAATTCCCCGACGAATGCTTGAGACGCATTTTGACTTGACCCGCTGAAGGAGCCTGCAACATCAAGGCTCTTTTGGTTGTAAAATATTTCTCTCTTCTTATTAATACATGACTGATATTTTGGTTCCCCTTTTGCGTTGGATATGATTAATATTGTGCAATACATTTAGTTCTCATTGAACAATTAAATATTTATTAATGCAAGTATTGTTTTGTATGTTGTTATCGTTCTTTGATCCTTGTGCAAGCACCCTAGTATCACCACTGAAGGAATGCGACGTGTCAAGACGAAGATTAGGAGGCTATTGCCAGAGTGTAATATTCCTAAATTAGCATACATCTAATTGGAATATTACAATCTGATTTTGCTTTCTTGTTTGATGAATAAGTGGGTAGGGAGACCCATAAATCTCTTTATTAGGAATGAAACCACTTCTCATGTGAAAGTGGATCATCTTTTCAACTTAATAAAGCACATTAAGGTGTGAACCGGGGCTATAGCATGTGGACTGGGTCAACTTTGACCAAATCAATAGCACTGTCATGGAGGAGTGGCATTCAATGAGGGACAACACAGTTTTAGATGGAGGCACATTGCATGGAAGTAGTGTCATTAATGGATGGGGCTTAGGGTTTGGAAGCTCATTTCTTATATAAGGAAGAGGATGGCAGCCATATTATTCATGTTATGATATGTTATGTTCTTTATTATATGGTTTTTTTAGACATATAAGCTTTCTTCAGTTGTTTAGCCAAGATTGCAGTGTTGTTTAGCACCGGGTGTTCTTGATCGGGAATCCCACCTCTATCCTTGAGAGGCCACTTGGAAGATATTTGCACTACATTTCCACATTCAAGTTTCAGACCAAGCTTCAGTCTTGTGGTACAGTGCAGTTTCTATTCAGAGATGTGCTGAGTTGTAGAGTGCAGTAGTGGAAGATCTTGTTGGGTGTTTTCTGAACTATTTTTGCAGTGGAGGAAGGTTTCCTTCTGCTGGAAGGCCAGTAAAGGATCCCCTTGGGATTTTTAATATTCCTTTTTCATAAACATGGTCAATCGACAAAGAAAATCTATTCCAGAGATAGACTGTAGGGGAATTTACTGGATTTGTCACATTCACAAAGAAGGATGAGCTCTAGAGGCTACCTGGCCCACTAGCAGACTCTGTCTATAGAGTGATTGTCAAGGGACAATATCCCCAAGAGGGAAAAAAAAAAAGATTCAGAATCTCTTAAGATAACCCAAAATGTAGCTACAACAATATAAAAACATAAACTGGAAATGTCAGTGAATAAACATTATGCAAAAATGTATGAAAAACTTTGAGCCATTTTATTATGAGATAACATCAACAAAATGATACAATGAACATCAGAGGAACAAGGCAAGAAGCCTTCCATGAAAACATATGCAAAAAATACAAAATGATGTATCATAGCAAGATACCCATGACTAGAGAAACACAGTCATAGAAGGGAGACTACTACACTGAGTACAAAACATCATGGATTTGCATATATATGTCTCATACATCATTGGGAGAGTTTTTCTCACCTCCCAATCACTACCTCAAGTCAATCCTAGAAGGATTGGCTGAAATATGCAAAACTGCCAAAATGTAGGAGTTGCTGGGTAGCTGCAGCAACTCAACATGTGGACTGGAATGGAGAAAGCTAAATGGCTAAATCTGATGATGTACCTTTCTCCCATGATTCTCCCAAATGTCAGGCTGATCCCGACACAAGAGAGTTCAGCCTCTGAAATTTCTACAACACCCTCACTGCAAATATGCCCCAACAAGAACACAGTCTATGAGAGGGTCTGTGTTGTAACTGATGGTGGTGGTTGGCCTTCAGCCAAAAATGGTGGAATAATCTCTGGAACCATCCTCACTAACCTCCTGGAAGTATATAACCTCCCTCATCTTAAAGATCAGCTCAAAATGGTGTTGTAGGAAACCTCCCCAGCAACACCTCGCAATACTGCACAATAATCTTCTACAGACACTGTGCTGATGGAGTAGGTTGCTGCTATGGCCTGAATGCCAGAATATGGGGAATGAGTGAAATCCTCCATGAGCTACTCATGAAGGAGAGAAAATCCTAAATAGGACTCCCTCGTGCCTGAAGGCACTGCAGCTCTGCTGAACAACAAGAGGTAGCAACAAGTCTCTAAGACTTAAATGTAAAATGATCAAAAGATAATCTCAATGGCTGCCTTGCTCCTCTTTTAAACACAAAAAATTCTCCACCCTTGGCCTTCCTTCCTCTAGAAGTTTCATTCCCCATGGAATATTCCTCCACTAAAACTGCGTTGTCCCAGTTGGTGGCTTCCACCTACTGTCTCAGCGTTGTTGACTTAGTCAACTAGGCCTTGTCCACTTACAATTTAACCTCTTTCACACATGAGGGTGTGAAATCCCACTCCATGATGATCCCTTTTCACATTATGAGGTATTTTATTCCTATTTATTTCATGAATGGGTCACTTTACCCATTTTTATTCAACAAAATAAAATTATGCAACCATAATGTTCCTTTTATCTTGAGGCTAAAAATTAGGAACATTACAGGATTATTTGATATTTTTGGAATTAGGCCAAGGTGATTTATTCCCTACAATGAATTTCTAGTCCAGATCTATTTTATTTTAGTGAGTTGTTGCAGTGGGCAACCCAAAAAGGGCCGAAAATCCAAATTTAAAATCTGTCCAAACCATTTCTAGGTTTTTCTGGGTTTTTTGAGTAGAATTCATGGTTAAAATACCAGATCATTCTAAGCAGTCTAATAGCCTTCTACACATGGTTCTTCTCCTCAGAAGCAACAATTTCCAATAGCAGCAGTTTCCACAGCAGCAGTAGTTTGCTTTCCATTGAAGGGATCAACCCTTCATTGAGAGAGTTCTTTTGGAGGAGTTCTTTCAGATCTACATCAGATTTATCCACCTCCTTGAATTTGCTTTAGTTGTAGTGCATCTTCAGCCCTAGGGCTTTAGATCCAACATCCATATTTAGTGTATTTCTGGAAACCCTTCCTGGGTTGTCTTGGAAAAGTGTTGAGGAGAATAGATCTCCATTTTTGGCCCTATATGAACATGATCTTATCGGATCCATTTATATATATGTTCCATCTGCAATATTAGTCACTAAAATTGCATTGCGCTAGCTTTAGTACTTTGTGTAGAAGTGTATTACATGTTTTTGGGTGCATTTTGGCATTGGAGGTTCCTTCTACCTATCTTGAGGGGCTTGATCCCCAAGATATTGTAATTATTTATTGTTGTTATATGTAATATCATGGATATATCATTTGGCTCACATATAAGGTGTTAATACTTGCTACTATTTTTATATTCATGCACTATATTCCTGCTTTTCCCAATTGGGAATACTACAGTGGTATCAGAGCATAATCTTGGCTCCGCCTATGAAGACGTTGCATCAATGTTATCAGAAGAAGACAAAGAAGCTTGTCACAAAAAAGAGAAGACTTACATAAGGGACAAAGGAAAATCTCCATTATTTGGAGAAATGGAGGGAAATAAGTTTTCAGAACTTCTTCTCCAAAATATGCATGAGATTAAAAGAGAAATCAAGGGAATGAGGAGGGAAAGACATGAAGATCCCTCAAGAATATTTGCACATGAAGAAAGCTCCAGATCTTCATATTATGGGTGTGAGCATTCAACCACATAATCAAATCTACAACACTCTACCATGCCTATGTTCATAGCAAGAGAGATGGAGGAAGGAGATGTACCGAAGGAGGAGACTCTTGGTGACTATCTTCAAGAACATGAATCGCAATCACAGAGGGTCAAAGATCATCTAAACTTCCAAGAGTTTTGAAATATCAAGGAGAATAGAATAATTAGTAGCCATGATAGAAGAAAAAGGTGCAAGCAACATGATTTGGGTAGATTCTTTCTATCTAATTTTGATAGGTCACCTAAATGTACATCAAGACCTTGGGTAAAGGAACTAGACACATATTTCCAGCTGCACCAAGTTTTAGAAGATGAAGCCCTTTGAGTAGCAACACTGCATCTTGAAGGTAAGGCTTATGATTGGTGGTTTTATGAAAATTCTTTCTTGAATCATGTAAATGTATCTACTTATGCAAAGTTCACTAGGAGGTTAGTGAAAATATTTGATATATCCTTGGTTGAGTTAACCAAACCTAAAAAAACAAAACCTTTGCATGAGTTGGAAGGATCCATAAACCCAAATTCATTCCAGAATGCTATTGAGTGGGTTAAAAACTTGTAGAATACCTTGCTAGAGGAAAGATCCCCACTTTAGGAAGAGCTCTCTTCTCAAAAGGAAGACATGGGGATCTCTTTTTCAAAACAGGATCAAAACAAAGAGCCTCTTAATGATGATGAGGTAACCTCCATTCATGATGAGGGGGAAGAGAAGGCTGGAGGTAAGAGCACTGTCACATCAGGAGCATATCTAGTACCTCATGGAGAGGTAGATGAAGAAATTTCTCCAATGAGAGGAATTATTGTATCATTGCAAGAAGTTCCAAAGGATTTCATATGTGGAGATCAAGGCACAATCCATGAACAACATGTGCCATTATTGATAGATTGTGAGACCTTGCAAATGAAAAAAGAAGGTAGGGAGGATGTCCACATCATATGATTAAGAGCACACATGCAAATCTATTTCGGAAGGTTGATGCATAGAAGAGGTAGAATGATTTGCGCAGTGAGGGCAAGGACAAAGTTGTCCATTCATATATGCAGTCTACTCTTGATATTGATGTCTCATTACATGGAGGCATTCCACCTGGGATACCACCATATTAGGAGATGATGAGAGATGCTTCACATCTGGTTGCACCACTCATTGATCCCTGAGGGGTGAGGACCTTGGGAGGACTTGACACAGTGCTGAGAGTCTTGGGTAGACTAAAGGAGGAGGGAGAAATTCTCCCAACATCATCATTACCGACTCTCATTTCAGATATTGCGCTGAGAAAGGAGCAGTAAGGGAAATATTTCAGCATTTCGGTGCATGAATTTGGCATAGGGTATGTCAAAGAAGATTGCAGAAACATGACATGTGCTTCACTTGTTAGATCAACAACACTTTCATTACTGAGTATTGACCCTTATTGGAGATCCCAGCTATTAGTGGAATACTCCAAGGATCTATTTTCATGTAGAGTGCTTGATGACCAACTATCTAACGGGAGATATGTAGTAGTAGATCAGGTCATCTATTTTCAGAGTAGAATCTTCTTGAATAGAGCCTCTAAGCTCAAGGAGAAGCTACTAGATGCAGCATATAAAGGGTTTCTCTCCAAACCCACTGGCTTTATAAGAGCATATTGTACTATCCTGGAGGGTTTCATTTTGGAAGGCTTCAAAGAAGACATGCACCATCATATGAGGAAATGTATGGATTATTTGGAGGATGAGGAGAGACATGAATCTTTCATAGAGTTATCATAGCCACTTCCTTCCTCAATGGGAGAGACAGGAGGCCCATATATGGGCCACCTTACTAGCTTGAACTAAGTACATGGTAAAGATTGTATTTCTAAACACCATGATTCATTTAATATGTATTTGCATTTCCTTAACATACATGTACTGGGCATTGCTCCAAGAGGGGGTACTTTTCCTTCTAGACTACATGGTCCACCTGAGGCCATAAGCAACATTGATGATGGAAACTCCCTAGGAGATCCTAGGGAGATGATATCTTATGTAGGGTATGCTCAACTTGCACCATACACCATACACCTTCCCCAAGCTTGGGAGGAGATTGGGGCAGCAAACAAGTGGTTGGGAAACCACTCATCATGCCATATTCTATTGCAGTTAGGAGTAAAACTATGTTGGTTGCACTTGAGGGACCATTTTCATTCTCCATTACTACATATGGCAACTGGAATGACTTTGATTATGATCCCATATGTTGATGATGTTCTTATTATTATTGGGGACATGATTGGAGGGATGACACATGTGTTGGATGTGTCCATTGGGAATGGAACTTCCCACATTTCTTCATGCTTCAAGTGGAGCATGGGACATTATGTGGATGCTACATTATATCACTTTTTTCCTTATTAAGGGAGCCACATGATTGACTTACTTCTTTGGGAGGAGCCTCTCACATGGGAGGATTTTTTCTATGAATTACCATTCTGGAGGGTGATTCATTTTATATGGATGATAGCTTGGAGGATGGAGCTTCACATGGAGATGAAGGTTCCCTATATTTTTTAGATCTATACTTGCAGTTGCTTGAGGAAAAGAAACATTTTGGATGGGAGGATTGTAATATTCCTAAATTAGCATGCAACTAATTGGAATATTAAAATCTAATTTTTCTTTCTTGTTTGATGAATAAGTGGGTAGGGAGACCCATGAATCTCTTTATTAGGACTAAAACCACTTCTCATGTGAAAGTGGATCATATTTTCAGCTTAATAAAGAACCCTAAGGTGTGAACAAGGGCTAGAGCATGTGGACTAGGTCAACTTTGATCAAATCAACAGCGTAGTCCTGGAGGACTGGCATTCAATCAGGGACAACACAATTTTAGATGGAGACACATTGCATGGAAGTAATGTCATTAATGGATGGGGCTTAGGGTTTGGAAGCTCATTTCTTATATAATGAAGAGGATGGCAGCCATATTATTCATGTTATGATATGTTATGTTTTTTATTATATGGTATGTTTAGACATATAAGCTTTCTTCAGCTGTTTAGCGAAGATTGCAGTGCTATTTAGCATCAGGTGTTCCTGATCAAGAATCCCACCTCTATCCTTGAGAGGCCTCTTGGAAGATCTTTGCACTACATTTCAACATTCAGGTTTCAAACCAAGCTTCATTTTTGTGGTACATCGTAGTTTCTGTTCAGAGATGTGTTGAGTTGTAGGGTGCAACAATGTAAGATCTTGTTGGGTGTTTTCTGAACTAGTTTTGTAGTGGAGGAACGTTTCCTTCCATTGGAAGGCCAGTAAAGGAGACCCTTGGGCTTATTTGATATTTTTGGCATCAGGCCAAGGTGATTTATTCCCTACAATGCATTTCTAGTCTAGATTCACGTTATTTTAGTGATTTTTTGCTGTGGGCAACCCAAAAAGGGCCGAAAATCCAAAATTAAAATCTGGCCAAACCAGTTTTGGGTTTTTTGAGTAGAATCTGTGGTTAAAATCTCAGATCATTCTAAGAAGTCTAATAGCCTTATGCACATGTTTCTTCTCCTCAAAAGCAATAGTTTCCAACATAAGTAGTTTGATTTCCATTGAAGGGATCAACCCTTCATAGAGAGGGTCCTTTTCGAGGAGTTCTTTCAGATCTACATTAGAATAAACCACCTTGTTGTGAAACCAGCTCCAAAAATAGAAGAAAATAGATATCAATGCCTTAGAAATAAGACACTTCAAGGGGGAAAACTTCAATACATTACATAAATTAACAATTCTTGGATGATTAAAATTACAAAACCTCCTTTCTATATATAGGGTCCATGGGGCCACAATGTATTCCTAGTGGGGCCACAATGTAATCCTAGCCGACCTAACAATAATAATTTAAGGGCACAATAAAAACAATATGGGGGTTACAGGGGTACAATAATAACAATAATGGGGTTACACTGACAACAATAAGGGACTATACTAGTAATATAGGGACCTAACATGCCCCTCTCCTTCAAAAAAGTTTTTTCCTCAACGCTTGAGTAGCTCTGGGTGATTATGTATAAAATTCTCATCCTCCCATGTAGAATATTTTGTGGGTAAGTGTTGGATATGTGTTATATTCTTTTCACGACTAAGCACGCGCGAGGGGGGTAAGAGGGGGGGCGATAGCCCCCCCTTTGCGCTGGGCGCAATGGGGGGGTCACAGGGGTAGTCCGCATCCATGGTTTTGTGCATGGTTTTGCACATGGTTTTGGGGTACGATGGTTTTCGGCCCCTGGTATTTTTGTAGATCCGGTCAAGGGAACTACGGTTATGTTCTAATCCAGGGTTTATGGATTGGGGTTTATGTATGCTTCAACATGTATATATATGTGTGTTGTAACACCAAAAGGGATATAATGAAAAATCAAGCTGGTCGTCCCGATTTGGGATCCAGGGGAAAATCTCTGTGTTTATCTATTTTATGTTTTATGCTCTTGCTATTGTTTATTTTCTGTTATAATATTCGTGTGTAGATAATTTTTGTTCAGTTTTAAAACCTACATTTGGTATCAGAGCTGTTTCGGCTTCAAGGGGATGCCTTTGTTGTTGAGGGTTTTTTTTCTCGGGCCTGTGGTAGACCCTGTTCAGTGGGAGATCTGCGGGATCGATTCTTGTGGTGAAAGAAGATGGCGAGCGGTGGAAAGATAGAGATCAAGAAATTTAATGGTCAGAGTTTTGAGTTGTGGAAGCTCAAGATGGAGGATCTGCTGGTGGATAAAGATCAGTGGATCGCGGTAGATCCAGGTACTAAACCAACGGCAATGTCAGATGAAGACTGGAAGAAATTGGATCGGAAGGCTAAAAGCACAATACGGTTGTATGTCTCAGATTCAGTATTGTTGAATGTATCTGGTGAAGCTATGGAGAAGACCTTGTGGGAAAAGCTAGGGACTTTGTAACAATCTAAGTCTCTGGTGAATAAGTTGTTCCTGTGGAAAAAGCTGTATAACCTGAGGATGAAGGATGGAGATTCGGTGACAGAGCATCTGAACGCCTTCAATACTGTGGTAAGTCAGCTGTCATCTATTGATATTAAAATCTCAGATGAAGATAAGTGCATCAGTTTTTTGTGTTCTCTACCAGACTCGTGGGACAGTCTGGTTATTGCAATAGGTAGCAATACAACTACCTTGAACTTTGATGACATTGTCTCAGCCTTGCTGTCGGAGGAAATGAGACGGAGAAATATGGAGGGTCTGAATGGAGATGCCTTATCTGTACGAGGAAGGTCCCAGAACAGAAACAAGAATAAGGTTTCGAGTGGGAGATCTAAATCTAGAGGGAGATCTAAATCTCCTGGAAAGTTTGTAAAGGTGTGCTGGAAATGCGGAAAGGAAGGGCACTACAAAAAGAAATGCAGATCTAAAGCTCCTGAGAAAGGAAAGGGATCTGATGAAGGTCCTTCTGCAGAGGCAAAAACCACCTCGGATGAAGGTGGGGATGTGTATTTGGCTTCTTCTTCAAATATACATGTAGATCATGAGTCATGGTTGATTGACTCAGGTGCATCCTTTCACTTCACTCCCCATAGGGAGTGGTTCTACGAGTATGAGAAATATGATGGTGGTGATGTCTTCCTAGGGGATGATAGGAAGGCCAGAATCGTCGGACGTGGAAAATTCAAGCTGAAGCTGCAAGGTGGAAGGATTAGAACACTTCCTGGTGTTCTGGATATTCCTTCATTGGCCAGAAATCTGATTTTTGTAAGCAAGATGGATGATGCAGGTGTAAAAACAGTGTTCTAGAAAGATGCATGCAAGATGGTTCGGGGAGCACTGGTATTAATGCGGGGAGTTCGGACTAGAACTCTGTACAAGCTACAAGGTAGCACTGTTATTGATGGGTGTAATAGTTATGTGGTTCCTGAAAATGGAGCAGAAAGCTTAGCTGTCTGTGGATAAAAGACCATGCTATGGCTTCAAAGGCTTGGACATATTGGAGAGAACGGCCTTCGGATACTACATAGAAATGGTATGGTAGAAGGTATGTCTAATTGCTCTCTGGATTTCGATTTCTATGAACATTGTGTATATAGGAAGCAGAATCGGGTGAGTTTTCCTTCTGGTGCTAAGAAGGCGAACAAGATATTAGAACTTGTGCACAGTGATGTGTTTGGGCCTGTGTCAGTTCCATCACTGGGAAAGTCTGTGTACTATGTTTCATTCATAGATGACTTCTCAAGATATACATGGATATATTTCTTGAAGAAGAAATTTGACGTCTTTGACAAATTTAAAGAATTTAAGGCTCTGGTGGAAAACCAGACAGAGAAGAAGATAAAGGTGCTGAGGACAGATAATGGTGGGGAGTTCTACAAGAATGAATTTGAAGAGTTCTGTAAGAAGTGTGGTATTGCACGGCAGAAGACTACTCCATACACACCTCAGCAAAATGGAGTTGCAGAAAGAATGAATAGAACACTGATGGAAAAGGTAAGAAGCATGCTCAGTGGTACCGGGTTAGGACAAGAATTCTGGGCAGAGGCAGTGGAGACTGCATGTTACTTAGTTAACAAATCACCTTCATCAGCGTTGGAGGATAAGACCCCACATGAGGTATGGACTGGTAAGAAACCCTCTATTTCACATCTAAGGGTATTTTGATGTGATGCATATGTACATGTTCCAAAGGAGAAAAGGACCAAGTTGGATAATAAATCTGAAAGGTGCATCTTTATTAGATATAAGGATGGTTTAAAGGGTTACAAGCTTTGGAACCCAGAAACAAGGAAGGTTGTGTACAGCCGAGATGTGGTGTTTAGAGAAGTGAAAGATGTTGTTAAACATGAAGTCCTACCAAAGGAACCTGAGAAGATAGAGTTTGAGCTAAAGGAGGATGAATCTGACTCTACAATAGAAGAAGACTCAGAAGATGAAGAGCCACAAAATCCAGCTTTGAGAAGATCAGTTCGGGAAAGAAGGCAACCGGAAAATTGTAGTCCATCGCACTGCATTCGGGTTTTGCCTTAACTATAGCTAATGATGAACCCGGAAGCTGGCTGAGGGAAATGAGTAGATTCGAGAGGATGGAAATGATAAACAGGGGCCATTGTTACACCATTTTTTGGTCATCTAACTTTTCATCGTTAGATGGACCCAAGTACACCATGTAAGACCAGTTTTACCCCAAGTAAAACTGCTTTCACTATGTTAATTAGGAAACCCCAAAAGGAATAATTAATTAAACCATAATTTAATTATTATTCCCAGTCATGTTTAACCCAAAAACAAAGAAATTAATGAGATAAACCCATAGTTATCTTATTATTTTCTAGGAATAATTATTTCAATAATATTCCTTGTTAAATATGACCAAATCAACCACCATTAATCAACTAAATCATTATTTATTTGATTATATCCCAACCACTTCCTTAAAAAGATAAATAAATCATTCATTTATTTATTTTTCACTAATCAAGGGATTTGACCCAAGTCAAACACCCTTTCCCTCCAACAAATAATAATAAAATATTCCATAGAGGTGGATCTAGATTTGATTAACATTATTTTAATCATGCACCAAGGTCTAGAATGACCCAATATTTTGTTATAAGTAGGAGGGTTTTCCCCATCATTCTTCACCTTTTGTTGCCTATTAGATCACTCTGGATCTATACACTTGGTCTCATTTCTACCATTTTGCTCCCATTGAGCTCTATCTTCTACATTGGGTTTTCTACATCTACAAGAGAGAGAAAGCTTAGATCTGAAGTGTTGAGGACTACAAAGAACCCATCCCATTGAGGAGATCTGGATACACCTTCTTGTTTCCTCCCAGGTGCCCTGTAATATAAAAATTCATTCAAAAATCGTGTTCTTGTCTTGTCTGTTGGATGCATGGAACAAACTCTTTACTTTACTGCTTAATGTCTTTCTATTTATAGATCTGTTTGTTGCAGCGCTTTAACTACTAATTGCAGATCTGAAGATGTTTTGCAGCCATTATTGTTGTTAGGGCTATTAGTTATGCGTAGCTAAAGTGGTTCTTTTTCGTACGCTTCGACAAAGAATTCATACTAACAGCCATGGTTGATGAAATGGCATCCTTGCACAAAAATGATGCATGGGATCTGGTGGAGTTGCCAGCTGGAAGGAAGCCCATTGGGAGAAAATGGGTGTTTAAGAAGAAGATGAATGTAGAAGGCAAGGTGGAGAAATACAAATCTCGGTTGGTAGTGAAAGGTTATTCCCAGGTGCTGGGAATTGATTTTGGTGATATTTTTTCTCCTGTTGCCAAAGTTACTTCTATTAGATTACTTTTATCTGTTGCTGCTGCATTTGATTTTGAGATAGAACAGATGGATGTGAAGACAACATTTCTTCACGGGGATCTAAAAGAGGAGATCTACATGAAGCAACCTGAAGGCTTTATGGTGAAGGGTAAGAAAGAATTGGTGTGCAGGTTGAAGAAGTCTCTGAATGGGTTAAAACAGTCACCAAGGATGTGGTATCAGAAATTTGATACCTATATACGGGGACTTGGCTTCACCAGAAGCAAGGAGGATCACTGTGTTTATTTTAAATTAATTGGTGACCGTGTTATTTATTTGGTCTTGTACGTGGATGATATGTTGTTGATTGGAAATGACAAAGAAATTATCCAAGATTTGAAGACTCAACTATTCTCCAAATTCGACATGAAAGATCTGGGTGCTGCAAACTATATTTTGGGCATGGAAATTAAGAGAGATCGGGCAAAGAGGAAGCTCTGGTTAAACCAGAGGAAGTATGTCGAGACTATATTGCAGAGGTTCAATATGCGGGATAGTAAACCGGTGAATGTTCCTATTCCTGTAGGTGGAAAGCTGTCTGTTGAACAGTGTCCCAAGACACAAGAAGAAGAGGAGTATATGTCCCGTGTTCCATATGCAAGTGCAGTGGGTAGCCTGATGTATGCAATGGTCTGTACTAGACCAGACATTGCACATGCAGTGGGAGTATTGAGCAGGTTTATGTCAAACCCAGGGAAGGAGCATTGGACAACAGTGAAGCGGGTTTTCAGATATTTACGTGGCACTAGTGATTATGGCTTGTGCTACCAGGGAAGACCAGGATTGGAAAGAATGTTGGACATTCATGGTTTTGTTGATGCAGACTGGGCTAGAGATCTGGACCAAAGAAGATCTACAAGTGGGTATGTGTTTAGCCTATTTGGAGGCGCATTCAGTTGGATGAGTAAAAGACGATCTGTAGTGGCTCTTTCAACTACAGAGGCAGAATACATAGCAGCCACTCATGCAAGCAAGGAAGCAATTTGGTTGCAGAGATTGTGTTCAAGTATGGGGTTGGTACAGCAAGCTATAAGGATAGACTGTGATAGCCAAAGTGCAATTTTCTTGGCTAAGAACCATGCTTATCATTCAAAGACAAAGCACATTGATGTTCAATATCACTTTGTTAGAGATATGGTTGAGGCTAAAAGGGTGTTGCTGGTAAAGGTGGACACTTTGAAGAATGTTGCAGATGCATTAAAAAAGTCTGTGAGCACTCAGAAGTTCTCTTGGTGTATAGAAACAATGGGTGTTGAAGAATTGGGCCAATGACTAAGCTCTCTTCTGACCCCCTGTGGAAAGAAAACAATAAGTGGGAGAATGTTGGGTATGTGTTATATTCATAGACAATATCTATTACTTCAAAATCAGCAACTATGCAAACTCCTTCAATATCTTTTGTGACACGTGTTAATCTTCCCAGATGAAATAATTTTTTTTTTATTTTCTTTTATAAACTAAATATTTGACCATTGTATCTTCTATTTACTCATTATTTCCCATGTATATTTTGTCAAGACATTAGTATCCAACCCTAAATCCAGAATAAATTGGTCCATTTATTATTCTCCCATCTTCACACTAAGTCTCATCTTTTTGCCAATTCTCTTCTGTCGATGTATATTATTAACTACACTCATGTCAATCTGCGGTGTTTCCTTCAATGCGTAGAAATTTGTTGGGTATGTGTTATATTCTTTCCATGACTAAGCATGCGTGGGGGGGTAAGAGGGGGGGCGATAGCCCCCCCTTTGCGCTGGGTGCAACGGGGGGGTCACAGGGGGGGCGGTAGCCCCCCCTGTCAGGGTCCGGGGCAGCGCCTCGACGAAAATTTTTGGTCCTTAATTTCTGGTGGGTAGTCCGCGTCCATGCTTTTGTGCATGGTTTTTCACATGGTTTTGGGGTACGATGGTTTTCGGCCCCTGGTATTTTTGTAGATCCGGTCAAGGGAACTACGGTTATGTTCTAATCCAAGGTTTATGGATTGGGGTTTATGTATGCTTCAACATGTATATATATGTGTGTTGTAACACTAAAAGGGATATAATGAAAAATCAAGCTGGTCGTCCCGATTTGGGATCCAGGGGAAAATCTCTGTGTTTATCTATTTTATGTTTTATGCTCTCGCTATTGTTTATTTTCTGTTATAAGATTCGTGTGTATATAATTTCTGTTCAGTGTTAAAACCTACAGTAAGTTCTTCCACTTGATGAGATACTCTGAAATTGATCGATTCGGTAGCTGTCGAGTTCTTGTTTCTATGACCGCTCCAAGTTCCAATATGATTTTTCCTTCCTCATCAAGTTCTGGCAATATTGTTTGAACAGGAAGATTTTCATGTATAACCTTCTTTAAGCATGAAACATGGAAAATTGGATGCACTCGTGAAGAAGAAGGAAGCTCCAATTTGTATGCCATAGTACCAATCTTTTGCAACACCTTGTAAGGACCATAGTACTTTGGTGATAATTTATTATCCTTATTAGGTTGCTTGAGGGAAATTTGTTTGTATGTTTGTAGCCGTAAAAATACCGAGTCTCCTACATCAAAACTCCTCTCACTGTGATGCTGATCTACCTGTTGTTTCATTCGATTTTGTGCCAAATTTAGGTTATCCTTTAAGAGTTGGAGAACTTCTTGTTGATGCTCGATGTGATCTTCCACTGCTTGAACCTTTGAATTTTCTCTTAAATATGATGTGATGGATGGTGGATGATATCCATAAAGTGCCATAAATGGGGCCATTTTTGCTGCAGTATGGAAGGAAGTGTTATACCACCATTTTGCGAGAGGTAACCACTTGACCCATTGTATTTGTTTATCAGATACAAAACAACAAATATATCCTTCCAAACATTTATTTACTATCTCATTTTGACCATCAGATTGAGGATGATAAGATGAGCTATGAGCTAATTGAGTACCCAAACAAGAAAATAACTCTATCTAAAAATTTTCAATAAAAATGGGATCTCTGTCGCTCACAATAACCCTTGGGTTTCCCTGTAGATTTTGAATTGTGTCCATAAATGTAGTAGCAAATGTACTTTCTTTAAATGGATGAGATAATGCACAAAATTGTGCATACTTGGTAATTCTATCAACTACCACCATGATGACACTCTTTCCTTCAGACATAAGTAAACCTATGATAAAATCTATTTAAATCTCCTCCCAACGTTGACTTGGAATGGATAAAGGTTGTAGAAGACTCAGGGAGTTAATTGTCTCAACTTTATTCTACTGGAAAACCAAACATTCTGCCACAAAATTTTGAATATTAGATTTAAGTCCATCCCAAAAAAATTCTTTCTTCACCCTGTGGTAAGTTTTTAAAAATCCTGAGTGTCCTCCTAAAGGAGAAGTGTGAAATTCAAAAATAATCTTTTGTTTTAGTTGGGATTGATGTTGGATTGAAAGGTAAGCGATATTTGTACCATAAGGAATCATTTTTCCAACTAAATGTATCAGATGTACTAGGATCTTGTTGAACGTTTGAATGAGTGTCCACACTTCTTCATCCTTCTTCCATTCATCTCTTGCTTCGGTTATCCAATCTGGTTGGATAATAGAAATGGCACAAAGCAATGCTTCCACCTCTTCATTCTTTCTTGAGAGTGCATCTGCAACAACATTTAGCTTCCTTTTTTTGTAGATTATTTCAAAGTCATAACCCAACATCTTTGTGACCCATTTTTGCTGCTCTTCTGAAGATAGTCTTTGTTCCAAAAAGTGTTTCAGACTATCATGATCAGTTTTTACCTTGTAGTGTCTTCCCATTAGGTAAGTTCTCCATTTCTTTAGTGCATGCAGTATTGCTAACATTTCCTTCTCATAAATAGGTTTCTGTAAATACTTTCCTTTGATTGGACGACTTTCAAAAGCAATGGGTCTTCCTTTTTGCATTAAAACAACACCAATTCCATTTCCTGAGGCATCACATTCCACAATAAAGGTTTTTGTGAAGTCTGGCGTAGCTAAGACTGGTGCTAGGCACATTGCCTCTTTAAGATGTTCAAAGGCATTAGTTGCTTTAGGAGTCCATGAAAATGCATCTTTCTTCAATAATGTTGTTAGAGGTGCTGCTATTCTCCCATAATTCTTAACAAACTTGCGATAATACCCTGTTAACCCGAGAAATCCTCGCAACTGCTTTATGGTTGTGGGTACTTTCCATTCCTTAATGGCTTTAATTTTGTTAGGGTCTACCTTAACACCCTCGTGAGATACAATATGGCCCATATATTCCACCTCTTGTACTCCAAAGAAACATTTGGATGTTTTTGCATATAATTGTTTCTCCTGCAATAGTTTGAGCACCCTGTCAACATGTTCAACATGATCCTTCCAAGACCTGCTATATATTAGTATATCATCAAAAAATACTTGCACAAATTTTCTAAGGAAGGGTTTGAAAATGGAATTCATCAACCCTTGAAATGTAGAAGGTGCATTGGTAAGGCCAAAAGGCATGACCAAAAATTCATAATGACCCTCATGAGTTCGAAATGCTGTTTTCGGAATATCTTCGGTCTTCATTCTAATTTGATGATATCCTGAACGAAGATCCAACTTGGTAAAATAAATTGCTCCATGTAATTCATCCAATAATTCATCAATCACAGGAATGGGAAATTTGTCTTTAATGGTGAGCTTATTGAGCTCCCTATAATCTGGACACATTCGCCATGATCCATCCTTCTTGTGTACCAATACTACAGGAGCAGAAAAAGAACTTTGACTAGGTTGAATTATACCCGCCTCTAACATTTCTGCAATCATACGTTCAATTTCGCTCTTTTGGAAGTAAGGATATCTATAAGGCCTGATGTTTGGAGGAACACTACTTGGAATCAAATGAATAGCATGATCATGATCACGAATAGGTGGGAGTCCTTTGGGAGTTTCAAACACCTTGGAATGATTGTCCAAGACTTGTTGGAGATCTGCAGAAATAGATGATTTTGATGTCGGAACTTCTAGTGAGCATAATTCTGCAATTACGCCTCGTTGTTCTTTCTTTAGAAGCTTTGTCATGACATTAGAGCTTATTATCCTTCCCGGCTTCCCTTCAATACCCCGTAATTCGACTTCCTTTCCTTCTGAAAAAAATTTCAAGAAAAGTTCTTGAAAATTAAAGCTACCGTCCCCAAAGATTGTAACCATTGTACTCCTAGTACAACATCAGCACCTCCCATAGGAATGGAAAGCATTGGACTAGTCAATACATATTCCCCATGGTTAGCTTGATATTATGGCATTTTCCAGAGAAATTTATAGTTCCTCCATTTGCAACCATCACTTGACATTCTGGTGCTGGGTATAGGAAACAATTCAATTCCTCGGCTACCTTACAATGAATAAAATTATGGGTACTACCTGAATCAATCAACACTATTACCTTTTTCTTCTTGATATGTCCTTCTATCTTGAGAGTTTGAGGAGTGGTAATTCCTGCCAATGCATTACACGATATGGTCAAACTCATTTCTTCCTCTTCTTGGGTTGGTTCCTAGTGTATATCCTCTTCTTGTTCATTTTCTTCTTCCTCTTCACAATCTATGTAAAATAATTTCTTCTCAGCACACTTATGACCTTTAGTGTATTTTCTATCACAACTGTAGCAAAGCCCTTTTGCTCTTTTTTCTTCCAATTTTTGTGGTGTCAACCTTGTAGGTTATGGAAATCTAGGTGTAGAAACACTTCCTTCTTTATAGAAGTGAGTGGTAGGCTTCCTTGTCGCCATAATTTTACATTCAATTTTTCTTGCCAACCTGAATGCCTTCTCCAATGAATCAAGTTCCAAAACATGAACTTCATGTTGGATGTTATCCTTTAAAGTACCTATGAAGAGATCAATCATGTGTTCCTCTGGAATATCAGTTACCCTTATATTAAATTTTTGGAAGTCCTCAATGTGCTCCCCCACTAAACCCTTTTGTTTGAGATTTATCAATTGGATAAATAAGGTGTTGCTCTTTGTATCCTCATAATGTGTTATCATTTCCTCCATAAAAATTGACCAAGTGACAATTTTTTTACAGGAGAAAAGCCATCGATACCATACAAATGTATTTTGTTCTAAATGTAAAGTTTCAAAACGTACCTTTTGTGTGTTTTTCACATTATGGAGATCAAAATATTGCTCCATCTGTAGTATCCATGTTACAGGATCCTTTCCATCAAAATTCCTCATATCCATTTTTGGAATATGGTAGTTCTTCCTGCCAACATTAGAGTTTATAAAATCATTATTAACATTTAATTTGTTCTAATCATGAGTTTCTTCTACTATATTTTCACCATTAGGAAACATTTATTGTATCAACTTTGTCAAACCTTCCATGTCTGCTTTTAGATCATTCTTCATGTTTTCCATTTTTTCATCGATCTTAGCTTCCATGTCATCCATCTTAGATTCCATGCTATATTCCATGCCTTCTATCTTAGATTCCACGCCTTTCTTCAAACCATCCATCTTATTTTCCACTCCTTTCTTCAAAACTTCCATGTCATTTTTTGTTTCTCTTTGCGAGAGTGAAATTTGTTGCGCTTGCTCTTGTAATTTTGATATGTCATGTTGCCATTCTTCGTCTTCATGAGTCATAGTAGAGCCTTATAAAGGATTAATGGGTGTTGAATTATTTTTAGGGGCCATTTTAGAAACAAATACTGATATCTATTCTACAATATGCCCTTGGAATCAATTCAACTTGATTCTTCAAACAAGACTTATGTAATTCAGGAAAAAAATAAACACCTTTTACTTGCTTTTGCAGAGCTCTATATTGAAATTGAATTATCTCTATATTTGAAGATCCTCAATATCTGAAATTTGGTCCTGTAGTAGTCCTCTGAAGCTTCTTTTAAATTCCACAGGTCTAACTTGATTTGGATTCTTCAAGACAAATTTATGTCCAATTTCCCACAATGACCTAATTATGGACTAGTTCAATAGAGCAAACTTGTACGACTTGCCACATGTCACTGTTTTCTCCTCTGGATCTGAAATTTATAGATAGGAAACTAAAGTCCATGTACTTCTAGCCACTTTTTATAGCATTCCAATCTGATGCTCAGACAGAGAGTTATGAATATTTTCTCGCGATCACCTCTTTGAGATGAAATTAGGGAGCCTGAAAAAGACCTGATTTCCACAGATCATATCTCCGAAAATATTGTGAACCAAGATCTGAAATTTTGCAATGATGTTCCCGAGGATCTCTACTTCACACTCTAAACTTTTCAGATTCTGACCCTTCGTAGAAAAAAATTTATAACGAAAATTCTGCGATGACCTATTTAAGTGAAATTCAGGAGCCTACAAAAAGCCCTACCTTTCACAGATCATATCTCCGAACATATTGCGAACAAAGATCTGAAATTTTGCGACGACGTTCCTCATGATTTCTGCTTCGCACCCTAAAAATTTTAGCTTCTGAACCTTCGTAGAAAAAACGCTATAGAGAAAATTCCACGATGACCTATTTGGAGTAGTGAAACCCTAGAATCCAAAGCTATGATACCAAATGTTGTGAAACTAGCTCCAAAAATAGAAGAAAAGAGATATCAATGCCTTAGAAATAAGCCACTTCGAGGGGGGAACCTCCAATACATTACTTAAATGAAAAATTCTTGGATGATTAAAATTAAAAAACCTTGTTGCTGTATATAAGAGTCGATGGGGCCACAATGTAATCCTAGCCAACCTAACAATAATAATTTAAGGGCACAATAATAAAAATATGGGGGTTACAGGGGTACAATAATAACAATAAGGGGGTTACACTAACAAAAATAAGGGACTATACTAGTAATATAGGGACCTAACACACCTCCTTCTATGCATCTTCAGCCCTAGGGCTTTAGATCCACCATCCATATTTAGTGTATTTCCGAAAACCCTTCCTCGGTTTCCTTGGAAGAGTGTTTAGGAGCATACATCTCCATTTTTGGCCCTGTATGAGCATGATATTATCAGATCCATATATATATATATGTTCCAGCTACAATATTAGTCACTAAAACTGCACTGTCCTTGCTTCAGTAATTTGTGTAGCAGTGTATTACATGTTTTTGGGTGCATTTTGGCGTTGGAGGTTCCTTCTTCCTATCTTGAGGGACTTGATCCCTAAGATATTGTACTTATTTATTGTTGTTATACATAATATAATGGATCTATCATTTGGCTCACATATAAGGTGTTAATACTTTCTTCTATTTTTATATTCATGCACTATTTTCCTGCTTTTCCCAATCGGGAATACTACACATAGCTACCAAAACTGTGCTGGAACAAAGGTAGGACATCTATCTCAACTTAGTTTCATTCATAAACTAGGAATTGACACATTAGCATGTCCTCTTGCTACTAGAACCAACCTAGGGCTAGAGGGATTGCCTCTGTCCATAGAGGTGATTTACCTACACAACAAGTTGGCAACTCCACTAGGGATCAGTGTGTGTTTGTCATTTCTCATTTTTTGTCTAGCGTTTTGCTTCTCGAGTAGACTTTGGTAATTTCATCATTTTTCTTCTTTTTTTGACCTATCTGACTATTTTCAACCATCCTGTTAAGTTCCAGAGTTTCAAGTTTGACATCTACTTGGTGGTTTTTATTTTTTCCCATTGTTGTATAGCTCGACGCTACTTTTCTTTGAACAATCGCGCCGATTGGCACATGTTTCTTTTGTCACAGGTGTGCCAACCCTTGTTTAGTGCAGATTATATCTAAACAATCACGCTAAATCCTGTAGGATTGAATTTTGGCCTCTTTTATGCGTTTGTTCAATGTTTCTTGTCTTTGGATTGGTTTTTCACTTTGCAATTGGTCTACTGAGATTATTCTGACTCTATAGTCTCGGTCTTCTCAACTGTTTGTCCATCATCTTATCAGTGGAATTTTTTTCCCTAGGGTTTCTAGGTGCCTTGTGCCATTTTTTCATCCCTCTCCTCATTGAGCCTACTGAGTTGAGTTCAAGTCACATTTATCTTTGTCATTTCAATTCCCTGAGTGATTGTTTTAGTCTTTCTTTCGGTTCTTCGTGTCTTTGGTTTGTTGAATGATCACATTTTTTTTCGTTTAGCTCTCCATTCATCACTTTGAGCATAGATTACATTGCTTGTTAAATGGGCTTGAAAGGCCTTGGTTTTCTTGAAAGAGTGCATCCTTGTTTGAGTGTGTTTTATGTTTGTATTTCATTGATATCTTTGTTTTATATTGTTACATTCGAAGTGCTCAAAACTAGTGTTCATTTTTATTTTTAGTGTAATAGTGCATTATTTTTCTCATTCATATAAAAAGAAAAAATTTGCATTCTTTCACTTAAATTGAAAATGAAAATGTTCTTTTGCAATAGTAGCTTTTAACGAACCAAGAAAGAGTTTTTTCATTTTCTTCTTTGGTTGTATTATATGCATTAGTGAAATTCTTCTTATGATTCAATTGATTTCGACTTTGTCACAGACTCTTATCCATTTCTTAGTTAGCATTCATTGAATGCAAATGATTTTCTTTTGCATATAGTTTGCATTAAGAATTCAAGATCACAGTTGGTAAGGCCTTGAAATCGCAACATTAATTCAAGATCAACCTTAAAATGAATTCAATCAACCTAAGGAAGCATTGACACATAACACACATATTTTATAGGTCTAGGCTAGTTACGTGTTTCAACGTCGTTAAACCTAATAGTTCTCGTTTGACATCTGGCATTAGACAGTGCTAGCATGGACTAGTGCTCCCTGTACCATTACATATATAAAGGAAGACCGTCATAGGTTGCAATCCTTTACCCATAGGAATCCGATTTTGTCGCCTTGTAACCGTGATACACTGAACACAACATTCAGGGAGACTTCCTACACGTACATCAAGTCCTTGGTCATTTCTATTTCATTTGATCACCAAGGTGTATATTTCAATTCATGGGAAATTGGTACACCCTTTTGCTTAGATTACCTGAGTAGTCATTTTGGTCTTTTCATGACTCCCTAAAATTGAAAAGATCATCGAGCACTTGTCCTTTCACGCTCGTTCAACCTGAAAGTGACTAGAGTTACCTTTTGTATGTTTCTCGACTGCTAAAAAATGAAACATCAACGTTTTGTTTCAAGGTCTTAAAATATTAACTGCCCATGAAATATTCCTGGTTAGAGTATCTTCCTTAGTTTTAGGGTTGTTCCCGATGGAAATGTTTCCAGGGTTTACCAACCAAGGAATCCCCTCTGAAGGGAATCCTAGTCCTTTTCCTGCTTTTGGGAATGTTGGCACTCCTTATATGGAAACATTGTCCCTTCCAGGGTTAATTTTTGGTTTTCCCGTGTGGTTATTTTCGACCTCAGTGGTCTCAAGTGCTCCGACCTCTTTTCAACCATCTCCTCTGCTTGAAAAACATCATGTTGATTCTAAGGTGGACCTCTCACCTTCTTCACCTATTTTTTCATACTCTTCTTCTAATTCATCTGGTCAAAGTCTAGATTCTAGTAACCAAGTGCCTAAGAAGAAGAAGAAGAATATGAAAAATAAGAAGTTAGATAAACGAGAGGCAAACCCTATGTCTATTGCTCCTAAGACACCTACCATCGATAAACCATCCAACCTTCCACGGAAAGTAAAATTCCCTTGCATGCTATGTAAGGGTGACCACCTTCTTCGAGATTTCTGTGGCATTCCCAAGGTACTTGAAGTATGGTTCGACGGTCATCCATGATTGTCTTTGGCTTCTGGAGGTCATGTTGGTGGCACATCTTTGACTAGTACTGATAAGACTCGTAAGAAAGAGGGTAAGGTCACGAACCCCTGTAAGTTGTGTGAAGGGCAGAGTCCCATTCACCTTTGCCCATACATGGAAGAAGCCACGAGAGTGTTGGACAACCCTACTATTTTTGTGTCGTGCCTCCCAGTTGGATACCAAAAGCTTTCTTTGAGTCCTCCGCTAGTTGATTCGACGATTGGTCAAGATTCATCTTTAGTCAATCCCACTCCCCCAAAAATTCAAAATCACGAATCCATTCTTGACTAATCATTGGTCGTGGAATCGTTCAATCTGATCCCATCTATGGTTCATCAGGTATTTTTCATTGAGAGTGGTTCTCATACCCCTCATGTTCTTCTTGTTTCTTCAGATTCCTCATAACAGAAGAGAGATCATCTGGTCCCTATGGTTCAAGAAGTTTCTCCTCCTATTTACACGTCCATGGTTCGGGTGGATGTTTCTCTTGCTCCTGTAACACAAAGTGATGACCATGTTGTTCCTGTGGTCCCCCTTCCCAATAGTTTGGTCACTTCTTTCCATTGGAAAAGATTCGTTGGATATCGTCTTCCTTCTTATGTGCCTTTTCATATCATGGTACTGGCCTTCAAAGTGGTCATACCTAACACAGTTATAGATGAAGGCTTGTCTGTTAGTATTATTTCTTCAAATACTTGGCAATATTTTGTTTCTCCATTACCTGTGTCTGTTACATAGAATCTGTTGGCTTTTGACAGAGGAACCAGTCGACCGCTAGGGATCCTTTCGAAGTTGCTTATTATTTTAGGGGTGAAAACTGTCTATATAGAGGTGATGGTTGTCCTGAGCCCTTTGGATTTTAATTTACTCCTGGGGCGCGACTATGCTTATGCCATGGGCACGCTTGTCTCTTCCCTCTTTCGTGTGATATGTTTTCCACATGAAGGTCAGATCATCACCATTGATTAGCTTTATTTCTTTGGTCCTAATGTGACATCTGGTCCACCATCGTCTCTTATGGATCTTTATCCGTCGGTTGTATCTTCCCTACCACAGGTTAATTATGTGGCCACTTGTTCGATTCCCTCATCCAGTGATCGTGTTGTCGAGTACCATCTATTGGGGGCATTCGATCGCGATTTCCAGGATGTTTTTCTCCCATTAGATGAGAACCTCTTGGAAGCCGTGACTTCTTATTTGACATGATGAGTTTTCATCAAAGCATAATTTTTTTTCTTGTGTCAACCTCTTTAAAAAATGAAACAAGCTCATCAGAGCATAATTCATTTTCTTGTGTCAAGCTCCTTAAAAAATGAAACAATATCTTCTGATGATAGTTCATTTGCTATTTCAACCTCATTAAACAAATGAATTGGTTCATGAGGATAGCTCTTTTACTGTGTCAACCTCATTAAAAAATGAAACAGGTTCCCGTCCAATTTGAGTCTTTCATTAGATCTCGTAAAATTCCAGTCGAGTCTTTCCTGGATCTCATAACTGAACCTTCATTCCATCCACCTATTAGTAACCGGTAGTCTACTCCGGTGAATGTATTGAAGCTTAGGGGGCATTATTTTGTTAGAAATCGTCACATATTAAGGTTGTATTTGCATGTTCGTTTACTGGAAGGACATTTTGATTACATTACATATCAACAGATACCTACACGAATGAGTGCGTTAACTGATACAATAGCCAATACTATATTAAATAGACATTTGCGTAATTTTTAGAAATATCATCATCACATGACAAAATCCATATATATATATATATATATATATATATATATATATATATATATATATATATATATATATATATCGAGTGTTTTAATCCATGTGGATCATAAGTCCTCCACTAGTTGATTCGACGATTGGTCAAGATTCATCTTTAGTCGATCCCACTCCCCCAAAAATTCAAAATCACGAATCCATTCTTGACTAATCATTGGTCGTGGAATCATTCAATCTGATCCCATCTATGGTTCATCAGGTATTTTTCATTGAGAGTGGTTCTCATACCCCTCATGTTCTTCTTGTTTCTTCAGATTCCTCATAACAGAAGAGAGATCCTCTGGTCCCTATGGTTCAAGAAGTTTCTCCTCCTATTTACACGTCCATGGTTCGGGTGGATGTTTCTCTTGCTCCTGTAACACAAAGTGATGACCATGTTGTTCTTGTGGTCCCCCTTCCCAACAGTTTGGTCACTTATTTCCATTGGAAAAGATTCGTTGGATATCGTCTTCCTTCTTATGTGCCTTTTCATATCATTGTACTAGCCTTAAAAGTGGTCATACCTAGCACAGTTATAGATGAAGGCTTGTCTGTTAGTATTCTTTCTTAAAATACTTGGCAATATTTTGTTTCTCCATTGCTTGTGTCTGTTACGTAGAATCTATTGGCTTTTGACAGAGGAACCGGTCGACCGCTAGGGATCCTTTCGAAGTTGCTTATTATTTTGGGGGTGAAAAACATCTATATAGAGGTGATGGTTGTCCCGAGCCCTTTGGATTTTAATTTACTCCTGGGGCATGACTATGCTTATGCCATGGGCACGCTTGTCTCTTCCTCTTTCGTGTGATATGTTTTCCACATGAAGGTCAGATCATCACCATTGATTAGCTTTATTTCTTTGGTCCTAATGTGACATCTGGTCCACCATCGTCTCTTATGGATCTTTATCCGCTGGTTGTATCTTCCCTACCATAGGTTAATTATGTGGCCACTTGTTCGTTTCCCTCATCCAATGATCGTGTTGTCGAGTACCATCTATTGGGGGCATTCGATCGCGATTTCCGAGATGTTTTTCTCCCGTCAGATGAGAACCTCTTGGAAGCCATGAATTCTTATTTGACATGATGAGTTTTCATCAAAGCATAATTTTTTTTCTTGTGTCAAGTTCTTTAAAAAATGAAACAAGCTTGTTAGAGCATAATTCGTTTTCTTGTGTCAAGCTCCTTAAAAAATGAAACAATATCTTCTGATGATAGTTCATTTTCTATTTCAACCTCATTAAACAAATGAATTGGTTCACGAGGATAGTTCTTTTACTGTGTCAACCTCATTAAAAAATGAAACAAGTTCCCGTTAAATTTGAGCCTTTCATTAGATCTCGTAAAATCCCAGTCGAGTCTTTCCTAGATCTCATAACTGAACCTTCATTCCATCCACCTATTAGTAACCGGTAGGCTACTCTGGTGAATGTACTGAAGCTTAGGGGGCATTATTCTGTTAGAAATCGTCACATATTAAGGTTGTATTTGCATGTTCGTTTACTGGAAAGACATTTTGATTACATTACATATCAACATATACCTACACGAATGAGTGCGTTAACTGATACAATAGCCAATATTGTATTAAATAGACATTTGCGTAATTTTTAAAAATATCATCATCACATGACAAGATCCATATAGGAAAATATGTATATATATATATATATATATATATATATATATATATATATATATATATATATATATATATCGAGTGTTTTAATCCATGTGGATCATAAGTTCAAAAAATATGTATTTTTGGTTACATCCTGAGACATCATGTCTCTTAAAAAATATGCGGAAATAAGAGCCTAGGTGTCTAGTCGGTGTGACGCTCATGTTAGCACGTCACTTCCCATATGAGCCACCTCAATAAGTGGTGAACACAGTTTGCCACCCTTGCAGTGTGCCTCTGGTACGCACAAGGAACATCATCGAATATTGCATAGTCAAGGATCCCATGGGAGATTCCCTCCAAGTTTTGTATGATTTCCTCCTCCTTGCCTCCCTCACCGTGAGGGGCCACATCAAAATCACGAGGAATTCTTCGTGCTATTGGAGACATTCTTGCAGGTCTTATTAAGCCAACATCTGCAATTACATGGATTAATGTTAGAACATTCATAACAAAAAAATCATAATACTCCTAAAAATAAAAATGAGTCTTACCCAATGCTTCATCCCAATCCTCTCCTGCTTGGGGTGGGAGATCCGCATCATCGGCGAAGTCCATGCCAAAATAGGGCCAGTCCTCCATGACAATCAATGGTCAGCAGAGCCACTCAAAGAAATCCAGTCTCCATAACATCTACTGACCTCCCCCTGATCTTGGCATCAAAGCTGCCCAAAAAACCATCCATGGCTCCTAGGCTGGTGGTGTCGGAACTATCACTTCCTGACGTTGGAAAATTGGTAATCGTTCCAAGATTAAAGGTACCAAAATGGACCCATAGCAAAACTACTTCAGCTTCCCATTCTTGCATTTTTTCAATTGGCATTTTATGTTGATTGTTATCGCCTTTGCCCAGTTGTAGGGAGTTGGTGCCATGAAATCTACTGCAAGAAGTAAATATGTTTTTGTGGCCTCATGTGGAGCATGAACTCCAGAATCTCGCGTGATGGTGTGTATCACTACTCTTAGTGCCAAATCAGGAATGCTTTGTATATCCACCTTCGTGCTTCTGGATCTTGTCTGTGCTCCTTGGCACACTCTATCGATAACCATGCTCATGTTTTCCATTTTGGGCTGAGTACTTGTCAGGATTGGTACTTCCCCCCTTCGCGATAATATGGTTATGAAGTAAACATATGAGACCTCAATCTTGAGTTCCTGATCGTGAATTATGAATCTTTTCTTATCAATGTCCGAAACACTGATCAAGTACTGCGATAGCTCTTGGTTAGCTCTGAAACATGGTGCGATGAAGAATTTCTTGAGCCCACAGTCCCTGATAATGTCCACGCATCTCACATTACCCATGGCTTCTTCATCTTCTTCACTATGTTCTCATTCTTTCCATCCAATCACCATTTTTTTCTTTCACACCTGCAAAAACATGCATATGGTTGTCATTAGTCAAGTAATTTGCTTTTGAAGTGTTTAAACAGGTCTTATTAATTGAATTTACAAGCTTAAAATTGTTGACGTGGTTGGTGCGGCTGTTTTAAAAATAGTCGCGCCAATTGGCATGCCGTTTTTTGGATTCAAGGCTAGTTGGCACGAGTCCATGCTGAATACCCGTGCCGACCACTGCGCCCTAGTTTTTACAACAACCCCCCCCCTCCCCCCCCATAGATCTACAAAATGGGTTGTAGGTAATGAAAATGATATCAAAATACATGGAAGGATGTGAGTTCTTACCTGGAATAGACAAATTTGCGATTGGCCTTCTGGATTATCAACTATTAGCTCCACAAAATCATAGTGAAAAAGGGTAAAGATTGCTCAGAAGAGGTAAAAGTGAAAAGTAGTTTATTTTTTACCATTTTTGGCATTTTATAAATTTTTTAGAACCCAAATTAGGTTTTGAAGCATTCTTTTATTATTTTTCTATTTTATTTTGAAAAATGGGCTTTACGTGTGTCTCTTGTGTAGCGACAGCTCCTCAACGTGACGAAAATGAAGTGACGAGTTGTATTTTATACTTTTTTAGACTCGGTAAAAGGTCACTCCTGGAGTCATCTTTCAGCTCTTTTCTGACTCTCGAAAATTGAAAATATTTCTGAGACTCTTGTCATTTTGAACTTGTTAAAAGGTTGCAAAATTATATCTACCCAGTATACGTTTACCCCTTTTTCAGGCTAGGATAGATTATTTACGAAAAAGGAATACCTTAGCCTATCGTGATTAAGAGATTCTCTCAGACATAGTTTTCTACCTTTTTCGAATCTGTGAGACTACCTAAAAAAAGGGACCTGTTGGAGTTTTCTTTTCTGCTTCTTTTCAAACTCTCTAAACATGAAAAGATATCGAGTTCTTCCTTTGTTAGACCCGTTAAAACTTAAATTGCATTGGAAATAATCACCATGATGTAACCGAGTTCATCCTTCCCAGGGCTTGTAAAATGTACTAGGATGGATTTGTCCAAAGGAAAAAATTACATGACAAGCATATGTTATCCCCTTCAAGCTTGTTTCCAAAAATAATTGGGGTACTCACCATCATGATGGGGGAAAATGGAACCAGTTCTCAGTCATGTCAGCAGTATGTCACTCTTAAACATGACACTCATCTATTTTCGTGTTGGGTTGGGGACATCTCACTTTGTCATTTTTTCCTCC
The DNA here is from genome assembly GCA_034641835.2 of Pinus albicaulis. Lineage (NCBI taxonomy): Eukaryota > Viridiplantae > Streptophyta > Pinopsida > Pinales > Pinaceae > Pinus > Pinus albicaulis. Next base: position 541,907,962 of record CM076580.1, on the reverse strand, counting down.
ATGGGTTTGGGTAAGCTGTTTTGACCTCTTATTTTCTCTTTGCTACATCACCATGACCTCAGATCCCTTGATGTCAAATACTACCAAATTTCAGAGTCGTGTCACCGATATATTTAAGAGAAGTTTCCTAGAAGTTTCCTTTTGTAGTTTTCAACCTCTGATCCTCTTTTTTGGTCTTGATTCACTATCATCTTATTCCTATGTTTCGTGTTGATGATTTTGGAAAAATTATGGCCCTCCTTCGACCAGGTCACTTCCTATTAACTTCAACTCATTATCCAGGAAGTCGATCTAGAGACTCCCTTCTAGTACCTTCGAGCTTGCATGCCTCAATGAGAAGTTCTTCGCATTCAACGATAGGTCCTCATCATTGGCCTTTGATCGAGTGATTCCACGGGTGTTTGACGCCAGATCATTGTTCACATTCCGTGGATTGTACTCATTGTACCTTGAGAGTCATTGTCATTATTGTTGGTTTCTCTTGCACCTGTTAATAGCTTACATCATTGGCTGGTAATCAGGTGAATTTCTTGCATGTTCGACTTCATCTCACATATTTTCATGCTTGAATTTGTACTTGTTCAGGTCAAGATGGAGCACAAGACTCTAGGTTTTGTCTAATAAAATCCAGGTTGTAGGATATTTTGGTTTATCATGACTATATTCATGACTCTTTTGATTGGATGAATCCAACCATACTTGAGTCTATTTATTGATCCTTCTTGCTGGATGGTTGAGTCCATACCTCAGATCTCAGTTTTATATGTACTCTATGATGGATGGATACGCCCATGCCACATGTTCATGTATCAAATATATCAGTTGTATTTGTACTTGCAAGTCTTCTGACAATGGTATTTGGTTTAAACACATTCTCGTAAAGCATTTCACTCCTCCCTCTCTCTCGGACCTCGTGCTTTAGGGGGCATATGTTACACAACATTTTGTTGTCGTCCCTGCAATCCCCATCCTGAAAGTTGGAGGACCATTTTCGTGAATTTTATGTATTTTCATACCTTGCAAAAAGTGTCATTGCATCCCTTGCCATGAGAAGAATATTTCTTCTGTTGACTATCCCTAGAGCAAGCTCTCAATCATATGATTTTGGGTTGACGTTGGAATACAGTTATGGCCTCATGCCCATAGATAAATTAGCACTAGGCCTCATGCCCATTAGCACTCTATCTGAGTGGACTACCCACGCTAAGCTGTTTTTGGAATTTTTTTTAAAATAGAAGTGAAATTTCCATTCCCAACCACTTCATGAGCGAAGTCAGCATGGGTTTTTCGACTGAATAGCATCAAAAATCTTCCTTTGGATTCTTGTTTCCTACATTTGAGAAACCTTCTAAAGGATAAGGCCTCCCTTCTACCATATGAGGGATCCCAACCTCCTCCTCTCCTATAAATACATCTCTCTCACATAGTTGCAACTAGATGAACATTTTTTACAATAGCTAAAATGGTTGAATAGTTGAACAGTCTGATATAACTGGTGTGAGAAAGAGCAAAGAGAGACCTATTGTCAAGAGAGATTCTAGGCTTATTTCCTTTCCAAGTCCAATTCCCCGACGAATGTTTGAGATGCGTTTTGACTGGACCCACTAAAGGAGGCTACAACGTCAAGGCTCTTTTGGTTGTAAAATCTTTCTCTCTTTTTATTAATACATGACTGATGTTTTGTTTCCCGTTTTGTGTTTCATATGATTAATATTTTGCAATACATTTAGTTCTCCTTGAAAAATTAAATATTTATGAATGCAAGTATTGTTTTGTATGCTGCTATCGTTCTTTGATCCTTGTGCAGGCACCTGAGTACCACCACTGAAGGACTACGACGTGTCAGGACGAAGATCAGGAGACTACTGCCATAGCTATGAAAACTGCATTGGAACAAAGGTAGGACATCTATCCTAACTCAGTTTCATTCATAAACTAGGAATCAACGCATTAACATGTCCTCTTGCTGCTAGACCCACCCTAGGGCTAGATGGATCACCTCTTTCCATAGAGGGGATTTACCTACACAACACGTTTGACTACTTCCACGTATGTCAAGTCCTTGGTCATTTCTCTTTCATTTGATCACCAAGGTGTATATTGTAGTTCACAGAAACTCGGTACACCCTCTTGCTTAGATTACCTAAGTAATCATTTTGGTCTTTTTGTGACTCTAAAATTGAAAAGATCATCGACTACTTGTCCTTTCATGATAGTTCAACCTGAAAGTGACTAGAGTCACATTTTGTATATTTCTCGACTCTTAAAACATGAATCAACAGATTTGTGTTTGAATGTCTTAAAATATTAACTTCCCACGAAATATTCCTAGTTAGATTTATCTTCCTTAGTTTTAGGGTTATTCCCGATGGAAAAGTTTCCAGATTTTACCAACCAAGGAATCCCCTCTGAAAGGAATCCTGGTCCTTTTCCTGATTTTGGGAATCTTGGCACTCTTTATATGGAAAAATTGTCCCTTCCTAGGATAACTGTTGCTTTTCCTATGTGGTTATTTTCGACCTCGGTGGTCTCGAGTGCTCTGACCTTTGTTAAACCATATCCTCTTCCTGAACAACATCATGTTGATTCTAAGGTGGACCTCTTACCTTCTTTGCCTATTTTTTCATCCTCCTCTTCTACTTTGCTTGGTGAAAGTTTGGATTCTAGTAACCAGGTGGCTATGAAGAAGAAGAAGAAGACGAAAAAGGAGAAGCCATATAAATGTGAGGCCAACTTTACGGCTATTGCTCCTAAGTCACCATCGGCCCCCAACCCAGCCTGGGGGGGGGGGGGGGGTCACTTCCAAGGTACTCAAAGTATGGTCAGATGGCCATCCATCATTGTCTTTGGCTTCTAGAGGTCATGTTGGTGGAAAATCTTCGACTAGTATTGATAAGAATCGTAAGAAACAGAGTAAGATCACGAATCCCTGTAAGTTGTGTGAAGGGTGTCATCCCATTCACCTTTTTCCATACATGGATTAACCCATGAGAATATTGGAAAACCCTAATGTTTATGCGTCCTACCTCCCGGTTGGTTACCAAAATATTTCTTTGAGTCCTCCGCTAGTTTATTCGATGATCAATCAAGATTCATCTTTGGTCGATCCCACTCCCCCAGAAATTCAAAATCACGAATCCATTCCCAACCAATCATTGGTCATGGAATTGGTCCATACGATCTCGTCTACGGTTCATTAGATGTCTTCTGTCGAGAGTGGTTCTCATACCCCACACATTCTTCTTATTTCCTCAGATTCCTCGAAACTAGAGAGAGATCCTCATGTCCCCGTGGTTCAAGAATTTTCTCCTCCTATTTCCACATCCATGGTTTGGGAGGATGATTCTCTTGCTACAGTAGGAAAAAGTGATGACCATGTTGTTCATTTTCCCCCTTCTCAGTAGTTTGGTTGCTTCTTTCAATTGGGGTAGTTTCACCGGATATCTTCTTCCTTCTTATGTGCCTTTTGAGATAATGGTATAGGCCTTTAATGTGGTCGTACCTAGCAAAATGATAGAAAAAGGTGTGTTTGTTAGTATTCTGTCTTCAATTAGTTGGAAAGATTTTTTTTCTCCATCGCTTGTGCCTGTTATGCAGAATCTGTTGGATTTTGACAGAGGAACCAGTCAACTGCTAGGGATCCTTCCGAAGTAGCCTATGACTTTGGAGGGAAATTTTTTTATATAGACGTGATGGTTGACCGAGGACCTTTGGATTTTAATTTACTCATGGGGCATGACTATGCTTATTCCATGGGGGCGCTTGCTTCTTCCCTCTTTCGTGTGATATTTTTTCCACATGAAGGTCGGATCATCACCATTGATCAACTTTCTTTCTTTGGTCCTAATGTGACATCTGGTCCACCATCGTATCTTCTGGATATTTATCCATTGGTTGTATCTTCCCCACCATAGGTTAATTATGTGGCCACTTGTTCGTTTCCCTCATCCAGTGATCATGTTTTCGATTACCATCTCTTGGGGGCATTCGATTGCGATTTCCGAGATGTTGTTCTCCCATCATATGAGAACCTCTTGGAAGCCATGACTTCTTATTCGACATGATGAGTTGTCATTGGAGCATATTTTTTTTTCTTGTGTTAAGCTCTTTAAAAAATGAAACAATATCATCGGAGCATAGTTATTTTTCTTGTGTCAAGCTCCTTAAAAAATGAAACAAGCTCTTCTAGGGATAGTTCATTTTCTATGTCAACCTCATTAAAAAAATGAATTAGGTCATGAGGATAGTTATTTTACTGTGTCAACCTCATTAAAAAATGAAACAAGTTCCTGTCCAATTCGAGTCTTTGATTAGATCTCGTAAAATCCCAATCGAGTCTTTCCCTGATCTTGTAATTGAACCTTCATTCCATCCACCTATTAGTACCCGGTAGTCTACTTAAGTGAATTCCATGAAGCTTGGGGGGCATGTACCTTGAATTGAGTCATCATGCTTTAGGGGGAATCTATTACACAAAAAATTTTCACCATCCCTGCAATCCATAGTGGAGTCACAAACTTGTTGTGTAGGTAAATACCCTCCATGAACAGAGGTGATCCCTCTAGCCCTAGGGTGGATCTAGCAACAAGGGGACATGTTAATGCATCGATTCCTAGTTTATGAATGAAACTGAGTTGGGAAAGATGTCCTACCTTTGTTCCAACACAGTTTTCGTAGCTATGGTAGTAGTGTCCTGATCTTCGTCCTGACTCATCACAGTCCTTTAGCAGTGGTACTTGGGTGCCTGCACAGGGATTGAAGAACGATAGCAGTATATGAAACAATACTTGCATTCATAACTATTTAATTGGTCAAGGAGAACTAAAAATATTGCAAAATATTAATCACATCAAATGAAAAATGGGAACCAAAACATCATTCATGTATTAATAAGAAGAGAGAAAGAATTTACAACCAAAAGAGCCTTGATGTTGTAGCTTCCTTCAGTAGGTTGATTCAAAATGTGTCTCAAGCATTCGTCGGGTAATTGGACTTGACGAGGCAATAAGCCTAGAGTCTCTCTTGAAAATATTCCTCTCTCTGCTCTATCTCACACCAGCTATATCAAACTGTTAAACTATTCAACCATTTCAGCTATTGTAAAAAATTTTCAGCTAGCTACAACTATGTTAGAGAGATGTATTTATAGTATAGGAGGAGGAGGTTGAGATCCTTCATATGGTGGAAGGGAGGCCTTATCCTTTGGGAGGTTTCTCAAATGTAGGAAAAAAGAAGCCAAAGGAATATGTTCGACGTTATTCAGTCAAACAACCCATGCTGACTCTACTCACGAAGTGGTTGGGAATGGAAGCTTCACTTCTATTTTAAAAAAATTTCCAAAAACAACTTGGCGTGGGCAGTCTGCTGAGAAAGAGTGCAATGGGCACGAGGCACAGTGCTAATTTCTCTATGGGAGAGAGGCCATAACTTCCTGCCATCACTGACCCAAAATCATATGTTTTTGAGAGCCTGCTCCAGGAATAGTCAACAGAGGAAATGTTCTTCTCATGGAAAGGGATGTAATGACACTTTTTGTAAGGCACGAAAATACACAAAAGTCACATAAATGGTCCTCCAATGTTGGAGATGGGGATTGCATGGACGGTGACACAATGTTGTGTAACCTGTCCACCCTGGGAAAACTTGTGCCATCAAGAAAAAAATTGAAAAAATGTGGAGACTTGGTTTCATATATCCTGTTCCCCTGATGAAATGGGTATCTAATCTGGTACCTGTAGACAAAAAACAAGGTGCCATCCATGTATGTGTCAATTACCATGATTTAATTACAATGTTTGTCTCAAAGAAAACTATCCCACACTGTTCATTGACCATATTATTGACTATTGTGCCTGTTGTGAATCATTTTCCCTTATGGATGGCTTCTTGGGATATAACTAGATTTCTATCAAACCAACGAATCAACATAAAATTGCCTTTAGTTGTCATTGGGGCACCTTTTCTTATTGCAAGCTCCCATTTGGTCTCAAGAATGAAGGAAAAAGATCTTAGAGGGCGATGGACTATTCCTTTCATGATATTATACATATTTTCCAAGCATACTTGGATGACCTTCCAGCTCATTCAAAGCAACAATCCCAACACCTAGCTCACCTCTAAGCTATTTTTCTTAGGTGTAGTTTCTACAATATCTGTTTGAATTTGCATAAGTGCATATTTTTTTTTCGAGTCTAGGAGTCTGCTTGGATTCATTGTCTCAAAACAAGAGATACGGCTTGATCCCAATAAGGTTAATGTGATTAATCAATTTTCCACACCAAAATCCTTACTTTAACTCCAAAGTTTGTAAGGGAAGGAAAAATCTGTACGTCGCTTCATTGTCAACTATGCCTAGTTAAATAAAGCTTTTTTTCACCTACTAAATAAATGGGTGCCCTTCTTGTGGGAATATCAAGCACAATGATCATTTGATGCCTTGAAAAAGGAACTAACTTCAGCCATACTGCTGAGACTTCCTAAATATATGCGCAATTTTTTATTATACCTCATGTTATCCTTGATAACACTTAGAAATATTTTGAGTTAATTTGTCAAATTAGCTAGGTTGTTAAATTTTCCCAAATATTCACATTGCAAAGCACATTTTCCATAATTTTGCTTTTATATTTTTTTTTACTATCATAGAGAGGTCTAGTTGTCCTTAGGTAAAATTGCAGGTGGAAAGAAGGAGCTCATCACTTGTTGCATCCATGGCACAAAAGAAACAATATAAAGGAGGCTCTCTGAAAAAGCCAGAAGGATGGTGAAGAGGACTCTACCTTTTTCATAGGGTATTAAATAATATGTACAAAAGGAACAGTTGACTACACGTAGACAAAAATAACTTGTAAAAACAAGTCAAGGGATTGGAAATCCAAGTGGAGTTGATGAAAGGTGAACTCTCAAAAATAAATCTTAAGCTTTTAGCAGAAGTAGCAAGCACCTCATGAGAATGGTAAATTCCTCAATTTTTTTACCTATAATATGATAAACTAATAGTTTTAGAAATATGCATGGTTATAAAGGTTATAAGGAATGATACGAAGGAAAAATAAATTATAAAAAATCAAAAACTTAGAAAATTAAAAATTTTGTAGCAGTTCCCCATAGTTAAGCTCAATATTTGCTACGGAATTGTTGGAGCTTTTCATGGAGGAGAAATCAAGTGAAAATATCAACTAAGGGAGTTTTAATGACATGCATTTAGCTAAAGTACATTGATGAAGACTTCAGAACTTGCAGGAAGATCATATGGGTAGCATAAAGGTGTTTTTTGTAATTTTCTACCAAAATTTGCTACAAAAATGTCAAACTATGTTTCTTTGTGTTATACAGTTTTGATTGGGAATCGGACATAAAGGAAACTAGATGGGCTATAGGTCATAGGAGTGTCCACATCATCAGACAAAGGACTCATATTTTTTAGGAATACATGTTAGCATGTCATTGATGTCAGCATCCATGTGGCAAAAGAACAACAACAATCCAACAAATTCAATAGTTGGTTGAATTCGATGAGGTTCACCAACTAAATTTTTTTGAGCTCAGAAATGATAGAAGACTCTATTTTTATTCAAATTTTATTAAAAAATAAAAATACCTTCCAAAAACAATATGTTTTAGAAGTCAAGTAGGATTAGGTCTCTTAGTTGTTGAGCGAATCTAGCCCAGGTGGCAAATTTTGTAATGGATATCTCCCTCTATATATGTGTACTTTTTTTACTCTGAAGTGGTTGACCTGTGATGTGAGAAGTACAAAATTTGTAAACTTTTTTCTTCATTTAATATACATTTGCAACAATGCCCTGTTTTTCACTTGAAATTCAATTTTGGTTTGTAGGTTATATCTTCATGCTTTATATGTTGTTATCAATTTCATGGGTTAAATGATTAATTGGAATTCATGTAATATTTCTCCAATTTCCTTAAATTTTCTATGTTTAGCTGTAAATGTTCACTTCACACCATTTTAAATCCAAAAAGGCTTCAACTTCCATAAAGCAGTGTTGTTTGTAACTGATTTTCTCTTAGCTAACTCCATGCCCAATGGTAGCAGTCATCACATTCTATTTCAACTAAAAAATCACATAAAGAAGAACCTCAAAGTTAGCCATCTGTAAATTAAGTTTTATTTAGAACATCCTATTTTTTTCCTTGAGAGAGCCCTCTCATACTGGAAGGGATAACTTCCAATTAATATTTGGTTTGAAATAGTTACTCCTAGTTGGAGGTTGACACAACCCAACCTATCCATTCAAGTGATAAAACCTAGCCACCTTACCATTCTCTCTAGGTCTGATCTTGGTCCAAACACATGATGATCACAGTGAGCATGTGTTCTATTACCTTTCAAAAGGTATTTTCAGACTCAAAATAGGGTATTCACATGTGGAGAAACTTTCATTAACAGTAGTATTTGTTGTCAATCACTTCTGACATCACATTCTTCTACGCCAGACTATTGTCGTTGCCTGAGATAATTCCATTAGACACATATTGTCTCATCAAGTTACTAGAAGAAATTATTCTAAGTGGATCGTCATCTTCCAAAAAATTGATTTGGCCTTCACCACCACTAAGTCGAAGAAATATTAAGTCTTCACAAAGATATTGCTAGATATTCCCAGAGTTGATACATATGAAGTAGCCCATGATCCCATGGCAGATGAATTAGTCTATCTGGTCGATGATATTCAGCTATGGTATAGAGATATATGTGTATATCTCCAAACCCAAAGTATCCTCCAAGATCTATAGCAAGATGACCATCATCACATCCACCACCAAGAAAATCACTACCTAGTTCTAAATTACCTTGTATCAATGTGGAAATGACTCATTTCTTCGACATATTCTCGCCCTGGACGAAGCTAAACAAGTTCTTAATGAATTACATGATGGGGTGTGTAGAAATCACCTTTCTAGCATGGCCTTTTATGATATGTATATGAAAACTTGAGGATTTATGGTAAATTTTGCAAGTGAAAAAATTTGGGTTTTTAACCACTTATGTCAATTTCATTAACACATTAACATGATTTAAAACTTAGTTATGCAGAAATTAAAAAATACATCAGCACCATAATATTATACACAAAACAAAAAATGATGGAGTTCACCCCTCCTGGGCTACATCTCCTGGTCCATCTTTGAATGGTTGGGCCTCTTTCATTATGCTTAAAAAAGTGTGTTTACATCAAATTATAGTGCTCAGAATGCTCAAACAATGTCTCCAATGGGTCTAGAAAAGTAAAAATCCTTATCTAGGCTCTATTTACTCCAAAAAATTTCAAAAACTGAATGATTTATGCTCTATTAATTTTTCTGCTAAATTTCCTACAATATTCACACTTCCCTGCTAGTTTTCCTACATTTTCCTCCTTTTTTGGCCACATGGAGCGACAAATTTTCCTCGCGTTGGTGAGATTCCCACCGCCAGGTGAAATTTGTCACCTCCTTAATCACATCGGGTTAACCCTGGTCTCTCCCTTTGAATTCACAACAATGAAAATTTAAATAAGAGAAAACTATTACATAGGTTAAGAAAAATTGTAGCGAGATTGGCATAAGGCATAGTTGGAATACAAGAGGTATTTTGCTCAAATATGATGGGCTACCTACCCTCCAAACCAAAAATTTAATTGGCCATCAAGAGGCCATGTGGCATCCTCTGATTGGTCCACATGTCTCTCTCTGATTGATCCAACACACCAGTCCATTAACCCATAAAATAACACAAAAAAAAACCAATAGCATTATGCCAAGTGTCGACCACTTATTGGTTGATGGACTACAAGTCATCCTACCAAGTCATGGTCCAGTCAGTAGTACAAACTGTTGACTAGGCATCCATGCAATCCAATTTCCAAAAATTTTTGTTGTTTCCCAATTCAAAGAGAACACGATATCAAGAGCAGCCTATTTAGTATTTGAGTTAAAAGAATTGTGTCGAATTTCTAATGACGAGATCTACGCTTTGGCTCTAGTTTTGAACTAATATGAGGACTTTGAATTTTCAGCATTAAACTAATCCACCAAATAACACCTCCCTGCTAGAAGCTTTTGGACCTCCAAATTATCTTTATCAATCAACAAATAGATGAGGGTACAACTCCCTCACCCTTTCAATCTCAGTCCACTGAACTTTTCTTGAGTTTGACACTTTGATATTTTCATGAAAATACATAATTTTCCCTATTTTTGGAGGCATTGACTTCCTGTCATAGATGACATCTTGCTACAATTTCCTAGAATATGCAGAACAAAAAACTTCCTTTTAAGGAACAAACACTTTCCCTCCTCTGTCTTCAATCAAAAGAAACTTAAAAAATCTCAAATTCTTCTCACCTTGAACAATGTTGTCTTGACAATGCTTAATATGTCTAGCCTTGCGCTTGGATCGACTATTGACCAAATCTGATTGCCATCACCATGCACCATCCATTTTCAAAGAAAACAAAATATGAAGCTGACAAGAATAAGTTTTGGAACCAATTTCCTCTTTGTCAAATTGATTTTTCATTTTCTCTTTGACCTCTACATTCTTTAACATTGGAAACTTGTTCACACCAATGTTCAACAATGATGCATGCTGCTGCAAATTTACTTCATCTTGTTTACCTCTTTTAGGAGGCAACATATTAGACTCTTGAAACATCTTATCACAATCATTAGTAAAACCAATGAAATCGTATTTTACATTTGATTCATATCATTGAAATTCCTCATTCATACCATCTTTATGCTTGAACATTAACAATGGAAAATTATGACTTGCATTAACAATTTCTTCATTAGTCTAGCATTCATAAGAGACAAAATCATCTTCTTAATATGCACTCTAAAAATATACTCAATCCCATTCTTGAACAATTCATACATATTCTCATGGAAATGAAATATTGATCTCCTATCATAAATATATGGGCTTCCCAAAACTATACCACATATATCAAGCGAAACTACATCAAGTTCAACTTCATCAAGAAAATTTACAGTGATTGAAAATCTAAGGATGCACTTCATTGTCACCTGAAATTTTGCATTCTCACATACCCAACGTAAAGGATTTGGTCTAGGATGAGGAATGATCTCTAAATTTAACGTCTTTAAATGTCCTCAGAAATAATATTTCCTTGTGAGCAACTATCAAACAATGTGTCTATCTTGGTATGCTTTGAAATAATTCTAATATAAAAAACATAAATTCTTGTTTTTTCATATTGAGTATCATTGAGACAACTTGAAGAACTATTACTTTCAATGTACTTACCTTTCCAACCGATCGTTGTGTTCTTTGTTTCATCTCAGTAATCATAACCTAAATCATGTTGTGTAGTTGCAGTTGTCTTCTCTTTCTCCTTGTTCTTAAACTTCTTGGGTCTCATCTCTGGATGAAGTTTCTAGCAATTATCTTCATCACGGCCATCCTTGGAACAATGTTTGCATGTGAGTTTTTCTTTCTCGATATTGATGTAAGCACTGTTCTTTCCTTTTCCCTTGAACTTACCATTTCCTTTTTCTTCAGACTCAAATGTGTTCTCACTTTTTTCATCTGAAACATGTTTTTTTCTTGCTTCTAGATGTGTGGCCTATAAAAAAAAAGTCATCTAAAATTGTAGGGTTAAACATGAGAATTTTATGTCTCAAATAGCTATGCAAACCTCCAATTTATTTCAAAAAAGTATCTTGAGATGCCAAATCTAGACCCAATATAGTTTTTCTTCTTCTAAATTCTTGAGTATAGATTTGCACAATTTGTCCCTTTCCGTGCCTAAAGTTTTTCCAATCCATTATATATTTTTGCATGTATAATAATGGATTAAATTTTCTTCTCAATGCAACAATAAAATAATTCCAAGAGGTTAAGACCTTACCATGTTTCTTCATGTGCTCTTGAGTTTTGGCTTCCCACCAAATAAGTGCTACACTTTCCAACCTTAATGAATCAAGCTGAATCTTGGTATCATCATCCTTGATCCTTTGTATCTTGCAATACACTTCAAGATGATGAACATAATTATCTAATATATCAACATTTACCTCTCCATTATACATAGGAAATTCAAATTTTATGTCAAGTTTCAATAGTGGAGTTTTATCGTTTCCCTTTAGAGAATGTGGAGGTGTTTATGAAGGAGTTGGTGTAGAAGATGATGATGGTGAAGATGGTGGTGAGGATGGAAGTGAGGAGAATGGTGGTGTCAAGGTTGTTTGCCACCATACCCTCCATTACCTTTTTGGGCCTTGTCCCCATATTATCCATCTCCTCTTGAAGACATATCTCCCTTTTGAGGATTGGATCTCTCACCTTGCAACCTTGTGTTTCTCTCTTCATAGATAAATTTCACCATTTGTGTCATGTAAAAGAATTATTTTTTGAAAGCCTTTTCATCCTCTGAAATATTTTCAGGCTCTCCTTCATGTGACATGACTATTGAAGCTTCAAGTGCAACTTGAGGTGAAATTTGTGGTGGAGATTGTGGCAATTGCACTCTCCTTGTACTTGACCTAACTTGAGGACTTGCAAGCACAAGCCTTCTTTCTCCTCTCTTGAGCTTCAAACTTGTAAGCATTAGAAACACTTGAAAATAAATTAAACCCTCAAAGAAACAAAGAACCAAAGCTTTGATACCAAACTGATTTGTATATGAAATCTTGAGGATTTATGGTAAAATTTTCAAGTGAAAAGATCTAGGTTTTTAACAATTTATGTCAATTTCATTAGCACATTAACGTGCTTTAAAACTTACTTTTGAAAAAATTAAAAAAATGACACAAGTACCATAACGATATAAATAAAACAAAAAATGATGAAGGACTTCACCCATCCCTGGCTACATCTCCTGGCCCAACTTCCAATGGTTAGGCCTCTTTCATTATGCTAAAAAATTGTGTGTTTCATCAAGTTATATTGTTCATAATACTAAAAAAATGTCTCCAATAGCTGTAGAAAAGTAAAAAACCCCTAGTTGGGATATTTTTTCTCCAGAAAAAGGTAAATGAATGAGTTATGATCCAATGAATTTTTCTGCCAATTGTCATACAATTCATACTTCCCTGCTATTTTTCCTGCATTTTACGCCTTTTTCAACCATGAAGTGACAATTGTTCCTTGCGTTAGCGAGATTCCTGCTGCCTTGGGTGCAATTGTTCACCTCCTCAATCACGTTGGCTGACCCTTTATCCGACTAAATTTGCACCAAGTGGCCTCCTACCATTAATTTATCTCGGAGTGGTTTTACATTTTCCTGTCAACGGTGTTTACCTTATTGTGGTTTGAATGTCAGTTTGGTTAGGTGTTGGGGTTAGAGGAACCCTACCAAAGGAAATTTCCACTCCCTATAAATTGGTCGGACTGTAGCATAAAATGTAACTACGAAATGTTGACTGGTTGACCTAACCCATCGATGGTGACCGCTCCAAGATGCACACCAAATTAACCATAACATTACTGCCAACACCACTATGCCATGTGACAGGTACTCATGCAACCCGTCGAAGATTAAGGTAATTGTTGGGCTAACTGTGGCATAAAACGTTGACAGGTATGTTCATATGCTATGGGAATAAACTTTCAGAGTTAACTACCAAAGAAACCTTAACCTCCCATGGCTTGGCACCAATTGTAACCCTACTGCATTGATGTTGTACACATGTAATCCTCACTTCCACGTTAACACATTCAAAAACGAGTTTTAAACTTTGGATAAAATCTATACATATAGTTTATGAATGGTGTATGCGGTAAGGTCTCTCGGTTCAATAGATATTGCATGAAAATTTATCATAAGAACATAAAATAAAGTTTGGGTTGGGGTTAGACCTTGACCCTGGTTGGTGGACTAATTCACTACATAGGTTAAGAAACATTGTAGTGGGACTGGTATAAGGCATAGTTGGCATACAAGAGGTATTGTGTTCGAATCAGGTGGGCTGCTCAACCTCCAAACCAAAATTTTACTTGGCCATTAGGAGGCCGCATGGACGCCTTTGATTGGCCCACGTGGCTCTCTCTGATTGGTCCAACACACCAGTCCATTAACCAATCAAATCAAATAAAAACTGACCAATAACGTTTTGCCAAGTGTCATCTCCTTATTGGCTGATGGAGTAAAAGTTACCCTGCCAAGTCATGGTCTAGTGTGTATAAATTATTCCAATGGATTCAATCTGATCTTGTAATGTACTAAAATAAAATACTGAATCAATTCTACAAATTTGCAGAAACCAAATTCAATTGCATAATAAAAAACAATCAAGAGAAAGAAAGAAATCGATCACACAACATAAGATGTATCTGGGGAAATAAACTACTCAAAACCATGCTATTTGTATATTGCATAAAGTGAAGATCATGAAATAACACAATGTTATTCTCACACCAAGAAACCTCTGCATTCTGTTGACTTTCTCACTCTGATCCTACTCGAATCTGGCTTATGATCAAAGCAATTTTGGTCCAATATTTAACCTCTTGCTTGGCCCTACTTGGCCTGCCTTGATTCATTATTCCTGGGGTAATTGAGCCCTTATTAATTATGAATATCCCAACTAATGATTTCGCAATTAATTTAAGGCTTCTAGATGCCTCATGCATAACTTGTACAATTTCCTAATTATACAACTGATATTTATTTTCACTTTAACCTCAATCTCAAGTGGGCCTTCCTTATAAATGACATGCAAAAAATATTTTTTGTGAATTATTAGTTAAATAATTGATCACTATTTGTGAATTAAATCATATTTGATTCACTGGACCTCTCACTAGCTCATCTCTCAGTTAGAACTAGTTAAATTGATTTTAACTCAATTAATCGAGTTAACTAATTACAAATCACAAATAACTGTAACTGGACCCCCTAAAATCATGGGAGAACTCTAAATTCTTAATATGTGACCTTCAACTATAATTTCGTAAGATAAATAAGTCTTCCTTACTCAGTTAACTACTACTAAGTTATCATGATATGAAATTGCAATTTTTCTTCCAATTTAATTAAGGGAAAATTAAATCAAAAGCCCCCTATGGTGCCATTTCTTGGTGCCATTTTTTAGGTGCCATTTTTTGTTTCCGTTTTCAAAGTTTCTTATTGCCAATTTCAACACTCCCTCTCAATAAGAAAGGAATTCAATCTATCTCGATCCAGTACCTTTGGAATGTTCTACATGAAACACTTCTCTAGTGTTGTTTTCTCCTACAACTCTTGAAACTGAATAGCCTCTAAAAACTAAATCAATATGATGCATTTGTCATCAAATTCTCTGACTGCTACTAGTTACTACACTGTCTACTAAAAAATTTGCATTATTTCTGACTCTGCATATACGCTTTCTGCATTTCTACAAACTATGATCTGCGCTTTAGTATCTGACATCCGATTGCATCAATCGTTACTGATCCTTCATGCTACTATGTAGTATGGGCTCATCATAGCTAGGTCTGATCCATGAGACAAGATATCTCAATGGATCTTGCCCAAATTTATTCTCTTGGGATTATGTCTTCACATCGCCCCACCTCTCACTTGGAGGTATGGCTACATGTGCTCCCTCTACCCATATAATTCAAAATTTCCTTATCCTGCAGGTCTCTACTTGAATGATACCTCCACTCGATTTCCTCTCTACTTCTTAAATTGAGTCTGCTCCACAACCTTCTGAGACTACTTCCGAGGCTACAAGTTTAGAGGTAATTTAGGCTCCCTCTCAACCACCAAGTCACTAATATCTTCTTTGCTCCTCAAATATTTGCATGAATATTCAACCTCGAGAGCATACAAGTTATTGACTCTTACGATATTTTTCATCCATCCTTTGGCGATGTGTCTAAGGATCACCTTTCCTTTTCTAAATATCACATCATAACCACGATCTTCCAATACTGCTATAGAGACAATATTCTTCTTTAGTCCTGGAATAAACAAAACATATTTGAGTCTGAGGGGGGAGCCGGTCTCCCATTGAAAGGTAATTGTACCTATTTTGGTTGTGTTATACCTCCCATCATCTCCCAAATATATGTTCTACTAGAGTTCCTTCTTCTCCAAGTCACTAAAGAGATATTTATTCACCATCATATGGAACAAGACACTGCTATCAAGATACCACATGAATCCCTTTACAGTGCTATCCATGCATGTAATGAGAGTAAAATCAAGCTTGAACTGTGAAGCTAGCACTTCACTTGTTGCTGCAACTGCAAGATCCTTCTTTCTTGTCTTCTCTAGAAATTTTGAAGCATAGTGCCAGTGCTCGTGATAGTGAAAACAATTGACCTTGGCCAAGTCTCTCTTTATGTCTTCGCCTTGGGACTTATTTCCCTTGTCTTTATTTCCTTTTTCAACTAATGCAAAATATTCTTCTTCTTATGTACCAGAGGTCTGGTCTCTCGTGCTTCACCTTATCTCTTCTTGTACCAAGTTGGACCATAAATACTTTAAAGTTTGGTAGCTTCTCCCTCTCATTCATAGATTCATGGTGACTATTTCAAATCTTGGGAAGGCCTAGAAGAGCTAGGCTCACCAAATCATTTTGGGCTACTGTGACACCAACGTTTCCAATATCATCTCAACATTGAGTGACCTTCGTCTATTATTTTTGGATCGTCTCGCCCTCCTCCATATTGATATTTCTAAGCTTGTCTTTCTCTGCCAACTTTCTATGGTTGGTTCTATTCTGAAACAAAATTTTCAGGGCCTTTAAAATATCACATGGAGTCTCATTCCCATGGAGACTCAAGACAATACGATCTCAAACTCCTTGTAACAAGATGCTTCTCTCCTTTGCTACATTCCTCTTTGATGCATCAAGAAGTTGAAAATCTACTGCTGTGGGCTAAGAGATATTACTGTCTATGAATTACTTAAGTTAGTTGTCCTCTAAAGTTAGTTGTCCTAAAACACTACCTCCATCATGTCCTTCCATGCTATGTAATTTGAATTTCCCTCAAGGGAATATTAGATTCTTAAGCCATTGAAAGACATATTTATCTACCGCTGGATATTTAATAATAAATATGAAAATTAGATGTACCTATTAAAAACAAACTCTGGTTCTTCTCTTCTATTGTGATTCCTGGTGCTTTGATACCATATATAAATTATCCCAATGGATTCAATCTGATATTGTAACATAATAAAACAAAATATTGGGGGAAGAGGGTCAAAGGTTGAGTTGAGCTAGGTCATGGAAACGTAGGGTTTCCTTCACCCCTACAATGGGTGCTGACAAACCTCTTGAGCCTTCTCTTATATTTTTCGGCCATCGCACTCCACAATGCGAAGAGGGCCAATGGTATGACAATTCCTAAAGGGAGGGGAGGCATGACCCCCCCGTTGGTGGTTATTTTGAAGACAATGACACCAAGCATATTGACCCTCTGCACCCAACTCTCAATGAAATGACAGACATCTATGAGCCTATAGTAACCCCTGAATCTCAGCACGAAGAGGAAAAGGAAAAACAAGGGCAGACAAAAGCTGCTTCATCTACCTGCATTATTTTTGTGGCCAAATGGCCCTAGATCCATCTACCTGCTCATCGTATCAATGGCAGAATATAGTTCATGAAAGATCATGTCCTCATTGGTAATTTTATCGAATTTTTGCCTAACGAGAAAGCTCTCTATGGCTGGATAGCATCCAAGTGGAAGCCCAAGGGACAAGTCGTGCTCCAGCCTGGTCCAAAAGGTTTTTTAAACATAATTTTCACTTGTATAGAGGACAAAAACCGTGTTATGGATGGAGGTCCCTATTTCTTTAATGTGGCTAGCCTCTTCCTAAGGAACTGGATCGATCGTTTCAACCTCGACAAAGAAGATTCAACTGGGCACCGATTTGGATCAGGATCTACTCCCTTCCCAAAGAATACTGGGATGAGTTATCCCTCCAAGAAATCCGAAACCACCTTGGATTTTTCATCAAAATTGTGGAGGAAACCAAGATCAACTGATACAAAACCTATGCCAGGATCTACGTCTACATGCACCTGTCCAAATCTCTCTTGGACTTGGTAAGTGTTTTTCATGATCATTTCGAATGGGTCCAATCGATTGATTATGAACATGTGCCTTTCCGCTGCCACAAATTCCATGAACATGGGCATATCTTTAGGTACTGTCCCCTCAACTAGCCTCTAAAATCTTCCCCTGTCTCTAAGAATACTGATCCTGAAGGTTTTACCAAGGTTTCCAATAGCAAAAGACATACCATAAAACCTGCTACTGCCCCAAAATCCTTAAAACCCTCTACTAGAAATAACTTTGACATCCTAGCTAGTAAATCAGTGATGGAAGGTGACCCCTCCTCCACCCCTAAAGCAACCCCTCCCATCATCACTCCAATCCCCACTCCATCAACTCCTTTGAAACCCTCCACCTCGTCCTTGAAAAATAATGAAGGATCCAAAGTGCAACCTAATAATTATACTCACAAAGTTAAGAATGAGTAGAAATAGGTCAAGCAAAATGAGACAATAGTCATACAGATATAAGAGCCTCCATTCGAGAAACCAACCATCATGGAGGAGGACACCCAGGTGAACCAAATACAACAAGAAAATCAAGGAAAAGAGAAAGAACTGAACTAACCCACCTATATGGAAGAAGAGTTGGAAAGAATAGACTTCAGGGACCTCGACATCCTTGGAATGGAAATCACCTGCAACAATCGTGAGTCTCAAACCATCCCAACACTTAAAACCGACAGCTTAGAGGAAGCTCTCTATAGATCACAACAATTACCTTCGTTGGGCATTCATGGAGTACCGTTCTCTCGATACACTTCAAATATTATGAGAGAATCCAGGAAAAGGGGCAGGCGCACAGATATTCAACGCCTAATCCTACTTGGATATCAATTAGTTGAATCAGGATGTTATCCCAAGCTGATAAGGTTCTATAAGATCATCCCTCATAGTTATCAATGATGAAGCTCAAATCATGGAATATTTGAGGGTTCAATAGCCCCTCAAGGCACCGAATGATCAATAATAGAATTAAGCAGGACAATCCTTCAATATTCTTCATGCAGGAAACCAAATGTACTAGTACCACTCTGAACTCAATCTTATCCAGGCTGTGGCCTGCATGAAACACTATCGCGGTTGATGCCATGGGAGCCTCTAGAGGCATTGCCATTTCCTATAATCCCCTCATCATTTCCTTGAAATATCTCTGCACTTATCACAATTTAATTCAAGCCACTTTTCATTTGATTTGTACCAAAATCCATGGCCATCTCACCAATGTCTATTTCCCTCAATCTACATCCTAGAAAATTAATCTCTTGAACTCCATTAAAATCCTCAACTTCCAGAGAGCCCACCCCCTTTGGATCCTTGGAGGTGATTTTAGCATGATCACCAATCTCAATAAAAAAAAAGGAGGCCGACCCAAATTTGATGCAGTCAGCCTCATATTTAAAGACTTTATACACAAAAGCCAGTTGATTGACTTACCAACCTCCAATTGTCTCCACACCTGGAAAAATCGACGAGGAGAAACTCAACAATAGCTTCGAGACTATATCATTTCATAATCTCGAACAATTGTATTTATATGGGGGGCGACATCAATCCTTCTTGCTTCAGGCTCTAAGAATTGGCCCATACCACTGCAATGGTCATGCCCGAGAACTTATAGAAACAAGCCATTTAGTTTCGAGAAATTTTGGCTCTCTCATCCCAACTTTGAAGAAATGTTTAGTAATTGGTGGTGCAACATCACCCCAGCAGAAGGTTCCAAAATGTACCAACTTCAGCAAAAGTTGAAGATCCTGAAAAATCGCCTAAAGCATTGGAACCAAACATCTTTTGGAAATATTTTCAAAAGTAAAAGAGATTTGGAAAATCAAATGGCTAACCTTCAGCAACTAATCATTAGAGAAGGGTGTGCAGAGGAAAGGGCCCATCAATAACATGATCGCATAGGCCACTTAGAATACAGAAGACTATAGGAATAAATTATCAGGAAGAAAAAATCCAGAATACGATGGCTTAGAGAAGGGGGAAAATATACCAAGTTCTTCCATCGCTCCACCATTTAGAGAAGAATGATCAACTAAATCTCTATCCTAAAAAATGATCAGGGATTTAACCTAGAAGTTCATGCTGACGTTGAGTATCAACTCTTGAATTAATTCAAGGAAACTCTCACTGAGCCTATCATAGAGTGGCATCCCACCTTCAGCAACATAAATCAGAACATTCCCACTCTAATTACGAAGGATCACAATCAAATTCTATTAAGACTTGTCCTATTTCAGGAGGTTCACCAAGCCATGTCACAACTTAACAATGGGAAATCACCTGGGCCCGATGGTCTCACCACCAAATTATTTCATTTCTTCTAGGAGGACATCAAGTTGGAAGCCTGGGAATTGGTGGAAGAATCTCGGAGCATGCATTGGATCCTCCCTACCCTCAATGCCACCTTTCTCACCCTCATACCCAAGGAAGAGAAAACAGTCACTCCTAGAAAGGACAGGTCGATTGTGCTTTTCAATGTCGCATACAAAATCATCTCCAAAGTGATCGCCAACATGCTCAAACCCCTTCTCCAACTATTGGTTCCACAGGAAAAAACAGGATATGTGGAAGGGAGACAAATCCTGGATGGCATCATCCTCATGCACGAGGTCACTCACTCGCTAAAAATTGAGAAAATCCCAGGTATGCTCCTCAAAATTGACCTCTCAAAATATTTCGACAAACTCAGTTGGAATTACATCCAAAAGGTGTTATTAGCATTCAGTTTTAGTCCCACCTGGGTTCGATGGATCATGAGCTTGATCTCTTCCCCCTTCTTCTCTATTATGCTCAATGGCTCTCCCTCCCACCGTTTCTCGCCTTCAAGAGGTACTGGTCAAGGAGATCCCTTATCCCCCTTCATTTTTATTCTCATGGCAAAAGGATTATGGAGCCTTATTCGCCATGCCATTAACTCCAACACCCTTAAAGGTTTTTTCATTCACCGTTGTCCTCCCATCTCACACCAACAACTTGTAGATGATAATATGTTGTTTGGTCACTCTTCTGTCCAAGAAGCTCGCTCCTTCAAATCAATCCTTGACAACTTCTCTGATGCAGCTGGAACCACCATCAACACCAAGAAATCCCATATATTCTTTTTCAACACCCCTGTCATTACCCAATGTAGCATTTCCAGGATACTGGGCTTCTCCATCTCCACCCTTCCTTCAAAATATCTTGGAGCCCCCCTCATTGATTCCACCATCAAGCATTCCTCCTGGCAGGAACTTTTGGAAAAATTTGAAGCTAAACTCTCCCTTTAGACCCATCGAGCCATCAACATTGTTGGGCATCTTGTCCTGATCAAATATGTTCTCCAATCCATGCCCTTATACTTATTCTCTGTTTTGGCTGCCCCCAAATGGGTTCTCAAATCAATCTGCAATCTGCAAAGAAATTTCCTCTGGGGAAGAAAAAAAGCAACAGAAAATGGGCGCTTTTCAAGTGGACATAGGTCTGCATCCCTAAAAGCTCTAGTGGTCTTTGGCTAAGATATCCCAGTCATAAGAATGCAGTAATGGGAGCGCAAAAATGGTGGAAATGGGTCTCTAACCAAGTGGTTCCCTAGGATTAGCTATGGGTCTCCAAGTATTTAGGTAATTGGCCTCCCTAGGAGCTGATTCATTTCAACTCAGAAGCGACTGGCTACCTCATATGGAAAGTAGCAAAACAACATAGGTCCATCTTCCTGGAACACAACTTTTGGGAAGTCTGATGTGGCTCGATTTCTCGGTTCTGGGAGGAATCTTGGCAACATACACCCAAAATTTCCACTCTTTTTCGAACTCTGCAATGACAAGCGGTCATTAATGACAGGGAGAACAAACAAGTTAAACACTTTTGGATCCCCCCACTCTACTTGGGCAGCCGAAAATGGCTCCCAGCTGAGCCTTGGCAGAACCATTGGCATCAAGAACCTTTTGAGGATATCAATAAGGAGCTTCACATGAGAAAAATCAGATACATAACTGGAGATGAAATTTTAATATGGGGTTACTCCTCTCGTGGTACCTTCACCACCAAAGAAGCATATCACCTACTTCTCCCCAATCATCAGGTCCCCTAGGATGCCATTTGGGCCTAGATCCAGAATCTAAGAATTTGGTTAAAAATTTCCACCTTCTTATGGTTGCTTAGAAAACGCCGCATCCTAACTTGGGAAAATATTCTGAAAAAATGTTTCATCGGTCCTTCCCGATGTCCAAATTTCCATAATTCAGAAGAATCCATAGATCACCTCGGTCCTCCTCAACTCCTGTCCTCTAGAAAACTCTCTCTGGGACAATATCACTTTTCTATGTAGAACAAATGATAGGTAGAAAATGGATAGTCTCAATACTATCTACCATTGGCAGGCCACTCCTTTCAAAAATGACCTCCTTAATACCCTATGGGCCATCCTCACAGGGCTACTCCTCTCGACGATCTGGAAAGAGTGAAACAGGCACATTTTTAGGGATCAATTCACCCCTCAAGAAATCCTCTGGACCAATATATGCAACAATCTCAAGGAAACTCTAGTTCTGCATCACTAGAAGGATACTGACTTCCCCTCACAACCCCCTCGAAAGCATCATCTGGGACAATTGATATCTCTCCATCCCCTCTCATCTGAACAAAGAGCCCCCTTCAAGCCACTCTCCCAACTCACCCAGCTCATGGAGTCCTCCACCACTAGGCTTTTTCAAACTTAACTTTGATGGAGCCTCAAAAGGAAATCCAGGGGATGCAGGTATTGGAGGCATAATCAGAAATTATGAAGGAGTGCCCCTATTGATCTATCTTGGCTCCATAGGATGGCATACCAACAATTATTCAGAGTTATAAGGTCTCCTACAAAGTTTCTTTTTGGCTCAAGACAACAACTTCTTCCCATTAGAAATTGAGGATGATTCCCAAATCATCATCGGTATTTCCCATCGTCTCCTCCTGGGCTCCTCGACCTTCAAACTATCCAAGAGTTGGAGACTCACTACTCGCTTTGAACTCCTTGAGAATTGGTTACTTTGTCACAAATTTGTCTACTTCAAACAAATTCGACGATCAACCAATGCAGTTGCAGATCTTCTGGCTAATAAACGGGTTTTGCATAATGCTCCTCTCACCTCTGGGAGGCTCCACACATTTGATGATGAAGCTCTACACACAGAATGCACCCAACTGGTGCTCAAAGATATTCAACCCCTAGATGTGGGTGTTAATAAGCATTAAGGTATGCCACCACCTGGTCTCGTGGATGATGGACATTTTTCCTCCTCACGTAGAGGCACATGGCTACAACAAGGAGATTAAAGTTTTGGGTGTGGGCTCTTTACACTCCACCACCCTCTAACGTAATGTGGCATCGTCTCTGCATCATACTTGCACTAACTTCGACCTATCTGCATTCACTCTTCTTGTAATGCCAACTTGACTTCTGTCGCCATTTATGGACCATAATACTGTGCTTCTAGCTCCCCATTTTAGTATTTCAATTTCTATCCAGCTTAGCTTTGT
This sequence comes from Pinus albicaulis, assembly GCA_034641835.2. Classification (NCBI taxonomy): domain Eukaryota; kingdom Viridiplantae; phylum Streptophyta; class Pinopsida; order Pinales; family Pinaceae; genus Pinus; species Pinus albicaulis. The sequence goes on along the minus strand of CM076580.1, from coordinate 541,884,433 downwards.
CGCTCCACGTGCCTCTACCTCTACTAAGCCCCTGCACAATTTCTTTGCTCCTTCGGCTCCCTGCCACGACACTGTGCTTCCTCCCTCACCTCACTTGCATTCTTTCTACTCCACCATACCCCGCCATCACTACATGCACTGCCATAGGGGTGGGGGATGTGGGATCCCTTCCCATCCTCCCATTCATGCCACTGTTGGGAGAACAATGAATTTCTCCATCAATTGGGATGAGCCGGAGGTCCTGGATCCCATCAGCCTATCCACCCACCTGTCAATGCACCTTCACCAGCCTTGCATTGAGACATTTGGCTCTGGTTCCTGCTCCAGGAAAATTCCTCGCAAATCCACCATCTCCCATGCCTCCCCCTCCCTCCTTGTAAAATGGTGGCTTTTTCGGTTCAGTTAGCCTTGAATAGTGACAGAAGTTGCAGCTCAGATGATGACGACACAAATATAGGAAAAAGTGCTCACATGACATCCTCTCCTCCACTAAACTCCCAGGTTTACAAGCTCAAGGACAATGAATCCGAGTACATGTGCCGAATTTTGAAGGAGTTTCTCCAACCGCCAATCTAGGATGACAGGAAATCGACGGCTTAACAACTAGGTTCTTCTCTCTATGCTTTTTTTTCAGTCAATTTTTCTCTAGTCCAATCAATTTTCCTCTTTTTATTTTCAGCTTTAGATATGGTATGAAAATAGTTGGTCTCCCTAAATGTGCAACACCCTCTAAGTTTCTTGAACACATCTCAAGGGTTGGTTTCCCTATTTAGGGCAGCCCCTATTATTTTGTTTTGAATCTGGTATTCCCTGCTGAAATTAGCTTGCAAACTTTGAAGGATGATGAATGTAATATGATGACCTGTATTATATGATAGAATTAGTCTTATTTAACAAAAATAAAGAAATAAATAAATATTGAATCACTTCTACAAATTCGCGGAAACCAAATTCAATTGCATAAACACAAACAAGAAAGAGAAAGCAATCAATCAATCACACAAAAAAAAAGTATTTGGGGAAAGAAACTTTTGAAAATCCCACTATCTATATATTGCATAAATTTAAGACCATGAAACAATTCAATTCTACTACTCAGATTGAGAAACCTGTGCACTCTGCTGACTCTCTAAGCGATCTAAGCAAGTTTGGTCCAATATTTAACTTCTTGCTTGCCTCTTCCTAGCCTGCCTTTATTATGCATTCCTACAAGAATTGAGCCCCTATTAATTAGGAAAATCCAAATTATTAATTGTGTAATTCATCTAAGGCTTCCCGATGATCTCATGCATGACCTGTACAATTTTGTAATTATACAACTGATATTTATCTTCCCTTTAACCTCAATCTCAACTAGGCCTTCCTTAGAACTGACATGCAAAAACTATTTATAGATAATTATCAGTTAAATTATTTATCATTACTTGTGAATTAAATAATATTTAATTCATTGGACCTCTCACTAGCTCATCTCTTAGTTAGAACTAGTTAAACTGATTTTAAGTCAATTAATTGAGTTAACTAATTACAACTCACAAATAACTATAACTGGACCCCCTAAAATCATGGGAGAACTCTACATCCCTCCTCTTTGACCCTCAACTCAAATTTCTTAAGATAACTAAGTCTTCTTGACTTAGTTAACTAATACAAGTTCTCATGAGATGAAATTACAATTTTCTTCCAATTTAATTAAGGGGAAATTAAATCAGAAGCCCCTTATGGTGCCATTTATGGTTTCCATTTTCAATGTTTCTTGTTTCCTATTTTAACATAGTCAGCAGTACGGATTGCTTACTGGGCATCCCTACAACCCAATTTCCAAAAAAAATCTTGTTTCCCAATTCAGACACAACACGATATCAGGAGCATCCGATTTTGGATTTGCGTGAAATGAGTTGCGCCAGATTCAGGATGGTGAGATATAAACTTTGGCGCTAGTTTTGAGATAGTCTAAATTTTTTTAATTTTTAGCATTAAACTAATCCATGAGATCATTTGCACAGAAAATATTGCGCACAGGATACTACTCGACAAATTTATTTAAATATTGTATTGCGACAGTCCAATAGTGTCACTCTTGTCAATTTTTTGCAAAGAAATTCAGCATGCCCCCTGCCCCTCTTCACTTGGTAGTTGCTATGGATCCTTTTTCTAAATGGGGAATAGAATTCATCACTTATAACCTCACCTCAACTGATGGTCATGGTTACAATGTTGTTGTTATGGAATAATTTACAAAGTGGGCTGAGGCCATCCCTACTTTTAGGGTGATGGTGAAAACGCTGCATTAATCCTATTTAATTAGGTCATTTTTCACTTTGATGTACCTTGCACAATCATTGAAAACTATGGTTACACTTCTATAATCACATGATGTTTGAATTAACTTCTATGCTTGGTTTTTTCCAAGCTCATTCTTATTCCTACTACCCACATGCTAATGGCCAGGTTGAAGCTTTCAATGATGTCCTCAAGACCATGATCTATTGGTTAGTAGGAAATCAGAAAACCTGTTGACATAGAATGTTATATTAAGTGCCTTGGGCATACTGAATGTCAGTAAAAATTTCTATAGGCCTCATGCCATTTCAACTTGTTTACGAGTTGGAAGCAGTTCTACCTATCGAGTGCCCTATTGCATCACTTAAACTCAGTATTAAACTCCTACCCGGTACTACTACCAAAGAGGATAATTTTCTATAATTGGATGAGACTCTTCGAGATGTTACACTAACTCTCAAAACACACAAACACCGAGTCAAATATTAATACGAAAAATGTGTTAAGCCTCGTTATTACCAAGAGGGTGATCTCATATCAGTTTACGATAAAAAAACATGAGATATTGGGGGCAGGAACACTTGAAACATTATGTATTGGTCCTATGTCGTCACTTAGGTTCTTTCCAAAGGATCCTATGAACTTCAGGACTATGATGGAATCCTGCTCATAAATCCTTACAATGGGATCTATCTAAAAATGTATTTTTCCTAGTGTTTCACTAAGCATGTTATTTTTAATTTTATGTATATAAGTCTTTTTTCTTTTTGGTGTGTCTAGTTACTTTTGGCTTTCGATGGGTATTTTCCTCATGCATGTGTTTTCTTTTCCACAAATGTACACTTCACTCTTGCCATATGTCAGATATAGAGATGGTTCTAGTCGCCACAGATGACATATTGCATCAACTGCTTAGGTACTTTATACAACTGAGTCAGAGCTACTTAGTTCTGGAGGGGTCTTACGTGGTTATGTTACCAAAAATATTTCTAAGTATATTTCGGTCATCAAAATTCTTACGGAGGCTATAAATCTCGAGATATTAATTTTACTATTCAGGTTAGACTCTCAACTGGTTGTTATGCATTTGACCGATCATTATCACATTTGCAATTTGATTTTTTTGTGCCACTTTTTTATGAATTAGGCTTTAGGAACGTCATTTTGAATTTCTTACTTGTGAACACATTCCAAGAGAATCTAATGCATTATTTTATTCATTAGAAAACTATGTATTGGATTGGAATCTGTCAAATTCTTTTCAGTTGCATGCATGTATGTACATTTTTATAAAATTTACATAAAACATGTCAAATACACCAAAACATTTCCAATATATATATATATCATTTTCAGTCTTTTACATCCAAAAAATTCCCAAAACTTGGGTGTTTTATGCAAAATGGATTCACTGAGCCTCACACTGACACCTTATGGCTATCACCTATCCTCTACTCTTATTGAGCCTACTGCTCATGGTAACATATGACTTCTCTAGCTAACCTCTTTAAAGGAACCAGAAATATCTCTGGTACACCCATTATGTGTCGTTGCATATGGACATGTATCTCTCACATTAGAAGAGGCAACACACCCATCCTGAGACCTTGGAGGTTTCTAGTAACCTTGGCAGACTATGTGTTTCATCCCCGTATTTGGCAGCAACTGTGACCCCTATTGCTGCTCCATCACTAGATAGTTGATAATCATGCCTCACATTTCAAGGTGTACCTGCAGGACAAACAAGAGCAACACCTATGTCATGAAAATTGTTGTGTCAAATTTATTTTCACCCTCAACAAGAAAAAATAAAACTGCATAAACTTCATAAGGAAAACAATACCTTTTTCACTGATTTTTCTTCTTACTTGGTGGCCCCCAATGTGTGTTGGGTGGCAAAAATAGCCCTAGATCCCCTGTATAGTTCATCCCCACATACAGGAAACCCTTGATCATGTGAATCTGTCCTTGAAGGAAGTCATAGAAGTCATCATCAAATTAGTGCCTAACGTTAGGGGAATTTTGAGGTCTAAAATGAGCCTCCTAAGAAAATAATAAAATAATAGTGGAAATAATAAAATAATATTTGATTAAATCATCAAATTTTAGAGGGAAAAAAGAAAAAACTACTTTTTCAACTCATATTTTCAACTTATCTCCCAAATTTTTTACTCAAATTTCAAGTGGGAGTACTCGTTGGATGAAAAAAATTAATTCTCAATCGAAGGAGTACCCATGTTGCATATTTTTGATGGATCCTGCTACACAAAAAATGAAAACTACATGAAAAGCGTGATTGCAATCTCTTTTTTTTCATGTATTTCTCATTTTTCGTGTAGTAGGGTCCATCAAAATATGCAACATGGGTATTCCTTGGATGAGAAATTAAATTTTGCATTCGATGAATACTCCCACTCGAAATTTGAGTAAACACTTTGGGAGATAAGTTGAGAATACGACTTGAAAAAGTAGTTTTATTATTTTATTATTTTTAATATTTTTACCTTCTTACTTAAAAAATGGTGAATCATCCCCCATGGTTGACATCATCATCTTGAATCTTGTTGGTTCTTATAAAGCTTATTTTGGTTGTACATTTTTCTTAGGAGGCCTAAATTAGACCTAAAAAAGTAGGTCCACCTCCTATTCGAGGTACTAAGGCTTCCCACCTATCTTGCCTGGGCTCCCTTGGAACTACTATGGCTAGAATCACCCTTGGCCCCAAAACAAGCACTCTCTCTAGCATAAAGCTGATCATCAGTGTACCATATCCAAATTTCCTTTGGGCTCAATTCTTGCAAGTTGTCAAGTGTTCCTTCACCTAGCGAAGGGCACTTTTGCACCAATTGAATGCCTGTGGCTACATGTAGTCCAACGCCAATAACATCTAGGATTTAGTAGCCACATGTTGGATCTTAGCCCCTTCCAGATACACTATCATACATAGTATAGACCTCATTGTTCTTGCTGTCACCCATTCCACTAGAATTATGGTATTTATTGGCCGACTACCAAATGTGTAATAGGTGTGGATCAAATCTAGGGTGGTTCTAGGATTTTCTCTCCCTCTTGTAAAATTCATGAAAAGCTAGCGAGGAAATATATGTTGTCTCACTCAATATAGATCTCATTATCCTCAATAATTAACACCTGATAATTTTCATCCCATAGTTGTATTATCCAACTCAAAAGGGCCTCCCGACCCTTCATCATATGAAGTCTAGTATAGTTAACCAACCTCCATATTCTTAGAGCAGTCAAACATCCAACTCATTTAGCATTTGTTATTCCTATTGGTAATGGGATATTTCTCTCCAAAGGCTCATTTTGATTAGCTAAATACTTCATCACGAAAAACATTATTTAGTTTTTTCTAGGTGCATAACCCTGGAAATTGTGAAATCTCTTTTCTCTTACTTCATGGTCAGCTAACGTGGCCTCCCTTCATCCCACATAGCATGCTAACATGTCCCTCCCTCTCAGGAAGGGCATGCTAATGTGACCCATTGACCTAGATGGCCATGTTAACTGGCCAAGACCTCTAGGGAAAGCCACAAATCTCAAAATTACTGGTAAAAGACAAAAGTTAAGGAATCAAAATTTATCTCGGGATCAGTTCTCTTACCTAGAACTGATGGGAATTCGAATGGTTGCCCAGTGTGCCCACAATCTTTCACCTAAGTGTTTCTCCTTTTTCTCTCAAAAGTGCTCTCACCAACTCAAAATGTTGCAAATGATGATCTAATAGCGTTTTTTATAACACTCTGGAGGTATGACTCTACCAATATTGTGTTGTTTTATGAGTAGTTATTTCTTGTATTGTTTCTAATACATGAGGTAATTGTTACAGGAAATATTTTTATATGATTTGATGCTATTTTAAGTGATTTTCTGTAGAATTAACCAACATTGACTCAGAAGGAGCATATTGTTTTTATGGAATTTTACTTTCTCTTTAAATGAAAAACCCCAAGTTACCTATTTCAGGCTCATAAAATGTCTATGAACTAGATTTGAGAAATTATTTTTCTCTCTTTTTCTCACTCATTAAAATCAGAAGAGGCACATCTATTTTTATTCGTTTGACTCGGTTAACAAAATTTACAAATATTATTGAGTTTACTCTATCCCCTCATACATGTAACAAAATGAGGAAGACATCTATTGATCATAGGTTTCTCACTTTATCCAAACGCAATGGACTAACTTACGGAAAAGGAATTGTGTCGGGTATACTATTAACCCTTATTCACACCTATTCATCAACCATGAGAAAGTAACCTATTGGAGTAATCTTCACATCTTTTCAGAATCTCTAAATATGAAAATACCATTGATTTTACCCTTTCTAGACTCGTTAAACCTAAACATATTAGGAAAAAACATGACAAAACAATTGTTACACTATCTATATTTTGACAAAAAAATTTGACAGTAGTATTTTGTCAATCCCTTGAACATGGAAACCCCTCAACATATTCTTATGTTGTATCAGCTTCTATGAGAACCCTACCATTTCATGAGTCTTTCCTTGATACGAAAATGTTAATACCTCTTTGTTTCTAGCTACTCACAATATTCTTGAGTCTAAACTGCCTAGTTTCCCTGGTGTCGTGCCTTCTATTATTCAAGGGATCAACCTACTCTTTGCTTCCTGTATAAACCATTCAATCATATGCCATATTTTCCCTGAGTCATTTTTCCCATTTATTCTAAAATATCTCCAAAAAAATCATTCTTGTATTTTTTCATGTCAATTGATGTAAAACATCTCATTGCCTACCTTTGTGATGTATTTTCCTATCGAATTCAACATCTTATCTAGGAAGTAGATCAAGAAACATTTTAGTACACTGGAACTTGTAGTCCTTAGTGGTAGGTATCCCTACAATTTATTTGGGGTTTTCATCACGAGCTTCGTTTTGAACGACTATACGATTGTTTGACATTAAGACATCTTATTTACACTCGCTATATTGTACCATGCATCTTGTATACTACCATCCTTATCGATGGATATCCTCGTGTATTTTAATGGTTTTCATCATTGAATGAGAATGATATGATTTCTCACATGTTCAACTTCAACTCCTTTATTCACATGTGTAGAAATATTTTATTTTCGGAAGCAACGACCAAGACCTTGGGTACAGGCTTACAGCACTCAACCTTGTTTCCTCTCACAAGCTACAACTACTGTTTTCAAAGATATGTTATTTTTCAATATTCCTAATTAGCTGATAGCTAATTATAAATATTAATTTTTTCCAATTTTGTTTTTCTAAAGTTTAGTAGGTAAATAAAAGGGTGAAGGGACCCATAAACCCAACATTTAGAATAAAACCACTTTCCTAGAGCTAATGTGGACAACGCAGCTCTTCTGGGGCCAAGAGGGAAAGAGAGCAACACAACATGTGTGGAGGCTAAGTGGCCAAGTGGTAGCTCAATTAATGAGTGAACCCAAGTTTGTTAGGGTTTCACAAGAATAAGAAGGGCGGAGGGAAACCATGGAAATCATTCTTGCATATTCTGATTTTTTGATCTTTACAAGTTGGGCACACTTAAGATGTTTAGTAGAGTCTGTAGTGTTTCTTAGTACATGGGGGTCTCTGAGCGGATATCCCAACCTCATCCTCGGGGGACTTCGAGTGCCTGCTTAGGAGAGGCATTTTATTATTCGATGGGAGAGGATTATGTATCTTGGCATCAGGCCACATGCAGTCCCTCCTACAGCAACACAGTCACCTAGTGATTTACGCAGTTAAATGGCAGAGGGGTTCTGGAGAGGGAGAAATTCTAAGGAATTTCTTCTTGGAATACAGTGAGGGGATCAACCCTTCAATATTTGATCTTTTAGGAGAATTTTTGGCCAGTTTACCTTTTAGTTTAGCCCATAGCTCTGCATACCTAGTAGTAGTGCATTTTCAAACCCTAGGAGTGTGATTTTCCAGGGTCATCCTTTCTATATTACTATGGGTTTTGGAGTAGAGCTCGGTGTCCAAATCCTGGAATTTTCTGAGGATGAGATCAACTTCATCTATTCAGCCCTATTCATCCAGCAACAACATTTCCAATAGGGAAACAGAGAGGAAGAGTCCAACAGAGCAGCAATAGATCAGTCTTTTGGGTGGGAGAAACTTAGGGCCATTCCAGCCAGCTTAGCTGATTAGAGTGCTATATTTTGAGCATTTTTGTACCTATTATTCATCTCCAGTATTTTAATAAAATGTCTTAGCAGTCATGGATATTTTCATGGTGTTTTTAATGTTATTTTCCATATCATTATGATTTAGTCTTTGTATGCTTTGTATTTTTGTCATTTTCCTATTTTGAATATTATAGTGGCATCAAAGCTCATAGAATTGGCTCATCCTATGGAGAAAACGGTCTATGACACCCGAAGATAGAGAATACATTTTGGACTGAACAAGGTGGTACAGAGATAGAGAATGTAGGCTTAAGATCACATCTGTCAAAGGAGACTGTGTTCTAGTGGAGGAGGATAAAGGGAATGCAATAATGGTAGAAGAAAATGGTAAGAAATATTTTTGCAACCCCCCCCCCCCCTCTCAAATCTATGCAGGAGCTCACTAAGAAAATAGAATAGATGTGGGAAAGAGTTTCCTGAGAAATCAGATAGATGGAAATCCTGAGGGGGTTTGAGAATGGAGAAGGATCGGGCACCTCTCACCATTTTCCTCAAAAAATGGTAGTGCCACATACATCACAATGATCTACCATTCCCACTTTCTTAGTCGTAGAGACGGGAGTAGAAGAACCTCAGGGGCTAGGTGAGGATCATTATGATGATTATTTTGCAAAGTACATATCTCATGGGCAAGAGTTTAGATATAACTTTACCTTCAATGAATTTTTTTAATCTGAGGGACAACCGTAGACCCCAAAGCTATAACATAAGAGATGGGTACGGATAAGGAAATGACCTACAACATACAATGGCTAGACATTTTTTGAATACTTTTGATGGGTCATCAAAGAGTACAACAAAGGCTTGGGTGGAGAAGCTAGACATATATTTTTAGCTAAACCAAATGGTAGAGGTAGAGGTCATCAAGGTGGAAGCACTGCACCTTGAAGGGGAAGCTCATGATTGGTGCTTCCATGGGATGATGAAATTGGGTCATGCAGGGGTGATTGCATATGAATATTTCACCTAGAGACTTGTGGAGAGGTTTGGCAAGAAGGACCCAGAAGAAAATTTTGTTGAGGTGGCCAAGCTGAAACAGAGAGGGTACCCATAGACTTATATATTTGAGTTCCTGAAGCTCTCAGTGATGGTTCCATATTTTTCTGTGGCTCGAAGGGCGTATATGTTTATCAATGGACTTGCGGAGCCTCTACATGGGCCAGTTAGATCCACTGAACTGGTTACAGCTTAGGATGGAGTTGGGAGGACCAGGGATCTACAGGATTCCTTTCCAAGGACAAGAGCTCCATTTCCCCGAAAACCAACATTTTAGCCAAGGGGGAAAGACATGAGGGTTCCACCCCCAAAGGGGAACGAGGGTCGAAGGGCTTAAAATGATTATACCCGAATGGATTTGAGATGAAGGAATCTATGATTCCTTTTCTAGGAGCCATGGGTGTCAGGTCATCATTGTGCTGCAGGAAAGGAACACTACATTGAGGTATTCTCCAACAATGAAGGAGAAGACATTAGGGGAATTTTGAGGTCTAAAATGGGCCTTCTATGAAAAATGTACAACCAAAATAAACTTTATAAGAACCAATAGGATTCAATTTGATGATGTCAACCATGGGGGAAGATTCACCATTTTTTAACTAAAAGGGTAAAATGATTAAAAAATAATAAAATAATAAAACTACATTTTCAACTTGTATTTTAAACTTAGCTCCCAAAAGTTTTACTCATATTTTGAGTGGGACTACTTGTTGGATGCAAAAATTAATTTCTTGTTCGGGGAGTACCCATGTTGCATATTTTTGATGGACCCTGCTACACGAAAAATGAGAAATACATGAAAAAATGTGGTTGAAATCACGTTTTTCATGTATTTCTATTTTTTCATGTAACAACATCCATTGAAACTATGAAACATGGGTACTCCTTGGATGAGAAATTCAATTTTGCATCAAACGAGTACTCTCGTTGGAAATTTGAGTAAAAAATCTGGGAGATAAGTTGAAAACAAAGTTGAAAAAGTAGTTTTTTCATTTTTCCCTCTAAAATTTGATGATATAATCAAATATGATTTTATTATTTCCACTATTATTTGATAATTTCCTTAGGAGGCCCTTTTTAGACCTTAAAATTCCCCTAATGAGAGGCATATGAGGAGTTGGAAGGAGCTGCCAATGATGATGCACCAGGAGGAGATCCACCACCACCACCACCACCACTAGGGGGAGGAGCATTTGCACCAACTGGTGGAGTCCTTGCATCCTTGCAAGGAGTTCCCAAGTATTTGAAACTGAGAGTCTGAGGCACGGTCCAAGGATAGCATTTCATGCTATTGGTGGATAGTGTGGCCACACATAATTTCATTGATACTCAACTGGTGCAAAGGAGGGGCATACCAATCGAGAGTTTTGATGGATTCTCTATATTAGTTCCATGTGCCAGTACCATGCAGTGCTTGATATATGTTCTATCATTAACCATAACCATGGGAATAGATACAGTAACTGATCATTTTTTTGTTGTTGACATCCTAGACACCAACGTGATATTGGGTGTGTAGTGGCTGATTATGTTAGGAATATTCACTACATATTGGCAGACATTGGATATGGAGTGGACGAACAAGAAGAGCGGGAAGCACCAAATGATCAGAGACATGCACACATATCCACCCAAGACAATCTCGACACACCGCATGGAGGTAGATTTCCAGAAGGGGAACATAGAGTGGGAAGTGGAGCTACATGTTTCAGAGGCAGGAGTCACAAGGAAGTATGTACACACCGATGTGCATTTTGGACCACTACCCCACAGTCTTTGGGGACATACCATCGGGGCAACCACCAAACCGAGGGTTTGAGCGCATTATTGAGTTGGAGCAGGGGATCTAGGTATTGATCACCAACCCCTATAGGCACCCTAAGGCCTACAAGGATGCAATTGAGAGAGCCATTCATGAGCTCTTGGCATTAGGACACATCCGACCCAACACTATCCCCTTTTCTTCTTTTGTAGTGATGGTGAAGAAGAAGGATGACACCTTATGGATGTGCATCGACTACATGGATCTGAATAAGAAAACCATGAAGAACCAGTACCCAATTCCAAGGATTGATAATTTAATGGATGAGTTGATGGGATCGAAGTTATTTTCCAAGATTGATATGAGGTCAGGGTACCATCATATCAAGGTGAGGGACCAGGATGTCCCCAAGAATGCGTCAGATGCCAATATGTCCACTTCGTGTCCTTGATGATGCCCTTTGGGCTGATTAATGCTCCGTCCACTTTCTAGTCTTGTCTGAACCGCATCTTCCGTAGCTAGTTGAGGAAGTTTGTGCTGGCATTCTTCGACGACATTCTCATCTGTAGCCGCACATGGGAGGAACAATTTCAACACATTGAGGATGTATTGCGTATCTTGGAGGAGAAGCAATTCTATGTCAAGCTATCTAAGTGAAAATTTGGACTTATAGAGATGCTCTACCTAGGGCATATCATTGGAGTGGATGGAGTAAGGGTCAATGAGGAGAATATCCAGGGAATTTGGGATTGGCTGGAACCAAAGAATGTGAGAGAAGTTTGGGGGTTTGTAGGCATATGCACATGCTATAGGAAATTTCTCAAGGGGTTTTCACAGCTTGCAACACCTCTCATGGACCTCAACAAGAAAGTAGCCTTTTTTTGGACAGACACTGCACAGAGGGTATTTGACAGGCTCAGGGAGGTGATCAACAACTGTGTGGTGTTGGCATTTATATATTTCACGCAACCCTTTGTGTTGGAGTTTGATGCTTTAGGAGAGGAAGTCAGCATAGTTCTGATGTAGGGGGGGCATCCTATAGCTTTCAAGAGGCAGAAGCTATTTCCACATGAGAGGTTGTATTCGATATATGATAAATATATGTTGGCCATCATGCATGTGTTGGCCATGTTCCGATAGTATTTGGTGGGTAACATATTTCGAGTAAGGATGGACCACAATAGTTTATGTTTCTTCCTTGAGAAGAAATAGTTGCAAGAAAGACAAAAAAAGTGGGTCAGCAAAATCCAGGCCTACGATTTTTACATCAAGTATTTCAAAGGGAAGAACATTGTGGTGGTGGATGCCTTATCTCAGAGGCCAACAAAGTTGTCTTTGATGAGCTTTGATGTATATTAGAGGGCTCAACTATTGGTTTATTATTCCAAGGACTGCTTCGCTTTCTAGGTGTTTGATGGATAGGTGAAAAATGAATGGTCTTGAGTGATGGATGAGGTCATCTATTAATAGGATAGGATTTTCTTGACAGGGGCTTCACAGATCAAGGAGAAGATCTTACATGCAGCCCATGACTCATCGCTTCTAGGGAATCAAGGGTCCACCAAAACATACCGAGCCATCAAGGAGAGGTTCTCATGGAGAGAACTCAAGGAGGATGTACTCTGAAATTTCAAGAAGCGTGAATTTTTTCAAAAGAATAAAGGGGAGTTAAGAAATCCCGTGGGGTTATTAAAAACTCTTCCCATTCTTGAGGGGAAGTGGGAGAGCCTTTCCATGGATTTCATCACGGGTTTGCTTATGGTGTAGGGAAATGATTATATCTATGTGGTTGTTGATCGGATGATGAAGTATGCACAATCCTTCGCTATCTCTTCATGGTACACTACTTTATAGGTGGCCGGATTATTTTTCCAGGATGTCTTTAGGCTTCATCGTCTTCCCAAGACCATAGTCAGTGATAGGGACATTTGTTTCATGGGTGCCTTCTGGCAAGAGATTTTCAATTTGGTGGGTACCGAGCTGACACCTAGTACCAATTATCATCCACATACAGATGGACAAACAAAGATAGTAAACATGTGGCTGGAAGGCTACTTGCGGAACTATGTCTTAGGGAAGCAGAAGGCATGGCTGCGTTGGCTTCACTTGGGAGAATATTGGTACAACATGACATTTCACATGTCAATTGATAGGTCTCTGTTTTATTATTTATATGGTTATGATGCTTTAACCTTTTTTGATGTGGTGTTTGGAACAAGCAAGGCCCCTAAGGCCAAGGAATGGATCCAAGAGAGCCAGGACATACTCTGTGCTCTCAAGGACAACCTAGCTACAATGCAGAACTAGTAGAAGTTGTATTCGAATATAGGTCACGTACAAGTGTCTAAACTGAAGGATAAGGGAGCTAAGAAGCTCAAGCCCCACTTTTATGGGCCATACAAAGTGATGTGACGTGTTAGGCAGGTAAAATATGAGTTTCAGCTTCCAACTGGGAGCAGGATCCATAACATTTTTCGTGTCTCATGTCTCAAAAAGGCTCTTGGGCAGTAGGCTATTTCCACTAGGGAACTCTCGCCTATTGATGATGAGGGTCATATGATTTTACATCCAGAGGCCATTTTAGAAAATCGGTAGAGGCAGCTAAGGAGCATGGTAGTCAAAGAATATCTGATCCTATGGAGGAACCTTCCAGATGAGGATGCCACTTGGGAGGGGGAAATTTTTTTGCAGCATCCATATTTGTAGTTGCTTGAGGACAAGAAGTAGTTTCTTGAGTTTCTTATCCAAGTCTGCAATGGTGCTTAGAAAACGGGTGTTTCCAAGCGAAGATCCAAATCTCATCCTCCAGGGAATTAAAGTACCTACTCGAGAGAGGAGTTTTATTGTTCAACAAGAGTAGATTTAGTATCTTGGCATCATGCCACATGCAGTCCCTCTTGTAATAGCACAATCACTGAATGATTTATGTATCCCAACAGCAAAGGGGTTATGGAGAGGGAGAAATTCCAAGGCATTTATACTTAGAATCTAGTGAGGGGATAAACCCTTCAATATTTGAGCTTTGGAGAGTAGTTGCATTTAGTTTATCTATCAGTTTAGCCCATAGTTCTGCATACCCAAAAGTAGTGTGTTTTCAAATCCTAGGAGCGTGTAGTATTCCCATTTTAGCACATAGCTAAATGGAATATTAAAATTTTACTTTTATCACCTAGCAGCTAAATAAATGGGTAAGGAGGCCCATGTTTATTGAAAACATGAATAAAATCCCTCACATGTTGAAAGGGATAGACATAAGAAATTTATTTTGCACCCTCAAGTGTGAAAAGGGGAAAATGCATGAAGAGAAGGTTAGGTTTGACCAAGTGAAACAACATTGCCATAGGAGGAGTGGCTCACTTTGGAAGACAACGCAGTGTGAATGAGCAAGAGGATATTTGGTGGAGGAAACCGTAATGGATGGGGCCCATGGAGAGAGAGCTTTCACTTGTTTAAAAGGAGAGAAAGGCAACCATTGTTTCTCATGCTTGTAGTATTCATTTCATTATCTATTCAGATAATTGTGCATTCTCTCCTATTTAGCAAGAATTGCTGGAGGAATTCCTTTTTAGTATTCCTTCTCCTTCTTGAGAGGCCTCTTGAAGGATTGTTCTTCATTCTCCATGTCTCTTGGCTCAAGGCCAAAGCTTCTCCTTTCAGTTACTGCGTTATTTCTGCTCAAGTATAATGTAGTGTTGCTGGGGTGTTACAATGGAGGACACCATACACCATTTCCTTTGCTCATATGTCAAAGGAAGGGAACTTCTATTCCTCTGGGAGGTTAGTGAGGGAGATCCAGGAGAATATTGTAGATCATTGGCACCAGGCCAATAATTTCTCTTCAGCAATAGTGCAGTCCCTTCTCTAGACTACGTTATTTCTAAGTGTATTTGTAGTGGGGACTTGCTCCACATGTTTGGAGGGTGAGATCTTAGGTGAGAGGATCAGCCTTTCACTCTATATATCCTTTGGATGAGACTCAACCATCTATTGTAGCGTCATCAAATATCTACATCCATTTCCAGTTTTGAGTTGCAGCTGCTGCCCAGCAACTCCGGCATTTCTGCAGATTTTCCATTTTGTACTTATTTCAGCCAATCCTCTCAATGATTGTGTATTGTATGTTCCTAGGGGTTGAGATCTTGATCCCCCTTCTTTATTTGATCCACATATTTTCATATCCATGTATTGACATTATTTTCAGCATTTTTGCCTCATGGATTACACAGTCATAGCCAGGGCCTCTCTTATATAGTAGTATTTCTCCATATTTCATGTACATGTTTCATTTAGGCTACATTGCCTAGATTGAGAGATCATTTCCTCAAGATCTTGTATGCATTTTTTGCTTCTATAATCTAATGTAATGGTTATGTGGATCTTCCGGCATTTTGGTTTTAATGCATTCACTGCTATTTTCAGCTCATGTTTATGAATTGATGATATCCACATTGGTAATATCTTGAGATATTCTCAATAGTGTAGCTGTTCCTAATTTGGAACATTACAGTGGTATCAAAGCATGATCTCTGGCTCAGCCTGTGAGTCTCATCCATCGAATATAAAGATGATGAAGAAGATGAGTTTACTCTCATCTATTTTCAGATCTAGAGGAGACCTCTCCACAGAGGTCAAGAAGATGGGAGAAGGAGAAGAGGAAGGACCATGAACTTCCTACTCTCACAAAGAAGAAGACCAGAAGCATGAAGAACACTTTTTTGGGTGTGGAGCCTGATTTTCATCCTCATTCAGAGATCCTTGTTTTAGTTGGATGTATACCCCAGGAAAACTGTACACCCTTGCACTGGGGGGTGCGGGGGCGTGTAGGGGGGGCTTTTCCCCCCCGCGGGGTCCGGGGGGCTGACCCCCTGGCTGGGAGGTATGGGGGCCAGTGGTCCCTCAGTGGGGGTTTCGGGGGCAGCGCCCCTGAAGCTAAAAATAGATGTAAAATTGCCTTGTAAAATTATAGTAATTTCTAGTCAATCTGGGCCATTCATTAGGTGGATGATCTGACGGTAGAAGTTATGTTTAGTTTAGGGTTTTTTTCCCTAGAAGGCAACCCCTCTCTTTGTATGAGTGTATTCTATTTTGGTTCTATATTACATGTGTATTCTCTGAGCGGGAAACAGATAGGGAAACTCTGAGAGAGAAAAAAGGATATTACAACGGATCTGTTGTAGGTTGTGTCTCTTCATTTTGCTGGATAATAGAAAGGATGGACTGGCTGTTCAGGGTGGACGTAGCCCAAACTGGTTGAACCACGTATATCTGTGTCTCTCTGGTTTTATGTGTTTTGTGTACTTGTATTTTCCACATATTTTATGTGTTGCATTGCTCCATAATATATAATTTTCTAACAACTGGTATCAGAGCCGAAGGTATATTTGACTGATAAACTCATAGGAAAGAAGGGTTCCTGGTTCAAGTGGGAGCAATGGTGGAAGATGGTAAGTTTAGGGTCGAGAAATTTATAGCCAAAACTTCCCGCTGTGGAAGATTATATGTATCAGAAAGATCTGTACCTGCCATTGAGCGAAAAAATAAAGAAGTCGACAGCCATGACAGATGCGGAATGGAACATTCTCGATAGAAAGGCACTCGGAACAGTACGATTGTGCCTTGCGGTGTCAGTTGCCTTCAATATTTCAAAGGAAAAAAAAAATAGAGGGTTTGATGCAGACGTTGGCGAAACTATATGAAAAACCCTCGGCCTCAAATAAGGTATTTCTTTTGAAACGACTATTTAATATGAATATGTTGGAAGGTGGATCTGTTGCAGAGCATTTAAATGATTTTAATACAGTTACCAGTCAGTTAAGTTCTGTAGGGGTAAACTTTGATGATGAAGTTAGAGCTCTGTTATTCTTGTGCTCATTGCCAGAGAGTTGGAATGGTTTAGTAATGGCCATTAGTAAATCTGTCTCTGGATCTAGTACTTTAAAGTTTGATGATGTTGTCGGTCCTATCCTTAGTGAGGAAATGCGACGGAAAAGCTCCGGTGAGACATTGGGTAATGCTATGAGTGCAGAGTATAGGGGAAGGAGAATGGAAAGAGGAAAGAGCTCAGGATATCACAGTAAATCAAGAAAAGACAGATCCAAGTCCAGATTGGGGATAGTGTGCTGGAAATGCGGAAAGAAAGGACACCTAAAGAAAGACTGTAGATCTTGGAAGGGAAAAGAAGGAGACGCACAACAAGAAAATAATCATGAAGAAAATGTGACAGGTGGTGTTAGAATATGCGTTGATTCTTTCTTTCGAAAATGTTACTGATTCCTGGGTAGTAGATTCAGGGGCCTCATTCCATGCCACACCTGATAAGAAATATTTTCATGACTATGTTCAAGGAGATTTTGGACAAGTCCGTTTGGGTAATGATAAACCTTGTAAAATTGTTGGAATGGGTAAGGTTCTTGTAAAATAGTAGAATGGAAACCAATGGCTATTAAAGAAGGTAAGGCATGTTCCAGATCTAAAGAAAAATATGATTTCAACAGGGCAGTTAGGCGGTGAAGGTTGTGTGACAACTTTCACAGATAAAGCTTGGAAGGTCACCAAAGGAGCCCTGGTAATAGCAAAAGGTGAAAAGGTTGGTACATTGTATTTATGCAATGGTATTTCTAAATATGTTAATGATTTAACTTCCAAAGGAGAAGATGCATCATTATGGCATCATAGGCTCAGACATGTGAGTGAGAAGGGGATGAAGATTCTTCACTCAAGAAATTTGTTGCCAGGTTTGAAAATGTTGATTTGG
Source organism: Pinus albicaulis (assembly GCA_034641835.2). Lineage (NCBI taxonomy): Eukaryota > Viridiplantae > Streptophyta > Pinopsida > Pinales > Pinaceae > Pinus > Pinus albicaulis. The sequence continues at coordinate 541,866,430 of CM076580.1, read as the reverse complement.
ATTTTTGTGAAAATTGCATTTATGGAAAACAAAAGAGAGTCAGATTTCTCAGAGTTGGGAAAGAAGAGCGAAAAATTAGAGCTTGTGCATACAGATGTATGGGGACCTGCTCAGGTATCATCTCTTAGTGGATCTCGTTATTATGTTATGTTTATTGATGATGCAAATAGAAAAACTTGGATTTATTGTATTCAGAATAAATATGATGTATTTGATACTTTCAAGAAATGGAAAGATTTGGTTGAGATTGAGACAGGAAATAAGTTGAAGTGTCTCAAATCAGAAAATGGAGGTGAATATTGCAGCAAAGAGTTTGATAGGTACTATTCATAGCATGGAATTCGTAGAGAGAAGACAGTTCCAAGAACACCACAAGAAAATGGTGTGTCAGAAAGGATGAACAGAACAATCATGAGCGTACAAAGTGCATGAGATTGCATGCAGGATTGCCTTTACAATTTTGAGTAGATGCTGTAGATACTGCTGTTTATCTAATAGACAGAGGGCCTTCAAGTTCCTTGGATGGTGGTATTATAGAGGAAGAATAGACAGGTAAAAAGGTAAACTTCTCTTTTTTAAAGCCTTTTGGTTGTGAGGCCTTTGTCCATATTAATAAATAAAATAGAACAAAGCTTGAGGCAAAATCAAATAAATGTACCTTTATTGGATATGGTGTTAATGATTTTGGTTATCGCTTATATGATTATGAAAATCACAAAATCATTAGGAGCGGAGATGTAATATTCAATGAAAAGGTCTTGTATAAGAATCAGTTGCAGGAAAAGAAACAAGAAAAAGAAAGCAAGGAATACACAGTTCTTGATGAGATAACTGAAAAAGTAAGGTGCCTGAAAATAATAATAATTAATAGACACAACAATAACAACCACCACAACAGCAACAGGCACCTCAAACACCTAAAAGTGGTGTTAGAAGATCTACCAGGATAAGTAGACCCCCTGAACGATACTCTCCTTCATTATATTATTTATTGTTGACTAATTCTGGTGAACCTGAATGTTATGAAGAAGCAATGCAGGTTGAAAGTAAGAAGATGTGGGAGCTAGCCATGGAAGAAGAGATGGACTCCTTAATGCATAACCAGACTTGGGACTTAGTCAGGTTGCCTGCAGGTAAAACTACATTTCAGAATAAATGGGTTTACAGGTTGAAGGAAGAAGATGGAGGAAAACAGAGGTACAAAGCTAGACTTGTGGTGAAAGGGTTTGCATAAAAGAAAGGTATTGATTTTGATGAAATATTTTATCCTGTTGTTAATATGACTTAAATCAAAACTATCTTAATTCTTGTAGCAGCGGAAGATTTACATATATTAGAACGATTAGTTGTGAAACCTTATTTTATATGGAGGCTGAGGAAGAGATCTATATGCAGCAACCGGAAGGATATGAGGTCAAAGGGAAGTAAAAATTAGTGTGCACGCTAAATAAGAGTTTCTATGGCTTAAAACAGGCTCCAAGGCAGTGGTATCTAAAATTTGACAAGTTTATGTCTAAACAAGGTTATAGATGTCCTCACAGAATCCTTATGTTTATCCAGAAAAACATAAAATGATGGAAACTATTATATTGACTAGCCTGTGATGACATGCTTATGTTGCAGGGTCTAACTGCAGGAAATAAATATATGAAAACAAAAATTGCCTTAAATTCATTTACAATGAAATTTAGGGCTAAAATGAATCCTTGGTATGAGAATAACCAGAGATAGGAAAAATCGAAAATTAACACTATCTCAGAATGAGTACATACAAAAGGTGTTGAAAAGATTTAATATGCACAATGCAAAACCAGTTAGTACACCTTTTTCTCGCCATTTCAAACTTAGTAAGGAGATGTGCCCAAATACCCAAGAAGACATGGATTATATAAATACAAGAAGTTCCATATGCATCGGCGGTTGGAAGCTTAATGTAAGTATTCCTGAGCTGATATTGCACATGCGGTGAGTTGTAACAATTTACTGAATTTTCCAAGAAAAGAGGCTTGGATTGCGATACAGCCAATTCTAAATGTGAAAGTACAAATCAACATTACTCAATTTAGTGATTGAAACAACACAACGGGGATATGTTGATGCATACCATGAAGATGAACTAAAGACTGTATGGGAGGAGCACTCGGGAATTTTATTTCTGTGGTGAACAACTGTCAGTTGGGTTTCAAAAATCGAAAGTGTTACTCAACTTTAGATCGAGTAATATTCTTTGCTTGAGGCTAGTAAAGAAATGATTTGGTTACAAAGGTTTATGGGTGAATTGGGTAAGAAGCATGATATGGGCACGTTATACAGTGATAGCAAAAGTTCCATTCATCTTGCAAAGAACTCATCATTTCATTCCAGGACTAAACATATACATCTAAAGTACCATTTCATATGCTAAGTATTGGAAGATGGAGAGTTGAAGCTGGAAAAGATACACACTAGCCAGAATCCTGCAGATATGCTAAGAAAAGTTGTAACCAGGAAGAAACTGAGAATGTGCTCAGTTTCAATTGGTCTTCAAGGATGACGATGAAGATGAGAAACAACTAGGTCTAAAGAGGAGTCATTTTCCAGCAAATGAAGTAGCGGTGGAGTTGCTACAATCAGTCTCCAAGTGGGAGATTGTTGGGTGTGGAGCCTGATTTTCATCCTCATTCAAAGATGATTGTTTTAGCTAGATATATACCCCAGGAAAACTGTACACCCTTGCAGCGAGGGGGGACTTGTCCCCCCCGTGGGGTCCAGGGGCCAGCAGTCCCCCAGCGGGGGTTTCGGGGGCAGTGCCCCCGAAGCTAAAAACAGATGTAAAATTTCCTTGTGAAAGTATAGTTATTTCTAGTCAATCTGGGCCGTTCATTATGTGGATGATCTGACGGTAGAAGTTATGTTTATTTTAGGTTTTTTTTCCCTAGAAGGCAACCCCTCTCTTTGTATGAGTGTATTATATTGCAGCTGTGTATTACATGTGTATTCTCTGAGCGAGAAACAAATAGGGAGACTGTGAGAGAGAATAGAAGATATTACATCGGATCTGTTGTATTTTGTGTCTCTTCATTTTGTTGGATAATAGAAAGGAAGGACTAGCTGTTCGGGGTGGATGTAGCCCAAACTGGGTGAACCACGTATATCTGTGTCTCTCTAGTTTTATGTGTTTTTTGTGCTTGTATTTTCTGCATATTTTATGTGTTGCATTGCTCCATAATATATCATTTTCTAACACACTTGGAATTCGAAATTCTAACTGAATACCTTGCTAAATACTGGGCAAAACCTGGAGCCTTCCAAGAGACTCTAACTTTTCCACAATTTATTCAGTAGAAGGAAGAGAGAATACCCCACAACTATGGGATGATGAGAGTAAATAGATTTCTATTGTCCACATTTGATGGATCACTCACATGTGCAGCAGAGGTTTGGGTGAAGAAGCTAGAGGCTTTCTTCCTACTACATCCTGTAGTAGACAGGGAAGCTGTAGAAGTTACAGCACTGCACCTTGAAGGTGAAGCAAAGGATTTGTGGATCAGCCATCTAAGCCATACAAGGGTTGATACTCTTGTTGAGTTTTATCAAATATTGATCAGAAGGTTTGGAAAAAGGAGGGGGGATCCCTCACCACCAGCTAATGAGCCATGTACCAGTGCTGTTGAGACCATGGAGGAGTAGCCTTCATCTTCAGCAGTTTGGGAGGCCAACACTTATGAGGAGGAAACTCTTGCAGCATTGCAAGGAGCTTCCAATTTTCACCAAGGTATGATTGAAAATCCATCTCTTGTCATTTCAGCAAACACTTTGGATGGGTCTATATCATTGCATGCAGTTGATCTAGAGCAGAAGAATAACATTGTGCTGAGCAATGATGGAGGAAGGAGGAATCATTCCTCATGTGAGCATTCACAGGGCAACTTCATTCAGGAAGCCATGAAGGAAGCAGTGAGAAGGAGTAGACATCTGGAGATAAGAAACTCTTTCTCCTCTCTAGATGACACTCTCTCAATGAACATGCCACAGCTCAAAGAGAGACTTATACTAGTAGCACATCCAAATCCCCTTTGGTTTTGGAAGGAAATGCATGAGGAGGATATCTCACATAGAGATTTTAGTAGAGGTGCACTCCCACACATCTTGGAGTGCAAGGTTCTTCATCAGTTTGAGGAGGTTCTTCCCTTCTCACAGGAATAGATAGAAGATGGAGGACATCTTCGGATGGATAGCATCTCTCATGACTGTGTTGGACATTCCTTGAGCCATGCACATCATGATGGGAGGCTTTTTCCTACCACCTATTTGGATCCTCATAGGGTCAAATTGATCCTCGGGAAGATTGCATTTCAAGATCCCATGAAATTCAGGAGTTTGATTTGGGATGATGGTAGCCCTCAAGGGAGGAGTACCAAGATGAAGGGTGGAAGGAGGAATCCACAATTGGTTGAGTGGATGAGGATGGTGAGCAAGAAGTTGGTGAGCTACTTGCAGATTTATGATACCGGGTAGCAGGAGGCTTGGTTGCGCTGGTTACTCTTGAAGGAGTTTGGACATCACTTGGCATACACTCTCTACAAGGGTATAAGGATGGAGAAGATGTGGAAAGATGTTGGCATCATGGAGCAGCAAATAATATGGGTGCATAGTGATGATGCAACATTCATATCATACACTATGTCTTCATCACATATCTTGTATGATGAGAGCATGAGGAAGCAGCAACAAAATTTTTTTTTGGGGTTATTATTTGGAGAGAAAGAGTAGATTTTCTCTCATTTCTTGTATGATGTTTCAGGAGTAGGAGATGGCACTATCATGGTGAAAATGGGATACTCCTTGACCTTTGATAATCAAAAATTACTTCCACCTTGGGAGAGATTCCATATTTTCAGCAACATTATTGGAGAGTTGCCCATCTATGTTGAGGAAACTGAGCGCAATAGCGTTGTGCCATCTAGAGATTATCTAGTGCCTCATGCATAGGAAGGAGGATCTCTTGCTCCAGGTAGAGGGATTCTTACATCTTTGCAAGGAAATCCCTAGGATCTCATGTGTGGAGATCAAGGCACAACTCATATTTTACATGTGCCATTATTGAGGAGGTGTGGAACCTTGGAGGAACAAGGAGGAGATAGGGAGAATACCCAACATAATTAGATGAGGAGTATACATCCCTATTCATTTCTGGAGGTTGATGCACCTAAGAAGGTGATTGGATTGCGCAGTGGAAGCATGGACAAACTTGTTCATTCATATATTCAGTCATCTCTTGTTGAGGATGTCTCATTTCATGGGGACATTTTGTCGGGGAGACCACTGGACCAACAGAGGAGAAGGGATGCTTCACATATTGAGGCACCATTCATTTATTTTAGAGGAGTGGAGTGCTCCCAGGATCATTTTTCTTGCATGATATTGACAGATTAACATATGAGGAGATGCATAGATCATGTTCAGATGGAGGAGATACATAACTCTTTGGAGGAGTTAGCACAACCACCACTTTTCTCTTTGAGGATGAGAGGAGACTCATTTTTGAGCCACTCTATTTGCATACACAAAAATTATGGTAATGGTATTGTTTATTTGCATGATTATTTGTATATTCATCCCTTAACCATATATATACAGGATGTTGCTCCAAGGAGGAGCATTCTTCTTTCTAGACCCCATGGTATAATTGAGGCCATGAGCACTATTGGTGACCACTCCCTAGGAGGACTTGGGGAGGAAATGTATTTTGGAGGACATACTCACCTTGCACCATGCATCATTTACTTTCTCCATACATTTGAGGAGAGTAGGATAGCAAGCAAGTGGTTGAGAGGCCACACTTTTTGTCATACTCTTTTGCAGTTGAGGGTCAAACTGCATTGGTTACAATTGAGGGACCATTGTCCTTCTCCCTTGCCACACATGACAGCAAGAATGGTTCTCATTATGGTTCATTATGTGTTTGTTGTCTTTGTATTTGTTGAGAGCATGATGGGGGGAATGGCACATTGGTTGGATGTGTCCCTTGGGGGAGAGATCTCCCACATTATTTGCGTTACATGTTCTAATGGGAGCATGAGAGGACATGTGGCCACTACAACAAAACACTTGTTTCCACTTGAGGTGAGCCATATGATTGATTGGATGCCATATGATGGTGACTTCCAACTCATCACATATGAGATGATTTGGGACAACATGTTTCATAACGCTGGACAAGAGATCCTTGGAGGTCTAGTCTTCATTTTTCCACTTGAGGGCAACATTGTTGTAGCCCAGTATCAACATATACTCAGAACTTATCCTAAGTGGAGAGGAGGACAGCATGGGGTAGGCTATTTTGTCTATGAAGATTAGATTTTCAGCCCACCTATATTGTAGGAGCCAAAGGTGGAAGATGGTTGTCAGGAGTTACCATGTTGGGAGGTAACTCATTTTGTATGGATGATTGCTTGGGGGATGGAGGATCCACATGGGGAAGATGTTCCTCAACATATTTCAGACTCCATGCCTTGGGTGGAGGTTCTTCAGTTCTATCCTTGCAGTTGCTTGAGGACAAGCAACATTTGGGAGGGGAGGACTGTAATATTCCCATTTTAGCACATAGCTAAATGGAATATTAAAATTTTTCTTTTATCACCTAGCGGCTAAACAAATGGGTAAGGAGGCCCATGTTTATTGAAAACATGAATAAAATCCCTCACATGTTGAAAGGGATAGACATAATAACTTGATTTTACACACTCAAGTGTGAAAAGGGGAAAATGCATGAATACAAGGTCAGGTCTGACCAAGTCAAATAGTGCTGCCATAGGAGGAGTGGCTCACTTTGGAAGACATCGCAGTGTTAATGAGGAAGAGGATATTTGGTGGAGGAAACCCTAATGGATGGGGCCCATGGAGAGAGAGCTTTCAATTGTTTGAAAGGAGGGCAAGGCAACCATTGTTTCTCATGCTTGTATTATTCATCTCATTGTCTATTCAGACGATCGTGCATTCTCTCTTGTTTAGCAAGAATTGCTCGAGGAATTTATGTTTAGGATTCCTTCTCCTTCTTGAGAGGCCTCTTGAAGGATTGTTCTTCATTCTCCATATCTCTTGGCTCAAGGCAAAAGTTTCTCCTTTCAGTTACTGTGTTATTTCTGCTCAAGTATAACGTAGTGTTGTTGGGGTGTTGTAGTGGAGGACACCATACACCATTTCCTTAGCTCATCTGTTAGATGAAGGGATATTATATTCCTCTGGGAGGTAAGTGAGGGAGATACAGGAGCATATTTCAGGTCATTGACACCAGTCCAATCATTTCTCTTCAGCAACAGCGCAGTCCCTTCTCTAGACTACATTATTTCTGAGTGTATTTGCAGTGGGGACTTGCTCCACATGTTTGGAGGGTGAGATCTTAGGTGAGAGGATCAACCTTTCACTCTAGAGATCCTTTGGATGAAACTCAACCATCTATTGCAGCATCATCAACTATCTAAATCCATTTCTAGTTTTCAGTTGCAGCTGCTGCCTAGCAACTCCGACATTTCTGCAGATTTTCCATTTTTTACTTATTTCAGCCAATCCTCTCAAGGATTGTGTAATGTATGTTCCCAGGGGTTGAGAAATTTCTCCCCCTTCTTTATTTGAGCCACAGATTGTTGTATCCATGTATTGAAATTATTTGCATCATTTTTGCCTCATGGATTGCACATTCATAGCTAGGGCCTCTCTTATATAGCAGTATTTCTCCATATTTCATGTACATGTTTCATTGAGGCTGTATTGCCTAGCTTGAGAGATCATTTCCTCAAGATCTTGTATACATTTTTTGCTGCTATAATCTAATGTAATGGTTATGTGGATCTTCCAGCATTTTGGTTTTAATGCATTCACTGCTATTTCCAGCTCATGTTTATGGATTGATGATCTCTACATTGGTAATATCTTGAGTTATTCCCAATAGTGTAGCTGTTCCTAATTTGGAACATTACAAAGTGTGACTTTGCAGTGTCAGCCTTTCTGGGAATCCTTTCTAGGTTATTCTGTGTTTTTGGAGTAGAGCTTGGTGTCCAAATCCCGGAATTTTTTGAGCACTAGGTCATCCTCATCTACGCAGCCCTGTTCAACCATCAGTAACATTTCCAACGGGGTAGTGTAGAGGAAGGATCCATTAGAGTAGCACTAGAGTAGTGTTTTGGGTGGCAGAATCTAAGGGTCATTCCAGTGAGCTTACCTGGCTAGAGTGTTATATTTTGAGCACTGTTGTACTTATTTTTCATCTACAGTTTTTTAATAAACTTGGCTCAGCAGTTTTGGATCTTTTCATTTTGTTTTTAATGTGTTTCTCCATACTGCTATAGATTTAATCTTTGTATGATTTGTATTGATGTCATTTTCCTATTTGGAATATTACATTATTAGATTGATCAAATTATGACAACACTCCACATTGTGCCTATAGGTGGACATAAAATTTATACCTTGTGTTGGGTGATTTAATGGTTTTTTAAATCCTTGTCATTTAATTGTCAATCTAGTGTTTCGTAAATTGATTAGGTATACCTATACTATATGTACAAGTTGATTATTTATCATATTAGATTAATCTAAATGCAATTAAATCTAATTGCAAAACAAATTAAATCAATATAATTCGAACTAAATCAAATCAAACATAAAGATATTGAAATCACACTTACATGAAATTGAAATAACACTTGCAGAATTGCAATCACACCACACTTGCATAATTGAAATCAAACCATGCTTGCATAAATGAAATGCTGAATTGAAATCATATTCACACATGATGAAAAGTAAATCATACTTTTCTTAAAGGAAAAATACACTTGCATAAAATTGAAACACACTTTCTGAAAAGAAATGAAATAACATAACTATACTATGTTACCAATATGTACAAAGGTATGTGTCTGCTCAACTTAGTTTTCCTAAATTGATGTCATAAATTGTCAACCAGGGCTAGTAAACTATTGAAGTGAAGTGCACTATATGTGCCTAGGTATCTGTTTCTCACTACGTTGTGTTTAGTGTTTTTCCAATGTTTTTGGTTTTGTTTTTTTATTCTAAGAGGAAAAGAACTAAGTGTTGATAAAGAGAAGTTGTTGGTCACACTAAAACAGAGCAAAACCTACTCTAAACTATGTATGGCACTTGAGAACAGAAAATGAAATTATTTAACAAGAAAAATAACTCATAGCATGAACTCAATAACTCATAACATGAACTCAATAACTCATAACATGAACTCAGTCCAATTCATTCATTATAAATATGTTGGAATAACTTGAGAAAAGGATAATTTTAATGCAATGAGGTTCTTCTAAGTAAACAACAATCTAGAATGTCACAGAGGAAATCTCATCCATGGCTAGAAATTTGTTGGAACACATTTGGAAAAAGATAGTCTGCAACCTAGTGAAGAATTCTACTCTAAATTAACCTATGACACCGAAATTAATCCATTCTACAACTCAAAATATCACTATTAAACCTCATTCAAGAATTAGAAATCTTTTGGAATAGCTTTGGAAAAGAGGCAGTTTGTGAAATTATGAGAAGTTGCAGAACAGTCAAGACTTCAAAATGACATTACCAATTCTTGTTCCTATGATGATGATGTATTAGTAGAAATTAAGAATAGGAGTGGTTTGTAAATAATGAAGGCCATTAAGTTTAACTTAACAACTAGAATACAACTGACTAATAAAACTAAAAATACAATGGATAGAACTGAACTAGAATGCAATCATTCAAACTTGGAATACAGTGAACAAAATTGAACTAGAGTGCCATTAACCTCCAGAGTTTTACAACTAAACTAAAATGCAACTAGTCACTGAAATACTAGACTAACATATTCAATTTCCCTTTATGATCTTCGAGATCACATAAGGCACAAGAAGAGAGCATACTAAAAAAGATTGAAGCTCTTTATTCAATTGGAATGTGAAATTTAAAAGGAAAAACACATGGATTTCATCTCTAAATTTAGATTGTGGCTCTCAAATTCTCTCTATTCTCCTCTTCTTTCAAATTTCTCTTTTCTTTCTTCAACATCCTGTAAATTATTAGTGCCCTGGGTGGCTCTTACTGCACCACCAATAAAATTGCAATTTCAATTAAAATTAAAACATCAAAAACTTTAATTTTATTCATTACCTACTCTGCTTTACTGGAAATAGAAGAATTGATCAAGTGTATGCATATTTCCAGTGTAACTATGTGTGTAACAGGATTAAAATGATATTCACGCTAAGGTTAGAAAATTATGCATTAAAAATCATCAAAGCATGAAAAATTAATTGTGTAGATAATATAATTAAAAATTAAAGAAGGAAGAACATTCTTCAACCTCTTAATTACCTGTAAATTACTCCAACTAGTTGATTTTTCCTGTTTCACACACAGATTAATACATTTTTTTTTCTTTTTAAATTTAATATGAAAAACGATTTTAATATGATTTTAAATATGCATCTAAAAATTAATGCAACTGTAATGAATTTTATAAATTTCAAAATAAACACCTATCTATACCTCCCTAGCAATGACGCCAAAATGTTGGGTGATTTAATGGTTTGTTAAATCCCTGACTTTTAATTTTCAACCTAGGGTTTCGTAAAGTGACGAGGACCAAGGTATACCTGTACTTTATGTACTAGGTGATTATTTAACAGATTATATTAATCTAAGTGTAATTAAAACTAATTACAAAACAAATTAAATCAATCTAATTCGAACTAAATCAAATCAAACATAAAGAAATTGAAATCACACTTGCATAAAGGAAATCACACTTTGCTGAAAGTGATGCAGGAGAATCCAAGTTGAATTTTCATTATTTAGTTATGTAATAAGGGGGGTGAGATATTTTAATTATTTTATTAATTAAATTTCTTATTTTTAATAAATTAGGAGAAAATTGTAAATGTGAGGATTTTTGTAAATATTCTTTAATAATTAAAGGATATGCATGGAATGGAATTAGGTAGATAATCTAGGGAGTAGGAATTCCATATACGGGACTTTGTTGAGTCCAAAACTAGAATAAATCCAAATTAGATTTGTAGTTGAGATTTATGTGGAGGAATTTATGGAGTGAAATAAATTCATTATTTATGTATAAATAGGAATGTTTTTGTGAGGATGAGAGATGGCTGAGATTAGTAAGGAGTACAGTGAGAGTTAGAGATGGTTTGAAGGGCCGAGAGCCAAGAGGCCACCCAATGTAATATTTGGCCAGAGAGTTTTTATGTTTTTATATCAGTATTTCATTTGAATGGTTCTCCTTCCTTCATATATATTTTTAGCTGAATATTTTTATGGTTTTAATGACAAATTATTGAGAATTTTCATGATGAGTGAAGGAGTGTGTTTTTATATGTTAGGATCTGTTTTATAGTAGAATCCCTACATCATTTGGTATCAATTCAGGAAACGATTTCTTGCGAGAGCTTGGGAGAGAGTTGATCGATATATTATATTTTTCATTTAAGTCTAAAATTTATATGGATATTAATGCATGTGTTGTGAGTTAAATAAGCTTGAACGTAGGTAGTTAATGGGCAAACTATGGTAGCGCATCCCCGTAGCTGGACAACACATGCAATAGTGTAGCAAACTACTAGCTTGCAGGAAAATTTGTAGTATGAAGCAATCGAATGTGAATTGGAATCAGTCCATGGAGCTGTGCACAAATATCAAAGAGGAGAAAGAAACTCAAACACTATGGCCGGGTATTGGAATCGAAGGAGATTACAACTGTGGGAAAAACACTGTGAAGAAGAGGAATAGTAAATGTTGCAAGGGTGTCGACGCATTTGAGAACAGTCGAGGGAATTTTTAGTGGATTGAAGGTATATTACAGTGAGATTGAAGCTTAAGTGACAACCACGTGACGTTGGGTGAATGTGCACAACGTTGAAGCACGGTGCATTGATCGTAATGTATCATACCAGCACCCAAAGCCATAACGCAGAAGTTGTTATGATTGCTTTGCCATGAGTATTGAATGGTAACATAATCAATTAAATGGATTAATAGTTGGTTTGAGTGGTATGACATGAAACTTCAGATTTAAAAAATGAGTATGTGGTTTAAATGTGATTCTAATTGTGTTACATAATAATAATGGTCCTTGCAGACTCGATGAACATAGTAGTGGATCCAACAAACAGAGCTAGACTCTGCCTCCTGAGCACTGCATTTCATCCAGTGTTGAAGAGAATGGTGGCACTCTTAATTATCAGTCAAGGACAAATGTATGACTTAGCATGCTATGTGTTGACATTTTGGGGTTTCCTTAATTGAACTTATAAATAAGTATTTTGCGGAGATGATTTATGTCAACATGCTGCAAATGCGGAGGTATAAGGTTTTATCACCACAGTAGTTTACATAAATTTAAGTTTCGCGTAAATGAATGGAAAGGGAGAATGCGCAAATCCTGGGTGATATGAAGGAAAACATGCATGTTTATATAAGGAGGTTTATTATGCATAGTGTGATGATTAATTATGCATAATGTGTATTCTTCACAGTTTTTGTTAAGTCATTTTGGACCAAAGCCTGTAGTTGGGAAAAGAAGAATTATTTTGATTGGTGATTGGAAATATAATTTCTTGATGTTGTAAACCTTTGTTTTTACCATCATGTGACGGCATTTAAGTAGGTGATATTCAGGATGAACACAATGTACAAGTTGTACATCATTCATCGAAGAAGTTGGTTGTTCTCTGTACAAAGTTGAAGAGATGTGAATTGATGTTGCATGGTGTATATAAGTGCATGGAAATGTTTGCATTAAGATGACAAGCTTATGGGCATGCAAGTGTTTACAGTGACAAAGATAGCACAGAAGAGTGGAAAACAGAGAATTGAGATTGCAAAGAGAAAGGTGTATAATAACCTTAGTAGGACATAAGGTATGATAATCAAGAAGGTATTTTTGAACATTTAAGATTGAATGGTTTACTTATTTTCACCTTAAAATAAATATTGAAAAACCTGAATTGCATTTCGACTAAAGACTTCAGTATCATGTGAAATGATACGGGAAAACTGATGATTTTTCATAAGAATGAAGTATGAAAGAAAGTGAAGATTTTACATCCTAAAATGTATTAGGGGTGTATGTTTATTGAAGAATGTTATAACTTCAATTAAGTCAAAATATCCACTATTATTGTTATTGGGACAAAGATTGAAGTGAAAATAGATGTTAGAGTCAAATGAAAGTTTGGATAGTTTGAGTTGAGATTGAGTATTTTCATCCAAGATGACAAATTGGTGTAAGTCTGAAGTTGAAGAGTCGTAAACTAAGTCAAGAGTTTGAATGTAATTTGGTGCATGATCGGCAGAGCCCGACACCCAAATAATTGGTCATTGTAACACATGTGTTACTAAAGTGTTGTTGGCAGCAAAGTGAAGCAAGAGGGTTGCCAGAGATTGGTTCCAAGATAGAGAACCAAGAGAAGCCAAGTGCAAGAGGAGAACTTGCATTTTTTATGAATGGAAAGTGTGAAGGATTGTTGATAAAAGGATGGAATGAAGTCCACACGTGAACCGATGACGTTCACAAAGGAGGGGAAGATGACTGTTGATAGTCATTTCCAAAGATCTGATGAAGACCACATCAGAAGGAAGAATAAGGAAAATGCCAAGGTAAGTGGCATATGTGAGCAATTGGCAGATAAAGAGTACGAGCGGGAGAATGCTGAGATAACAATTCACCTTGAATTGTTAATGGAGTTATTGCAGAGAAATGTGGAAGACCAGAAACATGGTTGGACCATGAGAAAGAAGGTAAAGTGGCAGAGGATAGACACAAAGAGGGAAAATTAGGTAAACATAGAGTTGGCAGAAGAGATGAGGAAGCTTGAGTAGATGATGAGGTGTGAAGAACTTAGAGAATTTGAGTTAAAAATGGATGTTTCAATTTGTGGCCCAGAACAGGGTGAAATTATGGGTGAGGATATCAATGAGGAAAATCTCGTGAACTATTGGGATAGTTCAGAAGCATCTGAAGATGTGTTGGCGAGAGAAGTAGATGAGGCTATGAAGCCTTGCATTATTAAATCTCACATTTTATGTATGTTTGTAGGATATGCAAGAGATGGTGAGAAGTATGATGGAACTGTCATAGAGATGAAGGAAAATTTTGAGGTAAAGTCTGGTGGAGAATGCCTTTCAGAGGGGGAAGGTATTGATTTGTTACAACAGGAAGAAATCATAAATGAATTCGTGTTTGGGGTAAGACAGCAAGTCGAAGCTGTTATGGAGAAAAAGCAAAATGAAAATGCCGAAGAGATATTCCAAGGAGGTAAACAAATGTATTTTTTTAGTGAATTTGCTGACAAAAGTTTAAAATGTAATGAAACGGAAAACAGGATAACTCAGGAGGACTGCCAGAGAAAGGATGAAATTGTATTGAGCAAGGCTGAAAGTTTCCAAGAAAAATATGATGATGACTATCTTTCAGGTGGAGATCAAATTAAATTGTTGCAACAAAAGGAGTTCATAAATTCCTTGTTTTATGAAAGAAATTTTTTTAGTGGAGGTGAGACAGTTATTTCTTATGATGAAGAATTTATTATTGATAATGACAGTGAGAAATTTATTTCTTTAAAAGGCCAAAGGGAGAATGATGGACAAAGAACTAAAAATATTGCAGAGATAGAAGATCAAAATTCTATTCTGATGAAGAATGAAGAGATAGTATCAACAAGAAACTTGACTCGTGACAAAGAAGGAGATAGTGAAGAATGTACAAAGATTTTTTCAAATGAAATGACAGATTTGTGGCAGGAATTGAATATTTTGGAGAAAAGGATAGAAAAACAGAGGATAAGTGTTAAAGTCGCAAAGTCAGAGTTGAATGAGAATGAAAAATTTCATTATTATGAACTAGAGCAAAGAGACATCCTTGAAACAGATGATGTGGAGGAAAGACTAACTGATAGTCTTGAGAATTCTTTGAAGAAGTTGAATAAACATACTAATGTGTTGATAAAGGAGAAAATGTCAGAGCCTTAAATTAAAATGTTTCCAGAAGAAGGAGAGACCGAAAGGTCTTATCTTTTTAAAACTAACAGTTTGCTAGTGAATGCAGGTACAACACCAAACAAGGAAATTATTGCTATAAAATAAATCAATGACTATATTTATGATCAAGAAGAAATTCTTGATTTTTTTCCATTGCAGAAAGTTGAGAGTTTAGCTCAGTTGGAAGTGAAATAATTTGACAAAGAGGAATTACTCCGATGAATTGGCGAAAGAAAGTGTTGGAGAAGCCATTGGAATTTGATCGACAGAGTGGATGATGAGTTATCAAATCGAGTTGATACTCCAAAGAACAAGCGACAGGATAGAGTATGGAATCCTGGAGGGAACAAGTCATTAGGACTTGTGGCTATCGCAGTATTACAGAAAAGCAACGGACCTCATAGACAAGAGTCTATGGAAACTTCTCTACATGGGGAGTCTAATGCAAGAGTATCCAATCCGAATTTTTAATTATTTAATTATGTAATAAGGGGAGTGAGATATTTTAATTATTTTATTAATTAAATTTCTTATTTTTAATAAATTAGGAGAAAATTATAAATGTGAGGATTTTTGTAAATGTTCTTTAATAATTAAAGGATATGAGTGGAATGGAATTAGTTAGATAATCTAGGGAGTAGTAATTCCATATATGGGACTTTTTTGAGTCAAAAACTAGAATAAATCCAAATTAGATTTGTAGTTGAGATTTATGTGGAGGAATTTATGGAGTGAAATAAATTCATTATTTATGTATAAATAGGAGTTTTTTTGTGAGGATGAGAGACAGCTAAGAGTAGTAAGGAGTACAGTGAGAGTGAGATATGGTTTCAAGGGCCGAGAGCCAAGAGGCTGCCCAATGTAATATTTTTCCAAAGAGTTTTTATGTTTTTATATCAGTATTTCATTTGAATGGCTCTCCTTCCTTCATATATATTTTTAGCTGAATATTTTTATGGTTTTGATGACAAATTATTGAGATTTTTCATGTTGAGTGAAGGAGTGTGTTTTATATGCTAGGATATGTTTTATAGTAGAATCCCTACATCAAAAGGAAAAATACACTTTTATAAAATGGAAACACACTTGCTGAAAAGAAATGAAATACCATAACTATACTATGTTACCAATATGTACAAAGGTATGCAGATTGGGGTTGATGGGGGCCATCCATTCCTCAACAAGCACACCGAAGAACTATAACATCTTGGAGATTGAAGTGGAAGTATTCATTTCATAAAATGATTTCAAGATATTACAAGAATTCTCTCTCCACAATTTACAAATCACATCTTGAATGGAACTTGGAACCTCCAACTATCAACTAGCCACTAACTACCTCTAATCTCTAACAACTAACAATTTACAACCAACCATTTTCTCTACAATTTACAACACTTTGTGTGAAGGGTGCACTCCTATTTATACAAAAATTGAAGATAAGTATAGATCCTAAAATCTCTCCTAAATCCACATTTATCTCATGTGGTTACAACCAATCTCCTAAAAATATAAGATAAAAATCCTCTCCAAATTGTCTCATAGTTTTGATAAGGACACATATCAAAACATCCATGATTCTTCTCCTTTGAATGTTCTTATCTTAATGATCCACATCTTCTTCAAATATTCTACAAATCCTCATGAGTTGGAATTTGAAATTCGAATTTGTAGTTAGGAAGCCAATTAGTACCCTTCTAGATTCTCCAAGTGGGCTTACAATATAACAAAACTTATACCACTTTCATTTATATATGAAAACATGTTAAGTTTGTAGTATTTAATCACAAATTCACTTAAAATACTTAAAATAAATTACTTTGGAAAATATAATGCTAAACCCATATGTTCATGAAAATGGTTACTTAGTGTACGGTTATGTAGCTACGAAATTATAGAATGAGGGTGAAATTGGATGAAATTTTGGAGACTCAACACCCTCTTTGGAAATTAATCTGATTTTTCTATTGAGCATTGGAATTATTGACTCAGGACATGTTTATATATTTTTACATATATTTGTTGATTTAAGGTCTCCCTCAATTTTGAAGCTTTGAAACACTCTCTCTTTAGTTACAGTTTGTAAAGTATTTCAACCATCGTCTTCTTCTCTGACCTCACACTTTAGGGTGCATCTGTTATACAAGAAATGACCTCCTAATTAGCTCAAAGGAGAAGAAAAACTTGGATTGGAAGAAAACCTAAGTCATAGGCCTATTTTCCAATGTAACACACCTTAGAAATATTCATAGAGCATGCTAACGCAGTCTATGACCTAGTAGACCATGTCAAGGCATGAACACTTTATTTTTCCTAAAAGGTCGCGTTACTAGGATTTAATGAGGTTTCAAAGGCTAAAACACAAGTTAACTCACTGATACTCCATCCTTCACTCATTTTTTACTCTAAAAATCCAGCAAGATTCACATCAGAATTTCCTTTGGAAATTTTCTATCATAATAGAAGAAAATAAATAAGGAAGGAACAATTAATCATAGACAACATCTATCTTTTTCCAAAAAGGAACTTGTGGATAAACTGACAAAATATGAGCCTCCCATCTCCTATATATTCGAGACGCTATTGAGAGAGTGAGAGAGGAGCTAGGAGCTAAGGGAAGACATGTTATGACAATCATGGTTGTAATTACTCTTATTATAATTGATAATATGGATCTAGTCATGTTTTTTCTATGTCATGATATCGATACTTTATTTATGTATATGTTGATCCAATGGCGAGACAAATTATTTATCACTTACAAATGCTATCTTTATATGTTTTATATGTTGATGTATTGAATTTTTGAAGTTGCATATGTTGTGAAGATCACGTGGTGTCCTTCTTATATGTAGGTCCTAAACTGAGAGTTGGATGAGGATCCTTTCTCCATCACACTAAAAACTCCAACAAATTGGTGCTAAGGACAAACAATTTCTATGTTTGCATGTACCTTGCTCGAATAGTTGCAAGTCCCTTGATTCCATTTGCCTTAGGTTTCAGGAAAACTAAGAGGGTTCTATATCCACCATCCGTGCATTAATCCCTACAGTAAACCCTTTGATTATCAGTTTCCCACTTCTATGATTTGTTTTACATCTCTAAAGTTGATGATTTTTTGACGAAAAATATGATCCTTCAACTGGGAAGCTATAAACAAACTATGATGCACACATCTCTTTAGGATTATCATTATTTCTCTCTGTCTCATTTATTAATAGTATTTTCTTGCCTATCTATATGAGTAGAGTAAGATAAGGGGAAAAAAAATCGTGATTAAAGCATCAATGGTATTAAATATGTCTTCCAAGGAGAAACCTCTTCTAGTCTCAATAAGTCGGGATCCCTCTTCCACCCATTGAAAATAATAAGTTCCTAAGAAAAATTATATGAAAATAAAGATATAATAGAGGTTGAAATAAGAGAAGTGCCTCCTCTATAGGAAGGTGAAGCAAGAAACTTCGATGGGGTACTACCCAGGCATACTGCCGACAAAGTAACACTTGTGTTTCTGAAATGACTTCACCAGGGTACTGTCTAGACCTGCTAGTAGTGGAGCAACACATGAGATGTAAAAATCATAGTTTGATTGTTTTTAGCTCACCATTCTATATTACCATTACTTTCGTTAAAAGGAATATGATACGCCTTTCTTTATGTTGTGTTATGTTGAGTAATGAAACAAGGAATACTACATCTTTAAATGGGTGGGATGGGGAGATGTGGTAACTCAATGATTGAATCAATAATTCTTGAAAATTGAGACTTCATGCATGAATGAAACCATATCAAAGAATTTGGGGTTATCCTAGTATGTCACCAAGTGTTTTCATTGCGACAACGACCTTCCAAAATTTTTAGTTAAGTATATTTTGAAGCCTACATGAATCATCATTTCAAGCCCCTTTGTTTTGTTGCGTTGTTTGATTTTCTATTTATATGTTTACTCTAAGTGTCGCATCCTCCTAAGTCAATGTTTCCTAAGTGTCATCACCTAACCTATGGAAGAACTTGTGTTATCTTTCCATGGTTAGGTGAAATCATAACTCTTCTTGAGTTAGTAAATAGTATTTTTTTCCATTCACACACACAAAAATCTCATAAAAGAAAACAAATCAACAAAAGGAACCCTTTAAGGAAAAATTATTCTTGTAGTTGAAGAAGACTTTCTCTTCTATTGAGTGCACTCCTTCGGGCTGAAGAAGTGCACTATCCTTCAGCGCAGTCCTTCACGCTCAACAAGAGTTCCCTCCTTGAGCGCATTCCTTCAGCACAAAGACATGCACCCTTATAGAATGCATGCATGAGCTTCCTTACTTCATGTGGTTGCATTCCTAGAAAATAAGATCTTACTTATATTACTTTAACTAACTCAGTAACTTACCGATCATGCATGAGACTGATTTTCATGTAATCTCTTTTAAAATAATATAGCTAATCATTAATTCGCATAACCATTCTTGGGCATGTTATCACTTCACCGGATCTCTGAGGCTAAGAAGAGACCAGCAAAGGTAACCACAGACCAATATTTTTCCAAGTAGCTAGCCATACTAGGTAGGAGAGGGCTCTCTCCACATAATCAAAGTCAAAATGACTAGATAAAAAGGATTTTAGGCTAGGTATAGTAGCACTAGGGTTTTGATTGATTCTAAGGTTCTGGGTGGTGAATAGGTCACATAAGGACTAGGTTAGGGCAGATAAGGATCAAAATTGTAGGGATCAGGTGGGGCAAGGTAGGTAAGTAGCTTAACATGTTAAGGAATCTTGATGTAGTGTATTAGAGTACTAGGGTTTTAGAAAATATCATTGGAAACATGAATTATTTTCAATTAGAATAAGATGAAAAAAAACTGTAACTATTCCTCCAAAACAAAGCATAAGCTAATGAATTATGTCTTTCTGACTTAGGAATGAATTACATATAGATATGGCATGAATATGAATATCGCAATACATTCAAACATTTTCAAACATAAGAAGAAACAATGTCAAATTAATAGTGGAATCCCATCAAAATAGTTGCAACTCAGTTTGTTATTTCGTGCCAAAAGTCTGATTACAATAATGTTGAATGATCAAATTCTACAACATCCAACCCTTACAATGAGAAAGGAAATGAAATATATATACCGTAAACTACTTCTCCCAATTTCAGGGGTCGAATCCCTGAATTGTGGAGTTGATCCACTAATTTCTCAATTGGAATCCTAGTGATTAGGGAGGTTAACCAACTCATCCCTTTCATTCATGAAACTAATTCACTTTGACCAAAATTACATATTTAAATGATGTATTTACCCCTAATAATTTTTTATGACATAATTAAATTTTCATTTCATCATTACATCAATAAAATTTCATTTAATTCATCCATCAAGTGAGAAATTTTGAAAATTCTGGAGAAAACAAAAAACTGCAAAAAGTGCACTGTTCGTGGGAAAAACTGTAGTGTGGGCCTTAAAACCGATTTTGACTGCATTCTCGAAGTCAAAATTGGGCTCAATATGGCTCATTGGAAACATATTCCAGTATACTTGCCAAAAATGTGCTCAAGATCCCAAAATGGCTGAGTGAAACTCCTAAAAAATGAAATCTCCCAAGACTACTCCAAAAGCGCAGCGAAAGTAAAAAAAAAAGGCAGAAAGGTGTTTTTTGAGTGGTTTTTGGACATTTCCACTTATCAAATGTTTTGTTTCTTGAGTGCCAGTAGTCAAAACATGATGCATACATCACTATTAATCCAAACATTCAAACCAATTCTCATTTGGAGGCCTCCACAAAAAGCACAATGTGGCCCACATTGCGCTTTTTTATAGGCTGACTTTTCAAAAAGTCTGTCAAAATTTGCAGAAATGCCCAAAAACTTGAAAAATTTCCCAAAAATCTTCACAATTAGTAGATGAAGTGTTGATGAGGTGTCTCAAGGAATCAAGGATGCATCAACAATAATCTCAATTTGTTCCTCCTCCTTATGCTTGATTAGGGTTTGCTTTTGTTTCTCCTTTAACTGCTTGATCGTGATGCTGCAAATCTTGTTTCTAGTGATGTATCTATTTTCCATGTGTCTGAGCATCTCATTTTCCTTGTTGGCCTTATGGAAGAGCTTCTCCAGGTGTATGTTAACTCTGTCAATCCACACCTCTTTGTGATCATTCATTTCCTTTGCAATTCTTTCCTCAATACTAAGTTGCTCTGCCTTATGTTTCTGCTGCTCTAAATGTCTATTAAGACCTCTTGTTTTTGGTCTTGTCTTGGTGGTTTGTGTCTCATCATGTCAGACTCATTAGGTTCCATAACTTATTTACCTTTGGTTTCTTGTCTTTTTTCCTTTAACAACTCTAACTCCATGAGTACTTGTTTGTCTTTCAGCTTCTTGTTTTCTTGTTCAAGGAAGAATATGACATGTTGTGCTCTTGCCATATTGTCCTACAAATATTTTATTGTGGCATATTTCTCTTTGATGATTATATTTTATGCTTCATGATCATCTTGGACATCCAATTCCACCAATTCAAACTCTCTTTCTTCCTCATGAGGGTCTTCCTCCTCTTGAACAACTGCCTCTTTCTGCTTTTGATTTACCTGCTTTGTTTATGAAGAAGGCAAGACCCCTTCCAAAATCTATGGATAAAACACTTGCTTAGGTCCCCTCTATTAAGTTTTGACCTATTTGGCCTCTTTTGCCTCTTTTAATTTTTTGGTTTATTTCATTGTAGCCTTGCTAGATTGCCTAGTCTTCCTGTGAAGAACTGATGTTTTTGGTTGAATAGGTCTAGCAGGTTGTCTTGGTACTGTAGTGAAGACATATGTGTTTATGAAATCATCGCATGTTATTTTAAACTGAGTAGGGTGGTAAAGGGAAATTATTTTAATTAGATTCATGGAAGAGGTTGTTCATCTGAAGCTCATTTTTTTATTTTTTTCACTATGTAGGCCATTTTATCAATGCTTCTATACAAGTAATAGGGGAGGTTGAGAAATTTGACCCTAGTGAAATGCATAATCAAACTGATGTCATAGTTGTATAATCTAGAGAATCTACCCTCACAAGTGAAGTATTTCATGATGATTTTCATCATGGGAGAAAATCTGTCCAACAACTGACCAAAAGAAAATAACTTTTTGATGTTACATTTGTAAGGTGCCTTGAGGTAAGGCTTATACATCTAGGCATCCAAATCCTTAGTATTTAACCACTTTTCACCCAAATTAGGTATCCTTGTTGCTGCTGCAATGATGTCAGTGGAAATGGTGAAAGTCATCCCTGCTATAGTCACTTGGTTGTTTTGGAGGTTGTTGATGAAAACCCTAGTCAAAGTAGGATGACTTTGGACTCTTTGTACCATCTCACAAAATTCAAAACAACCTACATCCTAGAAACATCTAACAGCTAAGGGTGATGCCATTAATTGTCTAGTGTCTTTTGGCTCTAATCTCATAATCCTCCCTCCTTTGTTATATTTTTTCTTATCTTGTTCTGTGGCATTTATTTCCTCCTCCATTATGTTTAGTTTTTCTTTGAAAACCCTAGGGAAGAAGGGGAATAGAAAGGGAGTAAAATAGTTGGGTTAGGGGATTGTGATGGGTGAGGGAAAATTTGGAGGAATGTATAAAGGGATTAGGAGCTTAGGGAAGTAATGGGAGGGTGAACTATTTAGGGAAATAGGGTAGGAAATTTGTATTACAGGGAGGTATCTAGCTGCCTAGGAAATCACAACTAGGGTGGTAGGGTTTAGGGAATAGGGATTGGGAATGAGAAATGAGTGAATTTAAGGGTAGTGGGGAGTAAGTTAGGGTATAAGGAAGGTAAATGGATCCAGGAAAAATTAATTAAGTTTGTAAATTATGAAATAGGGTTTCAATTTCTTAAAACATGGCATAAAATGTAAGGGAGGGTTTGCACCAAAAAATTGACACCACAAGCTAAAATGAGGGCCTATGGAGGTGCCACTTACTTTAAAATAGCTATAGAAACCTTGAACTGGTGATGAAAACCTCTATAATGAATATTAGGGACTATGGCTCTCTACTACAAAAAGCATAGTGTATAGAAAAAAGTTGCAGTGAGCAACTATGAAAAGAACTTCGCCTTTGGAAAAAGCGCAATGTGGTTTCCTGCAAAAGAACATTGCCTATGGAAAAAGCACAATGAATTACCCATAATTCAATTTTATGAAGGAAAAATCAATTGTTTTCTTGGGAGGCCAAGAGCTCGATACTTTGAAGATTCAAATGAATGTCTTCTTTGTCTTTGGGAGCCTTTATACTTGGAGAAATGTCATTAAACAAACTTGGGACCCAATTTTCCTTTCCTGAAATTGACTTTACATTGCTCTTTATCTTTAATTTCTAAATTAGATCATTTAGCTTCATCTTTTGATGGATTATGAGCACTGATTGAATTTTTGGAGCTTTGGCTTATTTGAGGATGGAAATTTTAGTGTGTAGCTACTTGGAACTCTGAGAAGTTATTACAAATTAGGAAAATACAATTACATTTTGCTCTGAAATAAAATTTACAAATCAAACTTACTGATGAAATCTCTTTATTGGCACTCCATATTTTGATGGGATTTTATGCAATGAAATGGGGATTTTATGACCTTGGAAACCCTACGACCTAATGGAGACTCTGACTAAATGAAATCATGATGAAAATTACTGAAATGATGATGACAACTCATGACTGATGGTACACTCAGCAAAGTGTTGAAATGGGCTAGCAAGTTACAAAATTTTGAAAGGAGTGAGATCAGAACAAAATCTGCAACAATTGACCAAATTTTTGCATGACCTCCTAATGGAATGAAAAAAATTTCAAAATGGGACACTTAACATGACATGAAAGAGTTTATTTGATCACTAGTGGAAGGATGCAAAAACTAACACTAACATTGGCTCTAGTTGGGGGATGACATCTCGTTGGAGGTGTCAAGAACACCGTAGACAAAGTTCCTAGCCATTGGGCATGGGGTCAAAAGATGAAAACAAAATAAATATTGAAAACTTATCATAATAAACGAACTCAAGACTGGCTCAAAACTGACTCAAAATTGATTGACTTGATTTTGACTTAAATTTTGAAAAACAACATAAAACCAATGAAACTTTATGGCCTTCACCTTGGGCTCCAAGCTTCTGTGATTCTCCGCTTCACACTTTGCAGAAATTTAAACTGAATTTACAATGGAATTGAGAAATATGAAATATACATCAGAAAATATAATGCTTAAGGAGCCTACCATTGACCGGTCCTCCTAAGCATTTTTCTCCATTCATCTACTTAAATGTGAAAGCATGTTTTCCACGAAAAGCTGAGATATTGTATGGCCCTTTCCACAGGTTTTCAAACTTCTCGTGCTTCTATTTTTCATCATTCCTTACATCCCACCAGAGGACTACATATTCAAGCTTAAAATCATCTTCCTTGGTCTTGCGGTCATACACCTTATTTATCTTCTCATGAAGCTTTGAGGTGTTCTGAAATACGTCATCTCTTGTCTGTTGAAGGTGGATCATCTGATTTATTCGGCGTTGTACATCATTCTCCTCACTTCCTGATTCTTGCAAAAATTTCGTGACCGGGTCTGCAAGTGATGTTGGAAAAATAGTTTCTACACCATAAAACAACTGAAATGGGGACATTCCTATAGATTTCTTACTACTCACTCTATCCACCCACAAAGCATTAACCAAATTTTTGTGCCAATTCTTCTTATTTTCCTCAAGAATTTTATTTATGATATTAATTAAAGAATTATTTGAAGATTCTACTTAACCATTACCTTGCGGATAATAGGTGGTTGAGTGCCCCAATTTGATGTTGTCCTTGTCACAAATCTCAACCATTCTCTTCGACTTGAATGCAACAAAATTTCCAATAATGATATTATGATGGAAACCAAAACGAGACAAAATGTTAGCCTCTGCAAACTGAATAATTATTAAATATGTTTCTTGCCTTGTTGGGATCGATTCAATCCATTTGATGAAGTAGTCGGTGGCAGTTAAGATCCATTTATGTTGTGCAAATGATGTAGGGTGAATCTCTCTGATGAATTCAAGGCCCCACTTTTGAAAACATGCATGCACTGAAATAAGATGCAAAGGTAAAGGAAGAATTTTTCTTTTACCCTGAAACACTTGACACTCATGGAAAATAATCACTGTTTTGTACAAGTCTGCAAAAATAGTTGTCCAATATTATCCCGCTCTCAACACTTTTTTAGCCGTGGTTTTCCAAAACAGATGGTCCCCACAATCACCCCTATGGAAATCATTCATAACTTCTTTGGCTTCATTTTCAACTAAACACTTCAACAAAACACCTTTTGGATCTTTCCAATAAAGGGTGTTATCCAAAATGCAGTATTTGGAATATTTAAACTTAAAAGACCTATCCTTGCTCTTAGACATGTCTGGAGGAGGATTTAAATGTTGAAGAACATATATAATGTCTGAATACCATGGAGACAAAAGGAAGATATCAGATACCTGTATAAGAGTACCATCCTCTTCTTCATCGAACAATGCGGAAATGAGGTTGATGTCTAGGGCATGTAAGTTTGACTCAGCCATGAGCTTGGATAACCCCTGACCTTTGGTCAAATTTGTGGGCTTGATCTCGAGGTCATATTATAAAATTGCTGCTATCCATTTCCATCTTCTACCTTCAAGATCTGTTAGCATAAGAAAATATTTTACTACTACATTGGGGACATAAGCCAAAATATGTGAATGTAAAATGTGTACATGGAAATCCTTCAAAGATTTTACGAAAGCCAAGGCTTGCTTCTCAATTATATTGTATTGAAGAGCAACATCCTTGATAGTTCTACTGAAAAATTCTATGGTCTTCTTAGTCTTATCCTTTGTCTGCATCAATACTGCAACCAATGTATGCTTAGAGGAAAACGAGAAAATGATAAAATCAATAGAATAATTTGGGCTATTTAAAACAAGGGTTGTGGTTAAGGAAAACTTCACTTTGTTAAAAGACTTCTTGGAATCCTTGGACCACTTTAACTCATTCTATTTCTTTAACATGTTGGTAATTTCTCGAAGATGCTCAGCCAAATTTGGAATAAATCTGCGTAAGAAGTTAATCTTACCATTAAAAGCATGGATTTCTTTCTTTCTCCATGGAAATTCAATTTGATGAATTTCCTCAACCCAAGAAGGGTAAATCTAGATTCCATCCTTGGAGATGATGTGACCGAGAAGCTTGCCCTCCTCTATGGAAAAAAGTCTCTTTTTTAGATTAAGAGAAATTATGAATTTCCTGCATTTCTGAAATACAATCCTTAAGTGATACAAGTGTTCATCATTCGAATGAGAAAATATTTCAAATAATCTAAATATACCACTAATAAAACATATTTCTCATCTACAAAGGCTATGTCCATGGCACTTTGAAAGGTGGCCCTTGCATTATTATGTCCGAACGGAATCTTAGCACATTTAAATGTGCCCCAAGGTGTCGTGAAGGTAGTTTTATCTTTGTCCTTCTCATGCACTAAAATCTAATTGCATCCTGAATATCCATCAAGCAGTGACATCCAGGATGATCCAGCCACTCTTTGTAGGATGTTATCCATTTTTGGAAGGGGATAATTATCCTTAAGGGACACCTTGTTCAAATTTCTAACATCAATAAAAAACCTTATTTCTCCAGTCTTCTTCCTTACAGGGAATAGATTTGATATCCATTCAGAAAATATGATAGGAACAATGATACCTGATTTGTTAAGTCTATTCACTTCCTTTCCAATCGATGGCACAAATCTCAGGTTGATCCTTCTTAGATTTTTCATGAAGGGATTTTGGTCGGGCTTGATTGGAATGGCGCGCTGAATAATATTCTTATCATAGACATTCAAGTATGCATAATCCCAAGTGAAAACATTAGAAAATTCAGAAAGTAAATCAATGTATTTTTCCTTTACCTCAAGAGATAGAGACTTGGATAGTTTAACCACCTTTGGCTTGTCCGTTATTCTGATGTTTACATCCTCCACAACTTTCTCCGTAGGAAACAATTTTGGCTTCGTCGATAAATAATCCTAATCAAACAATTCTTCCAAAGGTATGCAACCTCTTAGAATATTGTTATCCTTCAGTTGTAATATGTCAACCTGGGTAGCTTCGATGACTTGATCATCCATGTCATAAACTTCATCAATGAAATAATTCTCGAATTCTCTTTTATTATGCAGAAAATTGTTTACTTGTTTAGCATCCAAAAATACTTGCCAATACCGCAAGTTGTTAGGAACAGTGGGCTGATGTTTAACATGGATTTCAAACTTTCTATTGGAAAATATAGGGATCTTGAAATTACTTGCTGTTGTAGCAAGAAAATCTACCAAGAGATTCTAACTTCTTGGCACTATTGACAATGTATGTTCAGGAAACATCTTTAGGATATCTAGTACAACATTCTTGTATGCTCTCATTTGTGGATGCTTGGCCTAGTATTCCCCTTTCACCTGTTTTATCACAAGTTCAGATTTGCCATAAACTTAAATTCTTCTTGCGCCCAAATTTTTCAAGATCTTGAGGTCGGTGATCAATGCCTCATGTTCCACCTCATTGTTAGAAAATCAAAAGACAACTTGTATGAACATAACCTTAAAATTTTAGGTATCTTACCGTGCTAATGAAGAGGAATCCGGATCCAAATTCCAATGCCTGCCCCGTCTTTCCCCAAGGAACCATAAAAATCCATGGTCCTGTTAGTGTCAGTCTTTGCAGCCTTCCTCCAGTGATCAAACATGCTCTCACAAAGTGATTTTAAGGTTTCAAGGTCAAATTTTGTCATTTTAGTAAGTCTTCAAGCAAAATTTGGTCACTAGGTATTAGGTCTAGGGTTTGTTTTCACTCTTTTCAAAGTTGTCCAAATTTCGGTCCATGTCACCATTCAGCTGAGTGTACCATCATTCAGAGGGTTTTCATCATCATGTCAAGTTCCAAAGGGTCATTTTACACCTTGTTCATGCTTCAGTTGTGCCTAGGTAAGGTTCATTTCCCTCTCCTAGGGTTTTGAAGGTAATTTCTCTTGGATGGTCAAATCATCAGCAAAAATTGTATCCTGATGTTCATACACCTTCCCTTATCCTTAATGTACCTTATTAAACACTTCCCATCACTGAGATCCCCCAAATTCCTCATTTTCGCACAAACCCTAGTTTCTTGCTATAACTTGGCAATTTTCTAGGCTAGGCCTGTGTTTTGCCCTTTTGGACCCCTTCCCCTCACTCAATCTCTGAAATTCCACTTTCCCCTACTTCCTAACATCCCTCCCTACTTCCCAAAATTTTCTCAAGAATTTAGAATCCACTTATCCCCTTCATTTCGCTTCATTTCAACAAATCCCTTGTTCCACACATCGAGATAGCTTTTACTCCAATGATGTTTCTGAGAAAGAAAATATGAATTTGGGAAAAATGAGAGATTTTTTTTCCACAAAAGGCCAAGGAATAAAAACCTCCTTCACTTTTTACACAGGTGTCATGGTTTTAGAGAAATGTCAAAAATATAGTTTCCTCAGGAGAATTGATGCACCTCTGAAGTGACCTTGGGAAAATCAAGATTTCTCCTAGCTTGGTTGGCCAAATGACTTTCTTGATGAGTCAAATGATAACTAGACAAAAATATATTTCCAATGAACTATCATGAGCTCAATTTGGAGTTGAGAAAGACCTTCAAACGTTGAATTCAACAGCACTCTGCCTTGAGGCAGCCTCATTTTGCACATTTTGACCAGTCTTGGGAGCTTTGATTTTTGACAGGGTAAATGAACTCCAAATTGAAAAATTCCAGTGGGGTTGGAAAGTAGACTCAATAAGATTTCCAAAGAGCTATCTTGTGCCCAATTGGGACACTAGGAAGGCCTCCAAAAGCCTCCTGAAAAAAGGAATTACGCATTGAAATGGCGCTATGCATTGGGCAGTGGTTTGCAGTGTAATTTTGTAACTGGCGCTACGCATTGAGATGGCGCCATGCATTGGGCTAAAAATCTTGAAATAAATTCAAATATTCCTCCAAAATCTCAAAAATTTCAAATTATTCCTTCCACAACTAAGTTAACATCTCCATATTGCCAATGTAAGAGTTTCCATCAGTGTTTATGGTGTTTCAATAGGTGAAGAAAATCCAAACCCTATTTTCCTGCTCAAGAATTGTTTCCTTATGGTTTAGAGTTTGGTTATTATGCCATCACTCCCAAATCCTTTTGTTTCCTCACTATTTTTCTAGTCCCATCTGCACATTTCCCTACCCCTCATATCCCTAAGTTCACTCATTCCCTATCCCAAGAAACCAAGTGACTGCCCCAAAAATCTTCAATTCACAAATTTCACTTGGAAATAGTCCATCATTTCCACAACTTTATCCCTGCATAGTCCTTCACTTTTATCACATATTTGGAAACAAAACCAAATATACCAAACTCTTCATATTCATCCAAAACATCCTAGACTTTGGAAATCATGGAGACGGATACTTCTTATGACCGAGACAGTGACTCTACAACTGAATTGCATGCACCAAGAAGGCATTAAGGCGGCGTAAAAAGTATGAAAAACTTCAAATTTTGGCCAAATATTCCTTGGCTCAGCATAGTGCTTTATGGTGGACATTCAGCCCAAATTTCAAGAAATTTGGGAAACTTTTTGTCAATTTTGAATTTTTTGGCCTTAACACAGATTTTTCTGCCCGACGCATAGCGCCACTTGGCGCGCGCTTATAATTGGCAGCTCCTCTTGAAGAAAAAATTGCATTTCTATATTTTTCATTAAAATTTATGCATGCCTACCCATTACCTAAGGATTTTGACAAGTTTTGGGTTGCCTAAAGGGTCAAAGACACCCTAAAAATGACCTTTCTGCCACTTTTTGGACACACAGGAAGGAGTGTTGGGAAAACTCATTTTTGGAGGGGCAAATGGCAACCAAATTCAGAAATTCCACTTGGGTTGGAAAGTATACAGGTAGAGATTTCCAAAAAGCTATCCTACACTCAATTTGGACTCTGGGAAGGCCCTAAAAATCAGCCTCAAATTTGTGTGACGCATAGAGATTTCAGGCACGACGTATTGGGAATTTTGGCCTAGTTTTCACTCAGCAGCTCAGATTTTCGCCTAGTTTTGACCAGTTTGACTTTTTTATCTCCAAATGTGAAACTATTGATGTAAATTGATGTAATTTCATAACTTTGATGTAATTTTGGCACATTTTTACTCATCCAAGTAGATTCATTCACAAAAAAGTCAAATGTAACTGAATGAATCAGTTTCCTATCTTATAGAGGCAAGTTATTTCATTGCCTATTTTCGAGTTCTTAGTTTAGATCTTTTTTAAATAGCTCCTAGAATGGTGAGCTCGACCCCTAGAGGCATGGGGATGAGTTAGGCTTGTCTATATCTTGTATTTTCTTAGTCATTTTCATGGTTGGACACTTGGGATTGCTTGGCACTTCATTGTACATTTCATCTCTGCAATTTTGGCAAAGGAATAGACCAGGGTTTGCAGCACTCTTTGGGATCCATGTGGCTCTATGTTTTTATGGTGTGTTTCTCTCAGTGATTGTAAGTTTACTGAAGTTTCATGTGTATCATTTTCCTTCTCCTTTCTTCTCAAATTAAACAAACAAGTTATAAAGCTGGAATTCATTAGATTTCTTTGCTCTACCTTAAGTTTTGTTTAATTTTCCATGTTTTCATCTGTTTGAAGAGGATTCTTGAAAGCCTATTTCCCTCTTCAGCTCCTCACCGGTCTGAAATATCCATTCATTCAATCCAAAGTATCAAAACAATTTCCTTCTTGCCCCATTCAGAACTCTGCAAAAACTAGGCCTCATCCCCGGACCCAAAACTACCTTTCCCTTTGATTCCAAAAAAAAAACCCCAAAATAAAAATCAAACTCTTTTAATTATATACCTAGCCTAAAATCAACTTTTATTTCAATTCATCTCAAGCCTTATTGATTATCTTTGCTGAGATTGACCCAGAGAGATCCCTCTCCTGATCTGGTAGGGCTAGCTACCAGACTGAGCATGGTTTGATGTTACCCTAAACTCTGCCTTCTTTCAGCCTAAGGTAGATTTAGGCAATAAAATAGTGGCTACCATACTGGGGAGAAATTTTTTTTGTTTTCTTTATAAACTATAGATGGAGCCTGAAGTTAGCCAGGTAGCCTTCGAAACGCTCTTGCTTTGCATTAGCGAAAGTAGATGAATGTTGCTTTAGTCAATCTCCGGTCTAGTTTATGAACTGAACATCTGGTTTCCTCAGTAAGATCTAATCAAGTTCAGATCTGCTTGTTGATGGTGGACAACGATCAGACACCGCAAGGCTGAAATCATTCACCTGGTGACTCTAAATCAGTTTCGAGATCAGATCCAAGAACTCCACTGGAGGATGAACCTGACCAGCAGAAACATGAATGGACAATATGGAAAGATCAGGTATTCAAGTTGGAATTTCATCCAAGACAATTTGTTCTTTGTCATAAATTATTTCTTCTCTTTTCCCGAGAATGTCAAGAAGGCTTTGCAAAGTATATTGTGTTTGAGAAAATATCCTCGGCCTACATTTGATTCCTTCCCTTTGAATATTGTAAATACCAAATATTTGCATGCTTTTGAGTTTGATCAAGACCTTTCTTCCGAATCTTGTGATGACCATCTTCAAAATGATGAACCTCAAGAGACCAAGATTGTTTCTGCAACATTTGTACATACCCCTATATCTTGTAAAATTCCAAATTGATACAAGCC
The DNA here is from genome assembly GCA_034641835.2 of Pinus albicaulis. Lineage (NCBI taxonomy): Eukaryota > Viridiplantae > Streptophyta > Pinopsida > Pinales > Pinaceae > Pinus > Pinus albicaulis. The sequence goes on along the minus strand of CM076580.1, from coordinate 541,834,617 downwards.
TCTGATTTTACCTCCTATAATCCATGCTTTCCCTACAAATCATGACCTATATCTACCAAGATTTGATGGTGAACGTGACAATGTCACTGCTGAGAGACATGTTCTGAATTTTGAGTCTTTTCTTGACCTTTTTGAAGTTGATGAAGAGGATGTCAGTATTAGGCTTTTTTCTCTTTCTTTGCAAGGCCAAGTGAAGAGTTGGTTCAAAACCCTGCCTGATGCGAGCATCTCAGATTTCCAGCAGTTCGTCAAAGTTTTCCTCGACAGGTGGGTGATCAGACAAAACCCTTTCTTGATTATAGAAGAGTATAACCAGCTGAAAAGACTGCCAGGGGAGACAGTACAACAGTTTTCTGCCAGATTTAACAAAGTATATTTTTCGATGCCAGTTGATATAAGACCTCCTCCTAGATCTGCTCTCTTGCACTACCCGGGTGCCTTTGATCCGGAAATGGAGTTTCAGCTGAGAGAAAGGAATCTTGCAACACTTGAAGAGATGCAGAAAAGTGCAGTAGATGTAGAGGCTCATTTGTGGATCCGAAGGGCAAGGTTGAAGGAAGAAGAGATGAAAAACATAGATCCAGAGAAATCGACATCTCTAGAGGTAAAGCTTGACATGTTGGTAAGTGCAGTGGAAGAGATGATGCAAAATATCACCACAAGGAATGAGTATAATGTTCAAGCCCATGGCTCGCTGATTGAAGAAGAACAAGTTGTTGATCCAAAACATTTTGTTTCTTATCCCAGTTGTCATAGATCTGATAATGATTGTTTTGTAGATCATCTTGGAGAAGAGAGATCTATTGATTTGACATGTATGCTTGATGATGTGTTTTATACTGATGATTTGCCTCAGTTTGATCAGTATGATGATGATTATGTTCTCCAAATAGAAGCTAATCTTGCAGACAAATCAGCAGCTAGTTTGTGGAAGGAGGAAGTTCACTTTCAGCAGCTCGAGTACAGTGATCAACCGATGCATATTAGCTATGACAGTGACGAGGAAGGTGCATCACATTTTGAATTAAGTGAAGGATCTTTGCCTTTTTTTTTATATTCGTTTCAGTTCATCATAGACAACTTTCATGAAATCAGAAATCAATTGTCTATAAGTCTTGATTTGGACCATCTTGAGGGTAATGAAAACCTTGTTCAAGACTTCCCATATCCAGATTTGCAGCCCCTGAATGCCATTGATTTTCCAGTTGCAGATGGGGACTTGGAAGCTGGCACATATGATCAAATGATACAATATGATTCCGTACCATTTTGTTTTGAATCATTTCAGTTTTTGAAGGGTAAATTGCATAGTAAATCTTCAAATGAGCAGCTTGTAGGAAATCATGTAGTCTCTTCAGAAACAATAGAAAATGGGTTGCAGTAGTCTTTTCATGTTTTTCACGATCCAATAGCTGATGTGTTGGATGATGTCTGCAGTCAAAGTCCTACTCCATTGACTATATGTAAGCTTGAAACGTGTACTGATACAAACTTGATCCAGCAGCCGGTCTCTTTGTCATTTTTAGCAGGAGTCTCATCACAAAGCTCAAAACAAAGTTTGCATTCATGGTATGAGAAGAAGAAAAGTAATCCATTGGATGAGCTAAGTCCTAGCGTGCATGAACTTCAAGATCCTTATGCAGTGTTTATGGAGGCATATAGAGAATCCAGAGTATTCAACGGATCTATTCACAAGTTTTCATGGGAGTTGCCTTTCAGTAGTTCTCTCTTGTTGTTCATAAACGAGCACTTGCAGAGAATTCAAACAGCAACTAGAATACTTACCTGGTTGCATTGGTTGTTTCATTTCACTTGATCAGGTGATGAATGGAACAACTAGAGTAGGTTGTATTGAATAAGCTTCATATTGAGCATATTTCTAGTTTGTCGGTTGTGTTTAAGTATCGAGTCAGTTTTTAGTTGAGTGAGAGTCAATTTGTGTCGTCAAGTCATCAGTTTTCAATCATGCATTTCAACTTGAGTTTTTGACTCCATTGCCCAATGGATGAAGGCATTGTCTGCTTTCCAAAGGATCTGTAGTTCTTGGCACCTCCAAGGAGCTACCATTTCCATTGGAGCCAATGTTAGTGTCAGTCTTTGCAGCCTTCCTCCAGTGATCAAACATGCTCTTACAAAGTGATTTTAAGGTTTCAAGGTCAAATTTTGTCATTTCAGTAAGTCTTCAAGCAAAATTTGGTCACTAAGTATTAGGTCTAGGGTTTGTTTTCACTCTTTTAAAAGTTGTCCAAATGTCGGTCCATGTCACCATTCAACTGAGTGTACCATCATTCAGAGGGTTTTCATCATGTCAAGTTCCAAAGGGTCATTTTACACCTTGTTCATGCTTCAGTTGTGCCTAGGCAAGGTTCATTTCCCTCTCCTAGGGTTTTGAAGGTAATTTCTCTTGGATGGTAAAATCATCAGCCAAAATTGTATCCTGATGTTCATATACCTTCCCCTATCCTTAATGTACCTTATTAAACACTTCCCATCACTGAGATTCCCCAAATTCCTCATTTTCACACAAACCCTAGTTTCTTGCTATAACTTGGAAATTTTCTAGGCTAGGCCTCTGTTTTGCCCTTTTGGACCCCTTCCCCTCACTAAATCTATGAAATTCCACTTTCCCCTGCTTCCTAACATCCCTCCCTACTTTCCAAAAATTTCTCAATAATTTAGAAGCCCCTTATCCCCTTCATTTCACTTCATTTCGACAAATCCCTTGTTCCACACATCGGGATAGGTTTTACTCCAATGATGTTTATGAGCAAGAAAAGATTAACTTGGGAAAATTGAGAGATTTTTTTGTCCACAACAGGCCAAGGAAGAAAAAACTCCTTCAATTTTTACACATGTGTCTGGTTTTAGAGAAATGTCAAAAATACAGTTGCCTCAGGAGAATTGATGCACCTCTGAAGTGACCTTGGGAAAATCAAGATTTCTCCTAGCTTGATTGGCAAAATGACTTTCTTGATGAGTCAAATGATAACTAGACACAAATATATTTCAAATGAGCTATCATGAGCTCAATTTGGAGTTGAGAAAGACCTTCAAAGGTTGACTGCAACAGCACTCTGCCTTGACGCAGCCTCATTTTGCACATTTTGACCAGTCTTGGGAGATTTGATTTTTGACAGGGTAAATGAACTCGAAATTGAAAAATTATAGTTGGGTTGGAAAGTAGAATCAATAATATTTCCAACGAGCTATCTCGTGCCCAATTTGGATTCTAGGAAGGCCTCCAAAATCCTCCTGCAAAAAGGCGCTACGCATTGAAATGGCGCTATGCATTGGGCAGTGGTTTGCAGTGTAATTTTGTAACTGGCGCTACGCATTGGGCTAAAAAGCTTGAAATCACTTCAAATATTCCTCTAAAAGCTCCAAAATTTCAAATTCTTCCTTCCACAACTAATTTAACATCTCCATATTGCCAATGTATGAGTTTCCATCAATGTTTATGGTGTTTCAATAGGTGAAGAAAATCCAAACCCTATTTTCTTGCTCAAGAATTGTTTCCTTAGGGTTTAGAGTTTGGTTCTTATGCCATCACTCCCACATCATTTTTTTTCCTCACCATTTTTATAGTCCCATCAGCACATTTCCCTACCCCTCATATCCCTATGTTCACTCATTCCCTATCCCAAGAAACCAAGTGACTACCCCAAAAATCTTCAACTGACAAATTTCACTTGGCAATAGTACATCATTTCCACTACTCTATCCCTCCATATTCCTTCACTTTTATCACATATTTGGCAACAAAACCAAAGATACCAAACTCTTCATATTCATCAAAAACAACCTAGACTTTGGAAATCATGGAGACGGATACTTCTTATGACCGAGACAGTGACTCTACAACTGAATTGCATGCACCAAGAAGGCATTAAGGCGACGTAAAAAGTATGAAAAAATTTAAATTTTGGCCGAAGATTCCTTAGCTCAACATAGCGCTTGATGGTGGACATTAGGCCCAAATTTCAAGAAATTTGGGAAACGTTTTGTCAATTTTGATTTTTTTGGCCTTAACACAGATTTTTCTGCCTCACGCATAGCGCCACTTGGCGCGCGCTTGTAATTGGCAGCTCCTCTTGAAGAAAAATTTGCATTTCTGGATTTTTCATGAAAATTTATGCATTCCTACTCATTACCTAAGGATTTTGACAAGTTTTGGGTTGACTAAAGGGTCAAAAACACCCTAAAAATGATCTTTCTGCCACTTTTTGGACACACAGGAAGCAGTGTTGGGAAAACTCATTTTTGGAGGGGAAAATGGCAACCAAATTCTGAAATTCCACTTGGGTTGGAAATTAGACAGGTAGATATTTCCAACGAGCTATCCTACGATCAATTTGGACTCTGGGAAGGCCCTAAAAGTAAGCCTCAAAGTGGCACGACGCATAGAGATTTCAGGCACGACGCATTGGGAATTTTGGCCTAGTTTTCACTTAGCAACTCAGATTTTCGCCTAGTTTTGGCCAGTTTGACTTTTTTATCTCCAAATGTGAAACTCTTGATGTAAATTGATGTAATTTCATAACTTTGATGTAATTTTGGCACATTTTTACTCATCCAAGTAGATTCATTCACCAAAAAGTGAAATGTAACTGAATGAATAAGTTTCCTATCTTATAGAGGCGAGCTGTTTCATTGCCTATTTTCCAGTTCTTAGTTTATATCTTGTTGAAACAGCTCCTATAATGGTGAGCTCGACCCCTAGAGTCATGGGGATGAGTTAGGCTTGTCTATCCCTTGTATTTTCTCAGTCATTTTCATGGTTGGAAACTTGGGATTGCTTGGCACTTCATTGTACATTTCATCTCTGCAATTTTGGCAAAGGAATAGACCAGGATTTTCAGCACTCTTTGGGATCCATGTGGCTCTATGTCTTGATGGTGTGTTTCTCTCTGTGATTTTAAGTTTACTGAAGTTTCATGTGTATCATTTTCCTTCTCCTTTCTTCTCAAATTAAACAAACAAGTTATAAAGGTGGAATTCATTAGATTGCTTTGCTCTGCCTTGAGTTTTGTTTAATTTTCCATGTTTTCATCTATTTGAATAGGATTCTTGAAAGCTTCTTGCCCTCTTCAGCTCATCACTGGTCTAATATATTCATTCATTCAATCCAAAGCATCAAAACAATTTCCTTCCTTGCCCCATTCAGAACTCTACAAAAACTAGGCCTCATCCTCGAACCCAAAATATGCCTTTCCCTTTGATCCAACAAAAACCCCCAAAATCAAAATCAAACTCTTTTACTTATATACCTAGCCTAAAATTAGCCTTTATTTCAAGTCATCTCAAGCCTCACTGATCAATTTTTGTTGAGATTGACCCGGAGAGAGCCCTCTCCTGATTTGGTAGGGCTAGCTACCAGATTAAGCATGGTTTGATGTTACCCTAGACTCTGCCTTTCTCAGCCTGAGGTAGATTTATGAAATAACAGTTCCATAAACCACTTTCATCATCCAAGTGTTGGAATTCTAATTTTTGTTCTGCCTCAACTTTCTAGGCCACTTCTTTATTCTAATATGATATTTTCTCTGACTTATCTAATGACTTCTCTCAAGAACTTAGCAGATTTCCTTTTCCCTTATCTAAAACTGTTCTGATACAATTAGAAATTTCTGGAACATCTTCTACCTCTACAAGATGACTATCTACATCATTCAAGCTGCTATCATTGAACAAAATAAATTATTATAAATATGTATGTAAAACATTAATTGGATGATGATTAGGATTCTCTTTGTTGGTTATCATGTACTTCATCTTCGTTTCTCTGTACAAATTTCTCAATTTTCCAAAAACTGGGATGGTGGCATAAGAGAAGTCTAGTTGCAAAGTGCCTCTCAAATTCGCTCCCAAAGATCTTGACAACATACCAAACCATGGTGGTATATCAGCTACCACCACATCTATCAAGATGTTCTTTGCTGGATTTTGTTCAAGGGAAACTACTAAATCCTTAATGAGACCCAGACAATAGAATCTACCCTAATCAAAGGAATAAATTCATGGTAAAGACGAGTGATATCTAGGCCCAATTTCTCCATAATGGCTTTCAACATCAAATTATGGGAAGCTCCAGAGTCGAGCATAGAATTGTGAATGATATTTTGGCGAATTAATAGACTCAAATAAAATGGGGGAAATTCACTATCCTCTAAATAACCATCTATTTTTGGACCAAATATAAGTTCAGGCTAGTCATCTTCGACATTTAGTATATCAGATGAAGGAACTAATTTTAACATTTTTGATATATGAGACTTATAATAATTGTTCTTGACAAGTTCATTTAAAGATATAGACACTTTCAATTTAGAAATTTCAATTTCTAAGCTGAAATGAATGGATTTGTGTAACTCTTTAATGATTATGTCTCTTTCATCGGCATTATCCTTTGGTGTAGCTTCTTTCTTTTGACTGTCCTTTTCTTTGCCCGATGTGCTTGTAGATGGCTGCCTAACATTTCTCTGATTTTTAGCTACAGGTTCTTTTACATTATTCTGATTACTTTGAGGATTCTTCTTCAGTTGAGTATCCTCTTGTTGGGATGTCTGCTTCCGAATAGGATTTACTGGGACATCTATACCCCTCAATGAGTATTGCCTCTACTGTGAGCTGAGTGCATTCAAGTAGCCTTGTTGATAATCATTAGATTCAACCTCCAACTCATGATCGGTGGCTAATATGTAGTCTTCATCCTTGGGCCCATTAGTCTTCTCAGCATACGCGTCATTTTCTGTCAAAAATATGGGTTGGCCATCAACTGTAAAAAAATGATTTTCTTCAAAAATATGATCTTCTTCTTCTTCTTCAACTCCTTGAGAATAACTTTGCTTCAAGGGTGTCTGAATTTGTTATTGTTGTGCTAGTTTCTCAGGTGCCCTCTATTCTCTTTGTTTGATTTTGAATTGAGGTTGTTGTTGTTTTCCTCTGAAGTTAGGATGTAGAGCTTGTGGTTCCAGTTGTCTTTCTATGATGGACATCCTTTCAGCCATCCTTTATACTATTCTTATCAAAATTTCTAGTTTTACATCAGAGGATGAGGACGCTTCTTCTTTCATGGTTACTCTCCTCCCACTCTTCATTTTTGACTTCTTAATGGACAAGTTAGCTTCCACAGTGATTGCATTATTTTTCATGTATTCTAATGTATTAGAATTCGTCTCTTGTAATTGATAGGCCATGTATGGTTAAAAACCATTTAGATAATGCAAGAGAGCCAAACCTGGAGGAGGTTTGATCTCATTGGGAATGGAATTGTATACTCTGTTGAAATTGGTAGTGAAGTGTTGTACTAATTCATTTGGTTCCATTTTCAGATTATTATATTCAAAAAGGATTTACAAGGGATTATTATTCACCTTCCATTGAGCTATGAAGGAATATATCAACTGGTTTGAAGTGGCTATAGAATTTTCATTCAATGATCTGAACCAGGTTTTAACCTCTTCAGAAAAGCTCTGAGCTATTATTCTCATCTTAGCATCGCCACCATATATTTCTTCCAGGTCAATAAAGTCAGTGATTTTTACTATGTGCTGTTTTGCAGTGATTTGTGAACTCTCATAAAAAATAGGGTGTCTCTGGCCATAACCTTGTGGTAAGGCATTGAGTTGGCCTGGTAGAATGAGGGGTGAAAATATGGCCATGATTCCTGCTGAGTGAGGTATGAGAGTGACAATGGAAGGAGTTTTCTGAATAGGTAATGAAGTAGATGGTGCATATGAAGAAGCAAAAACTAAATGTGATTGTGTCGGGATGGGTATTGACTCTTGTTAATATTGGATTATGGTTTTTTTTAATTTGTATTCAAGTTGGCTTGCTAAACTCTCAAGCCTATAGAATTGACTCTGGACTTTAGTGTCAAAGTCTGATTGAAAGTTAGTTTCTTCAAATGGTGAATTTCCTTCAATTTTTAAAGAACTAAGATCTATCTCAGATAATGTTTTACCTCAAAAAGCCTTAATGGGTCAAAAAATATATCATACAATGAGGTTTCAGACTTAGATTGAAATAAAGATAGCTCAAATTTCAAATCAAAATGTATGTCTTCGAGAGATAAAAAATTTTCAGGAAATGAAGAAGATGTTACCAATGGAATATTATTTGAATAAATTTATGTGTTTTGATATCTTTTCTTCCGAGCAAGCCTCTCTGGATCTTCAACTGGATCAACTGGATGAGGATCTGGATTTGATTTGGTGTATCTCCTCGAAGCCAGAATGTTCATTGTTCAGCAACTTGTTTCTCTACAACTTTTTAGATCAACCTCCATGAAATATTAGCCTATCACCCACAGGAAAAGAATTTGATGATCTAATGGTACTACAAGGGAAGATCTGTCACTCTCTTCCCTAGTATGGTCTCTGATATGTTATCAATTCTTGAGATCTCCAAGGCTAAGAAGATACCAGCAAAGGTAACGACAGACAAATATTTTGCCAAGTAGCTAGCCCTACTAGGTAGGAGAGGGCTCTCTCTCAATAAAACACAGCAAAAAATGACTGGATAAAAATATTTTAGGCTAGGTATAGTAGCACTAGGATTTTGATTGATTTTAAGGTGTTGGATGGTGAATAGGTCAGAGAAGGACTAGGTTAGGACAAATAAGGATGATAATTGCAGGGATCAGATGGGGCAAGGTAGGTAAGTATCTTAACACATTAAGGAATATTGATGGAGTGGATTAGACTTCTAGGGTTTCAGAAAAGAGCATTGGAAATATGAATCCTTTGCAATTATAAGAATATGAAACAAAACTATAACTGTTCCTCCAAAACAAATCTTAAGCTAATGAATTATGTCTTTCTAACTTAGGAATGAATTACGTACAGAGATGGCATGAATATCAATATCAAAATACATTCAAACATTCGAAAACATAAGGAGAAACAATGCCACATTACCACAGGAATCCCATCAAAATAGTTGTAACTTAGTCTATTATTTATTGCCAAAATTCTGATTACAATAGTGTTCAATGATCAAATTCTACAACATCCAACCCTTGCAATGATATAGGAAATGAAAGATATAGAACAAAAAATTCCTCTCCCACTCTTAGGGATTGAATCTCAGACTTGTGGAGCTGATCCACTAATCTCTCAACTGGGATCCTAGTGATTAGGGAGGTTAACCAACTCATCCCTGTCATTCATGAAACTGATTCACTTTGACCAAAATTACATATTTACATGACATATTTACCCCTAGTAACTATTTATGACATAATTACATTTACATTTCATCATTACATTAGAAAATTTCATTGAATTCATCCATCAACTGAGAAATTTTGAAAATTTTGGAGAAAACAGAAAATTGCAAAAAGCACAACGTTCTTGGGAAAAAGCATAGTGCGGGCCTTAAAATTGATTTTTGACTTCCTTCCTGATGTCCAAATTGGGCCCAAGATGACTCATTATAAATATCTTCCAGTCTAGTTGTTAAACATGTTCTCAAGCTCTAAAAATGGTTGAGTGAAACTCCTAAAAAATTCAATCTCCCAAGACTGCTTGAAAAGCACAACAGAAGTCTAAAAGAGGAGGCATAAAGGTGGTTTTTGGGTGGTTTTTGGCCATTTCCACCCATCAAATGTTGTAAATGTTGTCATTGATGGCAAAGGAAGTAGCAAAGAAGGAGCATCTGAACAACAACAAGGCAAAGAGAGAAGCAAGGAGCAGCATTATACAAGAAGTAGAGATAGTAACAGAGAGATAGCAGAGGCAGCAAAGAGACCAGCACAAAGAGCAAAGAAGCAAAGAGGAAGCAAGGCAGATAAAGAACTAAGGCAATAGACAATGCAGAGACAGAGTAGGAGAAAAAAGGCCATCGAATAGAAAAGAATAAGTGAATGGTAATCTGTGATAAGTAAGACATCCATTGAAGGAATTAATGGTTGCAGAAATATGATGAATGCAGCAAAGATTATAATTATGATGGACCATAGTACATTGATCAGCTTGTGGAATCAAGAACTTGAGTGTGCAGTTAGAAGCGGAACTGTGACAGGATAGAACTCTGAACATGCAATGGAAGGTTGATATAGTATATATATCATAGCAAAATTGAAGACAGAGTGACATTGTGTTGTGTCGAGGTCGGAAGATAGCAACCGGTGTAAAGAATGTATGTTAAAAGACTAAAAAAAAATTGTGAACAAAGCGTTAAACTTAGCAATGGAACTATAATAAAAGGAAAAACCTTAAAGCGCAACTTAATTATAATAATACATTGAAAAGGCGACGGAACCCTACGTGGAAGAACGGAACCACGACCAAGTGAACAATGAAGGTGGTTTACGATTTTTATCGCACCACCTATGCGAAGTGAGTGGTATTTGAGGAGTTGGGAGTGATTCCATAAATCACTCGACATGTGGCAAGGAGGACCCACGAAAAACTGCTTGTCACTGTGTGCCATCACGCATTATTGTTCGACCCAGGATGCCTAACGATATCGTTGAGCGCCGTTGATCTGGGAAGGGGTCATTGGACGATCATCATTTGTTGAAGGTGCGCGAAGATTAACACAGGTACGGCGGGCCATCGCTTGTTAACGGTCGAAATCGGAGGTCGAGCGATATGCATATACGTCGTTGATCTGGAAGCTTGCTAATCTAATGGTGATCAGACGCTGGACTTGCGCAAAATTTACTTATGGTACCATGCGCGTATTTGATTGGCTATTGACTATATTTGTGGGCCCGGGGTCAAAGGTTTATCATATTGTTTGAAAGCGTTAAAATGCGAAAGGTTAACCTTAATCCTAAAGTTAGGTTCAAAAGTATTAAATTAATTATTTAATTACCAAGATCAATAGAACAGTGAGAGTTATGGAGACCCTGCTGGATTATCTATTTTGACCCCGTCCAGGAATACCATTAGGAAGTGAATGGTTTTGACCCAAGGTTTTAATAAAGGTGAAAACTATATAAGGTGATGAGAATCATGAAGAACGGTGTGCATGTGAAAGGGTTGATAATAAACGAATCTCTTTTAGAGATATATGTATGAATAAACTCTGATATATTTGAATCTATGGTGCACCTATGAATATGATGACTGATCAAGATCTCTAGATTAGATGATGATTAATTCCTGGTTTAATCGACTGACAAAATCATGAATAACGTATGCATGAGTAAGGGTTGTGAATGAATACTTCACTCTGAATTATAGTTGTATGGAATGGGTAACATATTGTTGAGAGATCTGAATTAAGGATGCACCTCTGAAGAAAATAAATAAATATGGTGGCTTGCAAGGTATGTTGTGTGGAAGTGGATGAAACGTGGTCCGCAGTAGATCTGAGGGTCGAAGGCTTCAGTGAGGGGGTTGTAGCTCCCTTCCAGTGGTAGCTGGTAAACGAGAGAAAGGGGTTGGAGCTCCCTTCTAGGAGAGGCTGGTAAACGAGAGAAGGTTGTAGCTTTCTGCAGGTGGGTGCCTGTGTGCTGGTATAAGTCTGCGCCAGCATGAATTGTAAGAAGTTTTCTTTATAAAATAAATATTTAAGACTGTGATAACAGCAGCGGTGGTTTTCTCCCGAATTGGGTTTCCACCTTAAAAAAAACTGGTGTTCATATGTGCGGCTTATGTTTGATGGTTTGTTCTATTATTTCTATTCATACTTACTGCTTACTAAACATCTAATGAATGAATGATGCAATGATCTAATAAGATCTCTAGACATATTCTGTAAATAGCATATGGTTTTAAGAGAAAGAAAAAGTAAAAAGTTTTCAGCCCTAAATACTGATTCACCCCCGTCTTAGTATTTTTCCAACAATTGGTTTCAGAGCAGGTTCTTCTGAAAAAGCTTAGCCACTAGAAGGAAGATCAAGCAAGATGAGAAATCAAGATGGAACAGCATCTATCAGGACTTTTCTCTTTAATGGAAACAATTTAATCTTCTGGAAAACAAGGATGAGATCCTATCTTCAGTCTCTGGGAGCAGATGTATGGGAAACTGTTGAACAAGGATATCAATATGCAGATGCAGTACCAACAGATCTGACGGAAAGAAAGAATTATGAAACAAATGCAAAGGTGTTCAATGCTCTATTTGGAAGTCTAACTGAATCAGAATTTGTCAAAGTCATGCAGCTGAATACAACAAAGGCAATATGGGACAAAATCATTCTAAGTTATGAAGGTGGTGCAAAGGTAAAAAGTGCTAAACTTCAAACTCTCAGAATTCAATATGAGAATCTAAAAATGGATAGTGAGGAGAGCATTGCAAATTTTCTTTTTTCGTCTTGATGATATTGTAAATCGTATGAGAAATCTGGGAGAAACAATAACCAAATCTACTCTGGTTCAAAAAAATTTAAGATCACTAACGGAAAAATTTGAGTCAAAAGTTTCTGCTCTTGAAGAAAAGCAGGATCTTCAAAATCTTACTATGGTGCAACTTCATGGCATACTAACTGCATATGAAATGAGAAGAGGAGGACCATCTGAAGTCAAAGAAGCAGTCTTTAGAACTTCTACAAAAGGGAAGGAGGTACAAAAAACAGAAGGATCAGGATATATCTCAGAAGAAGACAAGATAAACTTTGTAAAGAAACTTCAACTTGGCATAGGACGGTTCAGAGGTAAGCTTCCTTTTAAATGATTTTATTGTGGAAGAGTTGGTCATTATGCTGCTAAGTGTCCTTATAAAGAAACACATAACAACGGGAAGGAAGTTACAAGAAGGAATAAGAATCGTTTTAGCACTAGAAAAAGTTACTATACTCATGAAGACAGTGATGGGTTATCTGATAGTGAGGAAGAATGTGAACACGATCTTAGACTTCTAATGGCATTTGAAAAATAATCTAGAGAAGAAAATGATACTTTTATGGATTCTCTAGAAGACAATGATTTTCTTGATGAAAACAATCAACTCCAAATTGGCTTAGAAGAGAGTAAAATAATCATAGAAACTCTGAAAAAATCAGCTTGAAGAAAAAGAGAAACACAATGAGAAATTAGAGTGTGAATTAGTAAGTCTAAGAAAAGAACTTGAGAAAGTAAAGACTCTGAATCTTAGATTTGCTAAAGGATCTGAAACCTTAGATGAGATTATCAAGGTACAACGTTCTCCCCTTATAAAGACAGGTCTTGGATATATCGGAGAATATTCGCAGGCTTCAACACCAAATTATATAAAAGCAGCTACTGCTGGTATACAACATGCTGCCACTCAGCAAGGGAATAAAGAATCTTTGCAGGTAAAGCATGATCATCTCAATTCAAAGAACACTAACAGGAATATCTTTCAAAGAAACACCAATCAACAGGTAAATTCAAGAAGGAGATTTTATGATTGTAGAAATTTCTTCTTCAATGGACAATGTTTCTCATGTCACAATTTTGGTCATAAAGTTGTTCATTGTGTAGTATATAAAACCATCATGACAAGAGAAGAAAGAAACAAATGGATTGATATTGAAACAAAGAAGAATACCTATAACAAATTTTCCCCTCTTCAAAATGAAGTTGAATGTGCTTATTGCAATAACTTTGGCCATGAAGAATCTGAATGCAGGAGCAAATTTCAGCCAAAAGAACATGTTCCTTCAAGCTCCAAAGTATGGAAAAATAAGGAATTACAAGTTGAAAATTGTGGCATAGCATTATTTGCAGAAGATGAAGAAAATCAATGGTACATTGATAGTGGGTGCTCAAGACACATGACAGGTGAAAAAACCAAACTTCTTGCATATAGTGCTCTAGAAAAGGAAAATAATGTTACATTTGGAAATGATACTCCTGCGGTCATTAAGGGAAAAGGGTTTGTTTTTCTAAAATAAAAGGTGAAAGCTAATGAAGTCATGTATGTGGATGGATTAAAGCATAACTTGTTAAGTGTAAGTCAAATGTGTGATCAAGGAACTGAAGTTGTCTTTAGTTCAAAAGAATGTGTGGTACGTGATCTTGATACAGGTAAAACAATTATAAAAGGAAACAGAACTCCAAGAAACCTGTATGTATTGAAGAACTGCAAAGAACAATGTTACTTGAGTAAATCTTCAGAAAACTGGATATGGCATAGAAGGTTGGGGCATCTGAGCTTCTCTCAAATCAACAAATCAAGCAGACTTAAAGCTGTTCGTGATCTTCCCAATATTACTCTACCTGAAAATATCATATGCAAATCTTGCCAATTCGGTAAGAAAACCAGAGTAAAATTTAATGCCAAGGAAGGATCATCAAGTAAGCCTCTTGAACTCATTCATACTGACATATGTGGACCTATGAGGAAAAAGTCACCACGTGGTGAAGAATACTATATCTTATTCATTGATTATTTCTCTAGAATGTGTTGGATTGGGTTGATTAAACACAAAGATGAAGCATTTGAGAAATTTCAGATCTTCAAAGCACTGGTTGAAAATGAGTTAGATATAAAAATCAAGTGTCTTAGATCTAATCGAGGAGGAGAATATACATCCAATGAATTCCTTGAATTTTGTGAACAACATGGGATAAAAAGACAGTTTTCTGTAGCTGGCACTCCACAACAGAATGACGTAGCAGAGAGAATGAAAAAAACAGTTCAACAAATGGCTAGAGCCATGCTTGATGATTCCGGAACACCTGACACATTTTGGGGAGAAGTAGCACATACAGCAATAAATATTCTTAACAAGGCACATGTTCATGTAAATAGTGATAAAACTCCATATGAACTCTGGTATGGTAATTCTCCCACTGTAAAGCATTTTAGAATTTTTGGAAGCAAATGTTTTATCAAAAATAATGATGAAAAACTTGGCAAGTTTGAACCTAGAGTAGATGAAGGAATATTTCTTGGTTACTCCTCTAGGAGTAGGGCATATAAGTGTTATCATAAAAGACTTCGGAATATTGTTGAATGTATAGATGTTGTTATTGATGAGTCTCCAACAGCTCCAAAAGAAGAAAAACAAACAACAACTGAAGACAATGATGATGACATATATCCTTCTACATCAAATAGTAATGATATAAACAGTGAACCCAATGAAGAACCCGAAGATGATTTGTCTGAAAAGGCTCCATCCAGATATGTTCAAAAGAATCATCCAGAATCTCAAATTTTGGGAGAAAAGGGATCAGGTGTACAAACAAGAAGGACTCTTGTGGGGTCTTCTAGCAATCTGGCATTTCTATCCACTATTGAACCTCACAATGTCAGTCAAGCTAGCAAAGATTAATGTTGGATTCAAGCCATGAATGAAGAGGTTGATCAAATTGAAAAGAATCACACTTGGGAATTAGTACCAAGACCTCATGACAAAAATGTCATTGGAACTAAATGGATATTCAAAAACAAGTTAAATGAGAATGGGGATGTTATATGAAATAAAGCTAGACTTGTTTTCAAGGGGTATGCTCAACAAGAAGGTATAGACTTTGAAGAAAATTTTGCTCCTGTAGCTAGACTTGAATCCATAAGAATGTTTCTTGCTTTTTCAAGCTTCCAACAAATCAAAGTCTATCAAATGGATGTTAAATCTGCCTTTCTCAATGGTGATTTAGAAGAAGAAGTTTATATAGAACAACCAAAAGGATTCATTTTGGGAAATGATGGAAAACTTGTTTGTAGACTTAAAAGGCTCTATATGGTCTCAAACAAGCTCCAAGGGCATGGTACTATCATCTTGACAAATATTTTCATCAACAAGGATTTTCAAAAGGGTCTGCTGATAGCAACTTATACACAAAAACTAAAAATGACAAACTATTGATTGTGGTTGTATATGTTGATGATATCATTTTTGGAAGTAATGAAGAGTCTATGAGTCAGAAATTTTCTTCTGATATGCAGCAAGAATTTGAAATGTCTTTACTTGGGGAACTAACATTATTTCTTGGCTTGCAAGTGCAACAAGCAACAAATGGCATATTCTTATCACAAGCAAAATACCTCAAGCAAATCTTGAAGAAGTATGGCATGGAAGATTGCAAACCTGTAAGTACACCAATGATAACCGGATGTAATCTCAGTTCTAATGATGATTCCCCCACGGTGAATCAACCAGAATATAGATCTATGATAGGAAGTCTACTTTATCTCACTGGGACAAGACCAGACATCATGCATGCAGTTGGGATTGTTGGAAGATTCCAAGCTAATCCAAAGGAGTCTCATCTTCAAGCTGTGAAAAGAATATTCAAATATCTACAAGGAACTCAAGAATTTGGACTATGGTATCCAAAGAATGCTGATCTTACTCTTCATGCATACACTGATGCAGATTGGGCTGGAAGTGTTGATGATCGGAAAAGCACTAGTGGTGGTGCATTCTATATGGGGCCCCGGTTAGTATCTTGGTTTAGCAAGAAGAAAAGCTCTATTTCCTTATCTACAGCAGAAGCAGAATATGTGGCTGCCGCATCATGTTGCACTCAACTTCTCTGGATGATGCAAACCTTACAAGACTTTCAAATCAAATGTTCACCTCTTATCTCCATTATGTGTGATAATACAAGTGCCATCAGTATCTCAAAGAATCCTGTTATGCATTCCAAGACCAAGCACATTCCCATCAAATATCACTTCTTACGTGAACAAGTGCTTGAAAAAAAGGTGAAATTGGAGTATGTTTCCTCCAAAGAACAAGTTGCTGATATATTTACCAAACCTCTACCCAGGGAAGTGTTCGAATATCTCAGACATAAACTGGGAGTAGTCTCTGACATGCAGAGGATCAGGTCTACTTAAATACAGAAGATTAAATTGGTTGTGAGGTGTTGTTAGGCATCTTTGAATGCACCGGCTAAGGGGGAGCATTGGTCATATGAAAAGGATGAATTGTTGGTAATATTATGTTTAAAGATGCAGCATGATCTTAGGGGGAGCATGGCATTGTCGGTTCAAAGGATATTGATCAAACTCTTTGCCATTGATGTCAAGGGGGGAGGAAAAGCAACAAAGGGCTTCTATAATACCATCAGAGGAAGTGTGTTTCCATCAATGCCAAAGGGGGTGATTGTTGGAACTGTTGTCATTGATGGAAAAGGAAGTAGCAAAGAAGGAGCATCTGAACAGCAACAAGGCAAAGAGAGAAGCAAGGAGCATAATTATACAAGAAGCAGAGATAGTAGAGGTAGCAAAGAGACCAACAGAAAGAGAAAAGAAGCAGAAAGGAAGAAAGGCGGATAAAGAACTAAGGCAGCAGACAATGCAGAGACACAGTAGGAGAAAAAAGGCCATTGAATAGAAAATAATAAGTGAATGGTAATCTGTGATAAGTAAGACATCCATTGAAGGAATTAATGGTTGCAGAAATATGATGAATGTAGCAAATATTATAATTATGATGGACCATAGTACAGTGATCAGCTTACGGAATCAAGAACTTGAGTGTGCAGTTAGAAGCAGAACTGTGACAGGATATAAATCTGAACATGCAATGGAAGGTTGATATAGTATATATATCATAGTAGAATTGAAGACAAAGTGACATTGTGCCGTGTCGAGGTCGAAAGGCAGCAATCGGTGTAAATAATGTATGTTAAAAGACTCAAAAGAAATTGTGAACAAATCGTTAAACTTAGCAATGGAACTGTAATAAAAGGCAAAACCTTAAAGCGCAACTTAATTATAATAATACATTAAAAAGGCGACGGAACCCTGCGTGGAAGAACGGAACCATGACCAAGTGAACAGAGAAGGCGGTTTACGGTTTTTATCGCACCACCTATGCGGAGTGAGCAGTATTTGAGGAGTTGGGAGTGATTCCATAAATCACTCGACACATGGCAAGGAGGACCCACGGAAAACCGCTTGTCACTGTGCACCATCGCGCATTATTGTTTGACCCAAGATGCCCAGCAATATCGTTGAGCGTCGTTGATCTAGGAAGGGGTCATCGGACGATCATCATTTGTTGAAGGTGCGTGAAGATTAACACAGGTACGGCGGGCCATTGCTCGTTAACGGTCGGCATCGGAGGTGAAGCGATATGCATATACGTCGTTGATCTGGAAGCTTGCTAATCTAACGGTGATCGGACGCTGGACTTGCACAAAATTTACTTATGGTACCATGCATGTATTTGATTGGCTATTCACTATATTTGTGGGCTCAGGGTCAAAGGTTTATCATATTGTTTGAATGTGTTAAAATTTCAAAGGTTAACCTTAATCCTAAAGCTAGGTTCAAAAGTATTAAATTAATTATTTAATTACCAAGATCAATAGAATAGTGAGAGTTATGGAGACCCCACTGGATTATCTATTTTGACCCCGTCCAGGAATACCATTAGGAAGTGAATGGTTTTGACCCAAGGTTTTAATAAACGCGAAAACTATATAAGGTGATGATAATCATGAAGAACGGTGTGCATGCGAAAGGGTTGATAATAAACGAATCTCTTTTAGAGATATATGTATGAATAAACTCTGATATATATGAATCTATGGTGCACCTATGAATATGATGATTGATCAAGATCTCTAGATCAGATGATGATTAATTCCTGGTTTAATCGACTGACAAAATCATGAAGAACGTATGCATGAGTAAGGGTTGTGAATGAATACTTCACTCTGAAGTATATCTATATGGAATGGGTAACAGATTGCTGAGAGATCTAAATTAAGGATGCACCTCTGAAGAAAATAAATAAATCTGGTGGCCTGCAAGGTATGTTGTGTGGAAGTGGATGAAACATGGTCCTTAGTAGATCTGAGGGTCAAAGCCTTCAGTGAGGGGTGGTAGCTCCCTTCCAGTGGTAGCTAGTAAACGAGAGCAGGGGGTTGTAGCTCCCTTCCAGGAGAGGCTGGTAAATGAGAGAAGGTTGTAGCTTTCTGCAAGTGGGTTCCTGCGTGCTGGTATAAGTCTGCGCCAGCATGAATTGTAAAAAATTTTCTTTATATAATAAATATTGAAGACTGTGATAACAGCAGCGGTGGTTTTCTCCCGAATTGGGTTTCCACCTTAAAAAAAACTGGTGTTCATATGTGCAGCTTATGTTTAATGGTTTGTTTTGTTATTTATGTTCATACTTACTACTTACTAAACATCTGATGAATGAATGATGCAATGATCTAATAATATCTCTAGACATATTCTGTAAATAGCATATGGTTTTAAGAGAAAGAAAAAGTAAAAAGTTTTCAGCCCTAAATACTAATTCACCCCCCTCTCAGTATTTTTCCAACATCAAATGCTCTTTTTCTTGAGTTCCAGTAATCAAAACTTGAATTATACATCACTCAAAATCCAAATATGAAAAACATTTATCATTTGGAGGCCTCCAAAAAAATCGTAGCATGGCCAATGCTGTGCTTTTTACAGGCTGACTATGAAAAAAGTCTGTGAAAATTTGCAGAAATGCCCAAAACTTGAAAAATTTCCAAAAAATCATCAAAATTTGTAGATGAATTTCTGATGAGATGTCTCAAGCAATCAAGGAGGCATCCGCAAGAATCTCAATTTTGTACTCCTCCTTATGCTTGATTAGGGTTTTCTTGTGTTTGTCCTTCAAGTTCTTGATCCTGATGTTGCAAATCTTGTTTCTAATGATGTATCTATTTGCCATGTGTATGAGCATCTCATTTTCCTTTTTGGCCTTATGGAGGAGCTTCTCAAGGTGGATGTTAACTCTCTCAAGCCACACTTCTCCTCATAATTTATTTCCTTTTCAATTCTTTCCTCAAAACTAAGTTTCTCTACCTCATGTTTCTCCTCCTCTAAAGCTCTCTTAAGGCCTCTTGTATTTTTTCTTGTCTTGGTGGTTTGAGTCTCATCATGGTCAGACTCATTAGCTGCCATCACTACTTTACCTTTGGTGTCTTGTCTCTTGTCCATTAAAAACTCTAACTCCACGAGTACTTGTTTTTCTCTCAGCTACTTGTTTTCTTGTTCAAGGAAGGATATGACAAATTGTTCTCAAGCCATATTTTCCTACAGCTCTTTGATTGTGGAATATTTCTCTTTGATGAAAAAATTTTATGCTTCATGATCATCTTGGAAATCCAAGTCCACCAATTCAATCTCCCTTTCTTTCTCATGAAGGTCTTCCTCCTCTTAAACAACTACCTCTTTCTTCTTTTGATTTCCTACTTTGTTGATGAAGAAGGCAAGTCCCCTTCCACAATATGTGGAGAAAATACTTTCTTAGGTCCCCTCTGGTAAGTTTTGACCTCTTTGGCCTCTTTGAAATTTTTGGTTTCTTTCATTGTAGCCTTGCTATATTCCCTAGTCTTACTGTGAGGAACTGATGATGTTGGTGGAATAGGTCTAGCAGGTTGACTTGGTCCTACAGTAAAGACATCTACCTCTATGAAAGCCTCCCATGTTATGTTCAATTGATTGAGGTGGTGAAGGACAATGATTTTAATCAGAGAGTGATGGAAGAGGTTGTTCATATGAAGCTCAAAATCTTTGTTTTCCACTATGTAGGCCATTTTATCAATGTTACTTTACAAGTAGTAGGGGAGGTTAAGAAATTTCATTCTAGTGAAATGCATAAGCAACCTGATGTGATAGCTATATAATCTAGGGAATCTGCCCTCACAAGTGAAGTATTTCATGATGATTTTAATCATGGGGGAAAATCTATCCAACAACTGAACAAACGGAAATACATTTTTCATGTTATCTTTCTAAGGTGCCTTGAGGTAAGGCTCATACAGCTGGGCATCCCAAGCCTTAGTCTTAAACCACTTTTCACCCACATTGGGTATCCCTGTTGTTGCTACAATGATGTCAGTGGAAATGGGGAAATTCACCCCTACTCAAGTCACTTGGTTGTTTTGGAGGTTGCTGATGAAAACCCTGGTCAAAGCAGGATGAATTTGGACTCTTTGTAGCATATCACAAAATTCAAAACAACCTACATGTTGGAAAAATTTGACAGCTAAGGGTGATGCCATTAATTCTCTAGTGTCTGTTGGCTCTAATCTCAGAATCCTCCCTCCTTTGTTATATGTTTTCTTATCTTCTTTTGTGGCATTTCTTTCCTCCTCCATTATTTTTAGCTTGTATTTGAAAAACCTAGGGAAGAAGGAGAAGGGAAAGGGAGTAGGATAGTGGGGTTTTGGAATTGTGATGGGTGAGGGAAAATTTGGAGGAATATATAAAGGGATTAGGGAGCTTAAGGAAGTAATGGGAGGGTGAAATATTTAGGAAAATATGGTAGGAAATTTGTATTACAGGTGTTATAGGTCAATTTGGGCAGCATCCCACATGACCTGGTCAAATTGGATATCATCCCCATGACCAATGAAATAGGGTCTATCATCCCCTCCCATTTCAATTTCTATATGCCCTAAGATAAGAACAATTCATTCATGGATTCTATTATGATATTTACAAGGTTTGAAGTATATGTTATATCACATATTGACTCACCAACGTATCTTCTAAAGGGACTAACTGTGTTTCATATGCAACATCCTCCATGCAAGGGTTCACTACAATTCACATCTTGACATTCAAGAGTGTGTTGGTCACCTGGGAGCGGAATTCTCATTATTCTGGGAATCTCCACATGGTCAGTGCCTTCTAGAAGAGTCCATATGTATCAGACTTCTAATCCAAGTGACCATATAACACCTCTAAACCTGGGAAAATGTATTTCCTATTATTAGAAAGGCATTCATTCAGAAACTGCCTTCAGTTTCCCTATAAATTAAGCATAGATCCTAGTGCTAGGAAAGGAAGAATTTTGGTAAAGAAATGATGTTGGATTCTCATTTGAGAGAGTGAAAGTAATGATATTTTGGTGGTGTGATTTTGGATGTGATGAGGCTGGGATGAAGCTAGAGCTGGTGGCAAAAAATAGATCATTGGTTGTAACCTCCCCCTTCTACTCTTTAATAAAAATTGTTGTTCATTTTCGCATATATATGCCTCTATATGTTTCTATTTCTTATGTAATGGATTCTTGAATGATATATATATATATATATATATATATATATATATATATATATATATATATATATATATATATATATATATATATATATATATATATATCGATTTGATTGATTAAGATAGGTAGATATTTGTACATGCATGTTGTTTTTTGTTCTTTGTTTGTGTTTGTAGGAATCAATATGGTGATCTAAGTTGGATTGAGAGCGATAAAGACAACGAAAAAAGGAGAAGGAGAAGCACTTGGATCACAAGTAGGTTCTTTCATCATTCTGTGTACTTGTTTATTTTAGAGAAAGTGATAGAAAAGTATTTCTTCTGTTGTTCTAAGTGCCTAGCACCACACTTAAGGAATTTGATTTATCCATAGATCATAATTCTGCATAACAAATTGGCGACTCCATTGGGAGTATCCTCTCATTCCTAGTGCTTTTTCCTCTACTTATCCTCATCATTGGCATCTAATTTCAGTTATTGGACTTTTGAATGAAATAATTGCATTAGAAGTGTGTTTTGTAGCTTTAATTTTCAATCCCTGATGCGTTCAATGCACTATTGTTCAAGACATAGTGCATTGCGGTCCATTATCTACCACTCAGGGGTGCAATGCAACACACTCTTTCCACTTAGAGAGTGTGTTTTCCCCTTAGCCAACCAGCTTCCATTCAAATTTTTCATTGCTATCATTCTGAACCATTTGTTTGATGTATTCTCAACTGTCTGATACCTCTTGGAGACCAGAAACCTTACCTGATTCTTCCTCCTTTGAACAGTAAATTTGTTCAATGTCTCTTTAGTGTTTTTCTTTATCATTGGAAAGTAAAATTAAAAGTCTTTTATTTATGCATTATATCCATTTGTTTTCATAAAGGAAATTGTTGTTTCATTCTTCATTTTCTGTAGGAAAAATTGTAGCTCCATTCTTCATTTTTCCTAAAAGATAATTTTTTGTTAAATTTATCATTTTTCAAAGAAGAAAACACTTGTTTTGTTCATTTGATGCATATAGTTTCCTTTCCTGCATTCACATTAAAGGAGATGAAAAGAAAAAAATGCATGTGCATATAGTGAATTGTGTGTGTTGCAGAGGAACAAGTTAAGAAAGATGCATTTTAGTTTGTGCTCTTTGTTGTTTGCTCTAAAATTGATTGCTCTTTCCCTTAGAAGCTAGGATTTTCATTGAAAAAAGCTAAATTTGAAATGTTTGCTTTTCATTTTTGTTTGCATTTTTAGGAATTTCCATCACATCACATGGTTAACCTCAAATAAAAACTTTATAAACATGATCAACATAAAATTTACATCAATTTACCTCAGAATGCATTGGAACCATAACGATAACATTTAGAAGGTCTAGGCTAGAGATGTGTTTCGACGTCGTTAAACATAGTAGTTATCATTAAATTGTCTGTGATAAATTCTAAGTTTGATACCTCACTCCATGTACATAAGTATATTGGAGCTCTTCCACATAACTTCGAGTATATAGAGCCGTGTTCTAGTATGAAAAGTATAAGGGGGTGCTTTGGCTATGCAGTTTCGCATTAGACAACACTAATACGGACTTGGGCCTCCACATACCTTCGGGTATATTTGGGAGGAAAAATTTAGGTTTCTATCAATCCATAGTGAACCGAGTCAGCCACCTTGTAACTTGTGATACACCGAACACAACTTTCAAGGAGATTTCCTGCCCGTACTTCTTAGTTCTCTAGGAGGTATTCTATAGTTCACAATTACTAGGTAAACCTTTTTCCTAGAATTAAACTTTTTTTTTGTTTTTTTTTTTTTGGTCATAAAATAAGTCAGTCATTATGGAAGAAGAATGTCCCTTTCCCTCTACCACTGGAACCACCATTACCACTAGAAGCCATTTCTGGTCGATGAAGGTGACATCACTCTACCGAAACTAGTACTATCGGTACCTCTGGTACAACATCATCCTCACATATTCCAAATTCGTCCTGAGTTATTTTCTACAAATTCTGGTTCATCTACTATTGTCAAGACGGAGTCCTCACAACTATGTAATATTCCAAAATGGAAAAGACAGGAATATAGAACAAAATAATGAAAAGAAACAATAAATATCAATACATTACATATGAGCCAAAGATAGATCCATGGTATTATGTATAAAATCAACAAATAAGTACATTATCTTTGGGATCAAGTCCCTCAAGCTAGGAGAAAGAAGCCTCCTATGCCTAAAAGCACCAAAACATGTAATACACTGCAACAAAAAATAATAAAGCTCATGCAGCGTAGTTTTAATGACTAATACTATAGTTGGAAAATATAAATAAATGGATCTAATAATCCAATACTCAAACAAGGCTCAAAATGGATATCTATGCTCCTTAAAACTTTTCCTAGATAACCCAGGAAGGGTTTCTTGAAATACACAAAATATATGATGGTGATCTAAAGCCCTAGGGCTGAAGGATCACTAAAAATAAAGCAGATAGAGGAGGTGGATGAAACTGATGTAGATCTGAATGGAACTCCTCTAATAGATTCTCTTAATTAAGGGTTGATCCCTCCAATGAAGATCTAACCTCCCAAATGTTGCATTGGACCCTCTTTTGGATATGCTCAATAAAATAACGCAGTTTGAGAGTGAAACTGCACTGTAGCAGATGATGATGCCTTGGCCTGATTTAAAAATATGATATGAAGCATAGGGACCTTCCTTATTGATATCCCAATGGAGAAAAGGCTTCCTCCACTAAATATAAGCTTAGAAATGACCCAATGAAACCCTCCACTACTGCACCCTGCAACTCAGCACAACTCTAAACAGAAACTACATTGTAGAAGAAAGTTGTAGCTTGGCCTGATGCTAGAATGTGGAAATAATGCTCAAGAACTTCTCCTGAGTGGGCACTCAAAGTCCCCTGAGGATGAAGGTGGGATTCCCGCTCGGGAACACCCTTGTGCTAAACAACACTACAATCTTAGCTAAACAGTTCAAGAGAGCCACAAGTCATAATAGACCATAAACAAATAATAATCCAAAACATGCTTTCTGTTAGCCACCTAGAAAATTTGTCATATCAAATGGTGGCTAAATCATTTTTGAAAGCCTTCAAGAAACAATTTTTTTGCCAAATTGTAGTTCTCTAAGTCTTATGAAGATATTTTATCATTTTATTAATCTTCACTGCTGTTTCCCTCTCAATTCTGAAGATCTTTTGTTTTCCTGAAGAAAAGATTGATGCAAAAAAACCATTTTTCCCTCCACTTTACCCCTCTTTTTCACTCATACTTAACCTCCATTTCATCCCCTTTTCCTCATAAAAATTCCTCCATTTTCATCATTTTAACCTTCAAAATCACTTCAAGACCCTTTTAAAATCATTTGGTCTCCTGCCATTGGTTTTAAAAATCCTTCTTTCCTTTACTGAAACCCTCATTTTCCATTAAAAACTCTATTTTAAAAGTCAAAAGACAGTTTTTTTTTACTATATAAAGTTTTAGCCCCCGAGGGCTTAACTTTCATAAACCTCCGCTTCATAGGACCTTAAGTCCTGCAACCGGGCACTTAAAAGATCCTAAAACCTTCTTCTAAACCCTCGAAAACCTTTTTCTCCTTTGAAACTTGAAAATCCCAAATTCCTTTCTATTTCTTCTAAAAACTATAGTTTGCAGTCTAAACCATTCTTAACCATTGATCTAAGACTGATCAAAGGCTATTAGAATCTCGCATCACAAGTTTTATCGGGCGCATTTGAAAGGTCCCTTCCTTTGTTCCGATTCCGATGAGCACCTTTTGTGTTAAACCCCCTAACCACTTCCCCACCATACAACCCATGCGCAGGACCAAGCGTTAAGTCCTGAGCGCTAATCGCAATCGGAGGTTTTGCAATGGGCACGTTCCTTTGTTTTAAGAAAAAGCCCCAATGTGATGGAGTTTTATTCTATGGACCCCCCGCCACTTTATCCACCATTGATCCTTTAAAGAAATCAACTGCCCTGTTAGCCACCCATAACATTCTGTCATATCAGATGGTGGCTAAATGATGTTGGATAGCCTTCAAGAAACAATTTCATTACTAAAATTGTTGATACTTGAAGACTTTTGATAAAATCCCATCCTTGGGTAATATTCACTACTATTTCCCTTCAGAACTTAGAATCCTGCTGATTTCCAAAGCCAAAGTACTGCTGAAAACCCCATTTTTTCCCTCTTTTTCCTTCCCAAAATAACCTCATCTTTCTATCCCTCCATCTCCCATGAAAATCATATAATTTCATGTTTTATTCCCTTTCCATTTCATAAAATCCATTTTATAAGGTTTAAGACTCACTCTTGGCCTTATCGAAACCCTAAACTCCCTCAAAAATCCTTAAAAAACCATTAAAAATACATATTTTTATGTATTGGACTTAAGCCCCTCGGGCTTAAGTTTTTTGGCCCTTTCCGTCCATACGCCTGGGCACTAGGACCAAGCGCCAAGATACTTGGGCGCCTATCCATTTTAAAATTATATTTCCCCGCCGGAACATATAAAACCTTTGATTTTTATAAAACCTGTCGTTTTATTATTTTTATTAAAAACCCGCCCGTGTAAATTATGGAGCAATCTCCACCATTTATTTTCTCCACAGATCAAACGGTGCAGAGCACGCCTACCTGTGGACCCCCCGTTCGTGCGCTGTCTGCCTAAAACCACATGGTTTTCATCACACCACTCTTCGGCGGATGGCAGTTTTTCCCCGATGGCCAGCGATTCCATACAGCGGTTGACGCGTGTCCCTTGTACGATTTGAAAACCGTCGTGCGACCATCATCCATCGCGCGTTAAATTCTAGACCAGGATTCCCAATGAAATGGATCTCTACCATCCGATCTGGGCCCAATCATCCAATGGCCATCGCTCTTCGAAAGTGTCTGATGTATAACCAAAGTGCCCGCGCGATAAACAAGCCATCCTGTAGCGGAAAATCAATCTCCGCCGTCGATCTGATCTGTAGATCGACGACCCATATTTCATCGCTCGATTCTGTTGCCCAGTCAACGTTTCCCCTCCGCTAACTTTCCATCGCCCGATCCCTACCATCGATCTCTGCGCGATCGACGGCTCAGATTCATCCTTCTCCTCTGACCGTCCCTTTCAATCTCGACCGTCGATCTCTACAGATCGACGGCTCGGATTTAATCCTTCTTCTGCCCATTCCACGATCACTCCCGATAAATCTAGACCATTGGATGATACCATCCAATGGCCACGCTTCCTTCGCACCTTCCAATGTAGTAAAACCAATAAAAGCAGGATTTTATAACGTTTTGTTTGTATTTTGCAGGGTTTCGAAGGTTTTCACTATGAACGAAGAAAATTCGAAAGAAGAGGGTGACGACTCTCTTGCTCTTGATTTATCAAAGGAAATCGACCACCGAGTTTAAAATTTTTACATTTATCAATGTTTCATGAACCATTGATGCATTACAGACCCAGTACATCCCTGCGCAACAACAAGAAAACATGGATTAAAGCACAGAAAAATATTATCAGCGTTGAAGACCAGGAAATTATCAGAGCAGAGGATTAATGGATTGTTTTACGAGGATTATGGCCCAAATGATCATTATAAACCTAATCCCTAGGTTAAAATAGAATTAAAAACAAATCCAAAGGGTTTCACCGACAGGAAACCCTCCATCGCCACAGATTGAGGCAAATTGATCCCTCGAGCTACCATGGCACCACCTATGCCTTAAAGTATTCAATCAGGAGCTGAATTTATTGATCAGGATAAGATATTTTGCCTCGACACAGCCGAAGAAGTTATATCTGCCAGGAACTTCAATGTAAATAATATCTACAGAGTTACTTTGACACCACGCAGTGCCTCATAGGTCAACAAAAACTCCCACCAAGCTTGAAATCATTATGTAAATCATTTAATATAGAGGATGTGTATGTAAGTCTCCTCATTGAGCCCCTCGAAGGCCCATGAGCCATTTAATTCTGTATTAATTATAATTGAGATCTTTTATCAGATCTCACCTCCTCATCCTTCTATATATACTACAGCAGAAGATGAGTGGTTGGTTGGTTGTTTCCTGTTGTTTGATCACAAGTTGTAACACTGAAACTCTCTGAAATAAATATACAAGTCTGTTGAAGTTGAAAACAAATTGAAGTCCTGGATGTCTTGATGATTTCGTTGCATATCTGTTCCTGAGAAGGCTCTATCATTGGATCCATGAGCTTAGCTATAGGTGAAGTATTCTGAACTGTTCTATGTTTTTTCCTGTTTTCATTATGTCCCGTAATTTCTTACTACAGTAGGTTGAAATTTTTAGGCTAAGAAATGACTCCTGGAAGCACCTTAGACCTGTTCATCCTTCACTGTTTTATGTTTTCTTCTGCTGAAGTATTTTAGAGTCTTTAATCTCTCTCTTTAGTCTTCATGCTTGTTTATTTCCTTAATAGCTCAAATAGTTGGTTTTAGCATGATTTATGGTTCTCCCTGCTTGTCTGCTATCACTTGAAAGTTGTTATTGAAGTCTCCCTTTGAAGTACCATTGTTTTAAAGTTAATCAAAGAGGTCGGTTTTGATCTTGCCCTTTGCCATTGCTTGAAGAGTTGTTTTGAAGGTCTTTATAGTTATAAGCATAGATGTTATTTAGGTGTTCCCTCTTCTATGAATCCAACTATCAGTGAATCTTATATGTTTTCTATGTCCTTTAAAATAAAATATTTGAGGAAATAGGGAGTTCCCCGAATCTTAGGTTTCATTTTAGAAGTTGTCTTGAAGTCATTATTTGCTTAAAGAATGTTTGTAGAATTTATGGTTAGCCCTGTCTATCAAATATCTCTTTATTGTTAAGTTATGTTTTCAAGTTCCCTTTGTCGAGAATTAAACTTCTCTTTCCAAATCATTAATGTCCATCTCATTCCAAAAACAAAAGGATCCTGTGGCCAAGTTAGATTTGCCCTTTGATATCCCATATCCCTTGAAAAGTTTTTCATGACCTTATTTTGACTCCATTTCCTAATGAACCAGATATTTCCTCTTTCTGTCTATCTTTCCTAGACCTTTCATGTTCTACTGTATCAACTCAATCCAACCAAACAAACATCTGTACTTAATAACTAGTCTAAAATACATAATCAAAGCACACAAGATAAACCTTTGCAAACAAATATTTGAGAGATCCCTCTCTGAGAACAGGAGGACTAGATCCTGGAACTCTAAAGATTGGTTCTGATGTTGCCTTGTCTTTTGATTTTCCAAACTGTCAAGACACGGGATACCAACATTCCCAACGCTAATTGCATCAGAGTTTTTTGCATTGGGCATATTTTAATAGTTATTTCCCACTCCGATTGGTCACCTCCCGATGGCTTCCCAACTGTTGATCTTCCCTGCTAGACCTAGATCCAATGGCCCACATTTCTCTTTCCCAAAGCCCATCCCTCCACCTTTGACCTTCGCAGATTCATTCCCCACCATTGATCTGGTTCTAAGATCAACGATCATTATTCAATTGCATCGGTGCTTTTTACCCCTTGCCCCTGCCGATCGTGATCTTCCGATTTCATCTGGGCTATCCATACACTAAGATCTGA
This sequence comes from Pinus albicaulis, assembly GCA_034641835.2. NCBI lineage: Eukaryota > Viridiplantae > Streptophyta > Pinopsida > Pinales > Pinaceae > Pinus > Pinus albicaulis. The sequence continues at coordinate 541,805,164 of CM076580.1, read as the reverse complement.
CGGTCCAGATCAATCCTCGTAGCCTTTTTCAATCTCATACAAACCCCACTATGTAATGTATTTTGGAAAATCTCCGCCGTTGATCTCTGCAGATCAATGGTCTGCATTAACCCAAACTTCGCTCGGCCCTTGACTCATATGTTATTTCATTAGCCCCAAGATTGAATCTGGGCCGTCCATATTGAAGATCCAACGATCCAGATTCAACTTGATAAGCCCAAATCTTTTGGGTCCTACCCTTCCCAAATCAAATCTCCGCCGTCCATCCCTAATCTGACGATCAAGATTCAAACTTCTTTGACCCTACCCCACCTTCTTCCTCCCACGAAACTTGTTTTATCGCGCTCCAATATCCACCGTTGGATCTACCTACCTGTGATCCAACGGCTAGGGACCCATATCACGTAATTTTGAGCCCGATAGTTAATTCCTAAAATTTACATGATATGGGCGGTTTTAAGAGGCCACGTGTCGGGCAGTAACACATATCGTGTTCAAAAAGGTAAAACCACCTTTCTCCCTTTTCGTCGCGTGAAACCGGAAGTTTCTATGGCCAAAACCACCTTACCCCGTTTATATTACATTTCGTCATTTTTTATCTCCGCCGTTGATCTCTGCAGATCAACGATCCCAGTTTAATTTTGCCCTCAGTTCATCGCCCTCCACCCATCCTCCAAGGGACTTCTTACGTCATTCTCAGCTGTTGATCTCTGTGGCTGATCTCATCTGACGGCCTAGGTTATTTCTGAAACCCCAAAATTCATTCAACTACATTTTCCTTCCGCCTAAGGTTTTTCACGATTTCCTTTGTATATTCTTCCATTTCTCGATAAAGTGGCCCTTCCACATTATGTTTCCTCGGTCGATCTCGACCGTTGATCTTTGTAATATTGACAGCCTCATTTTAATCTCCCCACCGTTTATTCGACCGCCTCCCTTTGAACCTCAGCGAGCAATCCTCACCGTCGGATGCTTTCATCCAGTGGTTGCGATCTAATCTTAGCCTCCAAAGCAGTCTAAACCCAAATACGCAGGATTTCTTAACTTTTTCTTGTTTGTGCAGGTTTTAATGGTTTTTAAATTATTTTAAAGGAAAGTTGAAGGCCAGGGATGATGATCCCCCAGGCCTTTATCCATCAAGAATATCATTCTACAGGGTTCAACACCATGTTTTATCAGTGCCTCATGAGCACATACGCCATTTTAAAAACCTCTATAATGCCTGCACATCAACAATACACAGCAAAGCTAAATCAAACAAAGAGTATCAGTTGGACAACATGAAATCAAAGTAGAAAAATGTTTGAAGATTGTTAAACACAGTTTTGAGGGATTATGGCAATAAATCGACTATCTAAATCCTAATCCAGTCAATTGAAGACAGTTTGAAGGACAAAAGACAGAATTTAGGCCTAATTAAGCCTAACACACAGAATTAAAATAAATTAGTAGTGTTTAAATAAAAACAATAATATCTATCAGTCCGACAAGCCTCCACTGCCACATCAGAGGCTAATTGAATTCTCTCAGCTACCAAAAGCCACCTGTAGCCTCAAAACATTCAAAAGAGGACTAGTTATTGCAGTAATAGAAGATATTAACAAAAAGACAGCTGAATAGTTATTTCGAATCAAAGAAACTAATTTCAAATATCATCGGAGTTATTACAAGGATAAGAAATAGCCTTAAAAGTCAAATATTTTTATCCACTAAACCTCAAAAGTAGAACAGAGTTATGACATAAAGATATAGATCGAATGTATTCCTGCCTTATGCCTTGCGTGGTTTTCAAGGTAGAGAATCGCATTAACTGTACAATTGATGATACTTGGACCCTAGAAATATTTCCACCTCCTCATTTTCCTATAAAATCTTCTTGAGAAATACATTGTAAAGGGTTGGTTGCTGAATTTTGATATAATACTTGTGCTCGAAACTTTCTACATGTAAATAGCATTCAGAGGCTCTTGAAGCTCTGTTTGTAATCAAATAAGTTAGGCTGAGAAGAGAAGATGATAATTGAACTGAAACATTGGACTTGAAGAATGTAACTGGATTGACATCAATATACAAGTTGATTCTTGGGATCCTGGTCTATATCACTGGTGAAGTGCTTCTTTCTATGTTATTGTTTTCCTTTCATGTATGCCATTTTGTCCACTTATTCTCTGATAAAGTGTTAGCAATCTATAAAATTTGTTATACCAAAAGGTGGCTAAATCATTTTTGGAGCGTTCAAGGAACAAATTTTATTGCTAAAAAGTGTTGGCTCTTGAAGACTCTTGAAGGCCTCATGCCTCTGTCCAAATCTTCACTGTTGTGCCCATTTTCAGAAATCCTACTGATTTCAAAGACATAATACTGCTGCAAACACCATTTTCCCCTTTCCTTCCACTTCCAAAACTAACCTCATTTTATCCCTTTATTCGCCATAAAATCCCTCATTTTTCATCTTTTGCCCCTTTTCCTCCATCAAAACCCCTTTCATAAGGTTTAAGACCCTTTCTTTTCCTTATCAAAACACCCCAATGTCCATTAAAAACATCGAAATTGCATAAAAATCACATTTTTTATATTATAGACTTAATCCCCCTTGGGCTAAGTCTTTAACCTTCCCCTCCATACGCCCTGGTGCTGGAACCAGGTGCTAAGCCCTTGAGCACTTATCGCATCGTAAAGAGCCAAGCATGCAAATCTTTTGCCATGTTAAAAGCTCCGATTGCAATTGGCCCTTCATACGTAAACCTCCGATCGTATTGTTATTCCATATAACCCTGGTGCCCTCAATCAGGCACTAAAAAACTATATAAACCCACTTACCCAAAGTTCTGGTCTAACTCGCCCATATAATTATTTTTCATTATATTAAAAGAAAGGCCAGAAGTGGTTTTCATCGCATCGCTTTTGAGAGGAAAATGGTTTTCCCCGATTGGTAGCGATCAACGCCGCCAGCTGACACGTGGCCTTGGGCAGTATGGCGATACCATTTTCATCGCACATTAAAAGTCGGACATGGGCCTGGTGCGATATTAGTGTCCACCGTCCGATCTGAAGCTAGCTCATCGAACGGTGATTGCGCTCTCGAGAAGCCCGTGTGTTAGTCCAAGGTACGACGCGTTTCATTGAACTTCTCCGTCATCGATATGATTTGCAAATCGATGGCCCAAGCTCGATCGCTCTATTTCCTCACCCAGTCAGTAGTTATATACCCAAGGGACTTTATACAGCATGATTTTAGTAAGGGTTTTTGAAGTCCGGGGCATGTTTCTAAGGTTTTGGTACTCGATATCCACCGTTGATCGTGTGGGCCAATCTCATCCGACAGCCCACATGTGTCCCGATCCCCACACTGATTTTTCAAACATTTTTTGCTGAAACAAGGTTTTAAACCTTTTTCTCCGATTTTGATTTTATTTTTTTCGAATAATGTGACCCCTTCACGTTATTTATTCACCTCCACTCTCGACCGTCGATCTCTGTGTGATCGACGGCTCCGATTTAAATTCTTCTTCCGCCTTCCCTTTGTCCTCCTCTAATCAATATCGACCATTGGATGATGCCATCCAATGGCCACAATCTCTCCATGTACCTTCTGAAGTAGCAAACCTATATATGCAGGATTTTATAATGTTTTTTTATTTTTCATGGTTTAAATGATTTTTCCGGCATGCCGAAGAAAATTCAAAGGCTGAGGGTGACGACCCTCCTGCCTTTGATTCATCAAAGAGAATCATTCGCAGGGTTTAAAATCCATGTTCCATCGGTGTTTCATGAGGCATTGATGCCATTCGATCCCTCTGCAGCCCTACACACCAACAAACCAGTGAATCAGGCACAAATCAAAGAGTATCAGTGTAGAAGACAAAAATATACTAGAATAGAAGATTGAAGACAGATTTGTGGGGATTATGTCTAAGATGGTTTCTCAAAAAAATAATCCCCAATTAAGACATAGTTTAAAGGTAAATCATAAAGGTTCATCAGACATGTTGTACTTTTTTTCCTCCATTCAGATTTAGCCGCTGATCCCTTCCAAACATGTTTCCATTATATTCTATGGCTAAAAAACCCTCATGCCGCTCTAAAAAATACGTTGTTTAAGTGTTCAAATTACATATTTTATATGTCGGGCCGAAGCCCCTTAGGCTTTAGCCCCCCCGCCTTGATTTTCATAAGACCCGAGTCCAGGACCACAGGCCAGAAGAAAAAGGGGGTTATCGTTTAAGTCCCGGGCGCCGTTATAACCGTCCGATTCAACTAAATCAACGGCACGGTGATCGTTCAGGAACGAGGACCCCACATATGGCCCCGACACACAAAAAAACCGGCAGTTTTCCCCCCGCACCACTCTTGTCGGTTGGCGGTATTTACCGTGGGGCCAGCGATTCCACAGGAGTGGTGCCGCGTGTCCTCAGTACGGCGGTGAAACCACTTTCCTCCCGCGCGATAAAGATCATACCGTGGCCGGGTAGCGGAATTTGTTGGGGCCGTTGGATCTGTCAAGCCCGATCTGACGGTGGACTTCTTCTTAAGTTGCTCGCTTACTATTTTGTCCCCACCATATTGCATGGCCCGCCACCGTGTCACTGTTGCGTCCCTCCGCCCATTAGTCCACTCGCCACGTCACCTCCCATTCGCCCCCTGTTAACCTACGTGTCTCCCCCCCCTGTACATCCCTCCGCGCCAATGTATATATATATATATATCTTGTGTGTTTTATTCGCATTTGCCGCTAGTTTTTCTCCCCGACCTCACTGTGTGACATTTCGTTCTTTTTGCGAAAAGTCTCCATTGTTCACTCCGAACACCCCGTATGTCACCGTTTTTGGTCTGTGTCCCCATCATCTCCTCCATTCACACCTCCGTCACCTCTGCCCTCGTCTGAGTTAGTTTTTCTAACAGTTTCGGGGTTTTGCAGGTTCTAAATGGTAGAAGAGGCATCTAAACCCACCGCCTTCATTCCAGAGAAACAAGAATATATCAGAAGGTGATTTCCTACGGGCGAAATTTAATGAAGAAGCTGAGAGCAGATGCATGAAATGACAGCCATTAAAGAAAATACAGATGTAAATTCTCGGAACCCTCCAGAAAAGTTCACCTCGCATTTAAGGTCCGGGACTCCAGTTCAAAACCAAAAGCTAGGCGTACAGTACTGAATGGAAGATTTTCTCAGAACTCTCATGGTAGCAGATTTGCCTTCAGCTAGAAACATCCCGATGTATATATTTTATTATTTCTGTCTTGTACATAAAGAGATTTTTATCTCCCAGCATTAATTTCTGTATATAGGTGGTTAGGTATTTATTTATAACTTGTCATTCATGAAAAAGGCGCGAATGTTTTCCGCCATTGGATTGAAATGTAGCCATTAATTGCTCCTTTTCCTTTCCCCCCTCCTCTAGAAGTTTCGGTCTTCTCTATAAATACCAAAAAAGAAGACATTGTTGGGGTTCCAGATTTCTGTAAGCAAGCTGTGCAGCGAGAAGACTATTGTATTCATCTTGTGACATTTTCTGTATGAAGTTTCAGAGCCCGTTGGGTCTCAGTGAGGAGGGGTTATGACTGTATTGAGGATTCTGGTCTTTGGTATATTACAGTATGTAATTTTTCTTATGTGTTAATACATCATTTCTTTCCAGCGAAATTTCTTCTTGTATCATGTTCTAGAATGCGAGTGGCTCACTAGTTTGCAGTAAGGATTCATCTTAAGTGGTGCCCTTTTCTGGAATTAGTCAAGCGCTTTAAATAGGCCTAGAAGTGATATGTTGTTCCATGCCCACTCTTTTCATAATTCCAGCTATATTAGTGGCTCAAGGATTCGTAAATTGATACGCCCTTCTGCCAGTAATATCTTCTGATGTTGCTTCACTGCCTGCACTTCTTGATATTTGATTTCTGTGATATATTATATGAATTGGCCCTCTTTACAGTAAAGCGGTCTCTTAACTGTCTGATACTTTCATGCTGAAGTTTTACATTATGCCTTTACATTACTCCTATCCTTGTATCAGCCTCTGAGAGAGAATTTGGATCCATTCAATCTAATTCCATTTCCTTGTTTAGAAAAAGAGATAGTAGGTGAGTCCCTTGGACTGACAACCCAAACTATAAAGGACTCCTTGCTATATTAAGATGTCCTAGGCACTGGTCTATGGCAACTCTAGGCTGTCTCTAGGGGGGTGACAAAATCAGCACCAACATCTTTCTGGCGCCGTTGCCGGGGACACGAATTCAAGAATATCAGTTTCCCTGGGTTTTCGACATCCTATTTCACTCTCTAATCAGGTGAGCATAGAGAGGTGAAGAGTTGCAGATTTCTCACCTTGGCGACTCCACTGGTCTTTATTTGATAAACCTTATCGGTAGTCCTGGCTCCTCGTAGGCCGCATTTGAGGTCAGATACAGCTCAATTGAAAACACCCTACGTGTCTGACCCAGAGAAAATCATTCATAAAAGAGTTTGGAAGGAGAGGAAGTCAGCCCGTGCTGAAAATCCTGAGTGTTCTGTTGAAGATTATCCGCCCTCTTCTTCTCAAGAAGTTAGAACGGAAAACCCTGAGTTTTATTTAGAAACCCCACGTAGGGGAAGTGCTTTAATTGGGGAAGAATCTTATCCTGTTTTTGAGGCTGAAGAAATTAAAGAGGTCACTGAGGTAGCTTCTGTTAACCGAGAACTATTCCCATCCACACCTCAGACCTCAGTACAATATATTCCCATTGTTATTCACACTCCGCTTCCCCCTACCCCTCTCCCTTCTTTTGTTTCTCAGACTGTTGTGCAACCCCCACCGCCTCCAATGGCAAATTTTCCTGCTTTCCTCCTGAACAAATATGCTCCTCTGGCCTTACCCCAAGTGTTGAATGATATGCCACAGGATTATCTGAAGATTCTGCCAAGGTTCAATGGTGAAAATGATATTGATGCTCAGAAACATCTCGAGACCTTCTGCTCTTTTGCAGAAAATTTGAATGTTGAACACCTGGATGTGGTTTTGAGATTGTTTGTGCAGTCTTTGGAAGGAGAAGCCAGAAAATGGTTTAAGACGTTGGGAAATCATTCTGTGACAACCTCGGATCAGATGGAAAACGTTTTTCTCAGGAAGTGGGGAGAAAAGAAGGATTATGGAATGTGCCTTACTGAGTTTAATACTATCAAGAAGAAACAGAATGAAGGGGTATCAGAATTCATCAAAAGATTCAACAAGTTATATCTAAGCTTTCCTCCGGAAATGAAGCCAAATGAAGCGGCTGCCAAGATAGTTTTCATAGCAGCCTTTGATTTTGACTTTGGATTCTCCTTAAGAGAAAGAAAGCCTGCCAATCTAGATGATGCACAATCAGATGCTCTGGAACTAGAAGCGAACTTTGCCTCCACAGGAAAGTTAAAAGGGAAAATTGAACCAGATGTCAGAAGGAAAGGCAAAGAAGAGGTTTCTACCTCTAATCAAGAAAAGGATTCAGATAAAATGGATGAAATAAGTAAGATGATAAAGAAGATGGTCAAGATGGAACTGGAAGCCAAAAATGGAGCTCCTAAAAACTATTACAATGCTCCAAACAGAGGATATAATCCTCAGTATAGAAAGCCTCCATTGCAAATACTACCAAGAGAGACAAGGGAGCAGCAAGATCAGGTACCTCACCCCTTGTACCTGGAAGGACCAGCAGATGACTCCACTGGAGAGGCAGCCTATGGATTAGAAGATTCCAATCTGGCTTTTTCAAACAATATTAATATGGACTGTCCCCTGCAAGAAGAAGATGAAGAAGCAGACATTGACCATTATTGCAAGCAATTTGCTGATTTCATGGAAGCCCAATTCAATGTCAAATATGATCTCAGATCCTCGAGGAAGAGGACCCGAACTCAGGAGCAAGAAGAAGATCCACCTCAGAAAGAAACATCTGCTCAGAAGGAATCAGTAACAAAGAAGTGCGTGGAAAAAGGTAAGAACCTCCTGAATTCCCCCTTGCAGTCAACTGATCAGTTTCCTTCTTCCTCCAAATTAGCCAGTCCTTCTAATGTTGAGTCAGTGTCAAAAGAAGTCAAGCCCCCAGTTGAGAATAAGGAGTCAAAAGAAGTAATGATAGAAAAGCCCACATCTGCTTTTAATTTGCAAAGAGAGCTTGAAAAGATTAAGATTCCTGTTCCTCTGACTGAATTGTTAAAACAGCCTGTGTATCAGTCTCAGGTCACCTCTTTCATGCCTCTTCCTGAACCACAAATTGCACCTGATAGTCTAAATCTTCAAGAAGAAAGACCCATGGTGGTCTTTGGCCCACACGTTGAGGAGATAGACCCTTCTACTCCTCCCTTTTATGTGTCCCTAGTCATTCATGACCTGCTGCTTCACAATTGTATGCAAGATTCTGGAGCCTCCCATAATCTTATGCCTCTGTCTGTCATGGAGCAACTAGGGCTGCAAATTACAAGACCATACAAAGATCTATATTCATTTGATTCTAAAAGGGTTAAATGCTTGGGAATGGTAAAAGATTTAGTAGTCAATCTAGCTCAAATCCCAGCGAAAAGTGTGGTCATGGACATTGTGGTCGCTGATATCCCAGCTCGCTTTGGCATGCTGTTGTCAAGGTCCTGGGGTACTAAGATTGGGGGATCAATTAAATTGGATTTAACATATGCTACTGTCCCAGTCTTTGGTGGTCAGGAGAGGAGGCTGTATAGGGAGACCAGATTTGTTAAAATGGTGACCACGGCTGATTGTTCAGACAACTCTCCAGTTTATAATAAAGAGGGTGATTTCTCATGTTTTGTGTTAGAAGAGAATCAAAATTGTGCACACGAGCCCCTCTTTGGTCAAATCCAAGCCGAACAATCCAAGGAAGATCAAGAATCAGAAATATGGACTTTTCATTTTGATGGAGCGAATTCCAGGGAAGGTAATGGGGCTGGGGTATTGTTAATCTCCCCCACAGGAAAATGGGTACCACTGTCTTTCAAATTGGAGTATGAAGCTACAAACAATGTAGCTGAGTATGAAGCATTGTTATTGGGCCTACAGACAGCTAGAAACATGGACATCCAATGTCTGAAAGTGTTTGGGGACTCTGAGCTAATAGTGAGGCAGATTAAGAATGAATGTCAAGCTAAACATCCTCGGCTCAAAGCATATAGAAACGAAGTATGGGACATGATAGAAAATTTCTTCTTAGCATTTAATATACAGTTCATGCCCCGGGAGCATAACAGAATAGCAGACTCTCTTGCTGTGGCTGCCAGTACGTTCTGGCCTCCTCAGAACCCGTTGTTAAGATATGAAGTGGAGGTACGTTACAGACCATCCATCCCAGACAATATAAAGCATTGGAAGGTCTTTGAAGATGACGAACAGATGAAGAGATTCATGGAGACAGTGGGAGAATTCACAGGTATGGAAATTGATGATGATGAGGAGGCAGAAGCTGAAAATAGTGCTGAAGGAAAATGGGAAGAGAATATAGCAGGAAATAAAGTGCTGCAGTTAAAAGGAAATGTCATACCTAGGGGTTTAGTGCCTCTAGAAATATTATTCAATAAGAATGATGTTCTCGTGCAGCCAAACAAAGCGGTAGAAGAAGACCAAATGAGAGATTTAAATCTAGGTACTGCTACTGATCCCAAAATTGTTAAATTATCTAAAAGAATCCCAGAGGAATATAAAGAAAAGTACTTGAAGTTATTTCAGTCTTATAAAGACGTTTTTGCCTGGTCCTATGAGGACCTAAAAACTTTTGATGTAAATATTATACAACACAATATTCCACTCAGGGAAGACGCAAAGCCATACAAACAGAAGCTCAGGCAGATTAATCCCTTGCTTCTTCCCTCAATTGAGAAAGAAATTAGAAAGTTGTTGAAGGCCAAAATAATTGTGCCCTTGAGGTACTCAGAATGGATAGCGAATCTTGTTCCTGTCAGAAAGAAGAATGGAGAAATCAGGCTGTGTGTGGACTTCAGAAATTTGAATAGAGCATCTCTCAAGGACAACTATCCACTGCCTAAAATGGATCACATCTTGCAGAAAGTGGTGGGAGCATCCAGAATGTCAATGATGGATGGATTTTCAGGCTACAATCAGGTAGCTGTTTTCCCAGAAGATCAGAAGAAGACCGCGTTCACCACGCCATGGGGAACCTTTATGTATGCAAGGATGCCATTTGGACTGATTAATGCAGGTGCTACTTTTCAAAGGGCAATGGACATAGCCTTTGTGGGAGAACAGGACAAGTTTCTAGTAGTGTACCTCGATGATATCACAGTGTTCTCAAAGAATGATGATGAGCATATTGAACATTTAAGAAGAACTTTCAAAAAATGCAGAAGGTACGGCCTTTCTCTTAATCCCCAAAAATCTCTGTTTGCATTAGACGAAGGAAAACTCTTAGGACATATTGTGACTAAGGATGGTGTAAAAATTGATCCTAAGAGAGTTGAAGTAATAAATAGCATTTCTCTGCCAAGAAATAAGAAAGAAGTACAGGTATTTTTGGGCCGAATAAACTTTTTAAGAAGATTCATTCCTAACTATGCAGAGATAGTTAGGCACATAACCAATATGTTGAAAAAGGACAATGAAGTTAAGTGGTCCCAGGAGTCTAGGGATGCATTTACAAGAATTAAACAAGCATTTGCCGAAGCTCCCGTGCTAGCAGGACCAGATTACAGTAAGCCATTCATGGTATTTTCATTTGCTTCACCACATACAATTGCTGGAGTGTTATTACAGAAAAACGAAGAAGGATATGAACAGCCCATAGCATTCTTCAGTCAGGTATTATATGATGCTGAACTGAAATATAATATACTGGAGAAGCAAGCGTATGCCCTGGTAAAGTCCCTTAAAGCTTTTAGAGTTTATATTTTGCAATCCCATACTACTGCTTATGTTCCCACAGCAGCTGTAAAAGACATTCTAGTTCAGGGAGACAGTGAGGGCAGAAGAAGTAGATGGATTGCAAAAATCCAGGAGTATGATCTAGACATAAAGCCTACTAAATTGATCAAGGGACTGGGACTTGCCAAGATGTTATCTGAATCTAATCATCAGGCTTTGGGCATTAATCTATCCATGATGGCAAATGAAGAATTAGAAAAAGAAGAGGAGCAACATGGGCTGGAAATGGCCACACAAAAGGTACATGTGAAATATCTGACTAGTCCTTGGTATAAGCTAATAGTTGAATATCTGTTGACACTTAGTTTTCCTCCTGGCTGTGACAAAGCAAAGTATAGAGCTGTAAGGATGAGGTCTCAGAAGTATGCCATTGCTAATGGACAGCTCTATTGGAGAGACCCTTTGGGTATATTGCTGTTATGTCTCACAGAAAATGAAGTGCAGAGTATAATGACAGAATTCCATGAGGGGATATGTGGAGGACACTACAGCTGGAGGGCTACAACCAATAAAATCTTGAAGGCCAATTTTTACTGGCCAAAATTGTATTCAGATACCTTTTCTTGGGTCAGAGCATGTGACAAGTGCCAAAGGTTTGCAGAAAGGCAGAAGTTAGCATCTTTGCCCTTGATTCCCATTCATGTAAATGAACCCTTCTAGAAATGGGGATTAGATTTTATAGGAGAAATACACCCCCCATCAAGTGGCCAACATAAATGGATACTCACAGCCACAGACTACTTCACGAAATGGGTGGAAGCCATACCTACAAGAAGGGCTACAGATGCTGTAATCATGAATTTTTTAGAAGACAATATCATATCTAGGTTTGGCTGTCCTGCGAGGATTGTAACTGATAATGCTCAAGCTTTTAAGTCTGCCAGATTTGTAAGTTTCTGCCAAAGGTATAATATTGTATTAACTCATTCCACGGCATATTACCCCCAGGGGAACGGTTTAGCAGAATCATCTAATAAAACCCTGGTGAGGGCCCTGAAGAAAACGATAGCTGAAAATCAGAAAAATTGGGACTCTCAATTGAAGTTTGCTCTGTGGGCAAACAGGATAACCAACAAAAGATCAACAGGCAGGTCTCCATATGAGCTGGTGTATGGGCGGGCTGCAGTGTTTCCGGTACAATTGGCATTGCCAGTGGCACGATTCTTGCAGGAAAACCAGGATGAACCAGATGAGATGACTAGGAGAATTAATCAGCTGGTAGAATTGGAGGAAACCAGGAACCAGGTAGACCATAGATTGAAGGAATACCAGGAGAAAATGAAGAAGGTATTTGATCGGCATGCAAAGGGTAGAAATTTTCAAATTGGAGACCTGGTTCTTAGGTCGGATGTTCGCAGAGCAGAAAAGGGCAAGCACGCTAAATTCGATCCATTATGGTTTGGTCCATTCAGAATAGTAAGTCAAGGGGGGAATAATACTTTTATGTTGGAGAATCTACAGGGTGATTTGTTAGATGCGCCCGTGAATGGCCAATTCCTCAAGCCATATTTTCAATTCTGACCCAGGTGAAGAATGCCAGACTGTATATAATGTATATAAATTGCTTTCATTTTAGTTTTTGCAAAGGAAAAAGAATGTTGAGAGTTACCGGAAGGTGAAACACAGAAGAAATTGAGCTGCAGAATTGAAGTTTTGAATGGTCTGCGTGTTCTCGACATGCCCGAAGTCGAGCATGCCGTCCCCAGATGGAGCCGATGTTGTACATTTTTCCCTCCATTCAGATTTAGCCGCCGATCCCTTCCAAACCTGTTTCCATTATATTCTATGGCTAAAAAACCCTCATGCCGCTCTAAAAATACGTTGTTTAAATGTTCAAAATACATATTTTATATGTCGGGCCGAAGCCCCTTAGGCTTTAGCCCCTCCCGCCTTGATTTTCATAAGACCCGAGTCCAGGACCACAGGCCAGAAGAAAAAGGGGGTTATCGTTTTTTAAGTCCCGTACTGCTATAATCACCGATTCAACTAAATCAACTAAGGCAAAGATCACTCCAGGAACGAGAACCCCACATATGGTCTCTAAGACACAACAAACCTATAGCTTGCTCCCCACCACTCTTATCTACATGTATTTACCGTGGGCCAACATTCCACGTGAGTGGTGCCGCGTGACCCGCACGGTGGGGAAACCACTTTCCTCCCGCGAAAGATCATACCGTGGCCCGGTAGCGGAATTTGTTGGGGCCGCGTGGACTGGCTAAGCCCGATCCGACTATGGACTTCTTCTTAAGTGCTCGCTTACTATTTTGTCCCCACCGTACTGCATGGCTCCGCCATCGTGTCACCGTTGCGTCTCCGCCCATTAGTCCACTCGGGCCACGTCGCTCCCATTCGCCCCCGTTAACCCACGTGTCTCCCCTCGTACATCCCTCCGCGCCAATGTATATATATATATATATATATCTTGTGTGTTTTATTCACATTTTCCGCTAGTTTTTCCTCTCGACCCCACTGTGTGACATTTCATTCTTTCGATAAAAAGCCTCCATTGTTCGCTCCCAACACCCCGTATGTCACCGTTTTTGGTCTGTCTCCCCATAATCCCCTCCATTCACACTTCCGTCACCTCTGCCCTCATCTGAGCCAGTTTTTCTAACAGTTTCGGGGTTTTGCAGGTTCTAAATGGTAGAAGAGGCGTCTAAATCCGCCGCTTCCATTCCAGAGAATCAAGAATATATCAGAAGGTGATT